>JAEQBH010001016.1:0-644692 GCA_016808115.1 Tetrastigma voinierianum
TCCAACATACTGAAGAGAAAGAATAGCAAATAATGAATTTCTAATAAAAAGAATCGAATACCTAATAGTTATCCTCGAAGACACATTAATAGAAACAGCTTTATGTTGAACTATCGGCCTCGTGAGTTAATGCCTACAAAATTTCGATTATCTCGTGTTTCAAAATCGTCTACATGCCAGAAAGCCGGGATTTCTCCACACTCCACATTTCATTATCTAATTTATGACCGATTCTCTCAATACAAATTAGATAACTACTTTTAAAAAGGGACTTAATCCCAGGTATTTTTCTTTCGCAATACTACAATTCCATTTCATGGACTCCAGAACTCATAGCTCCAAGTTATCGATCGCTGTATGATATACAACTTCCAGATTGCCTCCTCGAAATTAGAATAGATCACCCTCTGATTAGGATCACGCCTAACACTGATCGATCTCACTATCCTAATCAAGTGAACCCTCGCTTGTTTAAACAGATAACTGATTCAATCCTGCCTCTACTCAAGTGAGAAGAGGATTTATCTATGAACCTATTAAAGCTCAAAAGATCCCTAATAGCGTGTTAGTATACCTTCAAGAAATGTACATTACTTCTCGTGAATCGCCCTCCTCGCGGTCACTCCTCAGAGAATCCTTGAAACGGTGCAATGACGCAAATCTTAAATCTGCATAAGAAACTCGATATTCGTATCCCAATACAATCAACCCAAAACCGTATAAATTCATTAACCTAAATTAATAAGTCGAAACGACACAGAAAGATAAATCGACTATAGTGTTCACTTAATGGAAGCCGGATTCTCACCATCGAATTACACGATACAACATTCTCCGATCATAAGAAGGAATTTAATTTGAAACGAAACAATCGAATTTGCAAATTTGTCCAATTTCAACATTTCGTGTAGTAATTTGAAAATAAATGACTCCCGCTTCGCCAAATAAAAACGACACTGGTCTATCTTAAAATACAATCGAAAAATAAAACACGAGAGCATAATCAGTCTAAAACACTTTAAATAAAAAAAAATTAAGAAAAATAAAAGAAAAGAAAAGAAAAAATAAAGAAAATGAGCTTTCACTATCCGGTACTTCTGCGCCCTGTGGCCACCAAGCCGCTCATGAGTTGGATAGCCGTATATTTATAGATTCCTCAATTCCATTCCAATCCCAATGTGCCCGATGTGGATTTTGGAGTATCCAGCCCGTCACTCGCTCAAGTCGCTGACTTCCGCCCCTTGTCGTGACATCAATGATGTCGCGACATCAAATTCTCACGTCGCGACTGCGCCTACCC
The DNA here is from genome assembly GCA_016808115.1 of Tetrastigma voinierianum. Taxonomy (NCBI): domain Eukaryota; kingdom Viridiplantae; phylum Streptophyta; class Magnoliopsida; order Vitales; family Vitaceae; genus Tetrastigma; species Tetrastigma voinierianum. The sequence continues at coordinate 1,301 of JAEQBH010001016.1, forward strand.
TTATGTAGCGCCTTGATTCGTCATTCCGATGTCGCGACATCACCATCTTGGCTCTGCCATCTTCTCATCGCTCGCGTGTTTCTCGACGTTTTCCCGATGTCGCGCACGCTCATATCTCGCCGCGACCGCTCAAGTCATCCGCAGCTTCCTTCAACTGGTAGCCTTCGCATGTCGCGACATCAATCTCGCTCGACCTCATCTTATGGAATCGTAGTCGAACCGTCGCTTGGATGTCGCGACGTCATCTTGTCGACATTCTTCGTATCGCCTTTGCAGCTTTGATCTGGTCGCTCCTGATGTCACGACATCGATATCTTGTCACGACCTCACTTCATGAAGCTTCACCCTTCAACTGAGCAGGTCTGGTGTCGCGACTTCGATCTCATGTCGCGACATCGCCTTTATGGTCGCGCCGGCGAGTTCGATGTCGCGGATTTCACTTCTCGTTGCGACGATCATCGATGTCGCCACATCAACTTCACGTCGCGACATCAACTTGGCTTCTCTTATTTCTTCGATCGGTTGGGTTTTTGATGTCACTTATTTCACTCATCGTCATGACGTCACCATTTCCTTGCAAACCTTTCCTGTGAGCAACCCCAAGTCGTGACCTCAATATTTTGTTATCCATGTCGCGACCGAATCCTGATTTCCTTCCACCTCCCCGATGCTCGACCTCACGACGGATCAACCCCAAAATCGCATCAATGACTCACCTACTCTTTTCATTTCCCCTCGCTCCGCCATCTCGACCGCATCTTCCTCCACTTATTGGCCGTATTTTCTACTTTCTTCTCTCTTCCGCTAATAAAAATTTGGGTGAGTTTCTTCATATTTCGTATTTTAATTATTCATTTCTGTGATGAAAATCGAAATTAAAAATGGACTAAAAATGTATTGACTTTTTAAGCTCATCAAACTCCCAACTTAAAATTTTGTCATTCTCAAGCAAAGAAAAGAAAGAATTGTTTGTCTCAAACAAGAAGGACATTTTTTCGGTTGTTTCCGCAAGGGCATTCAATTTAATTTCAAATGGCATGCAAAATTTTCAGACATCTAGCTTCAAGTCCGCTCAAGGTTGTCTCTACTTTATGCTATGCAAACTAACATGTTGAAAATTGTTTTTCAAACAATATACTCATTGAATCCCGTTGAATAATGATTTGTTTTCCTTTTCATTTTCATACCGAGTCATTTAACTCCCAGTTCTTCAATTGATTGTTTTTCTTCCAAATTCCATAGGCTTGTTTTTCATTGATCTCCACTAATGTAGATGATTTCAAATTTCTTCAAGATCAATCAGTCTGGCTTTTATTGTTAGGTCTGGTAATGGGTAGGATGGAAAGAATTTGTGTTAAGATTACCCAACCTTTCTCTCCTCTTTCCATTCTTCCTTAGTTTCTCTATAATAAACTCCCCTAAACTTCATGTTTGGGATATCTTTGACTTCTTCAATTCGTAACCTAATGCCCCCTATTTCTCACTTTGTAATCAATGAGGAATTTTCCTGCTTGTCACCATTCAGTGATAGTGCAATGTTTTAACTTTTTAGCTTTCTAACACTCTTAGCTTAACTTTGCTAAAGAGTTCTCATACAGATGGTGGCTAGGTACTATAAGGTCAAAACACCCCTGCTAACTTAATTGTTCAAGAGCAGAGTTAGCCACAAGATAAAACTTATCCCTAGAAGCCTTCTTTTGCATTTTTCTTCGCTTCTTTGCCTTTTTCTTTTCATTCCCCTTTTGAGTTCCTCAAAATATATACTCCCCAAACTTCATTTCTTTCTTCCTTTGAATTCCCCGGATAATCATAGGTTCTTATCAAGGATTGATGTCTTAGATGAGTCAGGGTTTCCATTGGCTCCGGGCTTCTTGAAAAATGTTTGCTGGCTCAATTTCGAACTACTCGTATATGCATCGCTGATATGAATGTGTGGATGGCTAGAATGGCTCAAACTATCCAAGAACGGCTCCCGCATCATCTCACACCAGATTACCTAGGATTTCTCGCTTCAATCAATAATCTAACAAATTTAATCCGGATTTAATAAATGTGACTAACTATAAGGAGTATCTTGACTCATTTTTATTTGTGAGTAGTTAAGTTAATCGATATTCAACAGTGTTCGACATCGCTCATACCACAAACTCAAAAGTATGTTTGTTCCATCCGCATTACCTTCCTTAACTGACTTATCGCTAAATATAAGTAATTTTGCACCTTGTGTTTCCTAATTATGCATTTTGTCCTTATTCGCAATTTTTCCTCATTTCACTATATTTCCTACTCTTAACTCCGTCTTCATTCAATTAAGATAATGTCCTCTCAGCAGTTGTTATTCTTGAATTATTTCCTACCTTGATTTCCTAATCATGCAACCACAAAGCAACATAGCATTGAATAATCTAATGCAAAATAGCACACAACAATTCAATTTAAAATTTTTTTTATTTTATTTCTGATTCATTTGCAACTGTTGGATACACACGGGGTGAATGGATAAGGATGGAAAAGGAATGGTTAGGCAAGGAGAAGGGTCTATTTTTTCTTTTTGAAGAGGCAAAATATCAGATCCAGGCCAGAGTGTTCAAATGAGTCGGGAATGAAGGGAAATTTATTTCCTCTCTTCCTTTCTCTTCGTTTCTCTCAAGTCGCTTCTTCAATGACAATCTCATTAGAGAGATCAACTTTCTTGTTCGGCCCCATCATGCCTCTTCCCAAGCCATTTCATTGTGTTTCCATTTCCAAGTCATGACTTCCAAGAATTTAGAAAGATTGTTGTTAATCAAATCTAAATTTTCCAAATTATTCCTTCGCCCGTAGTTTCAAATTCCTCTATCGCTAGTCTCTATCGCTCAATTTGTTTTCCAAATTTCCTCTCAGAGATTTGTATAGTAACTTGAAACTCTTATCTGCTCCCAAATTTGGTGTCATGCTCTTTTTTATCTTTTCTCTTAAATAATGCTAGAGTCGAGCATCTCGATCAACCGCTTGTTATAGAAAGCTTCATGACTCCGCTGAGTTTCAAAGAATAAATCTTGATCTCTTTTCCTTTATTTCTTTCTCAAACTCTTCCCTTACTGCTTCAACATTTTTCCCATCCGTTCCTCTTTCCTCATCTTCTTTCCACCTTGTTCTCTTTCGATCTCCACTTCATGCTCTTTCTTTCTATTTAGCTCTTCCTCCCTCATTGTCGGGCTCCCTTCTCTTCAATTCTTTTCATAACACTTTCCCGAATTCCCGCCTCGACCCAATCCTTTCTTTCCATTCATTCTCTTCGCAGGCATGGAGAGCTTCCAAGCATCGAGCCGGTTTCTCAGGTTCTTTGAACTTTCTCCAGTTAAGTTTCGTTTCCGCACAGGAGGAGAACTCGCCAAAGGGACTTGAGAAGCCCATCTGGCTGTCTCATCCCGCCCCTTCATTATCTGCAAACATGTAAATCATTGTTAATGTGTGAGTTCGGTGCCTGGCCTCTTGATCGGGCCCTCCTGGTCTCTCCTTTTCCGGTCCTTCAAACACTTCACTTCGGTTTCCTTACAAGCACCCTTTCCTCCGGGGGTTTCCCCGTCCCTTGCTAACTCCCCGTCGGCGATGGCAAGCCCGGGGACTTCTTCTTCCTCGACCCCCACTCCTTCACCCAACCCCTTCAAGCATGTAACCCGCACGTTGCCGCGGGGTGGGGAAGTGCACTCCTCTTTTGTTCTTCATGATACCTCATGATGTGAAGTTCCTCTCATGATAACTCCTATATCGATTCACTCCTCGAGTACGGCACACAAAGCACATACCTCGTTTCACCGTATAAATGTTTTGTTGGAACCAACACAGACGCAAGGAAGTAAAAACCTGACACCGCTTCCTCGCATGGAGGCTTCCCGCTCGCAGTTCTCGGGCTTCTCTTTCGTCTAACCGCCCCTTCCATCGCGAGCCTTCTCTCGCAATCTTTCTAAAATCTTGCTTTTTCCAAATTTTCGAATTTGGAGCCATGCTTAGTATTGTCATCCCATAGGCTCCTTACTGATGCCTGGCTTCGTATGAGACCACCCTAACATAAACTCGCTCCATCCTTCCTTCCGACCATTATTATCATGGTTTAAAACTCCACCCGGTTGTGATACCCTGCTGGTGTGTGCGCAGAGACTCTCCTATCCCCTCTCTCGTTTATCATCTCCTTTGAAAGGAGTCACGGTTTTTGAATTTCCTTTCTCGTAATAAAACCTTGTTAGCATAGTACTTCTTCCACTGGAATAAGCTTGTTACCTGATAAGGAAATTCTTACTTCTTTCTTTCTTTCTCATCTTCCCTTTCCCCTTTCAAGCCTGGTCTCGAGAAGTTGCCGGAACTTCTGGTGTTTTTGATGGCATCTCTCCTGCTGCTTCTTTTCCCCGACGACCCTATCTAACTGCTCTCCTCGCAAAGTTTCTTCTTTCTTCTTCCGATTGTTCGTGTTCCCCTCATAATCTCGCTCAGGTTAGTGGACCAAAGGAATTTCACCATCTGGAGAAAAGAGGAAAGCTTTTCGTAAAGCTGGGAATACCAGTGGTTTCTGAGGTTTCGAGATTCAGGAGGAAGACGAAGGTGAATGGTTACAGGTCAGAGGAATGAATAGTTTCCAACCCGTTGTAACTAACTAATGTTTGTGGGCTAATTAATGCTTCACTTAAGAATTGTCACGTGACTTCACCTCCGCCACTTTACTGAGGTCATTAAATTTAGTGGCTTTTCAAGTGAGTGGTTGGCACATGTCAAAGCACTTTATGCTCGCATATTGTATCTCCCTTCCTCCATACTCACTAATTGTTCTTTCTTACTGTCACGATATCAATGTTTGTAGGATTATCAGCCTTGTCACGACAAACTCACTGCCGTGACCAAGCCCTTAATTCAATGATTTCAAAAAACTTTGAATTCTCTTATTGTTCCTAACCCGTTTAGACATCTCTCGTGCATATTTTAAGCAAATATTTAATAGCTTAATTCAAATATATCTACGTATCGGGTTAGGAGAAAGTTACTCCCCCCTTTTTCTCATGTCGCGAATTCTCCGCAAGCTGGGCCGGAATTACTCCCCTCGTATCGCCTGCTATTCATGTCTTTAACCCGCTCGTAAGATCAACAAGAATAACTAAGAAAATTCAATTAAACTACAATTTCATTTCTAAAAATTAAACTATCCTTCTAGAAAACAATTCACCTAATTTATCAAGAATTAAAAGAAAAGAAATATTTAAAATTTAAATTTAATTTTTAAATCCCCGCTGGCCGCCTCCCATTAGCCGGCCATTTTTGAGTCTTTAGTCGGACTTGTCGTTGTGGTTCTTCTTCTTTTTCTCCCCTAAGAACCAGTTGGAGTTCTTCACTTTCCTCTTCCCCATTGAGATAATGCTTTAACCTTTGTCCATTGACCTTGAATTCTTCCCCTATTATCGCCTTCAGCAGCCACGGCCTCCAAATGTGCATTGATACCACCGTACGGCCCACTCCACCGATTTTAATTTCCCCTCGAAACAACTTCGCCTAGAATTAAAAGACTCGTCACTGCTCGAACTCTTCTTCCTCAGATTTTTTATCATGCCATTTCTTTGTCTCTTTTGTTTTGTATATTATAAAGATATCATAAAGCCATTTCTTAGTTCTTCCAATTCGCATACTGAGCAATCTTTCTCCCTCAAGTGTTTGAACCCGAAGCTTAACTCTTTTAATGGCCCACATTGCCTCTTGTATTCTAATTCAAGAGGTAGATGACATGGTTTCCACAAAAACAACTCGTATGGGGACATTCCAACGGGGGTCTCAGATGCACCCGTAGTTTCCAAAGCGCACTTCACAAGCCAAGATCTACCCCTTCCCCGGCTCTCGAGCTCACAAGCCTTTCAAGCATTCTTGATCTCTCTCGGCTGAAATTTCGCTATTCATTAGTCCGGGATGATAGGCTAAACTCATTAAGCATGCTTGATCCCATACCGCTCATGAGTTTTGCAAATACTGTTTGCAAATGGGTTCCCATCACTAATGATGGTTCCTGGGTTCCAAACTCGCTCAAAATATTCTTTTCAGTGGCAAACTCACAACTCAGACAGTATCATTCCTGACAAGACACTGCCTACCCATTTGGAGATTCCAAGTTCATCAAGCAGCGATGTATAGGTTTCAAATGATGGCGGGAAAGGTCCCATAAAATCTATTCCCAAACATCAAAAATTGTATCACCATACCTTTTAAGGGCATTTCATTCTCAATGTAATGATATTTCCAATCCTTTTGCATCGATCACACAATTTCACCCACTCGCACACCCTCAAGATAGTGGGCCAATAAAACCCTCTGATTGGAGTATCTTGTGAGTCGTTCTTCACCGTAAAATGTCCTCCATATGGTGATGGTATGACATTCATTTAAAATGTTGCCTTGTCACCTTCGCAACATCTCTCTTATTATCATGTCAAGACTCTCTTGAATAGCCAGTGGGTCATCCTAAATATAATATCTCGCCGTCGGCCTGAGTTTCCTCTTCTCATGGTAGCCTAGCTCAAGGCATTACTCCACAAGCCGATAATTCACACACGCATACCATGGAAGTCGGGAAGGAAACCTTGAATAATTGCTCATCCGAAGTTCTCTGGCACGTACATTTTCTTCTTCATCGCTTCTTTCTACTCTTGACAAGTGGTCGGCTATCACATTGTCACATCCTCTTTTTGTCCTTTATTTCAAATCAAATCCTTTGCAACAGTAGCACCCACCTTATCAATCTCGTTTAGCTTCCTTTTTCGACATCGGTGTACTTGATTGTTTACGATCAAGGTGAATTACCACATGGGATCCTAAAATGTATTGTCTAAATTTTCACAAATACTATGGCTAGCATCTCCTTTCGCTTGTTGAGTAGTTCTCTTGTGCTTCATCAAGGTCTTACTAGCATAGTATATGGCCCCGAATACTCTCTTTCTTTGCCCCAACACGCCTCCCATAGCAAAACACTGGGTACTCACACATTATTTCAAACCCCGATCCCATTTCGGTGCAGCAATTATAGGTGCCTGTACTCAATTTGAGCTTGATTTCGCCAAAAGCATTCTCACAGAGTCATCAAAATCGAACTTTGTATCTTTTCCAGAATCGCATAAGGAAGTCCCAGCTATTTTTAAAAAATCTTTGATAAATCTCCGAAAAACCCAAAGATGCCCCAAGAAGCTTCTTACCCTTTAACTGTAGTGTGGAAGAGTTTTGATAATGGATACTTTGACTGATCAACTTCTAGTCCAAGAGCAGAAATTTTACGCCTTCAAGAACAATACCTCTCTATTACCATAAATGGCATTTTTCCCAATCACACACCGTTTGGTCTCGCATCTTGAAGCACTGCTTTCCGCATTGTTTAAATATCGATCAAAGCCGGATCCATACACAGCGAAAATCCATGAATATTTCCATCACTTCTTCAACCAAAATCCGAGAATATAGACATCATGCACCTCCGGAATGTGAAGCCGGGAGATTACATAACCCAAATCCGCATCCTTCCTCAAGGCAAAGGCACCATGTTGACATGTGAACGTGGTCTTCATCCTCCGTGCAATAGCAAATCTAATTATATCCCGAGTACCCATCCGTAAAACAAAAGTGAGGGTGTCCCCGCTAATCTATCCAACATCCGATCAACGAAAGGCAAAGGAAAATGATCTTTTCCTCGCTGGGCCGTATTCAATTTCCCCTCAGAATCACTACATGCCCTCCATCCCGTCACCGGCCTTTGCCTGAATCAATTCATTTTTCATTTCTCGATCACAAGAAACCCCTTTCTTGGAACCATGAACTGGCCTACCCACAATCGGCTCCGAGATAAAGATGACAAAACCAAAGATTTAACACCTGAGCACCTCCTTCCCTGACTACTTCCTTCATCAACGGATTCAAATTTCCCTCCGGTGTTCCCATGTGATGGTTTTGAAGTCTCTTCTAGCAGAACTACATGCAAATTGATGGATCAGATACCCTTCAAATTTCTTCAATGGACCAAGCTAGCGATTCCTTATGTTTCCTTTAATATTTCCAAAGCAATCTTGTTCCTCATTCTCACTTAACTGGCCGAATATTCACCGCTGGTAATTCTAAGTGAGGCATACTTTAAATGACATGGCAACTCTTTCAAACTCAGACCTTTCCCCGTGACCGGGTCTCTCGATGAATTTCCTTTTTCTACCATTCTCCCCATTATCTTTCGCTTTCTTTGCTTCAAGCTCAACACGCTTTTATAGCATGAAAAACTGTCACATGGAAATTGCAATAGACATCTTCAAGATAATCGGGAATTCATTCTTTTCATTGATAAAATCGGAGTGTTACAATCATTGTTAACATCGGGGAAGAATAGAGACAAAATCACTTACATTGTAGCCTTCCTTTCCTAGTATCTATATTTTTGCACATTTTTAATCAAGTTAATATAAACAGCCTTCTTTCTCCAACCTTTAGCACAGAGAACTCGCATGTCAATCAAGGTCGCTCCAAGAGCTGTAGAACGGTCTTCCTAATAGTAAAGGGTACTTGTGAACTTCTTCCATGTCCGTGACGATGAAGTCTTTATCGGGAATACAAACTTCCCAACAAAGGACTAACACACTTTCAATGACCCCTTCAGTTTCACCCACCCATCCTGGTCTGGCTATTTAAGATAACACCAGATTAGCTCTCCAAACTTAATTTCTGGCAACAGAAGAGGCATCGTGACGATACTTGTACTTCCCAGTCACAGAGAGTTTATGAATTCCATTCTCCAACATATGAATGTGAAACTTCCCGGGTCCTTCATCTTTAACGGGGTAGTTCTTTCGACATCAGACCAAGGGCGGCAAAGTGAGATTCACTCATCTCTCTTCTACTATTTTCTTCTTGCTCAAGATGTCCCTCTGAATCTGGCATACAAATGGCATCCTGAGTCACTCACTCTCAAGAAAAGGACACCGATCTCCAAATTTTCCGTAGAAGTTTTCAAGAACCTTGCAAACCGCCTCCCTCCATCTTTGATTTCTGGCAGCTTTGAAATGGACTGTGCTTTTGTTCCTTGATGTTCTTCTTTTCTACTCCTTCTTGTCATCTCTCCGTCTCTTCCCTTTCTCTGGCTCCTGCAAGGCTCTTCTTTGTTGTCAGCCACCTTTTCTTTCTCTCTAACTCCTTCCACTCACCGCACACCATGCAATTGGTCTTTCTGTGTCATCTTGGGAAGGCATTCTTCCCTCTCCGACTTTGCGGTGGTTTGGGGCCACCGCCTACTTGTGGTTCCTGTGTTCTTCAGTGATGCATCAGAAGAGCCTGTAATTTGAGGAATTGGTAAAGAAACGTTTCCAATTCTCCCAAACTTTTTGCTCATGGAGGTTCAACAAATTTTATTGGTCCCCCATAAACCCAGCATCCGTTCCTCAAAAGATTGTGGCCTCCCCCACCCCGGGCACGCCAAGCTTCGGCTTCACTCTGCTTCGCCGCCGCACCGGAACCTCGTGGTCATTGGAGCACCTTGTCGAGGCTCCGTCCCCGCCTGGCTCAGTAGCCCCCTCCTGCACCATTTTGGTAGTTTCTACGGTTCCCGAGTGCCGGTGATAGCCAGCCGGAAGGTTGATTATTTGAAATGGTAAAGCTCTCGTCACCCTAAATAATTAACCTCTTCTCAAAGATCATAAAGTCCTTCGCCACTCTTTCAAAGATACTTCCTCTCATTAACTCCCCCCTTTCACCGCCTCCTATTTCATGAGCTACTGCGGTGTCTTTCTTCGCTTGTCTAACCTGTGCATAATGGCATCCAACTTGGCCTCCATGGCTGTCATCTTGCTTAGCTCCATGATTCCCTTTCCTCTGCTGTTTCCTCTTGAAAGCTCAGAAGGAGTTTTCATGTTACATTTAGCCAGATCTTCAATCGCCATTTCTTCAAAGACTTTTCGTCAATGCTCCACAAAGATGAAGTATCAATGATCCCTTTTGATATATCATTCATGGCATGATGCTATGCCAATGTCCATCTGAGCCTCGTGATCTATCCCATGCATTGACATCTTCTCAAGAACCGTCAATCTTCCTAAGCTACATACAAAGCTTTCATCTTCCCCCGTCGAAACGGGAATGATTTCCTCCTTCTTTCTCGGTGGTGGAGGCCTGGGAAAGAATCTACCTAAGTAGTCTCACTAATTCCTCCCAAGTATCAGAACCATATGGTAAAGATTCATACCATGTAGCTGCCGTATCTCTTAGAGAGAATGGGAATAGATGCAGCTTTTACACTTCGTCTCACTCCATCTGGGCCTTAACAAGATCGCCATCCCGAGGAATCTTCCTGTGTGCTCAAGCCGATCTTTAGTGGGATGACCAAGAACCGATGCCGCCGACCATTGTAATCGCGCCGGCTTTAATTCAAAATTATTCAAGATCTACTCGTGTGCTGTCCGATCGCCGAGCATTCTTCCTCAGATATCGGGTCTCCGTAAATCCTCCATCGTGACGCGGGTCGGAGGACTTCTAGCTTTTTCTATATATATATTTCAACCTCGATCCCGCCTTTCATCCGCCATAGCGGTTGAGTTTTCTTTCGCCTTCTCGGGTCTTTCTCTCAAGCTTCGAGCCGTCCTTTCTATTTCCGTGTCACTGAATCGATCGTTGTTCTGCTTCCTATGCATCAAAGTTTTTCGAAAGCAAAACATACTCCCATTAATAGTAGATTAGTCAAATCATCAAATATATTCAATATGGTTGTTAAAGGCCTGCTGGCTACAAGAGTCACTACTTGAAACGCCTCGTTTTTGTTCTTTTCTTTAAAATGTCCAAATTAGTATTTTTCTTCTCATCTAATATTTATTTACTTAAATTTTCTCAACACTTTAACGCCATTTCATAAAACTTGTTCGAGAGACCAAAAACACCTACAATATGTCACTATTACTGTGCTGACTATTGTCTCAACCCTCAACTACAGCCATAAAATCCTCGTTGATTGACCAAAAGAACACCCTGGCAAATTGTGCAAGCTCATTATTACCAAAGGACTATTGTCTATTCACTCAAGAACGCGCCATAAACTTGTCGATAGACTAAAGAACACCTACTACAAATTTATGTCACTATTACCAAAGGACTATTGTCTAACCCTAAGTGAACGGCGCCATAAAAACTTGTTGACACTGAAAAAGAACACCTACAAATTTATGTCACTATTACCAAAGGATCATTTGTTTAACCCAAGAATCCAATGCCATAAAAACTTGTTGATCTTATACTATAAACCACCACACCCTGTAGTGTGGCAAATCATTTTCAAAGTTTGGTTTTTGGTCCGACATTCTCGTAGCGCAATGTGTCGACAAGTAATAAATGGATTTAAGTCTCGTATATTCCATCCCACAGATCTCAAAGAATTTTGAAATCAACTACCCCGACTACTCAATTTCCATACTATTCGACTCACAAACATACAGGATCTAAAAAGCATTTGTACAAAGCTGAAAATTAAAAACGAACAAAAGAAAATAACCGAACTATCCAACATCAAAGAGAAAGAATAAAGAATAATGAATTTCTAATAAAAGAACTCGACATCGAATAGTTATCCTCAAGGACAATAGTATTAATGGTAAAGTTCGCTTATGTGAACTATCGATTCCCTCGTAGTTAATGTCGATAAAATTTCGATTATCTCAGTTTCAAAATCAAGCTCAAGGCTGAAGGTAAGAAATGACTCCATTGTCTATTACTCTTACGGTCTAATTTATAACCTCGATTCTTCTCGACTGACAGTGAATTTTAGATAACTACTTAAATAATTTCCTCAATCCTGGGTATTTTTCGGTAATACTTCATACCCCATTTTATGGATCAGAACCTTAAATCCTGCCATCACAAGCAAGGATGATATAAATCTCCATTGCTCCTCCGAAATTAGAATAGATCAACCTTTCCTTGAATAGACTGCAAATAACACTCCGGATTGATCTCACTATCCGACCGAGGTGAACTTTTCGCTTGTTTAAATAGATAACTCATTCAACTCTCGCTCTTGATTTCCCCAAGTGAGAAGAGGATTTATCTGCTGTGAACTTACAAAGCTCAAAAGATCCTCCAATAGCAAAAGCTAGTATACCTTCAAAGAAATGTACATTACTCCAGGGAATGTCTTCCCCGTGTCACCGGGAGTAATCCCTGAAACTGCAGCAATGGACGCAAACTGGAATCTCGTATAAGAAACTACTATTCAGATCCCAATACACCAACCTGTATCCGGCAAATCTTATTAGAACCTAAATTAACAAGTCACTGGAAACGACTACGTGAAAGATAAATTCGACTACAGTGTTCACTTCTATCGGAAGTCGGATTCCTCAATTACCTAATTACACACACATCATTCCTCCGATCATAAGAATAACTGCAATTTGAAACCCGAAACAATCGAATTCAGAATTGTCTTAACTTCAAACATTTCGTAGTAATTTGAAAATAAATGAATTTCCGCCTTTAGTCAAACAAACCACAATCGCCCAGATTCGGTGAAAATACACCAAAATAAAATACGAGTTACAATCCTAGCCTAAAACCACTTAAAGAAAAATTAAGAAAAATAAAAGAAAAGAAAAAAGAAAATAAAGAAATGAGCTTGCACTCTATCCAGACCTCTCGCCTGTGGCCGCCAAGCCGCTTTTCTCATGAGCGGGATACGCATATTTATAGGGTTCCTAATCGGCCCTAATCTGAATCGTAAACACATGTGGATTTTGAGAGTATCCGTGCCCATGTCATCGTCGTCAGCGACTTCGCTCTTTGCTGCAGACATCGAACGTATGTCGCGACATCACTCCTCACGCCGCGACTTCCGGGCCTTACTCTATGTAGCCTTACGGTCATTCTCGATGTCGCGGCATCACCATCTTATCGCGACATCTTCACGCTCTCGCGTTTCGGTTTGCTCTTTCCCCCGATGTCGCTACGTCGATATCTTTCGCCGTAGACTTCACTTGCCGTTCCGGTAGCTCTTCAATCGATGTCTTGATGTCGTGGACATCAATCTCTTGTCGCGAATTTCATCTTATGGAACCAGAGGCTTCAATCGGTCGCTTCGATGTCGCGATCGCCAAATATTTTGTCGCTGGAGCATTCTTCACGCCTCAGCTGACCGTCGCGCCTCGATGTCACGACATCGACATTCGCTTCGCGCACCTCACTTGCCATGAAGCTTCACCCTTCAATCGGGAAGAGGTCCGCGTCGCGATTGACCATGTCGCGACATCAGCCTATGGCTTGCGTTTTCTCTTCGATGGTTCTCGATGTCGCGGATTTCAGCTCTTTGTCAGACATCATCGATGTCGCCACGACAATCTCACGCCGCGACATCAAACTTGGGCCTCCCGGCCGACCGGGTCGCTTCACGCCGACTTCACTCTCACGCCGCGGACGTCACCATTTTTGCGCCTTCTCAGAGTACCCCAAAGTCATGACCTCAATATTTTGTTTATCCATGTCGCGACCAATCGTATTTCCTTCAATTTCCCATGTCGCGACCTCATGATCAAATCGTAAACCCCAAAACCCGCATCAATGACTTTGTACCATTTTATTTCTCGCTTCCGCCATTCGACCCGTATCTTTCCTCCACTTATCACGTGATTTTCTACTTTCTTCTCTCTTCTTCCCGCTAATAAATTTGCAGTTTCTTTATATTTCAGATATTAATTATTCATTTCCTAGATGAAATCGAATGGTAAAAATGACTAAAAATAGATGACTTTAAGCTCATCACCATACTTTGGCCAAAAAGCGAACGGAAAGCGCTATGCTCTTACAACGATTTCACTGACAATAACCGAAAAGCATGCCCTAAAGATAGTTTCTCTCTACCTCAGATCGACCTCATAGTAGATGCCACAACCGGCCATAAACTCATCAGCTTCATGGATGCTTTCTCCTCGTTAACCATCAAAGCACGGATCCCGACGGCACTGAAGAAAAGACCTCATTCTTCAAAGGGCAAGGACCCATCACACGAGTAATGCTCTGGGCTAAAAAAATGCGTGAGCTATCTACCAGAGGTCGCGAACAGATGTCTGTACAAATAAGGACATTTATGATGTAAACATGCACGACATGTCGTAAAATCTAACTACAATTGAGCTCCATATGGCCTCATCCACCATGTCCAAAGATAATCCCCAGCAAGAGAAAAACATGAAGTTAACCAGCCTAAATGCGCTTTCGGGAGTCTCAAATGGAAATTCTGGTTTATAGTTAACAACCAAGGAATAAAGGCAACCTGCATAAGATATAAAAGTCGTGTCACATGCCATCGCCATCAAGCATAAAAGAAGTCCAACGCTTTAATCAGCTGACAAATAGCGCTTGCCGCTTTGTGTCCAGTGGTCACGATAAGTGCGTCGCCCCCTTCTTCCGTGTTCGAAAAAGGCCTTCCATCGGGATGCACACTCGCGGCTAGTTATCTATGAATTAAAACTGAGTATGAGCTCTCCATTCCTCGCAAGTCCCTTTCGAGGGAGAGCCTACCTCAGATTGGCCAAGCCTGGGCTTTCAACCAAATACTGGCCTTGATCTGACAAAGACCGAGTGCAAGACCCGCCCACGCATTGCACCCGAGCTCAGGGGAGCAAGAGGAGAGGCATCCAAAGATGGAGAAATTAATCCAAGCGTTGGTAACCACAAATAACTCCGCCTTACCCAAGCTCATACCAATGAAATCCCAAATGTAATACCCAATGAAGCAGTCCTACACTAAACCGCAGAGACCCTGAAGATTGATGAAGTGGGCCATGAGCCGAGCGAGTTCGACATCACATAAACCAAAAATAAAGACAAAAGGGCGATCTCGCAGACTTCGTCATGGAATTCACCTCGGCAGAGCTTGCCAAGGCTACTCAAACGACGCCCGACCTCCCAATTTGGAGGCTGTCCATAGACGGGGCCGCCAATGCTCAAGGGAGTCGGTTCCGCCCACCTCGACCACCCATGAATAGATACCTAATATGCGCTAAGATTGGGGTTCCAGCCTCCAACAACGAAATAGTATTGAGGCTCTGTGCCATACTGGGCTTAACCTTGCCCATTTAATGGAAGTTGATCGCCTAGAGGTAAAGTGCAATGCACTCCCTGCACCGGGTAGTAAAGCAAAAAGAAGACTCCTAATGGCCGTGAGGCAAAATGATCCTATACCTCAAAAAGGTATGAAATCATTTCTAAGAAGTTCGAATCCAGTTCAGTCGACACATACCAAGAGCGTAGAGAATGCAGCAGATGCCTTAGCAAAACGTGCAATGTACTTCCTAAGAAGATCTCAATGTATCGACGCCCGTCGACGCCCCTGTCGAGTACTTTTCGTGAGCCCTCCCAGATCTCAACAACGCAGAGGTCTCCCCTTGGCCATGTCCGAGCCGAGCCGACGGACCCATTCGGGACTACTTAATAGAAGGATTCACCGCTAAACGACCGAAGGAGGCATCTAAGCTAGCTCGAGGTCCGCTGTGTGTTCATTATCCATCACGAGCCCTTTATAAGCGCAGGTTTTCATATCCATCCTTATGCATTGCAAAGGAAGACGCCGACCACGCGCCTTCAGGGAAGCGATGAAGGTGCAAGGGAAATCATGACGGAGTTCTGCATCATGAAAAAGTCTTAAGGCGTGGGTACTATCGCCCACAATGCTCGTGGACGAACAGAATTAGTCAGAAATGCAAAGTTTGTCGAGCACGCCAAAATCTCACCTCCCATCCGATGTCACATCCATTTAATACGCCCTCCCGCCTTCGGGCGGTAATGGACATATCGTGGACCTCCTCGCCCCAACGGAGCGGGCCAATGCAAATTTATCGTCGTAGCAAAGGATTATTTCACCAAATTGGCATAAGACGCAGCCCTTGCCACATCACATAACAAAGGTACGCCACTTCGCTTGGCATGCCATAATATGCGTGTTTGGTATCCCTGAGAGCCCTGGGGCAAGTGACAATGGGAAGCACTTCGACAATCCTAAGTTCGTAGATTTCGTACGAGCCTTGGGATCAAGAACTACTACTCGTCCCCACTCATCCACAATCTGTGACAAGGTAAGTCACCATCGAACCTCTTAAAGCAAATAAGAAGACCAAGTTGGAAGGTCTAAAAGGCAAAATGGGTAGAATACCTCCCTCGAGGTGTTGGGCGGGCATACTAACTACATAACACGTTAAGTTAGCAACTCAGAGACTTATCTTCGCTCTAGCCCTCTCAGTAATCGGCGGCCGTAGCCGTCGAGATCGGATTAAAATCCCCAAGGATTGAATTGGGCAAGCTTGAACATAACGGCGAGGCTCGCCAAACCTAGACCTCCTCCTAGATGAAAAGCCGTGATCGTGTCCCGAATCATTAAGACTACCGTACAGCACGACAAGGTACTACAACCAAAAGGTTAAACCTGTGGAGTTATAAGCCCGGGCGACTAGTCTTTAAAAAAGCTTCGTCATGGTGGAAGATCCTACATAAAAAAAAGCTAGGACCCAACTGGGAAGCCCCCTATATCGTGTGGTCTCGCCGCTGAGTCGGCCTAGTAAATCACTTAACCCGCAGAGAAGGGCGAAAATTCTACCTCATTCTCGGATCGAGCACTGCCGCTTCTATCGACAGACCCCTGATTGTAATCTTTAATAAAGTATCACGCTTCATACGTCTATGAGTCACGACATTGTTTAACATCCCAAGAATAAAAAGCAAAGCATCTCAAAGAAAAGAAAAACACATACTTCGCCAGAAACACTCGAGAAAATTACACACTTTAATACACAAATTCATGCTTTTAAAAAAATGCTCTTATTCCAATGAAGATAATTGATTACTAATCAGCGTTGCCATCCCTTACATCTCTGGGAATGAACAAGCATAAACAGCTCCTTTAAAAAGAAAAATCTCAAGAAGAAAGGGAGAGGGAAAGAGAAGAAGAAAAGAGTGAGAACGAGAAGGAAAAGGAGAAGGAAAAGGAGAAGAAAGAAGAGAAAGAGAAGAAGAGAGAGTGAGAACGGGAGGGAAAAGGAGAAGGAAAAGGAGAAGAAAGAAAATAAAGAGAAAGAAGAGAAGAAAAAAGAGGAGAAAATGGAGAAAGCTTATCAGTTCTTCTTGAGCACACCGCCTCTCTTCTGAGATGCATTCCTAGCACTGGCCCGCCATCTGGACGGAGCTAGGAACAACATAACTCCAACAAGGGAGGAACTAAGGGAAAAACACAACTCCTACAAGCAGAGGACCATCGGAACCAAACGCCAGCTCAGGATCTCTAGGCACACACCCTACGACGACGACCAAGCCTGCTTCTTCATACGTGGGTTCTAGTTACTTCCAAAAAGGGAAGAAGGTTCGAAGCATGAACTCCATCGCAAAGGAGATACAATTTATAAGGAAGCCAAAGCGCTCAAAAAATCATGCAATAGATTCCAATTCTCCATAATCCCGCATTAAAGATGCCCGCGTCTTTCCGAGAGAAGGAAGTCAAATCAGCCATGTAGCCACAGTACACGTAGCCCACGAGCCCTGCAGCCAGCCTCGCTCAAGAGCCTCAACTCGCTTCAACTAATGCCTCAGCCCCGTGAGCCAGCCCGCCTAAGGTAGATAGCCTACTGCAGCCCTGCGCAGCCTCGCCATGAGCTCAACTGCCAACTAAGGCCTCAGAGCCAAGGAACAAGTTCAACCTTAGGCGAGATTAGCCCACTGAGCTCCTCGCAGCCTCGCTTCAAGAGCTAAACTCAAGCCTCAACTAAGGCCCGGTACCTAGGAGCCGCCTCGCAGGGTGGGATAGCCCACAAAGCCCTCGCACTCGCTTTCAAGAGCTTCCAATCAAGCCATAAGGCCATATAGGCCGCAGAGCGCCCAACCCGTGCAAGATAGCCTACCTGAGTCGCAGAACAACTCGGGCTCAAGAGCTCAACTACTCAACTAAGGCCTTGTAGCCCAGGATCCAGTTCAGCTTAGGCCAATTAGCCTACGGAGCCTCAGCAACTTAGTTTTCAAGAGCTCAACTACTCAACTAAGGCCTTGTAGCCCAGAGCCGCCTCACTGTAGATTAGCCTACTGAGTCCCAATACCACAGAGCTCAACTGGCTTCAACTAAGGTATCAGAAGGCTCAGAGCGGGCTCAACTCGTGCAAATTAGCCTACGGGTCCCAGGCTCGCTCAAGAGCTCAACTACTCGATAAGGCCATAGCCTCAAAGCTACCAGCTCAGCAAATTAGCCCACGGAGCCTCGTGAGCCCGGGCTTTCAAGAGCCTCTCAAACAAGGCCATATAAATTGGGTAGAGTCATTTCACCAAACGCATTAGCCCACTGATCCTCGCCAGCTCGTCAAGAGCCCAATCGTCAAAAGACCATATAGTCACCGATCCAAAGTTAGCTCGGGGCAGAAAGCAAGCATAAGGGACGCAGTTAGGGGAAAAAAGGCGAGGGGATAGAAAATTAGCTATTCATTGAGTTTCAAAGCCCAAACGCAGATATATACATCCGGTTCGAGCCCAAGCAAAAAAAAAAAAAAAAGCAAAATAATAGCCAAGGAGGCCTGCACGCCGTGCACGAGATTGTGGCTGCATGGGCGAAGAAGCGGGAGCCGGCCTCAACCGGTATCGCTCTGCAGCGCTGGCCAAAAAGACTCTTCGCCTCTCGCCACCGGGATATTAAAGTTAAGGTCCAAGCCCGAGTAAAGGTAACCTCCTTCCGAAAGCAAGCCATCCGTAAGCCCACCGAAAGTGTGCCTCATCCTCAAACTCGCTATCGCTCCGCTCCCTCCGAATCCACGTGAGTTTCCTCGCTCCGAAGGTCCCCGCAACCCATGGCACTCATCGTCGCATTCAACGGAGCCTATAACAATTTCCTGAAGCTTCGCCGACGAGCCTTCCCCGTTTAGCAACACTACTTTATTATGCAGCCTTCATCTCTACAGCCTTCTGAGCTCTTCTCGATACCTCGCACCATTCTAAAGATGATTGCGTGCTCTCTTCCCCGACTAATTTAAGCTCTCGTCGCAAACAGAAACCCATCCCCGGCCACCGCAGTATCATTCCCGGTAGTCCGCAGCCATCCCCGACTCCTCCCGGCTCACTCCACTACAACTCTAAGCCATCTCGAGCCTTCTTTCCTTACCTCCGACCCGCCGTGCCATCGAGGTATGCCTAAGATCTGACTCTGCTTCACGACTTTCTCCTCACATATTTTTGCATCCGATCTCACGTCACCGCCAGAGGAAGGAAGTACTTTCCTTTTCAGAAGCTCTAATGCTTTGACATTTATCTCTTGCTCGCCCGCCCTTTTTCCAAACTCTTCAGATGGGTAGCCACCTGCCGATACCCAACATAAAGTTAACACACAACTCAAAACCAAGATAAAGGCAGACACAAAAAGACATGGGAACTTACGGAGGTAACCCCCTGGAGGGATAGAGCCAAAGCCTCCTCAACAGGCAAGGCGCCCGACCTCTTGAGATCGATCCCCGAGGGAATGGATGAGATCGGCACTGTATAAGCCCGCATCGAGGAGCAAGAACTCTATCTCCATCGCCTCGGCTTCCTCCCCAAGTCTTCCTCTTATCGAAGGAGGAAGTCAAAGACTCTCACGCAGAGGATCAAAAATGAGATGGCATAACTCCTCCAACGGAGGCTCAAAGAGCCTCCCCGAGGAATCTGCTCATAGCCATAGATCGAGGCCGTGAACTTGGGCGCCTTGGAACCTCGCCGGGCTGGGTGGCAATACTTGCCCCCGCACCGACACGGGTAGAGGTGATGAAGAAGGCTGGCCCCAACCTCTGGCTTTAATTTAGCCTGATGGCCCTTAAGGAAGAGAGCCCAGAGGTTTCCGCTTCACACCCAACACTCTCCAGATGTGCTCCACTGAGCTTGAAGCCTCCCTTAGTGGGCTTGACAACGGAGGCCCATCGGGAGAGCTTCATAATCCATGGAGGTGAAGGCCTCAAAGCAGCGTGCCTGGGAAGACTTAACCTCAAGATCCCGAATATCCGACCCGATGAGCTCGTAGTAAGCTCACGAAGACATTCCGGGGCTAACTTCGCTTTATGACCTCGGCCTTTCGAGGCTAAGATCAAGGCGACACCAAGAGCGCATAGCCAATGCAAAGTTAGGATAATTCTATAATTTATGAAAATCCAGACTTCAACCATTAAAGCAAAGCAAAGCTCATGTAGATTCTCGAGTGGTCCGCATAAATTAACGCCGTTGTGTCTTCACAATGGATCAATGATTCTAACTCCGGCCACTAACAAAAGTAGCGCTCCTTCCAAAATTCAGGAAGACGGAGATCCGAGATGATCGGCCGAGCTAAATGGAACGCTTTAGAGCAAATAAAGGAAGCCCTCAACGGCTTCCTTCACACTAAAGAGGTCCAAGAACAGAGCTATACTGGGAACACCTAAGCCTTTATCCCTAAAGACAACCAACAACCTAATCAGAATACCCCAAAAATTGGGCTAAAGTTGAAAGGGGCAGCCGTTGAAATGTTGCAAGACCCTTTTTATAAAGGGATGCAGAGGAAAACGGAGGCCATTCTCGAAGGCCACCTCGAAGAAGCACACTATCTTGGGCACTTGAACAACATGGGAGGTCGCACGTCGTGGGACCAAACTGAACGCCTAATCGGGGCCTCAGACGCCTTACGAAGACTTCCGATTCAACCCCGCAAAACCCACCCTCAAGGCATTCTCAAGACGACCGACCGTATATTCGTAATTCCCATAGTATTTAATCTCGGGCTAATTTATCCTTACCTTTACCCAAGGGGAAAGGAGGTTCCCTCGGGGCATCTCAAAGAGCAAAGATGGCTAAGCGATCAGACTCACCACCCGTCCACCCTGAACCAGATACCACAGAGGAATCACCCCCTATACTCAAAGAAGAGGAGAGACCCGGACCCATGGGAATACTTGAAGTTGGATCGAAACCTAATCACTCAAAAAGGCAAAAAGGAAAAGCACGCATCGATCCTAGAATTAACTAAAAGCGGACGACCCCATGTGGTATTACAAAACACCAAAAAAGAGATTTTGTCAAAGGGTCGATAATGAAGTTTTAAGAAAAAAGAAGCCCGGAATCGCAGAGAAGGAAAAAGTCACAAGAGGGAAACACAATACAAACTAGCCGCAGATGTTCTCAAAAGAAACCGGAAGAACTAGAGGAAATAAGCGCGCAAGTGGAAAAATCATTGGTACGACAAGACATTTGACGGCGATAAAGCCCTAACCAAACCGGGGCCCCGAGCGAACATGTGGAAGCCCACCCGGGATGGAGAAACGATACAGCCCTTGCCCATGCTCGCCAGAACTGGGCATTATCGGGGCAACTGATCGGTTTAAAAAATAGCGCCAAGTGCTCACTTCCCGCCTAAGAATGTGATTGGGTTAAGATTTATGGCACCTAGTAAGACTCGGGGCTCTTGGCACACAAGAAATCCATTCGGGCTCATCCACCCTAAGGGCCGATAACACGGACAACCTAAAGAACCCATATCCTGTAAATCAAATCAAATCTCACCAATAAGGGATAGGATAATTCTTAATAACTGCCCTCTAATTATCCCTTATTAATCTGACATCGATAAGGAAAGAAAATTCCCATCCAATAAGAGAGAATCCTTATCATCATCCAATTGGGAAAAACAACTACTATAAATACCAGGCCACCCCATCGGTAAAAGGTACGCAAAAAATTCACTCTGGGCAAATTTTTGATCTTTTCTTCATCAGGGAAGAACTGATTTAGGCATCGGAGAGGTAACGGGTGAGCCCCCGTCGATCCTCTTTGTTTATTGTTTTTGCAGAGAAGTTCAACGTCCAGAGCCAACGGACCGGCCCAGCAATTCCAACACGCTCCAGCCCAGTTTCAGTTGAAAAAGGCATCATCAAATTCCATCGGTAAAGGCAAAAGAAGAAAATGATGCATGTGAATAATGTTGAAGAGAATAGACAAGAAAATGATGAATGTTTGATGAGTTCTTGATAAATTAAGGATGGTACTTCTTCTCCCATTAATTCATTGTTTTTGTTTTTCTTTCTCTTTCTTTCGCCATGCGTAAATCTCTACCTTCTAGTTGGAGCTCTTTCCTGTGAACATGTAATAAAAATAATACAGTTATATACATTTCTCGATCACTATGACTAAAGAAACCAAATGGGTCTAAAAGATATATGAGGTTCGGAGACTACAAACTTTGGAAAGGTCAATGCGTCCTCATTCAGAATTATCAATCGCTTCGTTTTTTCTTTGTCCGGTTTAATCTAATTAGGTTATTAATTAATCCAAGAAAATTGAATTTATAGTGAGTGGGGGGTCACTAACATAGTGTTGCATGGAGTCGGATTCGACAAATCCCAAGGCTTCAATGCCAATTAATGCGATAATAGGTCTTATCCTCTCGCCCAAATTAAATTCTTAAATCGATCAAGAATTAATTCAAACCTCGATCAAAATCAGATTTTAATTTTAATTTCTCATTTTATCTAAAGATTTCACTTTTACAGCTCGGCCCGCCAGGAGTTCTCACTCACAACGGGGTTTCTACCCGCGCCTACAACACTTGTTTTCACTCTAACTTCCCTCCATTTCTAATCCAAGAGCCAAAAAAAAAACAAAAAACAAAGCTATGCGCTTGTTTGGATTCTGTTTATGAAAACCGTTTTATATTGTCATAGTAAGGAGAATAAGGATGACAGAGAGAACACGTTTGATTCCTAGGTTTTTTATTTTAAAAAACATCGAAAATAAAATTTAGAGAACAACAAATGGGCTTTAAAAAACACCAAAAATAAGATTTTTGTATTTTTAAAAACTGCTCTCAAAACACCACAAACAAGACTCCAAACATAACCTTTGTAATCTAAGTTCGAAAGATTTGAGGCATCCATTACAACCTTAGAAAACACTAAAGATTTGTCTGAGATAACACTTGTAGAGCTTTTAAATGCCTTGCAGGCATAGGTAAAGAAGACTGATGAGAGAGGAAAAGACAATTGAAGGATAATTGGAAGCCAAGCATGAAGATAAATGTGAAGTAAGTAGACCAAGTGAAACTAAAGGAAAGAATGGAAATCGAAAGAAATCCTATCCACCTTGCCAAAGATCAGGGAAAGCATGGCCATCCTCCATTTAGATGCTCTGAGAAGACCTAATGTTATGTTCCAAGTGTAACCAACTTGGACATGAAGCAAGTAATTACAAAATAAGGAGCACAGAAGAGGAAGAAGCAAAAGCAAAGAGGTTCAAGGAGAAGAAGATTTATCGTTTGTCGCCACTCTGCTTCACTGAAGATGAATCTCAATTGTAAATTGCTACCACTGATAGTGGTCTCGCTTCCAACCACATGACGCACAACAAGAGTCTGTTCAAAGAATGGTGTAAAATAACTTCATCAAAGGTTCGAGTAGTGATGTGCTACATTATCAAGTATGGAAAATGTACAATTGCTATCCCAACCTCGTCATGGTACTAAGTTAATTCATCGATGTGTTATATGTGCCCGATATGTATTAATCACGGGAGTGGGCCAATTGGTTAAGAAAGGATATAAAAAGTATTAACAATAGTTAGTTGTCTAATTAAAGATGCAAATGGTAGTGATTTATTCGTGCACTGAGACGAAAGAGAAAAGTTTTATTCAAAATTCATCGAGAGAAGCAACGTACTCGCGCCTCATGTTGAAATGAAAGTCGCTGCAAGATTCAAAGCATCAATGATATGCGAGTATACCTCTAAAACCTTCAATCAATTTTATGAGGAATCTGGAATTCATCACCACCCATCGCTCATATACTTTATAGCAGAGAATGAGATTTCTTCTGTAATCATAGCATTTTACAATGTTGCTACTAAAATTATGAATGAAGAGAGTAAAGTGTTATGGTATGTTCGACGAGGCATCCTGTAGATAAAAGATTTCAATTGTTGCAACACAAAGCAAAGTTGCCTACAATTTTTCTATCCATGCTTAGTTTAAGAACACCACAAACAAGTCTCGGTGAAAAGATTCGTGCTACTCTCACCTACGAAGACAAATACAATCGCTTTAAAGACATATTTGGGCATTATCGCCAAGGTTCAATTAAGACTATAGTATATCCTCGTTTATGTTCAATGCTTGGTTTGTTACACCAGCCTTCAATCGCGTACTGCCTTGATGCTCAAAAGCAAAAAGAAACTTTTAGTGATCAGAACTAGTGTACATGTTAATAGAGATTTTCAAGTTAAATGCTTTCAACTAAATTATAAGACATGTGTCATTAGTCTTAAAGCAAGGAGGAGTGTTGTAGACCCGCTTGGATCATTGAAGACGCATAAATTTTGTGAATGCGTGTCAATCTATTTATTTATTTATTACTTTTCAAAGCATTGCCTTAGATTTTAGATGTCATATATTTTCTCTGCTTTTTCTTATTCTTCCATTCGCTGTTTTATATGTTCACGGGTAGATTACCCTGGCTCACACTTTGTAAAGGAAGGACGACCTTCCAATATAATCTATTTATGTTTAATAAAGTATTACATGTTTTCACTCTTCTTCCAGATTCGGTTGTACTTTGTTCTACTCTCCTTCTTATCAGAAATGAAAACAACAAGGTAGATAAGGACGACAACCGGGAGGAGAATCCGTCAAAGGATAGGAGTGATTTAAATGAGGAAAGGAGAAGCGAAATTGGTAAGAAGAAAAGTGATAGACCAAGGAGCAAAGGAAAGCTTACGTAAAGTTCAAGTAAGCCGCTTTCGTCTCCAAGGACTCCTGCGCTGGTTCTTGGAAGTGGCAAAATTCCAAGATGACAAGTGTAGTGCCAGGAAGGAAGAACCGCTAGACAGAGGAGAAAACTGGGACTGTGGGTACCATGGCTTTCGGGGCTCCAAGACTTCATTCAAAAGGCCCAGACAAACAAAGCCCACAAAGCAAAGGTCTCCAAGTATCCTCACACACGAACGCTGGGACCGAACCACAGCCTTGAATCCCTACTGCGGACTATCCGATCACAAATAAGGCCTCGTGATTTATCATTCTGACACATCCTCTTCCTAATGGGTCAAGCCGCCTCTAAGAAGATGGCCAACCAATAATTTCACTGATCCCTCACAACCAAAACACATCCTCCTGTTACCGAATCACGCACGTAATCGCCGGATGATCAAATGATTCTCGAGGCTAAAGATTCGCATAACTCGCTATCCAAAAGGAAGAATGCCCCGATGCCCAAATAAAGCGCCCTCCCTCCATTTCCTCGAATCTCATCATCCACTTTTTATAAAAAGTGGACCATCCTCCTCCTTCATAAATAAGGAAGGAATCTCAATAGGAACGGGGGGATACCCTACTAAAAATCGACGATTTACCTCTCTATTGGTTCGTCTCGAAAGCATTAGAGAGCTAATCACACACTTAATTGGCTTCGCTCCTTCTTCGCTTTGCAAGTCCTTTGCACCAGGTTAATGCCTCGATGATCTCTGACTTCAGAATCCAAGAGACAAATAATTAAGGCCGCATGGAACGACTGGGTTGTAAAAATCGACGACGACATGCGAAGGTCACACGCGGCCATTATGCGATCCCCCACACTCGCTTTCTAGCCTCACCACTCACCGCTCATTTCGATCCATCGCTTATACAAGAACTCCAAGACATCAGTCCCTTGGCATCGTGTTCTTCACCGCTGCTAGAATTGAGAAACGATAAGAAGAGCAGCAGATGATAACAATCGTTAATCAGGCCGACTGCCTATAGCAAGAGAACGACGTCATGCTGGTTTCCGGAAAAGGATCAGTGGCAGGGAAAATACACGAGGGAGCAAATTTCATCCCACCTCCGGCCAGAAACAAAAATAGAAAAGGAGCCCATCCCGCCGTGTGATGATGCAATAATGACAATGAGTTATCCTCTCAGAGCTCTCCACTACTCACTTTCACCCCAAAGAACAACGCGGAGGCCGATCCAAAAGATTCGCGCCGTTCTAGCAGCCCGCCTGGCATGCATGCCTAGTACGAAGAGAAATTAGCAGAGGAGCAATGGCGCTGAAAGCAAGCCCCTAAAAATGTGCCCACGTGGCAATGTGGGCAGCACCACCACTCCTCGCTCATGCATCCACGCTCGTAGCTACACTAGCCCCGCACATGCTTACATCTACCACTGTCCGAGGGCCTGAAGACATGCTATCCTCCCCGTTGGGCCATCACATCTTGAGCTACGAACCACCGCGCTTTGCCTTACCGCTCTTTCGCCATGTATGACGGTTCCTCCGATTCGCAGATCACACGCCGCGATTTCAATCGTGCAATGATACTTAATGAAATAATCACATTATGCAAAGTCTTCCCGGCCAGCTGAAGGGGCCCGTCCCGCTTATCACAAACTCCCACTTGAGATCATCAACTCGCTCAATGAGTCAGCGGGCTGCATTTGTTTCCCAAGACTCGTGCTCGCCCGACAGGCGGAAATATCGCCTGCAAACCATTTTCAAGAGGGAGGACGAATCCATCGCCGATTTCACATAGGTAAGATCAGACGGTGTGAGTCCAACAGATCAACCACCCATTCTTCCATTCACTGCTAACTCCGCCCGCGACAATGGAGGAACTGGTATGCGTACATGATAAATATTCAACATCGGGAGGATAAAACCGGCAGCCTCTTAAACCGTGATGATCATAGCTAAAGCAAAGCCTACTACTAAGGGACGTTTAAACAAAAGGGAGTCGACAAGAAACTGCGCTCCCGGGACCGGGCCAAGAGAAAGAGGACCCCCCGCACTTACCCTCCACTGATCTCTACACAGATCCTCTTCCATCCGGATCACCCCGACTTCAAATGGGTCGCACCAATTCCGTCAGATCCCACACAACGCAACCGCCTCTCGAGATGACTATCATAGGACCACGGCATGAGACCAACCGATGCCGAATCCTCGAAATTTTTAGCAGTTAATCAGTCTCGACCACCTTGTGTGATATGTTCTATATAATTCTATGAGCCGAGGCCACCCCCACTGCTGAAAGAATACGCGCCTCTCACGAGCCCCTCTGACAAACCTCGACCCACCATAAACTACACACTCGGGCGGTCCGGCTGACGACCAAGATCGCCCAATGCCAAAAGAGGAGGGCCGTCAGATGCCACAACCCGAGCCTCCCCAAAGTGAATACTAATCCACATCCCAGATAGTTAAATGAGAGCAATCCAAAACGCACTGATAGCCTCTAGTATCATTTCCCCTCGTTAACTCCATTCAGTCATTACCGCACCACGATACCATACTTACTTTACGATAACGATTTCCATGTGCAATGCAGTACTAGTCGACTCTCGGCAACATGGGCCGATCTGCTACAATCGTCGCCAGTAGATGAACATATCTGATTTCAGCCGAAGTTCTACCGCGTGCATCCCGTCCAAGCTCAACGAGGCAACCATAGTAGCATGGGCAACATTATTCTCCCCGCCATAGGCCATTATTCCAGGTCCATTTTCTATTGTCGAGGACTCGGGAGTTCGCACATTGCCATTATCGATCTATGCTCGCCAGACATATGAAAGTCGCGTCTCTACCTACTCATCAAATGATCGCCTACTTGACCAATGCCGGCAATCGACTTAGCTAACTAATATTTGAGAGTAAGCTACTAACCCGTTAGCATAAGAGCATGAGAAAACGAAGCTCCTACACCAGCCCTCGAGACCCGTGACCTTAGAATAAACAATTACAGCCGCCGCCCAAGCAAGTATGTAAGACAGTGGAGCTACTGGGCCGCACCCTGAATCAATATCTCTAGACGGGCCGCATAATCCACACATGTTAGTTCCTCCTATCCAAAGGGGAGAAGGAACAAATTCAACAGTGTTCGTCAATATGGATGTATTCGTCGACTCACTGCACACTACCGACATTAACCCCGCATATGCTCTCAAAACCTAAATGTCATCCCTTGCATGTGCCGATTAGATAGAAAGTGAGGCGCTTTCCAACGACCGCCATCATGTTATTCGCGATAATCTTAAAACGATTCATCGTGAGATAAAGTACCCGGAGTGGCTGGCCAATGTGGTGGTAGTCCTTAAAAGGCTGTGAACGGAGTGCAAGGATTACACATACATCACTGGAGGCACGCCCAAAAGATAGCTTCCCTCTACCTTGGATAGACTAGATTGTCGACAGGTTTGGCTACATGGGATGTTATTCCCGATGCCTTCTCGATATCATCAAATACCCATGCATTCGCTTTACATGGAAAACAAGACCTCACCCCTCGCCGGGCCGTTTCACTAATGTGATGCCGTTTGGCTTAAACAATGCCTGGGCAACGTATCAAAGGTTAGTGACCAAGATGTTCAAAGCCTCACTAGGAAAAACCATAGAGGCTTACATTGATGATATACTGCAGTTCGGCGAATGTCCCACTACGCCGAACACCCCGCAAGAGGCTTTCAACTCCAAGGTGTACAGATGAATCAACTTTCTCAAAGTGCGCCTTCAGAGTCAATGCGGCCAATTTCGGGTTTCATGGTGACTCGTAGGATAGAAGTCAACCTCGCCGCCTTAAAGTCATTTTGGAGTCCCTGCTTCCCGCTCTAGAAAAGGGGTACAACAAACATCGGTCTGGCCAAGTCGCCCTGGGGCGTTTTATATTCGACTTACAGACCGTTTAAAGTCGTTTCTTTTGTCACTCCTAGCGGGGCCAACCAGGCCGGATGGAATGAGGAATGTGATAATGCCCTCATAGCGATTAAACAAAGATCTCTGCGTAAACTTCGGGCCCTGCTAGCCCCGAAGATCTGCGAAGTACTCTTTCGTATACTGCGCTCTGCATGTCTTGAAGGAGTGCCGCCCTGCTCATGGAAGATGAGAATAGAAAGCAGAGGCCAAGATTAAGAAGTCCCAGTCGATGCGTAACCCGATACAACCACCCGAGCAAAGCAAGATTAGCCATCCCGGTAGTGCAACTAAGAAGCTCCGCCCATACTTCCCAAGCACACCTCATTGTCGTGCTAATCGACCTCCTCTTCGAGCACCATTCACCCTCGACTCATTGGGAGGATGGTCACGGGCAATCGAATCAGCTTGGCCCTAAGATTCGCAGGCGCATTGGCTAAAAAGGATGCCCTAGCAGATTTTTCTAGTAGATCCCCTCAATCCATAATGAGCCCGGATACTTGAACTCCGACTTTAATGGCATGTGGCATCTCTGAAAATGAGCTGCATCGGCTTGCAACTTAAATCTCCGACGGAAAATATTATCAGCTCAGACCATTCGCTTCGGGCTTCCAACAACGACCGTGAGTATGAGGCCATCCTAAATTAAATCAACCGCGTTTACAAAGTGTCAATGGACAAGCTTCTGATTCAAAGAGATTCTCACGGCAGGTGGCAACGCAGTATGAGTCGCGACCTTTGAATGGAAAAGTATATCTTCTCGTTAAGAAACGACAAGCATCTTTTTCAGCCTGAAGCTCGAACACATCCCTCAGTGGATTGCAATGGTAGTTTTTGACGCTGCCGCCGTAGCCGCTTTATGATGACAGAACAAAGTTCCTGGCCTTCATCTATTATCACTTGATTTTCAATTATCACTACCCGTAAGTCAGGCGGATTTGAGGCTCTACTTCGATGGACTCCTTACAAAGGCAATATATCAACACGGGAGAACTCCCAAACGAAAGGGATAAAGCTCATAAGATCCAATACCGTCACATGAATCGTAAATGCATGAATGTGATGTACCAAAAAATATGTGGTTCCTAACGAAATAGGCAACAAAGCACTCGACGCCCATCAAGTTACTCAAATCACCCCCTAAGTCAAACTGGTGCTTGTTGTTGCACCAGAGTCATGTAATTGTGTTGGGGCATGAGTGTTTTGTCTCCATCGAGCAAAGACGCAGTCAGAATCAGATAACATTATTTGAAAAACATATTCTCGGGGATGCCCAAAGCATCTTCGCACCCATGGTAGCTATTTAAACGATCCCTAGATCGGCCACACTAAAGTGTTTAACTACTAAACAAGGGACAATATGTATCGTTGAATTACATGAAGGATATGTGGTATCATCCGCTGCCAACACCGCCACACGGAGCCCATACTTAGGGGTATTATCCAACCATGAGATCTGACGCCGCCGATTACATGCAAAAGTGTGACTGATGGTAGTGGCAAGCCCCTGTCTTGAGATCACCAACCCAGGACTTAATTTCCATAAAAGAGCCCGACCTTTCAGCCACCCGTGAATCGACATACGGTCATCCCTACCGCCCGGCTAAAAACTATCACGGGTGTACCTAATCGATTATTTCCATCAAGGATAGGAGACCGAGGGCTCACATCAATTAAAGATAAGGGTGTTACCCAAATTTAATCCGAAGAATATCATTCTAGCTTCGTATACCCCGATCAATCAGACGCATTAAACGAACCTCAATTTTATAGCTCAGCATAGAACTTCGCTAAGAGTTGAAACAAAGAGAATCTATACTCCACCCCTCACGATATCCACAGAGCAAACGACCGCAAAGCTTTAATAAACCTTATTGATCGCCTGAAGAAACTATTAGACTCAGCCAAAGGCAAGTGGGTGGATCGAACCCCCAGTACTTTTTGGCCTGCGTAACGACGTGAAACTCGCATCAACTAGCAAATCCCCTTCGCGCTCAATTATGGGATGGAAGCTATAGTCCCAACGGAAATCGGTTTGCCCACGCTCCGAACTGATATACCCGAGCAGTCGAATACTGAATATGTGATTAAAGATCTAGACATGGCAGATGAACTGTGCAAAGCAGTGGCTGTGCGAAGAGCATCGTACCATCGCAGGTTAGCAAACCTATACAAGAGACGCGTGAAACCCCGAATGTTCCAGCCATGGGACCTGGTCCTGAGAAAAGTTTTCGATGACATAGCCGATCCGTTAGCCGGAAAGTTATTGCCAAACTGGGAGGGACTGTAAATCTAATGCTAGCAAGTGAACTGATCGTATGGATTAACAAACTGTATGACACCTATACCTAGAATGTGGAATATTATGCACCTTAAAAGGTACTATCAATAACGAATGATTCAATCTCTAACCATGTTCCCGTCTTAATTTTTCATTACAAAGCCCAAGTAAGGTTGATGTCCTATCGACCTAATATGGTTGATGCCTAGCTGGTTCATTATAAAGTCCGGGTAAGGTTGATGTCCTACTGGCCAAGTATGGTTGATGCCCAACTGGTTCATTACAAAGCCCGGGTAAGGTTGATGTCCTACCGA
Source organism: Tetrastigma voinierianum (assembly GCA_016808115.1). NCBI lineage: Eukaryota > Viridiplantae > Streptophyta > Magnoliopsida > Vitales > Vitaceae > Tetrastigma > Tetrastigma voinierianum. The sequence continues at coordinate 32,572 of JAEQBH010001016.1, forward strand.
CCCAGTATAGTTGATGCCCAACTGGTTCATTACAAAGTCCGAGTAAGGTTGATGTCCTACTTGTAATGCCCCAAAAATACCCTAGAATTTTTATAATAAAAATTATTATATATTCCGGGTATAAATTGAGCCAACTTGGGTATTTTTCAGGAATTGTTAAATGAATATTGATTAAATGATTATATGGCTAAAAATCAAATGCAAATATTATATGCTAAAATGATAAATTAATTGAACCCGAAAATAAACCCAAGTGAAAAAGGGCAAATATGGAATTTGTAAAATGAGGACCTAAGGGTCAATTGTAAATAAGTTTATCTGTCTAAGTGAAATTAGGAGAAATAAATGAGCAAGGGGAATAATAGGAGACTTAAATGAAAAATGGGTTAAGAGACAAAAGAGGAAAGGGCCAAACATGGCCTTAGGAGAAAATGAATTTAAAGGCCAAAAGAGGTCAAAAGGGAGCTCATTTGGAGCAATCCTGCTGGTGAAGTGAGAGAGCTGGGGTTTTAATGTAAAGAGATTTGGTGGAATCAAGCCCGTGAAAAATCAAAGCAAAAGTCATTAAGAAAGCCGCTGAGTAAAAGTATATACTGGCCATATGCATTCATCCTACTTTTGAACAATTGATGCTTTGTGATCAAAAGAGTTAAACTTTGAAACGATTTTATATATTATTTTTGAATGGGCATGGAATGCCTTCATTGTAAAGCATTTTTGAAAGAACAAGTAATGCTTATGAGCCTACTCGAATTGAAATCGTCCGCACATATTTGAAAGTGTTTATACGAAATGGAATGCTCGACCTAAACGGTTATTTTGTTTTGTATATATTTTGGTAATGAACTCACGGCAACCCGACTGATTCGACCCGCTAACGGTCTAGCCAGAATGGGGTGCTACATTATACAAACCCTAAAACCCCTTTTATTTGTGTTCGAGCTGGGGAAAACCCCAAATGTCGATAAAAGAGCTTTGTTTTGCTGTAAAATGAGTTTTGGGGGTTGTGTTGGGCTGAGTTTTAAAGAGTTTTGTTGGTTGGATTGGTTTTATGTAATGTTTGTAAAAGGAAATGTTAGGTTTTCAAAGGAAATGCCACAAAATTTTTGGTCAAGACTCTGCTCTGTTTTTGGCTATAGATTAAGTTATAATCATCCAAATGAAGATTCTAATTGGTAAAACCATATGAGATAAGTTCTACAAATTTATGAAGGGGACCAAGAGAAAATTTTATTCTAAGGCTCCCAAATATGATGCTTAAAGGTGAGCCTGGTAGCTCACTCGGTTATGCTCTGCTTTAGTATTGTTGCGCAGCCACATAAGTTGAGTTTCACTCATCCAAATTGAGTGATTAAAAATTCTGGGTAAAATAGACTTCTAGGGGAATAATTTACTTGAAGGAAGTTTATGCAAATTGTTGCCCCAATGTGCCCAGAAATTTGTCAAAGTGGAGATGTGTGTAAGAACAGTCTGATTATGCTTTGCAAATTGGAGTAGTCCTGGACAGAAATGCACAACTCAGTTTCAGATCCAATGATTCTAGCTCGAGAAGAAACCTTAGAACCATATCAAATGTGTAGGAAAGAACCATTACTCACTGAGTTAAGACTCCTTGAAATTGTGAATAACAAAGAGGTAACCGAGTGAGTTGCATATACGAATTCACTTTTCTGACATTAAAATGCCGAATTCGAAGCTCGTGGGTGATCCAAATGAGATGATTCCAATTCCTACAAAAAATAGATCATAGAGCTAAAATTTTATTGAAGGAAGCAATGAAAGCAAACTATGGCTCATGTCTCCGTAAAAATTTTCAAGGAAGGAGACGTAGATATAAACCCCTCGACAAAAACTCTCTAATAACCTACTAATACGTGGATCGTCATCAGATTCGAATAAAATGACGAGGAGGAAAGCCCGCATTGAAGTAAAGATTCCGAAGATCGGAATTAAAGTGATGATTTTGGTTTGTTCTATCTTCTCCTATTCTCGTGTCAAGATTTGAACTATTTGTTCTAAATGCATAAGAAAAACATATTGAATTGTTTTAATTGAATGTGAAATGTTTGCAAATGAAAATTGCATGACTATTGAAAATGAACCGTTTATAAAAATGTACATATTGTATTGTATGTTTCTATAAAAGATTTGAACGCCCTTAAGGATAGATTGGTATACCAATAGGGGTCAGAATAGCAAGATTTACTAACGACAGATGGATGTGTCACTCCGATCGCCAGCCCCACGGACCAGACGGTAGAGTGTTCACTAATTTATTTATTTTTAATAACTGGGCCGCAGCCCAACGGATCAGATTTCTGTTATAAAACTGTTTTTATACCGCATGTAGCCCAATGACCGTGTCGGTGATTCTCGATATCCTCAGACATCGTAAAACACAGTTAAATTTATTAAGAACTAAATTGAATTGATTTTGAGATCGTGGACAAATTGGAATTCTTAAAAGCATGATTGCGAATTGAAATGAAAAGAGTATTGCAAATGCATGATTTGATTATTAAATGACTATTGCATATGGAAGTGTATATTTGGATTTGATTAATGAACCATAAATGATTGTATATGAAATAAGTATATGTATTGTATTGACATTAATCATCCAAAAAGATTTGAAAGTTTGTTTAGTAAAACTGCATGATTTGATTTAAACTGAAACCAAGAATGGAATTGTATAGAATCACTAAGCATGAAAATGCTTAGCGTGTAGTTTTATCTATGCGCAGGTACCGATTGAACAGGAGCGAAAAGCAAGATCGAGGAGCGTCGAGTCATAAAGAAAGAATTTCGAGTATGTTCACATATGCATTCACCCCATATCTCAACATTGATATTTTGTAAAAATAATTTCAACTCTGAATATCTATTTTGTAAATCATTTGAAAAGGCTTGATATGCCTTTATAGTAATTGTACTTTTGCATGAATGAAATGAAATGGGTTTACCCCTTTGAAAACACTTCCGCATATTTGAAAAGAATTCTATACCAACTGAAGTGTAACGCTACGACGGGTTTTTGATAAATGATTTCATAAGGGTGATCGAAAGGACATTGGGAGCAACTTCGACTTCTGGGCTCGACCTAAAATGGGTCACCAGTGAAAGGGGTACACCACACCCAAATGGTCGATGCTCACCGTTCATTACAAAGTCCGTAAGGTTATCTAACAATTCAAGATGGTTGATGTCTAATCGTTCATTACAAACCGTAAGGTCGATGTCCCACGGCCGATGCCCAACCTGACACTACAATGCCCGTAAGGTTGATGTCTTATCGCCCAATACATGGTTGATGCCCAAATTAGCCCACATAAATCCCGTAAGATTGATGTCCTATCGCCCGCATGGCCGATGCCTAGCCGGGTTCATTACTTAAGCCCTGCAAGGAGGCACTGTAAGAGGGAAATGAACCTTGTCTACCTGAGTGTCTATTCGACCCGATCTATGTCCTACTCAAGGTACATCTTTGCCTGTTTATCATTAAATGAATCGAATTACGTGATTTGACAAAGAGAAAGCAACAACATCAGATTTGTAAACAACACACGCTTTATTATGGAGCTTGGTTATAGAATAACAAAAACCGGGGGTACAGAACATAGTGAAGGAACAAGGCTCAACAAGAAATGACAAAATACAACCTCTAGCTCTCGCCAGAGACATCAGGTTCCTCACTCTCCCCGGTTACTCTAGCGGAATAATCAGGCTCATTACTTAGCCCAACCTCGACGGTAGAGAGATGCTCGCCCGCCTCGCTAATATCTGCCTCAAGGTCTACAGCGGGAACCTCCCTCTCTGACGCAGTCATTGCTTCACCCGAGCGAACATCGATGGTCATGGCTCGCAGTGACAAAGACCGGGGCATCGAGGGTTGATAAAGAACTTTGGGATAACGCCTTAGACGTACTGAATCTCGTGGAACCACGTAGTCGACTTCCACAAATACAGGTGTGCTAAAGACAAATGTACCATAACCATGGTTGAAAATCACGCCAAAGCCCTCCTCATAAGCCCTCATCCAGTAATCTTCTTCTTAAGGGCCTGTTTCGGGAGAGCGACACTTCATCTTTACTAGTCCCGAGCTCTAGGGACCGAGAGACTCCTGGCCGACGCCATCGACCAGCCCCTCGTCCTCCGGCCTTCCACCTAGCCTCCTTCAAGTCGCTAGGCATTTTTGACCCACAACCCTGGGGACTCCACCTTCGCCTCGGGCACTCCCCCACGCATCGTCATCCATGCGGACATCGAGGCTTCACAAGAGCAAGATTTCTCTGCTTATGCCCGGTTTCACCTTCAACGCCTGCACTCTCTCCCGGGCCTTTGTGGATTCGACCGCTTTAGCTAAAGAAGCACTCAAATACCGTGGTCTAAACGATCGATTGAGTGTGTGAGCCATACCTCCGCATCCTCACCAGACTGAATCCCACGTCGTAAGTCATATTTCGATAACCATAATGGCCCCGCAAAGAAATGATTGTACGGGCGCACAACTCTAAATAATACTAGAACAATGCATAAAGAGCTCGCAAACATACCGCCCCATCAATTTGATCGTTACTTGCCACGTGACAGCATCTCCGCCTTCAACCACCCGGCTCGAAGTTCTGCCCCAAAAGCATAGCAGGATCGAGATCGACATATTCTTCGCCTCCCTCACCCGCATACCATGTGCATCAAGTAGTGTCAATACGTTAGTGCATATGGACAACATGATCTCGCCTAAGCAACTAATTTCCAAAGGATCGATAATCTCCACCTTCTGCACTCTCAGAATCGACATCTACGTGGGGAGCCTCGGCCCGTGGAGGAACAACAACATAAGAATTCAATAGCGCCTAATCTAGTTAACGACCATCGCGCCAAAATGCAGAGATTTAGCCTTATCCGACGGCCAATAACCCGCTCCCGTGGAATGTCATACTGTGACCTCTCACATGAGTCAGAGACCTCAAATCACCAAGAGGATGAAAGCCCATCTCGTGAGAATCCGAACTGGCTTATCGCCAGACATCTCGAACTCCTCGTAGGATGGTTGTTGACTACCATCTAGCCACCCCTGGGGTAGCACTACCACTCCGCTCAAAGGCACCTCGCTTCGCTTCTTCAGGCGCCCGAAGTTGTGAACAAGATCAGCCATCTCTTCCTCATCTTCTTCCTCTTCACTAGCAGGGGGGTGGATAGATATTGGGGAAACCCAAGGGATAAAATTTTCCACCCCTGCTCTAGGCGCTTTTGGGCACCCGCCTTCCCTTCTTAGATGCTTGGGGGGCAGGATGAGAACCCTTTTTCGCAAAAGGGAGATGCTCAAGATGGCTACCCCTATCGTCCTTCTTATATGCTCGGGACAAGGCCTAATCTTCATTAGCCAAAGAAGGTTGTTTCTGACCGGGTACTAATCACTCGCCTCGACCAACCGCCCTGCCTCAAATTTCGTCGGGAGACTAGCTCCCCGGGGTTAAATTTAGGAGATCAACAATAACGTAATGCTCTCCCTCCACTATTTATGTGGGAAGAGGACGTGGAATAACTGGAATGATGTAGGGAGATGGACTACAACTCAACTCACGAAGATTCTTCGCAGTTAAGAGAATTTCATGATGCCGTTCCCGCTCAGAAATATCTAGAAACCTCTAAATTTTCTTAAAGTTAGATTTCTTAAAGTTATATATATATATATATATATATATATATATATATATATATATATATATATATATATATATATATATACGAACGAAAGGATAGATGTGCAAAATGCAATCGACATACAAATCCAACAACTCGAACACACCCGTGAATGACATTGATTTCTGGGTTTAAACAACTGGAGACAGGTTTCGGTCTCATACCACAACGTCCTCTAAACCAAGATCATGCCCTTCCCTGGCCTTAGTGAGTTAAAGTCCAAGAATAAATTACAAATTCGGGGCTTTGGCCGACATGGATTGTACTCCTGGGCCTGTCCCGGGCCAAGGTATAATAAAGCAAACCTCTACCAACAAAATGTCCATTGGTAAAGTGAGGCTCCAAGACGTTGTATCAAGATCCGAATGACATTCTGATGGATAGAGCAGGAGGCGCTTGCAGAAGTGGGTGCGTAGCAACTGCTTCACCAGATGAAACGTAGCGGTCTTACTACGAGTCGTTTCTGGGTGAAATACACTACATCGCCTTCCTCACAAGAAGGGATTCTCACGCCGCTCACAAACTCAAAATCGATATTGTTAGAAATTGAGCACAAGACCTCAACTCCTCCCTGCATAGTAGCGAGACGAGGTCGTCAGAAGGCATATCCGTCAGCGCCCGCGCCCAGCTCGACCAGTGGAAGTCTCTTCGACCTCCCGCCATACCGCGCGCACAACAACAAAAGTTGGGAGGAAAGGGGGAATCTGGGCTCCATGCCACAATACCAAACTAGTAAAAGTGGGCGAGAAAGCGCCATGAACCACTGCATCCAGAAACCCTCTACTCTAATAAGGCCTTAAAACACCCCTCCTACTATCTTGTCGTAGGAAACATGCCGGCAACTGGAATCTAACGTACCCAAAACAAAAACAAGGCTTACTTGGAAGATAGGGGAAAACAAACTCCTGGAAAGACAATCCGCACAACACGTAATGCTACACCTGAGTATTATTGAAGCCTCAGCCATGGTGACAAGAAAATAGTAAAATGTGGATGCAACAAGTGGGATCCAATTATGACTCTTAAGTATCAACAAAGCCTAGCGCTCCTCGTAGTGCACTCCAGTCATGTCGTTGACTCATCGCTCCCTCCAAAAGATTTGAACTGTGCGACGCTTCAATTTACTGTAGTGGCACGTGCGAAATGCGCTAGGTTCATAGCCCCTGTGCCAGGCCCTCAGGCCCTCCCCCAATGACCCGGCCACCGAATAAACCAAGCCAAGTCCAACAGAATCATAAGGGCCGACTCACTCTAGAATTCATCAAACACCACAACCCTTGTCCCAAGGAGTTAGTCCACATTGCCGACTGGTTAGCCGAGCATGAGAAAGATAAAATGAGCAAAAACACAAAAATTCCAAGAAACATAATTTCATTAATTACACCAAAAGGCGTTCATAATTACACAACCCAACAGGGTTAAAAGAGACTGGAAAAAAGAGCCTAAGAAAGAAGAAAAAGTGGAAGAAAAATAGGAGAATTCCATCGACGACAACTGCTTTCACCATTTCTCAGACATGGCAGCATCCTCTTGGTACCATGATTACAACGCTTCTTTCAACGATTTAAGGGGTTATAAGACTCTAAAGATCCTCAAAAGCAAATGAGCGCGCTCCAGCGCATTCCTTGTAGCCTCCGACCGACCCTTGTCAACGTCACATTCAGCTCAGAAGCAATCGAAAAGCACGATACCGACAACATCTAGCTATACATACCCACTGAAAACTCAAAACTATCCAATAGAACAAAAGAATCCATTACCCTACAGCCTTTTATAGGGGTTTCGAACCTATGGGAAACCTTAAAAAGCTGCATTAAATGTGTTACCAAAGATAGAAAACCCCCCGGTAATGCGCGCGTTGGAACACACCAGCATTAACGGTCCCCCGTTCCTAACAACAAGCAGGTCAAGAATACTATATTTTCCAGTCAGAAGACCGATCTCCCCCAAATAAAAAGCAGGGCATCACAAGGGCCACGGCTTCGCTCAAAGACCTCTATCCAAAAGGCCCAGACAGACAGTTCCCACAGCTAGCCCAAGTATCCTCATACGAACACCGACCGCACACGGCTCGAATCCCGGATAGTGGACTATCCGATCACAGAGAAGGCCTACAGGATTTATTTCCTTCGACACATCTTCTTTCACCTCATTGCCTTCTAAGAAGACGGGTTAGCCAAAATTTCCTGGCTCATCCCTAGCAGCTTGAAAACACATCCTCTCACGAATAACGTACGTAACCATCCTTAGGATGATCAAACGATTCTTGAGTTTCGGATAACTTGGCTATCCAAAAGGAAGAACAGGCCTTGACGGGCAAATAAAGCGCCCCCTCCCTTCCATTTCGGAAACCAATCACCCACTTTCCATAAAAAGTGGACCATCATTTTCCTTCATAAATAAGGAAGGAATCGCAACAGGAACGGGGGGATACTCTTCTAAAAAATTGATGTATTTACTCTCCCTATTTCTATGTCTGACTTAAGCATCAGAGAGGCGGCCGACACACGACCACCGATTCCTTGTTTGTTTTATAGGTCCTTGCCGCTAGGTTAATGCTCGACCGCTTAGGTTATCAGTTCACGATTCGAGACTCGAGACCAAGAGACAATAGGGACAACCGTTTTCGGGCCCGAACTAATCTACCGGCCGAGACGTCATCGGGTCACTAGCTCAATTAATCCAGAATAACATAATACGGGAGCAGGTTTTTCACGAGCATCACCACGACCACCCTTCAAAGAAAGAAACTGAGGAAGGAGGTGCTCATATGAATGAGGTGTGGGATGGGAAGACCGAGGAAGACCCAAATCGGCCCTTACCGCGGATTATGAATTTGCAAGAGTCGTTAGTGCATACATGTCAACCCTCATGTTGAGGGTTGATACTTTACTTCTGTGATCACTTTTTCCTACTTGGCCCACCATGAAGAGGTGTTGATTCCTATCTTTTTTATTTCTTAATTTACCAAATGAAGATTATTGTGTGAAACTGCAATGGAGCCTCATCTAAGCGCTTCTGTAGAACAATTAGAGAAGTAACCAGAGCACACAACCCAACGATTATTGGCCTTTTGGAAACTAAATGTAGCGGGGAGACGGCAGATAAAGTCTGTAACAGTTTTGGCTTCGATAATTGGTGTAGAGTGGAAGCTTTCGGGATGAGTGCCGGTGGTGGCATCTGGCTCTTTTGGAAGGATTGTTCTGAGGTGATTATTCAGAAAACTCATCCGCAGTTTATGCATGTTTGTATTTCTGAAGGACATCGTAAACCTTGGTACCTCACTAAAATTTATGGCAGCCCGAACCAACATCTGAGGAAACTCCTTTGGAGAGACCTTAACCTCGAAGTGGCGAGACCAGGATCCTCTTGGTTAGCAGCTGGAGATTTCAACTCGGGTACTAGTGAGGATGAAACCTCAACCCCGGGAAACTTTAACCAGAATAGAAGCGTTGGACTGAATAGTTGGATGTTCCAACACGGTCTGATTGATTTGGGATACACTGGACCGACTTTCACTTGGACAAGAGGGAACTCAACACAGACTTTCAAGGGAGCAAGGCTAGATCGGGCTGTTTGTAATGTATAGTGGAGCACTCTATTTCCGCATGCAAATGTGTCTCTGCTTCTGAGAATAAATTCAGACCACTCACCGCTATTAATTAATATTGAAGGAGGGGGAAACTACTCTGATAATCGCTTGTTCCGTTTCCAAGCGGCTTGTTTCTCACATCCAGGCTTCATGGATTTTTTGAAATTGAACTGGAAGGATCCAACTCTCTTATGGAAAATAATTATTCTCTTTCAGAAAGACTCCAAATATGGCATAAGGAGCAATTTGGTGTTGTGGAAAAGAAGAAGAAACGCCTTTGGGGTCGGGCTTGTAGGGATCCAAACGGCCATTTCCCAGCCGAGAAATGCACGCCTTCGGAAACTTGAGAGTAAGCTCCAAAGGACCTGGAAGATGTCCTTAACCAAGAAGAACTTATATGGTACCCGAGATCGAGGGAGGATTGGATTACTTCGGTAGATCGGAATACTAAGTTTTACCACGCAACAACTAAAGTCCGAAGTCACAAGAAGAAAATCATGGACCTAAAAGACGTGGAGGGTCAGCGGATCTCCGACCCCATGGCGCTTGCACAAATGGTCCAAAATTTTTATAAGACTTTATTCACAGAGGAAGGCCAGGATGATCACTCTATTAGATATCCGAACGGGAGACCTCCAACAAAATCTTAGCAAGCCATTCTCTAAGGATGAAGTGAAAAAGGCCCTTTTTGACATGGCTCCCTATAAGGTCCCGGGGTTGACGGATTTCATGCAGGTTTGTTTCAAGGATAATAGTTGTAGTGGAGATACCCTTTAGCTGTACTGCACTTTCTCCATTATTGGTGATGCCTCCCGGAAGGCTATAATGATATTCTCCAGTGCTGATTCCAAAGTAGCGTGTGTAGAGAGAGCATCACTGAAATTTGTCTCCATCAGTCTTTGCAACGTAGGGCTACAAGGTAATAACCAAGACCTTTACATGGATTAAAAAAGGAGTTTGGGATTAAAATAGGGTTTTTAGTTTGAAAGTATTGCCCAAAGTAATGTGTTTGGGTCACAACAAGGCATGACAACAGCTTAACAATTTTTTGAAGCTTCAATTGCCTCTGTCATGGACAGTGGCTTCACCTTCATTTATTTACCACTGCCATAGACAATGGCTTCATTGTTTAAGTTTGTTTGCCGCTGTCATAGACAGTGGCATTATCGTATTAATAATCTCCCTAACATTTTTTCCTCCCATTTCTGCCCTTTCTCCCCTAACCTCTCTTGCAATTAACCGCTCCTCTGCCGGCAACCATTAGGGTTTTTTCCAACTGCTTTTTGCTCCATAATTTGGCTTCTAGAACTCCATTTGACTCCATAGCAGGTAACCCTCATGCCTTTGAATGTTTTTGTGTTGAAAATTTCATAAATTGGTGGTTTTATTAGTGTGTTTTCTGGATAATGTGGTGATTAAACCTGTATTTTATTGAGAAACAAACATGGAGTGTATAAGACCTTGTTTGTGTTGTTATTTATGCATAAGGCCTTGTTTGGTAGCTGTATTTTAGGTCACATTTTTTTTTATTAAATGTTGGGTTGTCCTAAATTGTTTATAATTTTATCCCCTATGTTAATAATTGTTTTTGTTGATTTACTATTTATTTTATAATATAATCAAAATACAAACAATATGATTTTTTAAAAATGATTTTCCGATTGCATCCAAAAGGATTCAAACCAAAGTTCTATATTATGCTCTCTAAAACATGCAAGTAATAAGTAATTGGATTAAGATTTATATTATGGTAATATTTTGTTTTTGGGTTCTTTGGAGCTTTAGTATACCTCCTGTGTACTTTGGGTTCTCCATTTTTTTCTATCAATATATTTTGCTTGTTTACCTATAAAAAAAAAAAATGATAATTTCTCTTTCCTTTCAATGCATGGGTTTTCTTTTGACAAATTTTGAAATTTTCTTTGAGATCAGCTCTTTTGAGAATATATAATAGAATTTTTTTCAAAAGTTCTATGTAACTAAACTAGTTTCAACCTAAAAACCCCTTAAATCAGGTATTGTTGGCAAACAAACAAGATAGGTAGGAAGTGAAGTGATATTAGTATGCTCCAAGTTCCTAGCAGTTTCTATGGATACCCCACACCCAACTTGCTATTGGTTTTACTTTGCCGCCAAAGTCTTTCATAATGTTGAAGGGTACAATTCATATGATCAAGATGATGTATCTTAGTTGCTGATAAGACATACTAAGAAGTGATTGTTTGATCTTTAATAGGAAGGTGGTGGATGGTTATTCCTCCATTCAAATAGAGAAGCAGGGAAAATAGTTCTTATATTTAATTTGCTACTATTTATCCTAAAATATTTTATCGAATGTTATAATAAATAGTGAAAGATCCTCGTCTTAAATGCCGAGTGAAAGAGGGGGGCCGATTTTCAGATATAAAACTTTTACGATTTAGGTTAATTATAAAATATTACCATATTGACTGTAGCATTCATGAATGTAGTTTAAATGATAATGATAATGACCTCTCATATTACGAATTTATTGGGACCATTTTGTATAGGTCAATTATGTCTATTTCCATTATTCATGTGATATGTTATTACAATGGGAATCTACTGAGGACTGAAACGGATGTCAAATATGTCGGGAACAAAGGGTCATTGTGCATTTAGATGTACCGATTGATCGTGACGCTTGAACAAATAAGGATGCGGATATACTCAAGGACAACCATTGACAAACAAAGGTTCAAATTAGTCCTCAATTGTAAGTATCCCCTAAAAAGTGGAAATAGGTTCCAATCTTTTCCAATATGGGATGACAGTAGTGTGTATCGAATGTTGAACATAGTTAACATAACTAGCATGAAGGAAATTGAATTATATATTGAGGTTGTTCGAGTCAAGCCATAAGTTAATTAATCTGTGGGTGGCTATACAGATTTATTGGTTCCTGAAAATTATAATGTGTCAGAAATTGACTATGGTCAGGTACCAGCAGGTCCAATATCGATACCGACAGATGGGGTATATGCAAATGATGAAGATCATGAATATGACGGCTTAATGTTGAATCCGAAGGAAGATGTTGATGATGAATCTATCGGAGACTTTGATGTCGGGATGGACATTTATCATCCTCTTAATTTTCAACCAAAATTTAGAGAATGAGTAAGGGATATATGTCTTTGCACATGCAGCATCTTGTGATGTATCAAATAACCCAGATGCTAAGGAACCAGATGAGTCATCCCCCGTTCATTATCACTTACCACCATCACCTCAATTTGAACATATTCAAAACTTTGGTAATGCTATTTATAGTGATTGGACTCCATGGGTGCAGCACACTATCGAATACTAAAGTGGAGAATTTGTAGCTGACCAAGTTTTTAATTCCAAATTTGATTTGTAAGAGGCTACAAAGATTTACTCAATTAAAGCATACCAAGAATTTATGGTTGTTGAATCATCAAAAAAATTGCTAGTTTTAAGATTTAAGAAGGCCGAAGAATGTCAATGTCCATGGAAGTTGCGTGCCATGCTTGTGAAAGACACTTGTTTATTTATCATCAAATATACCAGCCGTGATATCAGGTCAATCCTCGCTAACCGACCATCATCAATCAACTCAAACTCGTCGATGCTCATATCAAGGGAATTATTAAGGCACAATTCCCATTGTCTGTAGCTGCTATTCAAGCAAGTGTGATGGAGAAATGGAGATAATGAAATCTCATACAAAAAGGCGTTGGATGGAAAGCATAAAGCACTTAAACGCTTATTCGTGACTTTTCTCAATCATATACGTAGTCGCCACGCTTCGTTTCGACCTTAGAGCAAGCAAATCCGGATGTTGTAATTTTGAAAACATTGATGGTAATATGCCAAACACCGAGATATTTCCACGCGCTTTCCTCGTCATTCAAGCCATTATCAAGGGTTTGAACATTGTCACGCGTAATCGAGTATCGATGGAACACATTTGTACGGGAAGTATAAAGACATCGCTATTGATTGCTGGTGGGGTGTGATGGAAATAATTAGTTGTTTCCATTAGCATTTGCATTATAGAAGTAGAATATTAGTCAGGATGGTTCTTCGTATGTATCGTAAAACAGAGTAACTCAACGAACAGGATTTTGCAGGTTATATTATCAGGGCAAAGAATGAGCAATCTCATCTTCGTCGGGCTACATCATTCATCAGTTACGTGGATTTGCATGCGCCATCTCTGCGCTACCTTATGACTCGCTTCAAAGATGAACCGTTAAAGAATTTGGTGATACGTAATTCGCTTCGGGGCCGACTACACAACGCAAATTCACAGTATACGGCATAAATTCCGGGGAGAATTAATTCAAGCACAACACTCCAAGCGAGGCGATCCCTCTTGAATTACGTAAGAATTTTCATTACGATGAAGGCCTGAAGATACGGATAATAACAACCAACATGTCCACAGCATTTAATAGTGTTCTTAAAGGAGCCTATAACTTTACTAATCACTATGGCCAACCAAATACATTTTTCGCTCTTTAATAGTTACTTCTCATGTAAGAAGGGAACAAGGTGATCAAATCACATTTGACGAGCAAGACACTCTTATGTTGATGCTCAAATTAAGGCTCGTGTGGTTAAGGCTGGATCAATGGAAATTATTGCGACGCCCCTAACCCGAACATAGTGACTTCCTACGTCAAGCGAGGAGTGCCACAAGCATCTAAGCTACTTTTAATATTTTTCGAGCATACATATAATAATCCAAAATCATTCATACGTAAAACTCTTAAACTTGCTCTGAACAAAAATCTATACCATTACGCTCATAAGAAGCATCATATAATCAAAATACACTACTGGTAGCAACATTCCCAAAAATAAATCTTCCTTATACATTAACCGTAACCGATTTTATTTAAAATAACTCAACCTTACAACCTGATATTACAAACATGATCTATTCTACTTATTCAAAAATTATTTACAAAACTAATGTTAGTCCAAAAACAAAGAACCTACATAGAACAACTTCTATTACCGTGTTGGCCTTTCCTGATGCGAGATATCCCTAACGCTTGACTTTTCTGCACCTACACAGATAAAAAAAATATGTGCTAAGCATATAGCGCACGGAAATAATACACAAGAAATGGATAACCACCCCAAAGTGATTGCCAACTATAGGTACAAGAATAGGATACAAATCACACGTAATAACATTCCTTAAATATACAACAACATCTTGTCAAGCCAATATTTCATTATTCAAAACTTCTATATACATATACGTAATCAAGTTAACCATTAACATGAACACAAACACTCGTTAACCATCACACATCCATATACGATTTGCTTGCATGATCGGCTTGTAGTGGATAGTGGGAACACACAGGTATACTCACAAGACGGGTTTCTCATTCGTAGAATGACCCAAATGTGGCTAATAAATCGAGAACCTTATAGTAATTTACCTTACTAATCCAACTACCCGGTCGTTAGCTTCAGATTTCATATATGTGTGCTTATGTGATCATTTTATCAATATTAGGATGGTATAAACTATATTTCCAAATGATGAGTAGACCGTCATATATAATTCATGCATATACAAAATCATTTCACCTTAGGCCGTATATTATTTCAATATCATATGGCATTTTAACCAAAATAATTTATTTCATGCATAATCCATATACTCAATGCCCTATTGATAACCTTTTACAATAAAGCATATATAATCAAGGTAAATACATTTAAAAATTTCATGCTTATCGTTCATATATACATATACTCATGCTTCATAATATTCCTTTCTCCCATGGGAGTACTTTAGTTCACGGTCTCTTCTAAACCCGTAGCTATGGGTCATAATTTCTATCCCCAACCGGAATTATCCACTCAAGGTCTCAGAAAGCCAGTGTTGTGGTTGGAATAAAAACAACAACTCCATAATTTTTCCCGCTGACTTTGTTGTGTCCATCTCTCAAACACCAAAATTAATGCGTTCTTCTAGATCGATTCAGTTCTCGTTTCTTCTGTGACATTTTCATCCATGAGTCTTACGCACCATCTCAAATTAGAATCATCCAATTTAGAGATCTGTAGGCCAAGTTATGGCCAAAACAAAATCACAACACAACCTAGAAATTTTCCTATTTTCGACTTTATTTTTGTCCATCTCTAAAACATCAAAATTAATGGTCATTCTGGACTGATTTATGTCTTTGTTTCTTCTAAACATTTTCATCCATGAGTCTTACACACCATCTCAAATTGGAATCATCCAATTCAGAGATCTGTAGGCCAAGTTTGGCTAAAACAAAAAAAGAGGTTTTAGAACAGCTTTTGACAACAAATCCCTTAAAGCCTATGCATTTTTTTTTCACTTTTTCGTATTTAACCATAACCACTTCCAAAAAAATCCAAAGTACCATCAAAACAACCTCAAATCAACCAAAAATCAAAGATGTGGAGAGTTAAGTTTTCCTAACACCAACATAGACAAAGAATGGGTTAGATAGTTTCATAACCTTGTTTCTTGAAATCTTTACTAGCTTCCTTTTTCTTTACTTCTTCCTTCTGGCCTCTCACTGAGCATGGAGAACCCCCCAAGAAATGGCTTCTTCTTCTCCCCACCTCCACATGCCATAGCTTTCTCCAAAGCCAAAATGAGGAACTTCTTATAAAGTTGTTGCCTTAATGAATTTGCCTATATTTTTACCTCTTTGCATTTAAGTCCTTCAAATTCCTTCAATTTGCGAACCAAATTATCAAAATTCTAAATATGGCATAACATCATTTAACTTAATGTCTCTTAAGTTCTTAAGTTGATAATTTGCCACTTATCCTTTGTACTTCTTTAAAAATTATGATTATATCATTTTTCATACTTAGCAATATTAATTTCCGAAATTTAAAATTTGACTTATATTATCTCCTAACATGTCATAAAACTATTAGAGTATAATTCGGGGTGTTACAATTATTCTTTACGATCACATCCAAAGACGATTTCTTGTGAAGTCAAGGAGTGGTCGAACATAGCGCCTCAACTTATATGACCAGAAATGCACATGTAGTAAGACACCGATATATGGATTTCCATGTAGCCATATCATAGCTGTAAAACCTAGGTAAATTTGAATTTTTCCAAAAAAAGGGCAAAACGGTAAATTATTGCTAGAGTACAAGTTTCAAAACTAGAATTTTTCTATATTCAGATGATGAAACGGACTATCGCCGATTCGCCTCATGAAATCTAGTTACTCAGGACGACCTCGTTAAATTCCGAGACAATCAGATTTTCATGATTTTCGGGGTGTCAGGTGCCTGGTGGCCCTAAAAACGGGATTTTTGAGAAAAAGAAAATCTTGAAAGTGGAAAATAAATTAAGTAAATTTCATTATAAATAAATTGAACTTGAACCGAAATGAAATAAATCGTTTCAGGGTAGAAACGGATTTGGACAAGTCAATGGACACATGGCACGATGTGGGCAAAGTCTTTAAGATTAAGTTAAGTAGAAAAAAAATTAGATTGGAGGGGGGAGAACTGATTTTTGTTGCTGGAGAGAAAATTCTAGAGAGAGGGGGGGAGAGAGCTCCAACTTCTCTCTACGATCTACAGAGATTGGTTGGTCGGAATTCGTCTGGCCAAGAACGAAAGTTCATCTACTTGACGAGGGCTACGCGTGGGTACCGAAAATAAGAGATTTTACCAAGGATTTTAGCAAGGAGTTCGGGAAATCAAAAGTTTTGGGTTTAGGAAGTGTCAACGATACTTCCTAGAGCTTCTTTTATGCTCCAAGAGGTAGAGATTCTTCATACTTTGGTTTATTTTTCGCTCTAAGGGCTGTTTGCTGTATTTTTGCCATGTGGGCCGTTGATCGGGCTTTTCTACCCTAAGGGTCATGGCAAAATTTTTGGCCAGGGGAATGCCGCCTGCTTTGGCCCTATGAAACGCCCGCATTTTGGGGACTAATTTTGGTTAGGAAAATGGAGAATTCGACTAGAGTTTTTCATGGAATGATAACTCCGCATCTATAAACTGATGTAGGTTTTCGAATCACCCAAATCGGGACTCCTCTATAGCTCAAGTTATGGTCCATTTTAGGATCATCTAGGTTGCCCTATTATTTTGACCCTATACATTGCTAGATTTCTTGGGCTGGGAAAAAAGCAGAGAATTTGGCCTTAGTGTTCTCCATGAAATTATAACAGATCTTAAACTTGATGTGATTTGAATCACTAAATTGACCTCTACAACTCAAGCATGGTCCATTTCCATGGACCGCAACTTAGGCCGGTTAATGGTTCGGTGGTCCGGAATTCCTCAGACTCCGTTAGGGACTAGTTTCGAACCGGCGAATTCATTCAGGTCTATTATGGCTCGTTGTGTGGAATTTTTCGGGGTATCTCTATGCAAATAATTGGTTCGAGGATCAAGTTGTCATGGGCTGAGTTTGAATGACATGTCGGGTCGCACTCGATTGGAGGTCAATATGTGTGTCCTAATGTATTGACATGTGATGAGTTTGTGTATGGATAAGACCATTGCATGGCTTGTTTGTAGGCTATTTGTGACATGTTATGTCACAATTCCGCCTAGAGGATAATATGTCATTGCTGACGGGTGATGACTTGTTGATGTCATATATGTGTGTGCCAATATATTGACAAGAAATGTGTGATCGTCAGAAATTTTATGCTGATTGATATAATCGCCCATGGTACAAGGTGAAGTGTACGATTTAGCATCGTCTAAGTAAAGATTCCTTGCATGTGGTATGATATAATACGTAATGGCGCATTGCATTGCATATGCACAGGACATCAGATAAATCGGTGTGAGTGCATGGTTATAATCGCATCGCTATTTATGTTTGATCGGGTGGGCTCGATACAAGGGGACAAAGTCCAATGTAGTTTGATCATTGTATAAATGAAAATGAAATATGGGTCGTAATACTAGTTAAGGATAGTTACCCCCACTCGGTGAAAGCCTCAGATTTTTGGTTATACATATGTGTCCAACTAAGGAAAGTCTTGAAAGTGTAGGAAGGCTTGTGAAGCTTGCAGTGAGACCCCGAAAAATCGCTACCCACAAAAAGACACATGTTTTGAATATAAATGATCATTGAGGTGTAACATCCAAAAAGCTTTTGGTTTGAAAACAAATGAATTTGTTTTGTAAAATGATCATTGAATGTAATCTAGAAATGATGGATTTTATCAATCATTGCCTTTGGCATCAGGTGATAGAGCTCTGCAAGACTCGTGTGTGATGGGAGCTCTAAGAAGGACTCTGTGGTACGTTACATGGTCGAGTCTCATCTCATCTTATATATGTAGAATTCCAACCTAGGATCAGATAATTCTTGTTTGAATGTGAATTGTGGAACATGACCATTTCATGTGCACTTAGCGGAGTAGCCCTCAGTAGAAGTTTACTCATCGGGCGGGCTCACCTTATATGAGAAACATTTTAGGTGCAAGACAGACACTGGTGGACAACGCTCATTCGAGGTCAGACTGTGGTGCATGTCGACATGCGGCCTTGTTACCGCTTTGTAAAATATTTGGAACAATCTTGTTTTAATGTGTATTATTTGTAAGAGTGTTGTAATTAAACTCTTATGAATTTTTTTTAAATATAATTTTGCTCGTTTTTTAAATGAACATGGGATAAAATGGACCCCGTGTGGTCATTTTTACTCAAGGGGCGGGACCTGCATGGAGGTCAAGATATTATATCGGGCCCCTGATGGCCCCGTTACTATGTTTTTATAAAGTTGATTGATAGAGATCCCCTTCAGACATAAAGGAGACTCTACTGATTTTTGTTAAAATTATGGATCCCGATAAATGGACATAATAGTGTGGTATCGTAGTCACCCTATATCCATGAGTTTCCTAGTGCCGACTAGTCACTGCACTCGGTTGGGGCTGCAATAGTAGCATGTCATCATCAATGTGTTGATTTTCGATTATTGCTTAGTTACTACACTACGCAATGCATTCATGAGGTTTCGCAAGCTTGTTTCATCCCATATTCAATGAAGATGAGGACTCCTTATGATGGTCCTAATGAATTGTACCTCCCGAAAGTCAATGAAACGCATAGCTGGATGTCTTAAATAAACTGGGCTTGCATAATGAAACGGACGTTAGTGAGGAAAACTACTATCACATGGGTCGTAAACAACCGGTCACACCGGCCGTCTTGTAATAATAAGTCAGTTCTGAAAGATGCGAACTAACTCAATTTTTTTTTTGTAAGGCAATTTGCCTGTCATGTTTGTAGTTGCTCTGTATAAGACTTATGTACTAATTTAGCTTTCTGATTACAAAAAGACTTGTGTACCTTATGTAATTAAATGATACATCATCGTTGTAATGTGGGTTTTCGTCCGACGTCTAGTAATTAGTTATTTCATTCATGACTATGATACTAGTATCTCAATGTTTTTTTTAATAATTATACCGAGATAGTGTTACCTGTTACAGATATGGAGTTCAGAGCGCTTCATAATACAGATCCTTTAGATCCATCTGTATTAGTATTGCAGGATAGACATAGGTCACACTTAGTAGATATGGAGGAGGTATGTATTTTATTAAATATCAAGTACTATTACATATTGTAACATGTAATTCATATATAATCAATTATAAAATTGGTTTTTTCGTTACTTGTAGTTACAGGAAGTACTTCACCCTCACCAGCTGATGAAAGCTTTCATTAGTATGTGGAGGATGGATCCACGTATTCGTCCATACGTGATCCGCACGGGATTCTATGGTATATACCGCCAGTTAAGACACACCATCACACTTATCACTGGTCTCGTTGAGATGGCGCCTCTAGACATACATGTTTCATGTACCCGTCGGAGAGATATGATGATCATGTTACAGGATGTTGCTATCATCCTTGAGCTTTATATCCAAGGACTAGCAGTCATCGGGACATGTGTTTTCGATGTGGTGGAGTTATGTGGGGAGCTGCTCGATGTCACCCCACCCACGAATGCTCTCAGAGGATTCTCTATCTCCATACAATGTTTATGTGACCAGTTATCCACCCCAGCACTTAATGCAGATGAGGTCACTTTAGAGTGGAGTGCGCATTGTTTCATCTATCGATGGATCTTTGTTTGTTTGCGAACAAGAAGGAGTGCATGCACTGCGGCTTTCTCCCACTCGCGCCTGCATTCGACAAACACGACTTATGGCTAGTGGTAGTGCAAAGACTAGCTAGTACATATCAAGAGTTATGCCGAACCAGCTTGGATCATCGACATGGTATTAGCGGTTGTATTACACTGTTACAAGTATCCATAACTTTATTTTATTACATACACATTAATATACACAACACATCATTAGTTTGCTTACTTTTTGTTTATTTTTATTTATCTATGGTCTTGGGAGAGACTTCACATGGGGCGACCCGATTTTGAAAACTGGAAGAAGATATCCAAAGACTTTAGTCCCTCATGCCTTACTTGATGGTGATGCTGATGTCATCGATGGAGACGTAGCTTAGGGTCGCTCCACGACGGCTTACCCCGTCAGCCAGAGCTACCTTCCATTGGCGAGAGTGTGTGGAGAGGTACCTTGACATGGGTGCATAACCCATATGGTATACTCCTCTATACTCGAGATCGCCTTAGATGGCCATTTTGACCGTATAATGATATATGTAAAAGTATATGGTTCTATAGTAATTTCATTCATATGCCGCCGTATGTTATTGACGTCAAGTGTAAATGTGTGCTCTTATGGCACCCATACGCTCTGAGAGCGGTCACTAGCTACCAAATATCTGCTTATCTGATTAGGAGATCTAGTGAACGATGTCACCGCTTATATGTTTTGGGATTGCTGAGTGGCATCGTCTAGTGCAAGTCTTGCACTTGTTTGGGCTATAACAGGAGATACCTCCATCATGCTCTTATGAGCAACAACTACATAGAGTAGATGAATGTGGATGAACTCATAGAGAATGGGTGACGTATCATGCTCCATACATTGCCTTATGGAATACGAGCGGCATGATCATCACTACACCTCCTACGGGTGGGTCTTATGGACTTCCATGATCCATATATGCAATGGTATCGACATATTACACGATGTTTTATGACACCACCACTTCATAGGGATGATATGAGGTTCCATACTACAAACTTGCGACCACTCAAAGCCTTGGTGCCATGGGC
Source organism: Tetrastigma voinierianum (assembly GCA_016808115.1). Classification (NCBI taxonomy): domain Eukaryota; kingdom Viridiplantae; phylum Streptophyta; class Magnoliopsida; order Vitales; family Vitaceae; genus Tetrastigma; species Tetrastigma voinierianum. The sequence continues at coordinate 54,066 of JAEQBH010001016.1, forward strand.
CTGTGTTTCTAAAGTGATTTTCACTTTTCAATAAAATATTATGTATTTATAAATTGCTTGGCTGGTTCTTGTGATTCGCCATGGTCGACATACGGTCACTACAGGCTACCACCTGGGCTTGCGTACGACTTGCATCATATCGCTAGATCAGTGTTACATTAGATCGAAAAGGAGCATTGCATCACCAACTAAGATTAGAGCGCCTACTTCATACGGACTCATCATCATTAGACCTCTGTCATCCACTCCGCCCGTATGCTCCCATTCAAGGCAGAGGCAGAGGGTAGCCGATCACCAAAGCTGCGGCCTAGGATGGCGCGAGGTCAGCGGTCGAGATGGGCGGGTGAGGCACATGGTCGAGATGGTGGGTGAGCTCGTGGTCGAGATGGTGAGTGAGGTCGTGATATACCTGAGTCGACATTGCCTACTCCCATACCCTCCATACTTACCCATCACCCTATAAGACCCTGAATTTTTTGTTTCCATGAATAGTAAATTTCGTTTTCGATAAGTCATGTATTTGACTGGAAACGGTCAAATTAATAGTAATTTTTGAAAAACGAGTCTCGAAAATAAAAGATGTTTAGAATAATGTATTGAGTCTAAAGAAAATCAAATTGCATTAAAACTAATTCGCTTAAGGGGTTTTTGAAGTATCTCGACGCATTTATGACGAAAAATGCCATTTTACGAAATAGTTTTTAAAATATTCTTGTAACCCTAGAATTTTTTATAAAGCATGTTCATGATAGGAAATAAGTTTAATTAGAGTATTCCATGGTCAATTTTATGATTGGACGATCATGGAATATTTTTGGGAGTTTTTACCGGTATAGGGGTATTATTTTCAAGGAGGGCATTTAAGTCATTTAATGAGTAAGCCTAATTTAAGTAAGCAAAACAAGAACCAATATAATGGTGCCATTTAAGCTTGGTGATCCATGTGATTAAGAATGAACCTATGAGAGCTTTCCATAAATTTGGATATTTATCTTAAATTAGTTAACTTAACTATAGTTAGTGGATGAGTTAAAGTTAACTAAAGTCAAACTTAACTTTGGTTAGTTAAAGTTAACTAAAGTTAAAGGATATTTGTGTTAGCAAACCATGAGAGTTAGTTTGAATTTTACTATGATCTGCTAGTGGATTTTATGGAGCATAAAGTGGAATAAGGTGCTTTTGGACTATATGGTTACCTATGGACCAATGAGAATGCAAGGTTGCTAACCAATGGCATGGGGTTAATTTGAGGATAATTGGAGGGAAAATTAGGCATGAAAATGGATCATTTAAGAACCATAGACTTGTCTTTCGGGGCGTGTTACGAGTGAAACACAAATTGAAAGGCAAAAGGAAGCAAAAAGGGAGGAATTCACGTCCAAGCAAGGGAGAAAATTCTACAGCCCCTGTCCAAGCTTTTCAAGTAATTTTCAAGTCCATTTCAAGTGTTCATCATGTCCATGAAGGACCCTAGATCAAAGCCTAAGTGAAAAATCAAGTTTTTAAGGTCAGATCACTTACTAGGTATGTGAATTTGAAGGTTACTGGAGGAAATGGTTATATGATGGTGTAAATGAGTTTCTTGGCATGCCTTTATGTAGATTTGAACAAGAGATTTCATTAGAATTCAAGTTAACATCAAGACACCAAAACTCTTAAGCTAAGCAATTGGGGTTTTATGGATTATTTATCTAAACCTTTAATTGAGTCTTATTAAGGCTTTAGCTATTAAATTGACATGATTATAGGTTGATTTTGTTAAGAAATTGAAAATAAAGAATGAGATTATGAGGATTGTAAATTTAGGTCAACCTTGGATGTTAATGGAAGTGATGTTGTTTGATTGGTTTTAATTGATTTAATGACATTACTTGAATACTTGGAGTTAATGGAATTAAAAGTTGAAAAGAAAAATGAGATAGCATGGAGGGTTAGTTAGCTAAGAGAGTTTAATTGAAATGCATTGGTTTGATTTGTGCTTAAGTGAATCAATGGCATCGATGAATTGTCAAATGTAATTTGTTGGAAAGAAAATGGAAGAAATTGAAGAAATAATGATGAATGTGTGACATGGTGATTCGCCACCCCTAGGAAAAGTATGGAAAAGTCGGGTTTCAATTGATTTTAACAATCAGTGACAGATAACGAAGGAATATTAGAGCTTAGTTTTTAAGAGTAGAATATTTATGCATAAAGGCGGTAAGAGGTATTGTGGTTTACTGCATGCTTAATGATTTATTTATATTTAGAATGATGTTATTAGCTTTAGATTTCATTTGGTGAAATTAATATAAATTATATTTTGTTGAACAGAAAATATTTATAATGCTTCACTCATAGAAGTATATTATAGTTAATGGTTTAATTGCATATTGTTAAGGTATGAATGTTAATGGATGTTATGGATAATGTGACTTGTAGGAGGAAGGTGATTAAGGACAAAGGTGGAAAATTTTTAAAGGAGGAAAAAGGGCTTAAACAACTAAGGTGAGTGAGAATGTAAATGTTTATGAAAAAATATATATATTAATGTTTACAAATTTATATTTTTTCAAATCTATGTTATAAATGTTCAAATGATAAAAAGGAAATGTGGTTTTCTTGACTTTAAATTATGTTGAGAAAATATGAAAGGATTATGGTTTCTATAGTTTTATAAAACATGATTTATGGTTTTCATATGAAATGAAATGTTTATGAACGTATATTCTATATATACATGTTTATATGAAAATGTTTATGATTGAATCCATGGTTTCCCTATGTTACAAAGATAAAGTTTAAAGGAAACAATACAAAGTGTTTACGCTGCATGGTACATGGGGAAAGGGATATGGAGTGATGAGGGAAGGAAGAGCTGATGATATCGCCATGCACGTGAAAAGTACAAAAAAGGTTACCAACGATGATGTGATTTATTCCATAAAGCATGGTATCTAAAAAAAAAGAAAGATACAATTTATCTGAGGTTCATTTCAAATACCCAAGATCATGTGCAAGACTGTTTACTCCGAGGTTATTTCATGACTAAACTAAAGGGTTAAATTCGGGCAGGCTGTTCCATTGAAATGACGATTCAAAAAGGAGTTAAAGTAAAAAGTAAATGTTTATTTGAATGAGATATTTATACAATTGTTTTACACATTGTATTTGAACTATATCTAGCTGAAAAGAAAGAAAAGTAAATGTTTATTCAAATGAGATATTTATACAATTGTTTTACACATAGTATTTGAACTATATCCGAAACATTATTTTCCAAGTGAATCGCACTCTCACCGAGCCCTTAAATTTACCTTTCTTTCCAAATGTTTTATAAAATGTTTTAAGTATAGTAGATCGACGCAGCACTGAAAGCATCCTCAAAGTTAAGTGACACTTCATTTCACGCGATTTACCACTTTTTGAAATGTATAGACCTTGTTTTAAAATAACCACTTCAGGCACCTTTATTTTGTAATGTATATATGTTTTAAAATATTGTTTATATTTCAATGGTAAGCTTAAAAGGATTTTAAATTTTTGATTTGAAATTTCAGGGTGGACTTGATGTCCCAGTTGGACGTGGGAGTAAATGAATATTTTTGGTAGTGTAAATGTTTTATTACTGTGTGTTGTAAATCGGGATGTTCAAAACAGAGGAAACTCTATTCGATTTTACAAAATGTTTAATCGGATAAAAAGGGTTTAATGTTTAAAAGAAAAGAAAAAAAAAAAAATCTCCCACCATGTTTAATAAGGTTTTAATGGAAAGCGTAACTGTATAAATGAGTTCGTTTTGATTGATTCACTTTGAAATGGTTTAAAAGAAATATTTTCTCAACCGTAGGAGTGCCGGAGTGGTCCTCTCTGGTTAAGAAGAGAAACTTGCTCGTCCCTTCACGATACTTCTCCATACTTCCCCATACTTCTTACCCATCAATCTCGATACTTTTATACCCCCACAAACTTGCACATCACCTTCCATACCCCAAGACACTTACACATCTTTATCACCTCCGATGTCACTAGAGCCAGCCTTTATGGCAGTAGATATCACCTTATCATCACATCCTTTATCATCCCCTACATCGCATCCTATTGATGAGACCATGGTTGACCTTGTATTAGAGTTGGGTGCACTTCCAGTTAGGCGACCTCGTGCTCCATGTATACGTCAAGTACTTCATCCATCAGCTCTCTCGGCTCCACCGGCTTCATCAACTTCGTTTGAGATTACACAGGACCCTATAAATCAACTAGCTCTGTATTCTAGGCGTCGTCCTAAGAGAAATATAAAGACTCCCTCTTGTGGGACTCATTGATATATGTTGATATTTGTATATATTGATATTTGTATACAATTTTTTATATATTTGCATTTTAAAATGATAATATACAAAACTAGATACAACCTGTTAGTGTAAAAAATAAAACTCACAAATATTTTAAAATAAAACTTGTAGGTTTATTTGGGATTTAAGGCTACTTTTGGATGTGCTTGTTGTGAAAATTTAAAAATATTTACTAAATATGTGTTCGAATCCATTACAGATGCCGTAATTTTATCTAATAAGAATATTTTCGCTTTCAATAATTTTTAAATAAGTTGATCTATCCATTACTTGATGTATTTTATCAAATAGTAAATATTTTCTGGCTTTCAATAATTTTTAAATAAGTTGATATATTTATTACTTGATATAATTTATCTAATAGTAACATTTCGCTTTCAATAATTTTAAATAAGTTGATGTACAAAAAGAATAATAATAATTTTGGGGGTAAATTACATCATATGCCGATGTCATGTGGTAAATTACATCATATGCCGTTGTTCAAGACAGCGCCTAATTGAATTCACAAAGATAATGTCGCGGTCTATGACAACGACAAATAAAGGCTAAGGGAGAAAGGAGAAATGAGGGAGGAAGAAAGGTCAGAGATTATTAATACGATAATGTCACGCCCATGACAAATGAAAAATAAACTTAAATGATGCAGCAAATAAGAATAAACGAAGGTGAAGCCGCTGCGAGCCATGACAACCATTATAATGGACAACGACAATTGAAGCTCATTACCTGCTGTATCCCATGTGGCTCAAACGGGCTACTTTGGACAATACTTTCAAACTAAAACTAATTTCGTATTTCTTTTTTTGGAAAAACTTTATTTTAATCCAAAACTCTTAAAAAAGATTATGACAAGCATCATTGCACCAACCAACATATTTATTCCTAGACTATAGATCACTGACAATGTGCTCATTTACCAAGAAGTTCTCCATACTATGCGAAGCCAAAGAAGGGGGAAAGGTATTATGTTAATTAAAGTCGATCTGGAAAAAGCCTATGATCGACTTTCTTGGGATTTCATTGAAGACACGCCTAAGTAGAGTCATTCCTGCACTCGGTCCGTAATATTATGCAAAGGTATCCAATGCAAGGATGACCATATGTTGGAATCAAACCCCGGATTCGTTTAAACCGATCAGAGGAATCAGCCAAGGGGGACCTAATGAGCTCCTGGTATCTGCGGCTATGCATGGAAAGGCCGACACGCTATAAATGAGGTTGAACGACAAAGTGGCTAGAAACCTATTTCCCTTTCAAGACATGGCCCAAAACTCTCCCGTTTATTTTTTGTTGACGACCTCCTTCTCAAGCTGAGGTGGACTAAATGCCCATTATCCTGGATTGCATTAATAATTTTGCGCTATTTCGTGCCAAAATCAGTTTGGAAAAGTCCTCGCATAGCCTTTCTCTCTGGGTGATTAGTGCCCAAAAAGTGCTATTTTGAACCCTATTTTTAATAGGTTTTTGAGCCATTATGGTACTAATTATTATAATTAACCCAATTGACATGTTCGTGTCTTATGGTACTAATGATCGTGATTATGGCAACTCAGAGCTATAGAATCAGCTTGTAAATTATCGTGTCAATCCAATCATAACCAAAGTCTAGTTGATTTCCAACAATTTCATACTACCTTCCATCAATTTCAAAGAAGCCAAGAATGCAAAGAATTTCCAAAGCAGGGAAGAAAATTGAAGAAAAATAGCAAGTCAGCAGGACGGGACGTTAGGACAAGGGCTAATGGAACAAGAGCTCACAGTGATCCAAATAGATTTTTTGATTTCCTCGCTTATGGCATACGGAAATTCCACCTCGCTAGGATTGCGAATTGGGAATTTCGCTAGCTAGCTTAAATTTATCAGGCCTAGCCGAAATTTCCCAATTCTCGCTATCTCACAATATTCGCATAGCTTGGGGGCCTCACTAGCCAGCGAAATTCACTGCTGATACGAAATTTCTCACCTCGCTTATTCGTAGAATTTCGGCTTAGCTAGCGAAATTTCGCTAGGCTATTGAAATTTTCGCTATGCCAGCTAAAATCCCCGCACAAAATGGCCGCCTGTTTTTGATATTCGATTCCAAACGACCACGTTTGATCAATTACCATTCGTCTTGGTCAGAATCTCATTTTAGGCATTTTGTCATTTCACACATTCGGCTGGCTATATAAGCCACCTTATAAGTTCAGAATCCTAACTTTAATCTTTCAAAGACGCTAGCCTTTATTTTGTTCTAGTTTTCTCTCTTCTCTCCTTTCTCTCACTTTCTTGCAGGCCAAACACCTCCAAGTGATGACAACTCGGGACGAGGAACTAAAACCCTTCCTCCTTGAAGGAAGGTCAGCTGGGGGATCCGCAGCCGCCGGTGGTTCCCCTCGTTTTTCAAGCAGCAGGTTTTGTCATTTTGGTTCCCAAATTTCATTTCTAGGTTTAAAGCTCTTCGATGTACTTCTTTCGCCAATACTTGGCAAGCTTCTTAGGTTTAGTGTATTCTTAGCTTTAGATACAATAAGATCCATTAGCTGCCATTTACGAGCCACCGAGGCAGGTTAAGGGGCCAGTTTTCTACCGCAAGTGCATCCACTTTGATCAATACTTGGTAATCTTAGTGGTTCGATTCTTATTTTTAGATCCACGAGACTCATTACTACTCCTTTACGAATCATCGTAGATGAGTCAAGATAGATTTTCACCGTAGTGGACCATAAATGTTAAATAAATGCTTTCTATCAAAAGGAAAAATTATTGTGGCTTGTGGTCGAATGCCAACGGCACGATCCTGGCTCGAGATGACTATACGCCATCCTCCCCAACGCGATAAATTAACCCGTGACCTCGTTAGCCTAGTATCTTAAACCCGTGGCCCAATGCTTCAAGGAGTTCTATTTTACATTTTATTTCATTTATTTTCAAGAATCCAAACCACTAACCCACTGCTTTTATCACCACCTTTAAAATCCAAATTTAATTCACCATTTTCGACTTCACTAAATCATCTATATCAAGAAACCATCCCCGTGTTCGACTTAGATTCACTCGTATCATCAGTGAGTTTCTCGACTACTAAAGTAGGAGGAACTTAGAATATAAATTTTGTTGATTCCCAGATCACCTACTGCGGCACGAATCAGTGGTGGAGGCAAGTGTGGCTAACATAATATCGAAAGATATCCGAATACCAAGAGTTTACCAAACTTGCGCATATTCGGGAATCCCTTCAATTATGGGACGGTGAATAAAGTACCTCTTTCAACATGTTCTAGACCATAAATGGAAGGTTGGAAAGGTGGAAGACTCTCACTTCGGGCTAGTAGATCTGTTAACACAGGCAAAGGCTTAACCTTCAACTCCAATATACAAGATGCACCACTTTCCCGCCGCCTAGTCTCTTCCATGCTATTATTAAAAAGTTAGAAATCTCCCATCTGGGGGGAGGACATGGTGACAAAAGCCGAATTCACTTAGTAAAATGGAACACCCTTATCCGAAGCAAACAAATAGGTGGCCTGCATACGAGGTATGAAACAGTCAATTTAGCCTTCATGGCAGTTGGGGGCGGCGGATCCTCACGCCAAGATGACTCTTTGCTAAGATTCTTTTTCCAAATATGTAAAACTAAGGGTGACGTTGGAAAAATTATCCAAAAGAAAGGATGTGTCTAATGCCTGGCGAGGAGTGACAATTGCTACTCATCTTCTAAAAACGGGGCTAACAAGTAGAATTTTTAATGGTAAGGACACACTGTTTTGGCGTGACAAATGGTTAGGATCTTTCCCTTTAAATGATTATCGATGCCTGGTTGGATTTACTATGAGCCTTCTTTCGGTAGTCGCCCCCATCTGAGCTACTGAGCAAAATCACGAACGCTTACATCTCGGCAGAAGATGGCGAGGGAAGGATGACATATACTGGGGCCACCCGTTCCAGCTTGCTTCTCTATTCACTAAGCTTATATGAACCGCTGAATCCACCCTCGCACGATAAAGATGATATACGGGTCTCCAATTTGAAAACTTAAAGTCCCCTGCAAGATCCGCCAATCTCTTATGGCTTAAAATTATGGAAAAATCTTAACGAATGTGGAGATAATGAGGCGAAGATTCACGAACTCACCTTACCCGCCATCGTTGCACCTACGCCGAAAACTCGAACACCGCTTAGGAGTCGCAGACAAAAGGCAACTCCGTTGTGGAAAAAACTTGCCACACCTTCGACAAATGGGTGCACTGGAACCTTTCACGGAAAGGTAGCAGATACTTTCTACCTTGGAAAGAAACTTTTGCAACTTGTTTATGGTTGATGTGGGAATGGAGAAATAACAATGTTTTCAACGGGACTGAGGAAATCTTAGCGAGGAAATCCCAACTGATACAACACTACACATATGAGTTTCTAGCAACTTTCTCGGCCAGGACCGGAGTTACATGAGAATATCGGACGGCATGGGTAGGATGGACCACTCCACCCCTAGTGTAGATGTAACACCCCAAAATATACCCGAGTCGTTTTCGACATGTTTAGGGTATTTTGTAAGTGTAATTTGAATGTTTCGTGAGTTAAATGCGAAACATGGAAACGAGAGACCCGGAAAGTTACAAAACTTAAGGACACAATTGTAATTTGTCCAAAAAGGGGCCAAAGAAGAAATAATAGGAATTGTTTTATAATTCCTAGAAGATTAGAGGCCAAAATACAATTTAAAGGGAAAATTGAAAGCCAAATAGTCAAGAGTTGAAGGACTAAGTTGCAAGTAAACTTAACCCAAAAATGGGTTTTGAGGGCCAAACATGGCCTTAATAAATCCATGATTTAAAGACCAAAATTGGTCTCATTCGGGAAGGAGCAAAACCGAGAAGAGAGGAAAAGAGCAGGAGAAGAGAAGAGGGAAGAGGGAAGAAGAGAAGAGGAAGAAGGAGGAACTGCCAAGGTATGGAATCTACTAACTGAAGTATGGACTCGATTTTTGGTATGGATCCTTGGTTTTGTTTGGTTAATGGTTTGCCCTAAACCTAGGGTTTGATAAAAGTTCATCCCAACATGAGCTTCTTGTTGGTAATTGGATTTCTTTTCTGTAGGTTTTGATAGGATTTCATCCTAACCCAATGGATTAATGGGGAGTAAGGTGGGTAAAACCCTAAATGTAAAGAGAAACATGGAACTTCTCCTTTCGAGGTTGATTCATTGATTAATTGGTAAGGTAAAGAGTTGGAAGAACAAACCCCAACAAATCCTTGTATTTGGTTTGTATATAGGTTATACCCATATTAGAGTTCATTGAGAGTAATTCATGGTAGATTTTTGAAGTAAAGATAAGTATTCCAAGAGGAATTGAATAGAAAAGAGGTTACAAAATGATTATGAAATGGTTTTGAGGTGTATATGAAGCATGGAATTGAACTGGGGTATCAAAATATGGAAAAGGGAGAAAAGAGACATTCTCGGCATTTCTCGGGTGATGTGTACCTAAGACACTTTGAAGGTGTACCGTACACTTTGTGTTCCTGTCAGCTTAGCCAAAGTGTACTCCAGACACTTTTAGGGGTGTACCGGTACACTGCTCGCTTCCGCCGATCGCCAGATTTCAATTAGCACCTCGTCATTTTATCCGATTTGAGTGATTCATGGCTGGCGTAAAATCGACTCTTCAAGAGAACCAAATTAAAGAATAGGTATTGCCAAATACTGATCCTAAGTGGCTCAAAATTCACTCAAAGTGGGCCATGCAAGCCAAATTCTGGTTCCAGCTTTGAACATAGAGTAGTCCGGCTGTTTCGAACGTAACTTGAGTTTCGGTCTCCGAATTGGGTGATTCCAGTTGGAATAGAACCCTTAGCACCTTATCTTTAAAAAAGGTAATACAATGAACTAGAGTCAAACATGGCTAATATCCTGGAAAAAATCTAGTAATACGAACTGTTCTAGTGTAATCCCAATCACTAGCTTGGTATGAAAAATGCCATAACTTTAGTTTGATGATCCGATTGATTGATTCCACTTCCTAAGTAAAGTAGTGATTCATAGAGGAATAAGAATATATGAATTAGGTGTGATTCCACATACATCATACTTCACATAAGAATATGAAGTACGCCATATGTAATAGGCATGAAACAAGGAAAATGGTGAAAATGAAAATGGAAGATGTGTTCATGAAACATGAAAAATGATTATGGAAAATGAAAATGAAAACGAATTGAAACATGATTGTGAACATGAGAGGCAATATGTCGCGAACACATACACGTGGTTAAGGATATATGATTATCACATATAACCAGAAAATGATAACAAATGATAGGAGTATAAGTGAATGAGTATATCAGAATAATTTATGAATGAGTATACATGAATGAGTATACATGAATGAATATGTGAATGGAGTGTATGAATGAGTATAAGCATGAATGCATATGTGAATGAGTGTATGAATGGAGTATACATGAATGCATATGTGAATGAGTATGAATGAGTATACGTGGAATATATACGTAAATGAATTTATGAATAACAAGTATACATGAATGAAGTATCCATGAATGAGTATACGTGAATAAGTATATGAACGAGTATACGTGAATGAGCATATGAATGAGTATATAAATGATCACATGAATGAGTATGTGATTGAGTATATCTTTGAAAAGATAATACGAAAGTGAATATGGAATTGAAATGTGATATTTGAAAACCGAATGAATGTGAATGATAATAAGGACGTGATTCATCAAACTAATCCATAAATGTGAATACGAGTGAATATGGAAATCAAATGTGATGTTCAAAACCGGGAATTTAACGTGAATAATAATAAAGACGGATTCATTAAACGGAACTGTGAAATGTGAATTGAATGATATGAAGAATGAACCGCCCGGCTGGGATGCACCAAACGCGACTGTCACTAAGGCACCTCAATTATCCAATGTCCCATCATGATGCACTAACCCGCTATCCGCTGCGACGGGCGTATGAGACAGGTTACAAAATGTCCCACTCGGGCGGATTCACCAACTGGATCCGCTATGATGGCGTATGACATTTAATTGATACCGCGCACTGGGTGTACCAAACGCAAGATCCGCATGATGGGAGACCTAATAAGTGTATACCACGTGTTTGCACTAAACGACATCTAGCATGACGGAGATCAATACTGATACCACGGCTCAGATGCACCAAACGACACCCGGCTGCGATGGGAGAACCGAATAAGTGATACCACGGTTCAGATGCACCAACAAAGATCCGGTCATGATGGGAGACCAATTGTAAAATGTAGACACTTTACCGAATGATAAAAAGGATTCATTAAACTGGGAATTGGCCAAAATGTGAATTCGAATAGGTCAGCGATATAACCAACATTGACGAGTGTAATGGATTTTATGTAATGCTTAAATCTCATAAATTGAATTAGAATTGAATTATTGCATTGAAAATGCATGTTGTGATATGATAAATGATGTGTAAAATGGAAGCATGCGAAAATGAATAGCATGAGTTTATGTGGATAAAAAGGCATTATTTTGTAAATGCATGTTATTAAGTGTGAATGTTATGGGTCTTTTGAATTTGTAAGTGGTTATGGGATTGCCCGAAAAGAAGTGTTTTCGGGTAATTAAAAAGTTTAAAATGGAATAACATAAACAAAATGTTTTGGGAAGATAATTGAAAATGTCGGAGTAAACCGGGCTCCAGCTTGGATCCGCCAATCGGGTCAAGTCGGGGATTCGGGTCGCGACACTTTTGAAAATAAAATTTAATAAAACGAAACAAAATGTTTTGATTGAAAATGTCGGAGTAAACCGAGCTCCAGCTTGGATCCGCCAACCGGGTCAAGTCGGGGATTCGGGTCGCGACACTTTTGAAAATGAAAATTTAATATAACGAAACAAAACGTTTTAAACGGGCATCCCAGATCATGAAACGTAATTGCTAAAGGGAGTTGATTAATGGCTTCGCCGCGGATAGTGATAAAGAGTCTAATATGTATCGTAATTAGTTTGATTCGACCGTATGAAATTGATATGACTTTTGATATGTTCCGATTTGCCATCAGATGTATAAGTTGTTTTGAATATGATCCGACATGCCATACATGTAGAAGAGATGAATTGAAACTTGTAAAAGACATGACACATGGATGTGATACTTAATCGTGAAAAATGATATGAATCTAAAAAGGATAAAAATCTACATGTATAATATGATATGAGTTAGAAGTCACATAACAATAGGCTTCGGCTAATCGCATAAGGAAAGTAAAAGTAAAAGATAGTGACGGCGATTAACAAGTATTGGTCGTTATCGCCTATATGTTCCCACTAAGCGTAGCTTAGCACCTGCAAGTGTTCAATCCGTAGGTAATCAAGAGGAGATAAAGAGGGATAGGACATTCCACACCGCCGTACGGGCCATCTCGCAGGACAAAGCCACCAAAGACTGCTCCGCGATTCGATGTTGTATTAGATATGTGTATGTATGTGTATTTGTATAAGAGAATGGGACTTAGTATATGTGTATAAATTTTTAATGGATACCACTCCGGTGGTAGTTCATTTGTAAATGTAAATGATTGTTGGTTATTACAAAAATTGCTCAGATACCACCGATATAAGTTCACTCGAAAAAAATAAAAATAAGGAGTCCCAAGATATGAAAGCCAAGACTAAACCTGGGTTTCTGATTCTAATCGGGTCGGACTGGATCGGGGCGTACAAAGAGACCTCAATTTTGTCCTTCAACACTTACATTTATCCTATGGGTGTCACACTCACCTGTCGTTCTCATATGGCACAGTTAGGGCCCCATTTAACCTTAGTCGGTTTTCGAGCCTCAAGTAGGCTTGTATGTGGTCCATGGAATGCGTATGTAGTTCACTTCAGAGTGTCATCATGGCGATTTTTTTTATTTGCATCGTGCCATAGGAAACAAGTGGGGCCCCCCTGAGGTTTTAGCTAAATTGGAGTTTATTGGAGTATGTCAATTTGGAGCACTTGAACTTGTTTCGATCGTATCTCCCTTGTCCGAACTCGGAATCATGCGCCGTTTGTTTTTTTGGATTACTTATCCGCCAAGGAGGCTTTTGTAAAAATTCATAATTTTTTTCAACCATTTGACCACCGTTTGACTAATCTGGTCGCATGTATACAATACCGCTGGGTGATTTTGGCGGTTTTGACTGAGATCTCCCTCATCCAACTTGGAATCGTGATACCGCTTTTTTTTGTTGGTCCTTATTCTTCGTGTGGAACATTCTAGAGAAAATTCATTTCCTCAACTGCTCGACCATTGGCATCCGGTTCAACCAACATCGCGCCTTGTGGAGGCCGCTTATGATTTCGGGAGCCCAAATCCATACGGATCATGCCCATTTGCTCCAAATCGGTCTTCAAAGGTATTTGGGTCCATTTCGGGCTTCTTTGCCTGAGTTACATGTAGCCCACCATGAATCCATGGGGATACTTGGTGGTGAAGCAAGCTGAAAACTTAAGGGAGTCAACTTGCATGGGGAATTAGTGAGGGGAGTTATTGGGGAGTGTGGTTTCAAGGCTAATGGAGCTCTTTCCAAAGTTTGAAGGTGGAAAACACCAGGTGGGCTTAGAGGGTGAGGTGGGAATCAGTATAAAAGGAGAGAAAGATCAGAGTGTAAAGGACCTTTTGGCACTTTTTCCGGGCTCTGATGCACGTTTTCTGATTTTTTTTTCGGATGCTTAGCTTGAATTTTTTCTCAAGCCAGGAAAACGTAAGAATCCAGACTCCCGTCCGCTCTATTTCATATCTTTTTTCCTATGATCTGATCCTTGAATAAAATATATCTTTTTGCTTGGCTGAACCAAGCACAGCTTGTTGGGTAAGGCAATTGTCCATGGGGACAAGTTTTCAGTTTGGTAAGAAGGCTCATAGGCTTTAGGTAGCTTATTTTCAGTTTGGTTCTAAGGATCTAGGTGGCTGCATTGCTTGTAAATTAGTGAATCCCATGGTCTTCATTTTAATAAAATGGGGTGGCTTGGTAGTAGCCCCGTTTTAGAACACTTTGTCGTGTTTCAGTTGGTTCTCACTCATCCGGACTCGGAATCGTGCACCGTTTGTTTTGTTAGATTCCTTACTGTATGAGGAATTTTATGACAAAGTTTAGAATTTTTCTCAATCGTTTGGACTTGTTGAGAACCGATTCAATCGATTGTGTAAGATAGCTCATGGGCAGCCCTCTATTTTAGCATGTTTCAAGCTCGAATCTATTATGACGTGCTCCCATTTTCTCCAAGGAACCCCTAGGCCGCCTTTAGGGTATGAGTTCAGTTTTGGTTTGAACAAAGTGGGGTAGTGGGCAATGTGGGATTGGTAAGTATGGTTTGGTTTGTGGGATTTTAAAGGAGTGTGTGCTAAAGCAAAGCACTTACCTCATTTAAGCTCGCTTCCTTCTTTTAGTATGGGATCTGATCTTTGGTTTTATATGCATGATGTATGATGTATTATTTGCCCTACCTATTCTTGCAGCGCATGGTTAAGGACCTCAGGTACGTGCTTGGGCGTTGGAATTTGTATTCATATGCGTACATGGTGTTTGGACTTTGACATTTCAGGTGCATTCCCAGCTTGCCGACGACCTCTTATGCGCTTAGCTAGTGGACCACTGTGTGCACGCACTCCATTGTTTTGATTGGTTCAGTGTTTATGTTAGATAATCGAGCAGGCTGGTGTGACTGGTCATCTATGCAGCTTAGGAGGCTGTTTGATCTTTGACCCATATGCTCCCACATACCCAATTCATTAGCAGACCAGTTCCGGCCTATAGGGTTCTACCTCACATGAGGTACTTAACGGTAACCTGATCCCTGACCTAGAAATCTAGTTTTTTAGATCGCTTTTTCTTGACTGGAGTCAATGAGAGGTTTTTGTTCTTACTTCATTTTCCCTATTTAAAAAAAATAAAAAGTAAGTGGCGCTCCAAAGCAAAACCGTTCCTCCTCGGGGATGGATTTTCCGAAACTCGAAAATCAACCCACATTTTCTTTTCATTTAAAAGCGAGTCACGCAGGCCCCTGGATCGGGTAGGGCCCACAAATTGGCGACTCTTGGTGATCGAACCCAAAATCTTTGGTTTCATAAGAGGATCAAGCTTGAACTTGAGTTGGGTATATTGGAGCACATGGTTCTCTGACCAGTGGACTCTTAGGCTACACAAATGATTGATGACCACTTACCTTGTTGGTATTTGGCATACACTTATGGTTTGTTTGTGCTTGTGTGTTCACTTGTGGGATTCTAGCATGCTTGCACCTGACTGTTTGTTGCATGGCTACCCTCTCCCTTGCATGACTGCTTGATTTTTTTGTATTTATGGGGAGCGCTTATATCCCCTTATTTTCGAATCACTAGTCTTGGTCGACCATTCCTCATGAATTGCCTATGTTGCTTAGGAGGCATTCCCAATTGTTTACTTTCTACCAAGCTAGGGATTTGGAGTATGGTCTAGCGTAGGGGTATATCGATGTTTGGGAGCATTATGGAGATGACGGATATCTAAGCAATGAAGACCTGTATAGCCCCGAGTTTGATTTCATGGATACATGCGTAATAATGTGTCATTTTTGCTCTGCTAGATCTTAGGTTGCGTATCATCCCGCCTGGGGTACAACTTCATTTAGCTTTTTAGGACTTGCCTTTTCTCTTTGTTGGCTTGTGAGCCACCTTACCCCTGAGGTATTACCATGTCAGAATCCCGCTCCTGCCTGTGAAGTCATATATCATTTTAGCTGTTGATATCACATGTTAATGCATTCTCTCGGAGGATTTTAGTCTACATTTACTAGATTGATTTCAAGATTGATAGTCATAGGGACTAAATTACCCCTTTCCTTTTGTAGGATTGTTGATTAAGACCGACCTAGGTTCTCGAGCTTGGACCAGAATTAGAGGCATGGCAGGACACAGGTCCCCACGTCACCCTCCGTTTCAGAGGCATTTTTCAAACACTCCTTACCAGATGATATAGCGGGATCAGTATAAACTGGCTGCTCATTTCAGGCCAGCTATGCCTACTTATCTATATCCGCCACCACAGCTAGTATATGCTACATTGGCGCCTCAAAGGCCTCCTATACAGTACCATCAGTAGTATAGAGCACCGCCTCTACCGAGGCTGGCTAGGCAGTTTACACAACTCGAAATGCCACTGAGCCGAGCATTTCGCAGATTAGTCAAGGGTGTTTCGATTGTTCCACTACCACCTGCATTCACTACTACGCCTTAATTCCCACCCTCGGGATTCAGGACAGATCTTCATTGTGCCTATCATAAGAGATCGGATCATGATACAGATAGTTGTGCAGCATTGAGGCATGCTATTCAGGACTTGATTGATCAGGGTTTGGTTGATTTGGGATGCCCTGGAGTGACTACAGACCCACTCCCCACTCATGACGCTAGAGTCGCACTCCACCAATCGGGTGTTATACACTGATCGAGTTTTGGAGATGAGATATTCATGATGGATGGGATGGAGAGGTCCCTACCTAACTGCTTATATGCATTCGACTTTAGTGGATACACCCATGGTTAGAAGGTCTCTAGTCCATTTAGATTGATTCCAGATGATGTTCTTCGACAGACAACATTATAGCCAGTATACTTACAGCATGTTCCGCCCATGACACTTCAGGAAATGGAGGAGTATGGGCCAAGACATAGAGATGTTCGACATTATGAGGAGTGGAGGGCAGGATCGCCCACCGTTGATAGACCTTTTGCCGGGCACTCGATGCTAGAGAGATAAGATTCAAAGGGAGGATGATTTGAGATTTGCGTCACCAAGCAAGACCACTCAGCCCGTGCATTTTCATTCGGGAGCTTATTGGTCTCATCCATCACACATAGAGATGCCTTGATCAGAGCTCTCAGTCATATTAGAGTTGATACTACTACCATCCCAGGGGGACTGATCCACTTTCTGACAGCGGATAGGGCTACATGCATAGTGTTTTTTGACGATGATTTACCACCTGAGGGATCAGACCATGTTCATCCTTTGTTCATTGATGTTGCTTGTTCAGGTCATAGAGTGCCGTTTGTCCTGTTGGACAACGGCTCTGCCCTGAACGTTTGTCCATTGGTTATTGCCATTGCTTTGGGATTTTCACCATCCGATTTGAGCCATCCACGCACCTCTCGCCAGAGCTTAGTGACGGACTCGTGAGGACAATTATGGGTACTCACTACACATGTCATGATGTGGTCGGGTCGATATTCTATGTTTTCCGTGTTCTATGATTCACTATCCTTTAATCTGCTTTTGGGTCGCCCTTAGATTCATGAGGCGGGTACTATACCATCTTCACTTCATCATAAGGTGAAGTTCATACACGAGGGGCACATTATCACGATACAGTCTGACAAAGATGTTGTTACCTATTCTGATCCATTGTTACAAATCAGTCACAATGAGGACGACTTGCACTTGAACATGTTTACTTTTGACAAGGTCTAGGTTGTCAGTTTAGAGGATGATGACATAGACATGGTACCTATGTCATTTGATCAGCACATCAACACTTTGGTACTCAGTATGATGAAAGGCATGTCCTATATGCCTGGCTTCGACTGGTCGCCGCCAAAGAAGGGTCGAGGTGAGCTCTGCTTTCACACCGATCACGACATACCATATGGATTGGGTTACACTCCTTCTGAGGATGATGCATAACACATGGCTTGGCTGCACCGAGATAGGGTGAGAGCTCGCTTGTTTGGGGTCCCATTCGATTACCCCTTTCGCCCATACATTTTTCAGTTGGATGACTATTTTACCAAAGGATCAGAGCATGCACCCCACACAGAAGGAGTTGACTATGTTTCGGGGATGGTTGAGATTTGGGGCATTCAGCAGACCTTAGGATAAATGTGTTTGAGTTCTAAGATCACCGAGCCACCCGAGGCCGTGATAGTTGCACCCCCACCACTGGATCGAGCCAGTGTGTTTTTCGTGTGCTTTCCTGAGGAGGTCTCGGACTATGATCTACCTATGGATTTGAGGGATTATACTGATGGAGTGACTCTTCCTGATACTTACATGGACGAGATGGACAAGATCGACACTGGCTGTATCATTGACATAGCCCGTCGTGGGCCCCATTATGCTTTTGACATATTAGGAGTTTCTATGATTGATTCGGTCGATAGACACTTTAAGGACGACCGTGCATTGACGCGATGGACATGATTGACACTGGCCGCATTCTGGATGCTTCCTCACCTAGGCCCCAATCGCCGACATGTGTTCGGGATTTCTATGCTTGAGTTTAATGGCGACGGACTTGGCTAAGTACCGATATTACTCATGATACTGTTTCTGTTGAGGGAGCGTCCGACTCTGTGAACCCACCTTTTTATTTTGACACTATGTTCGGGTTTGTCACCTGCTTTGATGACATTTCTAATGGTAATAATGACATTTCTAATGTTAATAATGACATGAGTATTTTCGAGTATTTGCTTGTGTCACAACATTTTCCTTTGATTGCACCACCAGCACCCACAACACATGTATGCAATGTTGATGATGGGACATGCATAACCCACTCGGGTGGTCACGAGTGATTATGATATGAGGATAGAAAGTTACACCCATTTATGGTAGCATAGAGTCGATAGATTGGGGCACCAGACGCCTTAAGGAGATTAGATTGACTTTCCCTATCTCCTCGATTTAGAGGAGTAGATTGATTGACCTTACTCAGGTCATACTTGGATGTAATTGCATGGTCGTATGAGGACATGCTAGCTCAATCCCACTATAGTTCAACATCACTCCGCCCATTCCTCCGCCACATGCTAAAGCCGCTTAAGGTAATTGAGGAGACTACGCCCTCATGGAGTTTACAGGTTAAGGAGGAGATTCAGAAGCAACTTAATGTTGGCTTCCTATTAGTAGTTGAGTATTCTAAGTGGTTGGCTAATGTCGTCCCTATTCCCGAAAAGGATGGCATGGTTAGAGTTTGTGTTGACTTTCGAGATTTGAATAAAAGCTAAATTTCTAAGGATGATTTTCCCCTCCCACACATCGATATGCTAGTTGACAGCACTGCAGGGCACCCTATGTTGTCTTTCATGGATAGGTTTTCCGGGTATAATCAGATTTTGATGGCTCCAGAGGATATGGAGAAGACTTCTTTCATCACTGAGTGGGGTACTTATTGCTATCGGGTCATGACATTTGGGTTGAAGAATGCAGGAGCCACTTATTAGAGAGCTACTACTACTTTATTCCATGATATGATGCATAGAGATGTTGAGGTATATGTGGATGACATGATAGTGAAGTCCCAGGATAGGGTAGATCACTTAGCAGCATTACAGAGATTCTTTGAGAGGATCCAATAGTTCAGGCTGAGATTGAATCTCAAGAAGTGCACCTTTGGGGTGGCTTCTGGGAAATTATTAGGCCACATTGTTATCGAGCGAGGTATAGAGGTTGATCCAGAAAAGATCCGAGCCATACTTGACATGCCTACCCATGACTCCGAGAGGGAGATTAGGGGATTTCTAGGCAGATTGTAGTACATCTGTCGTTTCATTGCTAGATTAACAGACATATGCGAGCCTATCTTCTGTCTTCTAAGGAAGAATCAACCTACAATTTGGAATGATGATTGTCAGCATGCTTTCGAAAAGATTAAGGAGTGCCTCATTTCTCCTCCAAATTTCTTTAGTGCCCTCACACCAGTAGCTCCTTTACTTTGTACTTGTCATTCGTGACATGGCTTTGAGATGAATGTTAGCTTAGCTCGATGATTCGGGGAAGGAGCGAGCCATTTATTATTTGAGTAAGAGGATGATGGAGTATGAGTGTGGATACACCATGATTGAGCTCCTCTGTTTAGCATTGGTTTGGGCCACTAGGAGACTTAGACACTATGTGATAGAGTATTCCATACTCTTGGTCTCACGTTTGGATCCGTTGAGATATTTGTTTGACAGGCCTATCCTAACTGGTAGGCTCATGAGATGGTTGGTTTTACCGATAGAGTTTGATATTTAGTATGTGACACAGAAATCAGTAAAGGGAAGCATTGTTGCATATCATTTGACTTCTTTGCCAGTATCCGATGATAGATCGATTGACGATGATTTCCCTGATGCGCAGTTTGTTTCAGTGACTAGTATTGTAGGATGGCGATTGTACTTTGATGGTGCTGCCAATCAGTTGGGGTTGTTATTGGAATCCTATTGATATCACTGCAGGGTGATCATATTCCCAGATCAGTCCGATTGACATTCTTTGATCATCATCAGTTGACGAATAATATAGTTGAGTATGAGGTTTGCATTACGGGCCTAGAGACTGCGACTTCATCTGATGGGGACATTGAGATCCACGGGGATTCCAACTTGGTTATTCAGCAGACTCAGGGTATTTAAAGGACTCGAGATGAGAAGCTGAAGCCTTACCATGCTTACCTAGACTTGTTAATTGCCAGATATGATGAGTTGAGATATATACATATGCCTAGAGCAAAGAATTAGTTTGCTGATGCGTTAGCTAATTCGCTTTGTAATTGAAATTTCAGAAAGAGCTGACTATACTCATTGTCGATCGAGACCAGTCCGGCACCCACATACTGTTATTTGATTGGAGATATTGAGGATCAGGATAAGTTTCCATGGTATCATGATACCTAGCAGTTTTTGTTATATGGCACTTACCCTGAGTTGGCCACGCCAAGGATAAGTGAGCATTGAGATAGTTGGCCACTAGATATGTTATTTGTGGGGACGCCCTCTATAGGAGATTCTTAGATGGCTTGTTGTTATTATGTCTAGACCGTGCCTCTGCAGATCGAGTAATGAGAGAGGTTCATGCAGGAGTTTGTGGCCCACACATGGGAGGTCATATGCTAACGCGTAAGATCATGAGGACTAGCTACTTTTGGTTGACCATGGAGACAGATTGTTGCAAGTTTGTACAAAGATGTTCGAAGTGTCAAATGCACGGAGACTTGATACACATGCCACCTTCTGAGTTGCATGCACTTACATCCCCTTGGCCATTTTCAGTATGGGGTATCGATATTATTGGGAAGATCTCGCCCAAGTCTTCCAATGGGCATGAGTACATTTTAGTTGCCATTGACTATTTCACTGCTGGGTCAAGCTACTTCTTATGCCGGATCGACAAAGGGCTGTGAGTGGCCAAATTCATTAGATTGCACATTATCTACCGATATGGGGTCCCTTATGAGTTGATCTCAGATAGAGGAGCGCATTTCAGAGGCGAGGTGGATATACTGGTCCAAGAGTATGGTATTCAACATCATTAATCATCTACATATAGGCCACAAACTAATGGGGCAGTTGAGGCCGTGAATAAGAATATGAAAAGGGTTTTAAGAAAGATGGTTGAGACTTCTAGGGATTGGTCAAAGAAGCTCCCTTTCGCATTGTGGGCTTATCGTACATCTTTTCGTACCTTTACTGGAGCTACCTCATTTTCTTTGGTGTATGGTATGGAGGCAGTGCTACTTGTTGAGATTGAAATGAGATCTTTGAGAGTAGCACTAGAGAAGCGAATATCCGAGGCTGAGTGGGCCCAATCTCATTATGATTAGCTTAGCCTTTTGGATGAGAGGAGATTGAGGGCAGCAGATCATGTTTAGGCCTATCAGAGGAAGATGACCCGTGCATTTAGAAAAAGGGCCAAGCCCAAGAAGTTTAAAAAAGGAGACCTAGTCTTGAAAGTCCTTAGGGGATTGATCAACGACCCTAGAGGTAAGTTTAGATTGACTTAGAGTGGGCCGTATATTATTCGATATTTGACCTGAGAGGGAGCATCCTGCCTGACAGACTTGGATGGAAATCAGTTCACGGAGACAGTCAACATGGATCAACTGAAGAAGTTTTATGCGTGAGATCATGGTTAGAGGATGGGTGGCCATCACTTTGAGTAGCCATATTCCCTATTGCACACCCATACATTGATATATCCTATTGATAAATTCCTTGAGCCTCACGCAGCTTTTATTATAGCCTTTTTCTTCCATTCACCAGATACTTTTCTATTCCGCTCCCTATGCGCTTTTTTATTTATTATTAATTGATATGTGAGCATTATATTATGTCATTCTTCGTTTTGTTCTTTCGCATCATTGCCCTGCTTTTCTTTCTCCATTTGCATCTTCACACCTTCTGCCTTTGAGTATAGTTTCTATCATCTCTATTCGTTTCACTTTTGTCTCCTTTTGTGTGATGATGACGTGCTCTCATCCCAAAGCTACCAGTTAGGTTTGTCACACCCTTCGTTCCGCCTATAGGTTTTGATATGGGATTTAGGTTGAGGGGTGATTAGTGCCCAAAAAGTGCTATTTGGAATCCTATTCAAGATAGGTTTTGAGTGCTTTTTGCGCACTAATCATATGAGTTGAACCAATTGACATGTGCATGTCCACTTAGTACCATTGATTCCATTTCGAGTTTGTTTTTGGTAATTTTGCAGGTTTTTTTTTGTGAGCCTCAACCAATAATTGCAAGTTTGATGTCGAGTTGGTGCTAAATGCTGAGGATTCACAGTGATTTCATCAACCCAAAATGAAGAAATATCAAGTGGAAATGATGAAATAGGGAGCTGAAATTGGATGCAGAGGCAAAGCAAGAGGAAGAAGAGGCAGGCTGAATTTTCGCTATGCATTGCGAAAATTTCGCAAGGATTGCGAAAATTTCGCAACCTTAGCGAAAATTTCTCAATCTCTGCGAAAATTTCGCTATGCACAAATTTTCGCTAAGCTAGCGAAATTTCGCTAGCTTAGTGAAATTTCTCTATCATAGCGAAAATTACTGTGCATAGCAAAAATTTGAATTTCGCTATGCCTGGTTTTTTTTCGCTATGATAGCGAAATTCACTGCATAGCAAATTGCTCGTGTTTTTGATGTTTTGATTCCAAACGGCACCACGTTTAGATTAATTACCATTTCATTCCTATCAGAACCTCATATTTTAGGCATTTTTGCTTTCACACATCAGTCGCTATAAGCTCCCTACAACTTTCAGAACCCTAACTTTCATTTTATGCAAGCTTTCCGTACCTTTTTAGTTTTTAGGTCATATTTTCCTCTCTTTCTCTCCTCTTTCTCTCATTTTCTTGTCACAAACACACCCTCGAGGATGACAACTGCTGGGATGCCTCGCTAAGCCTCAAAGCCTTAAAGAGGAGGGTTGCCGGTTTGGTTGTTGGTGGCTTCCGCGTTGTCCCCATGCTTTTAATGATACAGTACTCGCATTTATGGTTCCAAACTTTCCAAACTAGGGTTTAATGCTATTTAATGTCTTTCCTTTGGTCATCACTTGTCATGCTTTGGGGGTTCAGCAGAATTTAATGGTAGATGCACGACATTCTTAGATGTCATTTACGAGCCATTGAAATGAGGTTAAATGTTAGGTTTTCAACTAACTGAACATTGAATGCTCAAGATCTCGATTTGACTCAAATAGGAGTGTTTTTAGGTTAGGTTTATAGCTAAACAAAGATCCTGGGCTTTGGGTTCTCGACTATAGGTCATTCGCTTTCCCACGCGAGGGAAATAACCTCGAGACACCTTAATAACACCATTGTATCGCTAGTGACCCAATCCTTCAAGGTTACCATTTCAAGACCTTAATTTAAGCCATTTCAAGTAACTGAACAAATTAACTCCCCTGCTTTTAATGCAACTAAATCCAAACAAAAGTCTCACCATTTTCAAACATAATGCGAATCATTCGTGGGATGAAAACCCATCCCCATGTTCGACCCTAGACCACTATAATGCAGTAGCTTGACTACGGCAGTAGGAGGAATATAGGAAACAAATATTGTTGATTCCGGATCACCCTACCATGGCACGAATCAAGGGGACCATTTGGGATTGGAGGTTTGAAGTTCTTTCGTCAGATCGCGGCTAGTATGGCATTTCGGCCGCTTTTCGTTTTTCTCACAAAAAAAAAAAAAAAAAAAAAAAAAAAGAAAAATTGTGTTTGTTCGTATTCGCACATACTTGGGATCATTAAATGTCATTTGGGTTTGAGATTTATTATTCCTCCGAGAGTTTGGTGAGCATTGTACGATTTTTCTCCATGGATTTGGGGTAACACATTGGGAATGAGGCTCGTCGCTTCGCACTCAGTCCTGTGATCATTACCCGCATCACCACTCCCATCTTATAGTGACTCTGCTTCGACTTGGCATTCCCTGATGAGTTGTTCGCGTTGTCACATTACTGCCACATTTGTATCCCAACTTGTTTCTCCATTTTCTGCTTTATCCATTCATCATTTGTCTTATCCCCTTCAGTCTTCTTCTACCCTTATTGATCATCTTCTCGCTTCTTAAGCGACGTGTCCTTTGGTGCACTTCACTTGTCGTTTGACATTGTTCATTCCCGGATGCTGCTGAGTCACCTTGCACACATGATTCTTGATATTTGACATTGCCCGTGACAGGGCTTGCAGTATTTATCGGGCATTCGGGGCCTTTGTTTCCCATCATGTCATTCACCTTTCACCCCTAGCCTACATTACGGTCCGAGTAGTAAGACCACCCTGAGACCATGAGATCTCATGTTTTCTTCGAAGCATTTTATATGGACAGGTTATGTCTACTGATTGAGTACGGGATGTCGACATGTCTCTGTTCTTGGGGATTATCGAGGGTGACATAATTCTTTTCCATTTAGTTTTCTTACCTCAGGTCCATGATCAGATACAGACGATACAGAGAATTGGGACTGTTGATAGCGCCTTAGCTTGATGCTTTGACACGTTCACACTGGGTCATACCCCCATCCTTTCATGTTGGCTTTGGCTCTTACGCATGTACACTGGTAGCCCATTTCGCCTAGAGATGTTTTGGCATCAAAGTTTTAGTCTGCCCCACATATAGTCGGGTTTCTTCATAAAGCGCAGTGCTTCGTGTATTAAGACGGGTCGATTCACGCATATTCGTCAACTTAGTAGGGGTGCACACTGGCGCACACCCCATACGTTGTCTTGTTCGCTTGTTCGTAATATCGGGCTTCCTCGTAAATTTATTTCGCAGTTTTTTCATCGAGGCACTTGCATATCGATGTGCACACTAGGCATACCTTATATCGCCAGGGATATCGATGTTGTGGAATAAAATGGATGATTTTTCATGAATGAATGATTATGATGTTTTCAGCTCTCTGACTTTGACCACATGTACAGTTATGGGATTTTGACATGACATCGATACCCTAGACTGGGGCATAGCCCCTTCCTTTCACATTGGGTCACATTTGTGAGATTGCCTTACAGGGGCGTACCTCATTCTTTCCATCTTGTTAGTAGTGTTTGTGATTTCTTACTTGTCATTTTATCGGCACTCTCTGATGTCACACCGCATACCCTTTGTTTTTGTCATGATGGGGGTGTTTGATTTCTGCTTCTTCAAGTTTCATTTGTTGGCGCCCTTGTACGCTACATTAGGCATACCCTTTTGTCATCAAGGTCAGATCTCGTTGATCGTGATCCCGAGTCTCCCATTTTACTCTGCTTCATTTTTAGGGCATCCCTATCTCGCCTTAGGGGCGCTTAGGGAGACTTAGTTTTGGCATCTATCCCTTTAGTTTGGTGGTTCTCCCAGACTGTCCTGATTCTACCCCTCTCCTTGCACTCACCTGCACTTCTCCGTACTCGCTTGATTCCACCTTTCCCGTACTAGCCTGCCATTTCTACTTTTTTCAGACGCCCGGATTCTACCTTTTCTAGATCGCCCGGATTCCACCTTTCCAAGATCGCCTCCGGGATTTCTACTTTTGGTACTCATCGATTCTACCTTTTCAGATCGCCTCTGATCCAACCTTTCCGATACTCACCTGTAATTCCTAAAGAAAGAAAGAAAAAACATGGAACCTAAAGAGAGAAAACACAGACATGCTTTCATGTTTCATAAAAGTACATGTCTCAAGGCAAAAATAAATGGAAATGGATCCAATCACGTAGGGAGGACTCATCATCAACTAGGTACTTTTCCCATTTAATTCTTTCTTTCCTTTTATTTCTCTTTTCTTGGCCATGCATGTACCTTTCGCCTTCTAGTTGGTTCTTTCCTAGAAAAAAATAATAATAAAACTATATATACATTTCCCTTGATCACCACGGACTACGACTAAAGAAACCAATGTGGCCCAAAGATATATATTCCTCATGGAGACGGAAACCTTGAAAGGCTGGTCATGTCCTGGTCCGTAATTACTGGGCCGGCTTCGGTTTTTTTTGCTTTTTGTCTGGTTTAATTAATTAGGATATTAATTAATTTAAGAAAATGAATTTATTGTGAGTGGGGGGTCACTAACATGGTGTTGCATGGAGTCGTGGATTTGACAGAAATCCTTAAGCGCCAATGCTAATTAATGGTGATAATAGGCCTTCTCCTTTCCCGCCCAAATTAAATTTCTTAAATTGATCAAGAATTAATTCAAACCCTTGATCAAAATCAGATTTTAATTTTACCTCCTCGTGATTTTATTTCCCAAGATTTAATTTCATGCAGTCGGGACTTCACAGGAGTTCTCACCCACAATGGGGTTTTCACCTGCGCCTACAACACTTTAAAATCTTGTTTTCAATTTAACTTTCCCCCCTCCATTTCTAATCTAGAGCCAAAAATTAAAAAAAAAAACACAAAGTTAAGTGGATCGTTTTGATTCTCGCTTTCGAAAATTGTTTTATATTGTCATAGTAAGGAGAAAAAGGATGACAGGGAGAACACGTTTGATTCCTAGGTTTTTTATTTTTAAAAACACTGAAAATACTAAATTTAGAGAACAACAACATTTTTCAAAAAACAACACCAAAATAGTATTTTTTGCATTTTTAAAAACTGTTCTCAAAAACAATTTTCACAAACAAGACCCAAACATAACCTTGTAACGGTGCTTGAAAGATTTGAGGCATCCATTACAACCTTAGAAAACACTAAGGATTTGTCTGAGATAACACTTGTAGAGCTTTTAAATGCCTTGTAGGCATAGGAGCAAAGAAGACCGATGAGGGAGGAAAAGACAATTGAAGGAGCATTGGAAGCCAAGCATGAAGATAATTGTGAGGTAAGTAGATTAAGTGCAGCTAAAGGAAAGAATGGAATTTGGAAGAAATCCTATCCACCTTTCCAGCACTATGGAAAGAAGGGTCATCCTCCATTTAAATGTTGGAGAAGACCTGATGCTAAGTGTTCCAAGTGTAACCAACTTGGACATGAAGCAATAATTTGCAAAATAAGGGAGTAGCAAAAAGATGAAGATGCAAAAACAGTAGTTCAAGAAGAAGAGGATTATTTGTTTGTTGCCACTTGCTTCAATTGCATGAATTGAACAAATTGTTGGCCCATTGATAGTGGTTGCTCCAACCACATGATGCACAACAAGAGCCTATTCAAAGAATGGTGTGAAATAATTTCATCAAAGGTTCGAGTGGGTGATGGTAAGCATATTACTATCAAGGGAAAAGGTACAATTGATATCCCAACCTGTCATGGTACTAAGTTAATCACTGATGTGTTATATGTGCCTGACATAGATTAGAACTTATTGAGTGTGGGTCAATTGGTTAAGAAAGGATATAAAGTACTATTTAACAATAGTTATTGTCTGATTAAAGATGCAAATGGTAGTGATTTATTCAGAATTGAGATGAAAGAGAAAAGTTTTATTCAAAATCCATTGGAAAAGGAGCAAATTGCATTCTCAGTGCCTCATGTTGAAAATGAAAGTTGTTGCAAGATTCAGGCCATCAATGGCAAGGAGTATACCTCTAAAACCTTCAATCAATTTTGTGAGGAATCTGGAATTCATCACCAATTGACTGCTCCATATACTTCACAGTAGAGCAATGATATTTCTCTTGAACATAAAGATGACAATGTTTCTAGCAAAATTACGAATGAAGAGAGTAAAGCGTTAAGGGTATGTTTGGATGAGGCATCCCAGGTAGATAAAAAGATTTCAATTGTTGCAACACAAAAGCAAAAGTTGGCTACAATTTTTTTGCCCATGCTGTATGTAGAAACTATTCACACCACAAATAAGTCTCTGGTGAAAAGGATTCGTGCTACTCTTGAATTTGATGAAGACAAATACACCGCCTTTAAAGACAGATCTGGGCATAATCGTCAAGGTTCAATTGACACTACAGTATATCTAGTTTATGTTCAGTAGTTTGGTTTGTTACATTTTGTTCTTGAATTGGCCAGACTCTGTCTTGATGCTCAAAAGCAAAAAGAACTTTTAGTGACTTATAATGCTAGTGCATAGAGCAATAGAGATTTTGGTTAAAATGCTTTCAACTAAATCATGGCAAGACTTGTGTCATTAGCTCCTAAAGCAAGGAGGAGTGTTGTAGACTTGTTTTGGACCGCTGAAGACGTGCTAGTTCTAAATTCTATTGAATGCGGTGTCAATCTATTTATTTATTTATTACTTTAAAGCTATTGTCAAGTAGATTTCATTTGTCAAGTTATTTTCTATTTTTATTATTCTTTTTCTATTTAAGTATGTTTATGTCTCAAATAATATTTACTTCCAACACACTTTGTAGTGGGAGGATAAACCCTTCCAATATAATCTCTATTAATGTTTAATAAAAGTATTGCTATGTTTTCACTTTCTTCTAGATTCGGTTCTACTTTGTTCTACTCTCCTTCTCATCAAAAAAGAAAACAACAAGGTAGATAAGGAGGACAACAAGGAGGAGAATTCGCCAGAGGATAGGAGTGATTTAAATGAGGAAAGGAGAAGCGAAGTTGGTAAAAGGAAAAGTGATGGACTAGGTAGAGGAATTGATACAGGACGCCCAATCCCAAGGGGGTCTTTTTTGACCATCGTGGAGAAGTCCTCATAGACAAAGATTTCTCTCGCTGCCATAGAATACCGCCGCTACGCGCCGTACTTTGCTTGGTTTGTCGTGCACGCATGGCTTACTCTGTCGCGACGCAATGCAAAGATCACACCTGTCACGTAGCGCCTCCGCCGCACACACAACCTGGTTACGACGCAATGCCTGTTCCCGTCGCAACATAGAGCGCTATGTCGCTGATACGGACCCTTGCTATCTTGAACCTTCGCGACGTATACCTCTATAACAACACAAACTTAGACAACTCTCGTCAGCGACAATGGGGCTTAGACAACTCGCTGACATCAAATTCCTCGTCGTGCACATAAATTCCTCGTCTCCTAAACTCGGTCGCGACAAGAAATACTCTGTCCGCGACCTAAAATCTCCTGTATAGGCCAAACTCGTCAGCGACATAAGAATACCCTATCGCTACATAAATTCTCTTTACCTTGGCCAACTCTGTTGCGACAAAAAAATATTTTGTCATGACATAAAAACTCTTGGTCTTGACCAAGCTCTGTCACGGCATAAAAACACTTTGTCGCAACATAAAATCCCTGCCCAAGGCCAAACTCTGTCGCAACATAAAAATACTCTATTGCAACATAGAAACTCTTGGCCAAGGCCAAACCTATTGCAACACGAAGGATGCAACACCTGACCTTTTGTTGTGGCCGTCTTGGTCCCGACATGGAAACTTCTGTTGCAACATAGTCACGACAGAGAAACAAAGCATTGTCGCGACATGAAAATACTATGTCGCGACCAAGCAATTGCCTGCAGCCTGAGAACTATGTCGCGACACAGGGAACCCCTGTTGCGACACGGACCAAAAACTCTGTCGCGACCAAGAAACCCCTGTCTAGACCTTAAACTAGCCTAAATCTACAATAGCCTTTTCTGGCATTTCCTGTACCTCCAGCTTCTTCCCAAGACACTCTAAATTATCACAATGGCCTCAGTATAATAAGGAAACATAAAAATTTGGTAAAAACCTGTCAAACTGTATTAAACAATTCAAATGAGTCTTATTACAACTCTTCTCTTTTACATAACAGAAAACTGGATAATTGTCCAGAATTTTACAAAATACAGAACAAGCCATAATTTGGCCTTCCTTGCCATTAAGGCCTTAGATGAGTTCCATCTCCTGGTGGGCCTCCAGCACCTGAAAAATATTTTCCCACGACGGGGTGAGCAATGCCAAGTAGAAGAATTCTCCTACAAGGGCTACTCCTCACATAAGTGCACATATAATGCCATGATTCAATCATTACAAACACATTGAGCAACAACATATACATTTCTACATGAATGCTCACATGTCATGCCAATATCCTGAGCCCTCACCAACTCCCTTACACACGCATATGCCATGTATGAAAAACCCTCATTTCCAAAACAAAAGATTTTTGTTTTATATTTCAACTCCTTAGACAATTTCCGAAAACTAAGCTTTTATTCAAAAGCCACAGTCTTTGTTGGTAACAAACTTTCGGTCTCACCGCAGCGCCAGACACCTTCCGACACTTTCGCAACCACCGCTGTATGCATATTGCCCAATTAAGAATACATGTTTTTTACCCGAGGGGTACCTATCCCTTCTTGCTACTACTCCGACACATAATTTTAAAACCGTGCGACTCTTAAGACGCCGTCTCTTTCAAAGCCCACCATTTAAACACTACCAGTGTTCTTTCATGCCATGCACCGCACCCGCTTTCACGCGATGTCCCTCAGGCATATGTAATGCGTAATGCCATTGCTTGTTCTTTCAGTTACATGGCATCACGAGAGTTACATGGAACGTTTATGATTCATGGATAATCTTATCTACAACATACAATTTACATCCATAATACAACCCATGTAAATACATCATTTCAACATATATCCACATGATTTTCACACACTTGCATGTCATTCAATCAGGAAACAACACACAAAACTAGATCTTCATGTTCAGACCCAGGACAATACTAATCGGGATGAATCATACGTGCATTTCAGTTGAATTCTCGGTGTCCTTTATAGCTAAAATGCATGATCTTTTTCATTAATATTACGCTTATCCCTCATATTATATTATTCTATAGAATATGGTTGATGTTTCGAATCGTGCTGTGGAGCTAAAAGACGTAAAAATAGAACAAAGGTAAAATGACGTAAAAAGATCGACAAATGCACTGCCATCGGTATGCGGTTAAGAGACCTTCACCGCTGCGTAGCACTCACAAGCAACAAGATCCCCTTTCACACTAGTGGACCAGAGACCGTAGTTTAAAGGTCTCACACGCAGAAGAATACAACCTTTTACACTGCTAGTGAATGAGGCACCTTTTTTCAAAACAGGAACGCGAAGAACCCTAATTTTATGGGCCATTGATGGACCCGTGTCTTGAGATATAAAAGGGAAGTAATTTCGAAGCAGGAGTGGAGATTGGATCGACAAGAAGAAGGATAATCGATTGCACGGAGCATGAGACGACTGAAAGATCGCAAGACGGATTTTCTCGTAGTTCTCTCTCAACCTTCTTCATGATTCGAATTCGAAAACATGTAATGAATAATATGATGAACTAATTCTTTTCTCTAGAGTTTTGTCAACCCTAACCACAGTTTGATGGATTTATTTTCAGTTTTAACTTATTTGAATACTAATATGAGTTCATATGTTTGCTTTAATTCTGGATTTAATTACATGTTATTGTCTCCTAACCGTGACATGCCAAAAACTTCTTGGGAGTTTGAGACTGAGAGAAGATGACTTCTGTGTGGACATGGTTAAAGCAACACTTGGGTAGTCTAAGAACAGAGATATTCCGCATCGTAAGTGTGGCACCTGGGTTCACATTTCAGCATTTCTAGCCGAGGGCCGAGGTAAAGATGCACATATCCCACTAGCGAGATAGGAAAATATATCTCAGAGAGAGAATATTCTGGTAGAAAAGATCAACTCGCCAACATAACTCATATGAAAACTTCCAATAAGTCCTTAATTGAATTCGACATCCATCAAGTGTGGTAGAGACTAAGAAAACCCTAGGTTTCGCATCATCGATATAATTCAATACATCCACCTTAAGTTTTTGTAAATTCTAGTAATTTAGTCGTACCGCTTTAGGATTAGATCCACATTTGGTCTGAAATACAACCGAGTCAACACACTTCTCTTCGAGGGAACGACACTTGTCTAACCACTACACTACGTCAACTCGACGCGTATACTTGCGCACATGGATTTGTGTTTCCCTCATAATTTTACACACTCACGCTAGAGGCCTGTCAAATACAAACGATTCAGCATGTCTGTCGATGGCTAGCACTAACACACTACAAAATCATCATACTCAAGCCTGTGTTATCCATAAAGTATAGTCTGTTTCATAATTTCAGTTCTAAGAACATAAAGGACCTAGAAATCGGGTCTCAGAATTCACCAACGCTTTGATCACAACCGCTTTGAATCGCCCCACCGTTGTGGCACCTCACCCACCCTAGACAAGGACTAACCAGAGTAGGAGAGACCCCTACCTATTGGAGTTTAACGAAAACTCCATATCTTGGTACCTACACGAAGCTCTCATTGCGTAGATAAACTTTGCCTCTTACTTTGACGAATTTTGATCGTCGCTTTGTCGAAGATCTAAGGAAGTGTCGCCGATTGCTCCTTCGTTCCTCTCCCTCTTTCTTTTCCCCCTTTTATTTTCCTTTATTTCCCCCCTTTCCTTCATCTGTTCTTATCCACTACTTGATATTTCTTTTAGGGTGTGACACATGGCTTCCATGTGTCCCCTTTTGTTTTGCCTTTTAGTGACAAGTGTCATCTATGACACCTAAACCACTCCCCACTTGATCTTGTCAAGACCACACATGGTCGCACCATGTGGAATTTGCCACATGTCCCTATTTTAAGTCATGATGCCATGTGGTGCCTTGCCACACGTTGTCTTGCCACTTGCCCGTCTCACCTTGAATTACGTGAAATTTTGACCGCCTGCACCCGATGCAATTCAAGTTAGGGTAATCCAACCCACGAGACGAACTCATTGGTGAGGTATGTTTCGTCACCTGAGGTCTAGGGAATTTCTAGATTTTCCCTTTTACTATAGCGACAAATTACATTTTTCAGAAAAAAATTAAATTTTTTCCCGAGTTTTACATTCCCCCCTCCTAAAAAAAATTCCGTCCTCGAAATTTACACACATATACATACAATTACATGCATATGCATTAGGAATTCAATATTCAATGACTAAACCATGTACCTCCTCCTCAAACAGGAATGGATATCTGGTACGCATCGTGTCCTCGCGTTCTCAAGTTTTCTCCTCTACTCGTTGGTGCTGCCATAACACCTTCACTAGCCTCACAGTCTTATGTCATAAAACCTGGTTTCGGCTATCCAAAATACTCACAGGTCCCTCCTCGAAGGTCCCATCTGCATCAACAACCAGATTGCCCCAATCCACTACATGAGTCGGATCTGGAGTGTATTTTTGGAGTATGGAGACATAGAATACCTCATGGACACTTGAAAAACTCAGCGGTAAAGCCAACTAACACACTGCCCGATTTAGCATCTCGAAGGGCACGATATACCTCGACGATAGCTTCCCCCGCTTGCCGAACCTGACCACTCATCTCTTAAGCATCACCTTTAAGAAGACGTGATTACCCGCCTCAAACTCTAGAGGTCGACGCCATTTGTTGGCGTAGCTATTTTGTTAGCTTTGAGCCGTAAGAAGACGCCTTCGTATCAAACCCACCTTCCCAGAGGTGTCTCTAATCAAATCCGTATTACGTGATGGATCCTCTCCCACTCCGTCTAACAAATCGAGACTACATGGCTCTCCTATACGCCCTCGTAGCGTTCCATTTGTATAATTGCTTGATAATTGTTGTTATAGGCAAATTCCACCAAGGGAAATTGCTCTTCCCAACTACCCTTAAGATCTAGGATGCATGCTCAAGCAAAGATGTCCTCTAAACCTCAGATACCCTTCCGACCGAATTACTCCGCTCCAGGATGAAATGCAATGCTCATCATCAACTGCATCTCCATGGCCTTCTGGAAACTCTTCCAAAAGTGTGCCGTGAACCTGGGATCCATGTCAAATACTATGGACACTGGTACTCCTTACATGACCGGACAATCTCTCCTCATGTATATCTCAGTACCCCTCTGTTGTGAAGGTCATCCACGGCGAAAAGGCTACTGAAACAATTGACCACTGATTTGCCCACACCCATCGGTTTCATGATGTTATATATGAATGTTATAATCCATCTGATATGATCCCACTTCATCAATACTCTAATGGTCAGAGGTGTCCCTGCTTCACTTAGTACCAGCTTTAATCACTATGATGAGACTCTGCTAACAAAAACTTATGGTCTCTTCGATCCACCTTCTGCAGAATATTGTGATCGGTGATCATGGTATGCATCTTTGAAAGCACCTGATGCAGCCCAAAACTGAGGATGTACGGAACTCCCAGATTCCTGATTCAAATTCGCGGTTCAACAATCGTTCTTCATATCAAGACGTTGGTGGCAGAATGGCCAAAGACTGCCACCACCATCATATCTCATGACACTGATCTATTATCTGTCTTCACGATCCAATCTACTTTTCTCAAAGAGGAAGGCACATTGAACTTCCCAAAACACCTTAGAGGTTGATCACTGCATCGTAGTCTCAAAACGCCCTCTCAAGAATCTTGGTTGACCGCCAACTCTCTCTGGTGTTTACAATTACTCAGTACTCCCGTGACTTCGACCGAAGTACGCCACCCACCACATTTGCCTTACCAGGATGGTAATGCAAAGTGAAGTGATAATCCTCTAGATACTCCATTCATTTGCATTGCCTCATGTTGAGGTCTCGCTATGTAAAGATATACTTAAGACTTTTATGGTCTGAAAACACCTTGAACTGCTCACCATATAGGTAGTGGCGCCAAATCTTCAAGGCGAAGACTATGGCTGCCAACTCCATGTCATGCATGGGGTAATTTTGCTCATGATTCTTTAACTACTGAGAACCATAAGCTACTACCCTCCCGGACTACATCAAAATGCATCCCAGTCCGTCCTTCGAGGCATCACAATACATTGTGTACCTTTGTCCCATTTTCGAGACCATCGTATCAGAGTTATAGTGTTCTCCTTTCAATTCCTGGAATGCCTTCTCACACAGGTCATTCCACTTGAATTTGACCTCTTTCTGGGTCAATCTCGTCATAGGTGCAGCTAATCGGGAGAAGTCCTCAATGAATCTCCTGTAATATCCTGCCAGTCCCAAGAAATTGCTTATCTCAAAGACTGACTTCGGCCTCTACCAACTCATAACTACCTCGACCTTCTCCATGTCTACTGACACACCTGGAGCTGGCAGGATGTGTCCCAATAACTTCGCCTCAGTAAGCTAAAATTCGTATTTGATGAACTTGACATACAATTGGTGGTCTCTCAAGACTTGCAGAACGATCCTTAAATGATCCTCATGCTCCTCCTCATACTTGGAGTAGATCAAAATGTCATCAACGAAGACTATAACAAACTGATCCAAGTAGGGTTGGAATACCCTATGCATGAGATCCATGAATGCCAACGCATCACAACCGAAAGGCTGATATGTGAACCTCGAAATGTCCGTAGATCGCTGGCCCTAAATGTTGTCTTAGGATATCAGCCTCCTAACCCCCACCACGGATCCGTATGGGATCTATCTTAGAATACACCCGCACCCCTCTCAGCTGATCAAACAAATCATTGATCCTCAATAAAGGATACCGATTCTTGATCGTAACCCTATTCAGCTGTCGGTAGTCAATGCATAGTCGAAGGGTTTTATCCTTCTTCTAAGCAAACAAAAACCGCATCTCCCAAGGCGGCGTTCGGTCTAATAAAACCTCAGCCCAACAATTCATAGCTGACTCGAGTTCCCGCTTACTAACCGGTGCCATCCTATGAGGAGTCATAGAAATGGGAGACATATCAGGGTGTAACTCAATGAAAAATTCTACATCCCTGTGCGGAGGTAATCCCGGTAGTTCATCTGGAAAAAACATCATCATATTCACAAACTACTCGAGGTAGACCCAACTCCTGTCTTGCCTCGTCCTTAGGGGTAAGGCTTGCCAGCCAACCCATCAACTGCTCTTGCCACCTAGAGTTGTACACGACCTGGGGTAAATCACCATGCTTATCCCCTTGAAAAGTAACACAAACACCATCCTGTGTGTAGACATTTATCCTCCCACAATCACAATAAATGACGACTCGATGTGCCGTAAACTAATCCATGCCAAGAATGACATCAAAGTCTGACATGTCCATGACCCTCAAGTCTATAGTGAGCAGAATTCCGGAGATATCTAATTCATAATCCCGACATATCGGATCAATCCTCACCCTAATTATGAGGGGAGAACTCACATGTAACGACTTTCCTAAGGATTCAACTTTTAAGCTTAAAACATTCACACAAGATGCAGCAATAAATAAATGTGATGCACCGGTAATCAAACAAAATCCTGCTCCATAAAGTGCGAGAGTAGAAACATACCAGATAACCGACGATTTCCGCATCTCGGGCCAGGAATAACAGAGACACGTCCCTCAAGTCCTCGGCCCGTGAGCCCCGCCCTCGCCCGACCCATACTTCGCCTCTTCGGCTCGCCTGCGACATGGTAGGTGGCTGCCGCACTTCGAGGCTGATAATCGGGTTCCTCCGACTATGTTGAGGTAAGAAGGAACAAACTGTGTCGAAGTGTGCCTCACTAACGACCGGACCGGTGGCTGCCTCATAACTATGCAAGATTCGCCGCTGGCAATTCCGTTCGATGTGTTCGACCGATGACAATGATAACATGTCACCATCCTAACTGGCTTGGAGCCCTGATCTAGCCTTAGCCCTGATAGCCATGGCCCTGTCCCTGAAACCCTTGTGAACTAGAAGCTTTTTGTTTCTTTCCCGAACTAGAAGAAGGTGGCCCTCCTTCCTTTTGTCACCAGCATCCGTGTCTTAGATGCTTCACGCGTCACCTATTTCTCTCTCTATAGCCCATGTCGTCCTTACCATGAGTCCGTGTCTTGTAGGAGAGAAATCCTGATCTTTATACGGATGGATAACTTTAGATTGTCTCAAAACTCTCCTGCCTTGGCCATGCGTGTACATAATCATCCACACAAAAGCGTGTAATTCGGTGAACTTATCTACGTACTCGAGTACGGTCATACTTCCTTGTTTCAACTTAAGGAACTCCCGAGCTTTTGCATGCCTAGCAGGTGTCGGGAAAAACTTACTCATGAAGAGCTCTCGGAACTCTCCCTATGTCATCGTCTCTAAATCCCTTGAGACTTTAATCTAATCCCACCATACCTGGGATTCACCCTCTAGCTTAAACGTAGCTAGCCTGATCCTCGTGGTATTGGGGTAATCCATGGCCTGCAAATCCTTTCGACTTGCCGCGGAACCAATGGTGGGTCTCACCCACTTTGCCCCTCCCTTATGAATATCGGAGGATGATGTGCCACAAACCTTTGGAGATTACTCAGTCCTCCCTGACCCCCAGCTGCACTAGCCTGAGCAATGGCAGCAGTTGCAACACCCATAGCCTCCATAAAAGCATGTTGGTAATAGCGGTGGTGACCGACTATTGCCTCGTGGGCCTCGTCCCTCCCATAACTTGTCATCTCTGTGTGTCAAATAAAATTTGAGATTTTCCACTTTTCCCTTATTCAGTGTGAGTGCATATGCCACTACTATTATAAATCTGTCTGAACTAACATATTTATTCATTCGCCGAGACCTACAGGTTATTTTCTCACCTTAGTATTCTGACATTTCCTATATCTTTGTTCACGAGTATATAATTTTACAATATATAACACAATGTCATGCAATGTATAACGCATAATAATTTATTAGAATGCACAATGAATGCATGATCTAACCCATGCCCATCAAGTCCTAGGTAATCGTATACCTAATTCCGACAACGAGCCATCTCTTTATTTGGTGTCGGAGCATCTAACTCTAGGTATTTATAAACCCTAGGCTTTGATACCATCTTGTGATGCCCAATCCAAGGGGGGGGAGGGTGGGGTGGGTTTACCTTTGTAAAGTTTGTCGTGTGAGAATATACTATAGAAAAAGACCTATCTTAACGGTTATAAATTGTCGCCATTATGTGTTATATGTCATCATAACTTCCTAGTCTTATATGTCATCTATTGTAGTGTCAAGGTAGGTGTATCAGCAACCTTGACATATAAATGTTAATGAATGTATTTTCTACGTAATCAATATAACTTCTTTCTACCACTCATAATATGTCAAGGTTTGTGTTCAAATAAATCATGGTTTCTTTAAAAAGGAAATATGTCCAAGGTAAGGGGATCTTCCATAGATTATAAGTGGAATTAGAAACATATGCCATGATAGCCTTTGAAAAATTTAAAAATAAGATTTTAATGTTGCAATGAAGAAGTATGATGCAAAATAACTTGTTGGCATATTGAAAATTACTGCTTAATTTAAACACTTAATACAAAATATACCTTGTTTTCATAACTAAGACTTTATCTTGTTAACCACAATGCATCATATAAATATGCATGTAGCTATTAAAAACACATGTACATATATTGTGTTAATTGAATTAAGTTGTCCTCCCTTTCAATAATATACAAACAAAATAATATATTCAAAGAGAAGCTAAAGCAACTTTACTTAGAATAAAAGATACCAAAGATAATGTAAATCAAGTTTCTATTTATAATACATACATCAAAATAAAACTCATAGAACCAATAGATAGAATTATACAACCAAAATATTAATAACCCATGTATGTATATACATCTTTAAATGTCTCTATGCAAAAAACCACCTTAGTCTTTCTTTCATAACGACTGTAGCCAAAAAAATAAATAAACAAATGATATTAATTAATTATTAGTTGAAGATGAGAAATCCATGTAATAAATCCTTAGTAACTACACAAACTTTAATCTTACCAAAATAACAAATTACAACCCAAAAAAATATTAGTAACACGTTAGTAATATACATCTTGAAATCTACGCCAAAAATACCATCTTGAGTCTTTCATTAAGCGATACCTATACCAAATAAAATAAGGAAATAAAAAAAATGATGTGCTAATTATTGGTATAAAGATGAAACCCCATGTAATGAACAAGGGTTCATTCTCCTCAAATTAGGGGCACCAAAGCGTAGAAAGACAAGTTTTTGGATGTTCCTCGTACTATTTAGGGTTAGTGGAGTTTGATGCTACCTATTTCTCTTGTGGCGACTATTTTGTAACACCCCAACCTGAATACCATTGCTTCCTATAAGGATTAATGCAAACAGAGGTGTCACTGAATACCATTAGTGGAGTTTTCACATATCTCTTTCGTATGCGTTCATATTCTATACTGTCATATCATATACTTTCATCTTATACTTTTTATCTATTCATTCGTGTATTCATATATTCAAGTCATTTAAGTATTCCTGTCATTCATTCTTCTCTTTGCATAGCATTTTCAGGTACTTCATATCGTATCACTTATCCATGTATGCTCTGTTATGCTCTAAACTCTTTGTATTCTCTTATTAAGAATTGTTGCAAATAACTAGATGGTCTCGAGGAAACAAGGGAAACAAAACGAGAAGAAAGCTGGTTTGAGCAGGTTGGGTTCACCACTTTAAAATTTCAGCAAGGTTGTGAACCCACTTGTCTCCATAGGAATAAATCTAGATTCTTGACTCAATGGGAAACTCCGCAGAGTCCAGAAGAACACCTCAAACAGGTTCGGACTGAAGAAGTTATAATTAGTCAGAGTTAGAGCACAAAATTGGAAAATTTTCACTTTTTATGGGTGAAAATTCACCTCACCTAATAGGTGAGAATTTTTCGTACCACCGTTCATGAGTCAGAAATTTGCTTTCAGTTCATGGTCAGATTTTCGCACAATTTGTTCATGTGTCTGAAATTTTTCGCACCCGTGCAAAAATTTTCGGTTTGTGCCTCTAGCCGGACGACCATAGCTTCTTAAGTCAGAACTCCCGTTAATTATTCTTGAACTCTATAGGCACCGGTAATCCCTAGATTGCTGCCTAATGGAGGACAAGGAGGCTACAACGCTTGCTGAACACGAGTATTCCGACACTGTTCCGAGGCTGGAGACACACCTTTTACTATTTTTGTTTCCACTGTTTCTGAACCATCTGGTATTTCATAACGATAATAAGAAGAGTACAAAGAGTCTAAACATAACGGTATAATAGATAAGTGACTAAAAGCAAAAAATTTTCCAAGAAGAAAACCAATCGAAATCGAGAACCAGGCCAAAATAGAGCCAAGCAAAGCGGGGCACGTTTGTTAACCTGAGCCAAGGAAATAGAAAGAGTCGTTGGCGGTAGCGGGTTGCAAGCATACCGTCTAGGCCCTTCACATGTTAACAACTTTGGAACCGTGGTGAGGTTGTTGTCTGCCTTCTTTCTTGCCTCTCCTTTCTTTGTCATCATTTTCTCTCACCTCATTCTTATTCACCTTCTTCTACAACAAGACTGAGGAGAGAAGACCCATTTGATAAACTCAGTAGGCAAGTCATTACGAAAATGTGCATAGGGAAGGAGAAACCATTTTATAAGAAGCCCAACAAACAGATCATTACTGAAAATAAGAATGTAAGAACTCAATCCTAACCTACCCACTCTTATACTCCGAAGGAGAAAAAAGCTGATTTTCTTCTCAAGCCTAGCCTACCCACCGAGAAGATATATAAAAACCCAGGCTTGATTTCTCACCTTCAGTTTCAAAAAGAAATCCTCTTGCAATAGTTATAAAAATCCAAACTAAAGATCCCTCATTGAATATAAGAGTAATCCAAACAAGCTAGCAGGATGCACCATCAAAAAACTATGAAATACTAGTAGGCACCATCCCTCCTAAAACTCAAACGAGGCAGCGGATATATATGCCCCAGAAACATATAAGTCAAAAAAATGGCACATCGGTAATCATCCATTCACCAAAACTTCCACAAATAGGAACCACATTCATTAAATCCTAATAAAATTTCCTTTGTCTTAACATAGCATATAAAGAGAAAAAAATACTAATGTTTCTTACCAATATGGGCATAAATTATCATGCCTTAGAAAGTATTGATATAGAGTGGAATTCAAATATATATTTCTTGTTATATTGATTAATGGAGAAAGGATTTGAATTAAAGAATACTCTTTAAAGAAAAAAGATCTCCCTCTATTGCAGATTGGAGAGAACATAAACCATGGGCACAATTCTTTTCGGATCTGTCCACATTGCCTAATCTGAATCGAGCAAAAACAATCAAAGCAAAGTATATTATAAACGGGAAAGCACACCGAGATCATGTATGTCAATCAAATAGCCTTAATTCTTTTATTTCGTCAGATCCCAAAGGGTGGGCGATGCATTTTAAATATGAACATAGATAACCGGAATGAAAATAAAATTGTTATTCAGTTTCTGTCCACAAACCACAGAAGGTTTCGAAAAGGTAGTGAAGCATGTATACCTAAATAGGTCTGAAGATGAAACAAAAGGTATGATTTTAAGGCAGATAAACAAGCGATGATATATATAGAGGAGAGAAAGAGAAAAAGGGTTGCTTTCAAGAAAGTTGCAGGAATCTAAAACTCCATGTATGGAAGAAATGGAAACCGTAAATGAAAAAAGGGAAGGAAGGCGACAAAGTAATCCTGGGTTCTGATCTTAAGATTGAAATCCTCTTATTCTCTAAGATATTAGAAAAGACCCTTGCCATATTCAAATATCATTTAGTATACTTATCTTTAGAAATTATCTTTCAAAAGTCCTAAAAATCGGACATATCGCCTAATTCCAATTTCATACGGACATACATTCAATCGGATCTTTGACATTCTCGCCATCCAAACACACAAACCCTTTAGTACCAATAGCGACCCTCAAAATACTTTTAGAATCTACCTCATTGAGCTTAGTGGATGCAATGCAATCTACCTCGTCTTCCTCAACACAACTTACTCATGGTTTTTGAGAGAATACAATTACGAACATCATCATCGTGAGATCAAATGCGGAGAACAACATGATAGGAGGAAAGCTCATCGGCAGTGCCATCACAAAGAGGTTTTGTTGGTGTTATGTTTCGAGGGTGAAAGGGAGAGGAGAAGAGGGATGTGGTGGGCGGAGAATTTGGGAATGGGAGACATATATTAGGGTTAGAAATTCAAGAGAGGACTAATGATGTGTGAAAGAAGGAGGGAGGAAGTGGCGGTCTTTGAAAAGTAGGAGGAGAGGGGAATCTTGCTCTTAAAAGGGAGATAGTGTAATTAAATATAATCTATCCTTATAAAAATAAATTGGACATAACATCAAGAAAGAATATTTTAGAAACAAAATTTAAAAATCAAAACTTCAATAAAAGTCCACTTCTTAAATACCAAAATTGTTTTTTATAAAAGTAATCATTATTTAATCTTTTTGCAAAAACTAATGTTTCTAAAATTAGTTGTGCCAATTCAAAATTTGAGATGTATGAGTTTGGTCACATAATTTGACTTTGAACCTAATTTTATTTTTATCCAATTTAATTTATATTTTATAAATTGTTATTATTTTAAAATTGATTTATATTTATCTGAAATTTTAGTTTGTATTTATTCATTTGAGTTAGTCACCATTTGTTATTTTAAACATAAAGTAAGAAAAAAAAAATTATTCCTTTGAAAATCCTAAAAATGGTTTTGTTAGATCGTTCCAAATTTGAAACATAGGGTCTTTATTCTATAAAAATATATAAATTTGGAAATTAAACATCTTATTAAGGGACCCTCTTATAATTTTATACATATTAATTATTCAACGTACAATGCATTTATTCAACGGATACTAGAGTTTTTTAAATGCATAAAATTAATGCGTTCATATGTTATTATTTTTTTCCGCATTACCTTGACATATATAAATATTAACTAATGGTGACTTATAAATTTTTTGTCAAGGTTCCATCATCTCAAATCATGGAACAACATAACAAGTTTTATGTATGTCATTATTGCTTTGAAGTAAGTTGTATATGTCATAATTGCTAATTTAAATACACAATATTGACATATATTGTCATAAGTCAAGATAATATATGTCAAGAATTGCATTTTTTCTTGTAGTGATACCTCTGTCGTGCACGCCCAGCTTTGGTGCTCTAGCCTTGTCGTGCGCGCATGGCCTTCTCTGTCGCGATGCAACACAACGCCACACCATTACTGACGAGCATCTCTTTGTCACTTGAAAACTCCATGCCCTGGAACTTTTTGTCACGACGTAAGGCATACTCTATTGCAACAC
Source organism: Tetrastigma voinierianum (assembly GCA_016808115.1). Lineage (NCBI taxonomy): Eukaryota > Viridiplantae > Streptophyta > Magnoliopsida > Vitales > Vitaceae > Tetrastigma > Tetrastigma voinierianum. Next base: position 97,682 of record JAEQBH010001016.1, read on the forward strand.
AAAATTAGACAACTCTGTCGCGACATCAAATTTTTTGTCGCGACATAAACTCCCTTGGCCCTTACCCCAAACTCGATCGTGAAAATAAAATACTCAGTCGCGACCTAAAATCTTGATCTAGGCAAACTCTATACTTAGCGTAAGAATACCACATGCGCCAACATAAATTCTCTTCACCTTAGCTGCTCACAGCCGACATAAAAATATTTTTTTTTGCGACATAAAAACTCTGTCGTGGCATAAAAACACTGTGTCACAACATAAAATCCCTGCCCAAGGCCAAACTCTGTCGCAACATAGAAATACTTTGTCGTGACATAGAAACTCCTAGTCTAGGAAAAACTTTGTCACCACACAGAAATACTTTTTCATGACATAGAAACTCTTGACCAAGGCCAAACCTATTTCAACATGAAGGATGCAACACTTGACCTTTTATCGTGGCCGTCTCGGTCTCGACATGGAAACTTCTGTCACGACATAGTCACGACAGAGAAACAAAGCACTGTCGCGACATGAAAATACTATGTCGTGACCAAGCAGCTGCCTACAACCTGAGAATTATGTCATAACACAGGGAACCCCTGTCGTGACATCGGACCAAAAAATTTGTCTCGACTAAGAAACCCCTATCGCGACCTAAAACTAACCCCGAGCACATGGCCATACTACAGCATTTCCTGCACCTCGGCTTCTTCTCATGACCTCCTAAATTATCACACTAGCCTTAGCATAATAAAGGCAACATAAAAATCTAGTAAAAACCTGTCAAACCATATTAAACAATTCAAATGAGTCTTATTACAACTCTTCTCTTTTACATAAAAAAAAATTGGATAACTGTCTAGAATTTTATAAAATAGAGAACAAGCCATAATTTGGCCTTCCTTGCCATTAAGGCTTCACATGAGTTCCATCTCCTGGTGGGCCTCCAGCACCTGAAAAATATATTCCCATGATGGGGTGAGCAATGCCCAGTAGAGGAATTCTCCTACAAGGGCTACTCCCCACCTAAGTGCACATATAATGACATCATTCAATCATTACAAACACATTGAGCAACAACATATACATTTCTACATGAATGCACACATGTCATGCCAATATCCCGAGCCCTCACTGACTCCCTCACACACGCATATGCCATGTATGAAAACCCTCATTTCCAAAACAAAATATTTTTGTTTTATATTTCAACTCCTTGGACAGTCTCCGATTATTCTAAAGCCATTTGTCTTTTGTGGGTAACGAAATTTCCGGGGTCTCACCTCAGGCGTCGTACACCTTTCGACACTTTCGCGGACTTTCACTATTGGATGCATATGTCTGACCAAGAATATAGGCTTTTCACTTGAGGGGGTGTCTATCATTTCTTGCTACTACCCGACACATAATTTAAAACCGTGCGACTCTAGGACGTTGTCCCTTTTTCAGAGCCCACTATTCAAACACCAAACACGGTGTTATTACAAGCCATGCACTCACACCTGTTTCACGCGATGTCCCCATGCATATGCAATGCAGAATGCCATTGCTTGTTTTTTCATGTTACATGCATGATTACATGCAACATTTATGATTCATGGATAATCAAATCTCGTATACAATTTACATCCGCTAACCTGACTCATGTAAATACACCAATTTTAGCATATATCCATATGATTTTTCACACACTTGCATGTCATTCAATCAAGCAACAACACACAAAACTAGATCTTCATGTTCAGACCCAGGACAGTGCACACAGTTCAGCATGTCAGTCTATGTCCAACACTGACACACTATAAAATCATCATACTCAAGCCTGTGTTCTTCATCAAGTACAACTTGTTTCAGAATTTCAGTTATGAGAACAGAAAGGACCCAGAAATTGGTCCGTAATTCACCCCATTGTTAGGGCTACACCTCTTGGGTATCAAATGACCCTTAGACATGGACCCCAACGAGGAGTAAGAGAACCCTATGCAGGTTCAGCGAAAACCGGATCTTGGTACCCACATGAAGCTCTCGTTGCGTAGGTAAACTTTGTCTCTTACTCCGACGAGTTTTGATCATCGCTTTGTCAGAGATCTAAGGAAGTGTCGCTGATCGCTCCTCCACTCCTCTACCCCTTTCTTTTCCCCCTTTTATTTTCCTTTCTTTCCCCCCTTTCCTTCACCCATTCTTATCCACTACTTGATCTTTCTTTTGGGGTGTGAAACATGGCTCTCATGTGTCCCTTTTTGTTTTGCCTTTTAGTGACAAAGTGCTAATCTATAGTCCTAAACCACTCCCACTTAGTCTTTTCAAAACCACACATGGTCTCAACATGTTGTCACATGTCCCTATTTTAAGTCATGATGCCATGTGGTGCCATGCCACATGTTGTCATGCCACTTGCTCGTCTCACCTTGAATTACGTAAAATTTCGACCGTCTCAGAATTCGAAGCAATTCATCAAGGTAACTAAACTCCATGAGACGAACTCATGTTGGTGGTGTATTAAAGTCACATGAGTGCAGGAATTTCGGATTTTCTCTTGTATTATAGTGGCAAATTATCGTTTTGCCATTTTTAAAGTAAAAGTGAATTTTTCCACATTTCTGAACGAAACGTTCAGGTACAAATTTAGCTACTATCCTAAGTGGACCTCGTTATCCTTGAAGGGCAAAATTCCAAGATGACAAGTGTAGTGCCGGGGGAGAGCCATTTTGGGCGGAGGAGAAAATCCGGGGACTTAGCCAGGTTTGGGCTCAGACGATGGTGAGGGCAGATCATAGGGTAATCATTGGCTTAATTAATGGTAACAATATAAGGCGGGAAGCGGGTTTCATAGGCATGGGCCACCCTTCAAGGAAAAGAAACCGAGGGCGGATTTGCTCCTTATGAATGAGGTGTGGGATGGGGAGATGGAGGAAGACCCAAATCAGCTCTTATCGCGGATGATGAATTTGCAAGAGTCATTAGTGTGGGTACCATGAGCTTTGGCCCAGGCCCAGACCTTCCAACCAACATATTGTGGGTACCATGGGCTTTGGCCCAAGCCTAGACCCTCCAACCAACCAGGCCCCAATCAGTCTACAGACTGGCGAGAAACCCAGTCCTACGGACCCCAGCAGAAACCTATAGAGCCCGATCTAGGTTGATCATCTTCGTTTATAAGCCAGGGCCAAACATGCTTCCCCAGGGCAGGCGGGGGCCTGTGCCTTGGTATAATCTTTTTTATGGCGGCTATCATCTTTATAAGAAGGCAATGGTTGGCCTCTCTAAACAGACAAATAACCACCCACGAGTCACACACGTAACCATCGATAGCGGTCGCGCATCATAGAGCGGGAATGTACGGGCGGTTGCCACCCCAAGATCCAATTTGGCTATCTAAAGGGAAGAAAAGGGTATAACAAAAAAAGCGCCACCTTCCTTTGGTTTCAGAGGAAATCATTTTACTTCCCATGAAAAGTGAATGACGACCCTCGCCGTGAGAAGGGGTGACTGCCCGATCAAAGCGGGGTTTCAACCCTAGGCAAAATTTCTAAAGGACTTGTGCACAATCAAAAAGGGGTTGGGCATTAACAAGAAAACCTTCTTTATTGAACAAGTCGACTCTCTATAATCGATGCAAAACCTTAGTGAAATACAAAGATCCGAGATCCCCACCATCTCGGTCTGACATTGGAGGATGCAAATGAATCAAAACGCTGCGGATTTGGAGCAGTGTTAACCTCTTGCCATACTACGGTGTACAAGCGGTTAGGTTTAGAAGTGAGCTTACCAACATCACCCTATCCTTGGCCGATCGATCGGTGAAATGCAGAAGGAATGGTTGAGGGATGTCTTGGTGAAGGTGAAGCCGAAGATTCTACTATCGATTGGATTTAGTGGTTCTTGATCTGAGCCCGGTGGCGGGCGCTAACAAGTGCCCATCATACTAGGAGGCCATTTTGGCCACATCTAATGCCATAATCAAACGGCTCTTGGGAATGGAGTCATTCGACACAGCGACCTGACATGATATTGGGCTGATATTTTCACTTTATTGCAGCAAGGATAAACCGGCGAGAGGATGAGGAGCGAAGTGAAGAAGTGCACTTTGGAGTGGCACGGGTGTAGGAAAACGATTGCTCAAAAGCGCAGAAGAAGAATTAACAAGAACCTAAGCCAGTAAATGAAGGATCAACAACATCGATCACCCTTCCACACGCTCTGTCATCCCACAGCCTGGAGAAGCGGATGCTTTAACACAGGCGAAGAATGAACTCAAGCTGCGGCAAACCATACGCAAGCAGGGGAGCTCTCATAAGACCCTCCATGAAATCTCTTGGGTGTACAACTGGGAGTGGTTCTGCAGGAACTTGGAAACCACTCTAAATTTTGATGAGATTTTTGCTTTATGTTATTTCAAGTTTTAAATTAGGATTTTCATTAATTTCCTTTAATTTTAAAATTTTGTAAATTTCCTCATTTTCAAGCTTATCTTCTCATATTTTTTGGTCTTATATTGTTGCAGGTGTTCCAGTGCTGGGGGAGCCAAATTTTGCCTGAGAGTTTCCCAAGTTGCAAAATTTTTTGCAACCTGTGAAATCTTGCAGGGTGTGAAATTTTGCACTGCGAAATTTCGTAGCCTGCAAACACTGTTCATCGTCACCCTGTTTTTGCCTGTAACTCTCCGTTTACCTTCAACTCTTCGTTTCACGCTCCTGCAATAAATTTTTATAATTTTTTGAGCCATCTAGTTAATGGCCATTAAAGACCATTAATTACCCATGTCTTCTCACCTACCCCTCCTCCCTTATAAAAACCCTTTTGACCTTCATTTTTCATTTCATATCACCCTCCTAGTTTCTGAAACTCCCTTATCCTCTCAAATTTGCTCTCCTTCAAGCCCGACAATGGTGAAGACTCGTGGGCTCATTCACCGACCACGGGTGCTGGGACTCAGCTCCTGAAGCACCTCCGCGGGGAGTAGTCATTGCCGTGGCCCGGCTAACACCTCGCGCCCCTCATTTTGCCACCAGCCGCTGCCGCCTCTTCTGCTTGTTCTTGTCCAGGCCCCATCATTTGTTGATCTTGAGGCTCCTCTGTGGCCCCTGCCCGGGAGGATCCACATACCGAGGTTGGCCCATCCCAGTACCATCATCATAGGCCAACCTGGGAGGCCCCGCCAAGAGGGTCCGAACCTCGAGCCCAGGGAGAGTCATCCACTTCGAGACCTCGGGCACCACCCTCACCGCCTTATGGGGCATTGCAGGCCGGACTATCCCTTGCATCTGTGCTCAGGCGACCGCTTCTTCCGCTACGGCCTGCATCTAAGTGTTGGCTAGCGTAGGAGAGATTTCCACGGGGAGGTTTGCTATGATCTCTCGGCATTTTCCGAGGACCCAGAGCTCCGAGACTCCATGCTCCTCGTGCAGAGATACCATCTGAAGCCGTTCATGGCACCGTGTCAATACTATTATCCTCGGGTAGTCATCGAGTTTTATCAGCGATGGCGTCTAGCGTGAGACCAACCCGACTTTCTGCGCATTTTCCATCGACGGCCCGGCCCGGGGATACCGGGCCTCCTACATCTGGCTTGGTCTCCATCTTCCAGTGGTCCTCGCCAACACAGCCGACTATAGAAAGTGGCCCCATCCCTCGACCAGGGAGATGGTCTGGCTTCTTTCCGCCAGGCCATTCTTGGTGGGGCCCATATTATTCGAGCGTCTCCTCACTTGGCCGTATGCTTTTGATAGACCATTTGAGGTCTAATGCATTTCCCGCTCCGACACATTATTCGAAGGAGGAGCTATTTTGGAGGTCTTATAGTATTTCGGAGGGCTTGGTTCGGCCGGAAGGCGATTATGACATCCTTGTTCCGCCGAGGGAGGATTACCGGCCGGAGGTTTGCCGTCTTTGCAGTCCATGCCTCTTCTGTTTCCACGACTCATATGCTAGGTGCTAGAGCACATCGGGTTCCCAGTTGAGCCTATTTTGGAGCTTCGTCGCGGCTATCAGGCTACCCTTACTGTCGATCGGTGGTGGGCCAAGCCTCATGCCTTTCATCTTCCCCCTCCAGGACCAGACGAGGGCGGCTTGGAAGCTGCGATAGTCGGCTGGGGACTGTCCCTATAGATGAGCACGAGGGCCTCAGCTCCACGCCTCCAGTTCCACCATCAGTCCCTTCAACTCCACCGACCACAGCTCCAGTAGCTCCAGCTCCAGTACATCAGGCTCCGATGCCTTCTATCCATTCAGAGCCATCAGCCCCCATGCCCACTACTCAGTTAGATATAGCTGGGCTGAGCACCTTTGTGCCACCTCTGCAGTACATTACCATCTCCACCAGGGACTTTCTGACTATCATGGAGGCAGTCCGCTCATTCTCCACCACTGCAGCTTCATTTGCAGCCTCATATGCCACCCTCAAGATAGAATGGCTGCATGCTTGAGAGCGCCAGCTGAACCGGCGCCGTCTAGCACATAATGGTATCCTCATGCGGCTCCGAGTCACGAGCCTCCTGCGGTTCCCTTATGTCCCGGCTCGGTCGCGGCTTCACCCCTCCCTCGGCGGGATCGGCTCCTCCACCATCGGCCCTGCGGATCCCTTGGATGTGTTAGCGGAGTTGTAGTAACGCATCGACCACTCGGCTAGCGACACCTCGGCTTGTCGGTGAGGATGTTCTTCTCCGACCACCGATTGAGGTACCACTTCCTCCACTAACTTTTTTGGTTCACGTTTGCTAGGGAAAGTTGGTATTGGAGTGATAGTCATACTATTGACTTTAGTTTTCTTGTACCACAATTCGTGAAGCCCATTTTTGTATATTTAGGAAACACTACATTTTACTTCTTTCTACAAAAGATGAAAATTTTGTGAAACACACCTTTATATATATAACAATACAACTCTATTTTTCTACACTTTTGCATCTCAATTTTCCCCAATATTTTAGTGGTTTTGCCCTTCCTTTAATTTGAAAAGTTGAAGCCTTCAGCCTGCTCTGCATCCTTTTGTATGCCCCAAGTGTTCAACCTTTTTCATCCACCTTTGGCTAACCACACACGATTACCACGTCGATTTCGTCGATAGGTGAGGATTTCGCTACCCTTTTCGCCTGCGAAGCCGGCATAGCTTAGTTGATAATCTATAATGAGGTTAGAGTTCCCCCGAGAAAGAAGGCGATGTGTCTTCAAAAGAAAAAGAAAAGTCAAGAGAAGAAAAAGAAATGAGAATAGAAAAGCCCTTGATCTTTGCCTTGAAGAAACCGATCACGGTCAGGGTATATGGCGAAAGCCTTTAAAACCTGGTGCCCTAAGCCATCTGGTTGGGAGCCACCGACTTAGTGCTCGCCAAGGATTGAAATTTCGGATATATCGGCCGATATATCGGCGATATATCGGATGTCGAGCCCACTTTCGAAGCGATTTTTGTCTGAGGAAAATCGTTTAGGAAAATCGTGAAAAATGTCCGAAATATCGGCGATATTTACCGCCCGATATCTCGATATCGGACGAAATTTGTGAGAGCCCCGATAGAAGTATTCTGCTGTAGCGTGGCCGATTTGCTTCAAAATATCGGAATATATCGAATATCGGTAAAATATCGGTATATAGGAAATATCGGTAAAATATCGGAATATAGCGGAAATATCGGTGGAATATCGGAATATATCGGGATATATCGGAAAAATATCAAAATGACCATATTTGCACCAAATTAAATCCATGGCTATAAGGTAATTACAAATATATTTTGACCATCAACGGTTATTTGGCCCAAAAAATCTATAAATACCTCTAAAATCATTCAATTTTGATCACAAATTTTCTCTGCCAATATCCAATCTTCATTTCACTAAAAAATTTCTTTGTGATATCTCTTAAATAACTATATATTAGTTTAATATTTTAAATTAGTTAATTTAGTAATAATATATTAATAAATTAACATTTTATCATTCGTTAATTTTTAAATCAAGTTATATATTAGTTAATATCGTGTATACATATTATAAATTTATAGTATTATGTAAGTTTTCATATTTTAAATTAGTTTAATTTAGTAATAATATATTAATAAATTAATTTTTCATGTTAGTTAATATTTGAAAGCGAGTATGTGGATGAACCTCAGATTTCCTATCCATAGAGAAGTTGTAGATACAAGTCAAGACATTTATTAAGCGACATGTTCGATCTTATAATCAATAATATCAGACTTACCATGTCTTGGTATGAGTATTGTCTTTACCAAAATTTGATCTATCCATCCAAATCATTACGAATTGAGTCACATCAATCTTCATTTTGATTTAAAACTCATTGCAATGTATATATTTGATTATTAATGTCGTTTACACATTTTAAAAGTATTTTTTATGAATTTCAAAGTATTTTGTTAATTTTCGATATATCGATATTCATAAAAATATCCACCGATATATCTCCGATATATCCGATATATCCATAAAATGCAAGTACCCGATATATCCACTTTGAAACGATATTTCCAACGCGGTGCTCGCTACATGGGTGGATGGGTGAGATTTAGCGACTTGTAGGTTAGTTCTCAAAATCATTAAATTATGAGGTGGAAACTTATAGAGTTTGTGTTCGAAAGATCCTTTTGAATTAATGCCCTAAATCTTAGTTGGTTGGGAGTCATTGGTGGATCCCTGTTACACGGACTTTTGTGAAGTCGAGTTTTCAGCATTGCACCCTACAAATGCATAAACACACAAAATTTGATCAAATCAAATGAACATTGGGTGTTGTCCAATGGGTTATAAGTTTTAAAAACAAAAAGCTTTCATTATGAAAAAGAAAAAAAGGGTCATTGGGTGAAACACCAATGACAGGTTTTCACATATGGAAATTGCATGTGTGAGGGAGTCGGTGAACACTTGGGAAATGGTATAGGTTGAGTCACATTCTCATCCATGGCATGTAGACATTCGAGTAGGAATGTGCATATTTTTACTTGGATGTGTGTGTGTTTGATCATTGCATGAACACTTAGGTGGGGAGTAACCCTTGTAGGAGATTATCATTACTGGGCTGCTCACCGGAGTGCGTGGATCCCCCTTTCGGTCTGAGGTCAAGTCTGGTAGACCGCGTATGGGACGCATATGGGATGTGAGCTAGACCACGACTTTGTTGTGTTTTGTTTTGGTCTTGTATTACATTGACGAGGACCAAAAACATGTATTCTTTGTATCAAAGGATTGTAAAGAGGTATGATTATAGTTTTATCATATATTTTTGTATATTGATTCAAATAATAGAATGGGTCTCGATATTTGAAGACGTGTGAATGCTGATATCGGGGCAGCTAGTATCCACGGGTTCCGCGGCGGAGTTGTGGTTGTGGACCCCGAGATAGGGGCGTCCTGGCCGTCAGATGGCACTACATGCCTTATTCGGCCCGACATGAATTTAATACTTCGGCTAGCTGGTGAAATCCGGGATAGGCGGCATGCTATTCGACCCGGCGTAATAATGCGGCTCGAGGCTAAAGTCCGGATGGCGCTACATGCACTATCCGGCCTAACATGGTTAATGGCCAGCTGGTACAGTATAAAATCCAGATTGTGCTATTGCCCTATTCGGCTCAGCATAGTTGATGTCCATCTAGCTCAGACTAAAGTCCGAGTAAGATAGATGCCTTACCAGGACCAATTTATTTGATGCCCGGATGGTAAGCTAAAAGGCTCGAAAGGAAGCGAATAAGCCAGGGAGCGATTGCTCAAACCTGGACTACACCCTACTCATTACGCATCAGCACCATCCGGCTAAACAAAATTAAACTGCGGGTTCAAAAAAGGGAGAGGAGGGTATTCATAAAATCGCAACATTCGTTAAGAAGCCGGACCGATTATATCAAAATGTTAGGATACAAAATGAGGGTGATTAGATTGCCGCGATCAGGGTGATCGGAATCAACAAAATTTTTATCCTATATTCCTCCTACTGCCGTAGTCAAGCTACCGCAGTATAGTGGTCTAGGGTCGAACACGGGGATGGGTTTTCTTCGTACAAATGATTTAAGTGAAGTTGAAAATGGTGAATTTGGTTTGGATTTTAAGGTGGTGATAAAAACAGTGGGTTGGTGGTTTGCAAACTGAAAATAAATAAAATAAAATGTAAAATAGAACTCCTTGAAGCATTGGGCCACTGAGTTTAAGGTCCTACGCTAATCGAGAGGTCCCCGGGTTAATTTCCTCGCGTTGGGGATGATGACATATAGTCATCTCCCGAACAGCTTCATTCTTTAAAAACTAAACCTAATAATTTTCCTTTTGATAGAAAGCATTTATTTAACATTTATGGTTCCTACGGTGAAAATCTATCACCTTGATCCAATCCTACAATGACTCATAAAGGTAACTATGAATCTCGATTGGATTCTAATAATAAGTATCCCTTTGAACCTTAAAAGTTACCAAGTATTGATCAAAGAGGATGCATAAAAATGAAAATATAACCCCGCAGCACCTACCTCGGTGCTCGTAAATGGCAACTAATGGATATTAGTGTATCTAAAGTAGAATACATAACCTAAAGCTTGACAAGTATTGACCCAGAAAGTACATCAAAAGCTTTAAACCTAGAGTTAGAAATTTAGAGACAAAATGTCAAAACCTGCTTTGCTTGAAACGGGGAACCACAGTAGCCTTGAATCTTACCACGCTGACCTTCCTTCCAAGGAGGAAAAGGAGTTTAGCCAGCTCATCCTCGAGTTGTCATCCTTGGAGGGTGTTTGGCAACGAAAGTGAGAGAAAGAGGAGAGAGAAGAGAAAATGAGGGCAAAAAAGCAGGGGCCCGTATTGCTTCTTTCAAAGAGTAAAACTTAGGTCAACGGAGTGTTTTCTGTTAGCTTATATAGCCTTACAAACATGTGAAATACCAAAATAACCAAAATAGAATAATTACAGTGAAGGTAGAAATGAGAAAAACCAAAAACGAAGTCGTTTGGATAAAAAAAAACAAAAAGCAGAAAATTTCGCAAAAAGTGATTTTCGCTATAATAGCGAAATTTCGCTATGATAGAGAAATTTCTCTATCATAGCGAAAATCTGAGGCATAGCGAAAATTTGAATTTTTTCTATGCACAGTAACTTTCGCTATGATAGCTAATTTTCGCTATGATAGCGAAAATATGGCATAGCGAAAATTTCGATGGGATTGCGAAATTTTCGCTACCATTGCGAAAATCACTGTTCAGGCACTGTTCCATTCTTCCTGCGTCTACTGTTCCATTGCTCCCTGCTTCTAGCCTGCATCTTGTATCCTGCTATTTCTTCTATTTTCTGCTCTTCTTTCTTCTTAGTCTCTGATCTATGATGTTGAGTTTGACTCGAATTCTTCATGTTTGGATCGACTCAACAATGTTGGCATGATTAGCTCGCAAAAACTACAAAATTTGCACAAAATGCGACCAGTAGAATAGTAGGGACCTTGATGTGTAAATCGGGTTAATTAGAATGATTAGTATACAAAAAGCACTCAAGAAACCTATAATAAATAGGGCTCAAAATAGCACTTTTGGCACTAATCACACCCCCAACCTACACATTGCTAGTCCCATAGCAATGCAAGAAAAAGAGAACATCTGATAACAAATAATGTTCTAAAATTATCTTTCAAAGGTTGTGAATGAGTAATGCCTAACCCTAAGTAAGAATCATCAATGTCGTGTCCAATAACTATCATGAGAGAATGAATGCCATACAAAATTGAGTATCAAAAGAGCCTCCTTCTTGGTGAATCAACCAGAAATTTCCACCAAAACCTAAGTGTTTGTTTTGATCGGCTCACGAACGATAGTATGGCTTGCACTCTCCTGCATTTGGCTACTACCGCGACCTAGCATGCTAACCAACCCAAATAGATTAGGACCCACTTTATTCCACAACCTTTTTTTTTTTTTTTTTTTTTTTGTGTTGTAGGGTGTGTTGGGGGAATCGACCTCCACGAAAGTCCATGCAGGGGATCTACGATGACTCCCAACCCGATTAAAGCATAGGGCACCAAGTCATAAGGATCTTTCGACCATAAACTCTTCAGGTTTCACCCTGGACTTCGAATGATTTCGAGACTCCAGCACCTACAACTTGCTAAAATCCACCCATCCACCCATGTAGCGAACATTAGAGTCGTGACTCCTGACCCGGTGAGGAGTTTAGGGCCTGGGCTTTAAAGGCTTTCGCCATATACCCCTCGGACCGTGCTCGGGTTTCAAGGCAAAGCGTTGCAATTTTTATTCTTTTTCTTTTCTTTTTCTTTTTCCTTTTCATATCTTTTTCTTTTTCTTCTTTTTCTTTTTCCACAGGGGTCCTTAACCTATTAAAGGTAGTCAACAACACTAGGATAGGTTGACTGAAGTAAGGGGTTACCTGATTTCAACCTATCATTGAAACCTAATGTGCTCGGTGTGTGGTTGGTAAAGATTGGAAGAAAAATGGTCGAACTCTTGAGTTCAATGATCATCCACTCAACTAAGCATGGAACCAATCAACATCTATAAAATTTGGTTTAGTTTCAATTTTTTCTTTAGCTGCTGAACTAAGCTGCTTGAAAATTTTGATTTAAAATGGTTCCATTTTGAAAAATTAAAAACAATAAAATTCATTAGCTTTACTGAAGGGGCCCCAATATTCATGAACATAGCAGTGGGCATCAAGGCTGTTAACAAAAACATAATGCAAAAGCCACTTCTTGGCTCGCTCCACCACGACCCAGACATCTGATTAACAAATAGAACCGGATTGAAGAGTTCCAGAGGGAAATTATTCCCCTCTCAGTGGATCTGATTACCATTTCTGCATTGGGAGGCTTGTAAAGTTCCGTATTTTATGTTATTCGATTTGGAGCAGCTGTTAACTGAGTTAGGAGAAGAAAGAGAGGGAAAAAAAGTGACCCGGTTGGACCATTTTGAAAATACACGTCATAAAGATTTCAAAGTCTTACTTTCTGACTATCTTTGGATTATCTCCAGTTTTCAACATTAAAGCCTTTAAAGCTGGGGTTAGATAGTTATAGTAAACAAAACCGGAAGCCAAAAATAGTGATACAACAGAAAAAGTAAACATGATAAGCGAAAATCACATGTTAGAAAATTTTTTGGTTTTGAAAATTAAAAATAAAATATTTCTTATTAAAGTAAAAATAAGCTAATAAAATATTAAAAATAAAAATAAAACTTTATTTATATATATATAAATATTTTTTTAATATAAAAAATAAAATTAAAAAAAAAAAAACATTTAGTTTTTTACTTTGTGTGTTAAGCTATTTTGTCTTGTAGCTCTAAGGGCCGTCGTGCGCATTTTCGCTATCATAGCGAGGAATTTCGCTATGATAGCAAAAATGCAAGAATTTAAGCTACCCACTGCGAAATTTTGTGGATTGAAAATTTGTATCATGAGGTACTTTCTTTGCTCCACCCGCTGGCGATCTTGTCAGGGCTTCAAAATTTGCGTACAACGCCAAAATTGTACAGAAGAATGAAAATTCGGAAAGTAGGAACAGTCAAGCTAAAATTAACAAAGATTGAGAAAATTGCGAAAAGTCAGCAGTCAGGTAAATCGTTCAAAATAAATAGTGGGGAAAGATGAAATAAAGACAGAGTAAACATCATCTGACCTTCTTAAATTTTGGAGTTCTTGGAACTTGTGACAAATCAGGTTGAGATCATCAAATCAGACATTTGAGACAATCCACTATACCATGATGCTGACATTTTGCCATTTGTTTTGATGCTAAGTGTAAATATATAAGGTGACCACTAATTTCTTGGGGCTTTCAAACGAATTGGTGCAAGGTGTGATAGTAGTGGTGGTGCTAGGATTAGTTTGGATAGTTGAAGCGAGATATGCGCTTGGTGGTGGAGGGGGCTCTGGCGATTGGGATTTTATGACTTGGGCAGGTGGACACCACGGGCCATTTTGACCGCTCCGCGCGCCGTTAACGCCCGGTTTCTTACGCGGCTGCTCCGCCGGGCGGGCCGGCGGCGCCGTGCCGAGTTCAAAATTTTCTGCGAGTGTTGGCGAACGATCTCCGCCATTCGTTCGCCAGGTACTTTTTCCGCCGACTCTCTTCTCGCCGTTTCGATCGTGCGCGACGCGAAGATTGAACCGCTGCCGAGTTGTCGTTTCCTCCATTCGCTGATATCAGATTTTGGTCTGGGTTCTCCGTTATGGGTTTTGACCGATTCAGGCGTTAGATTCTTTGACTATTCCACGTATCTTACCAGTTGACGGGTTAGGTGCCGCCATTGGAGTTATTCTGTGATGGTTGAAGTGAACCAAAGCGTCTGGCGATTGGTGCATAGTTGGTGCTCTTTGTGGAAGGTTGTCGTCATTGATTATCTTACTCGCTACGACACCGCCGGTTGGTTTCTCTCTACGGTTGTTGATTTTTTGCTGCTAAGTTTACAATTTCCATTCTTATATTCACCAAAGTTACACCACATCTTGGCGAATCTTATCCCTCTTATTAGGTTCAGATTAACTTCCAATTTAAATTTCTATGTGACTGGCCTAAACTAATGACAACACCAAACTAAGAAAAAAAACGCTCTACAAAGGGGTAAGTTAGATTAAAAAAACAAATAAAATGAAACAAGGTAAACACCTTTGAAAACGCAAAATTATATACCGAGGACTACGGAGCTTTTGACATTGATCCAATTATTAACGAGTTATCAATTTCCATGGCTTTATCACGGCCCCAGCAACATCAACCAGTTCATTGATGATCGGAATCAGCAAATTATATCTCATATTAGTCATAATGTAACATTCAACTGCCGATATGTTAGAACAGACACAGGATAGTTTTTCTTGTGTACCAAATGATTTAAGTAATTTCAGCTGGTAAAATTTGGTTGGTTTTAAGGTGTTGATAAAGCGATTAGTTGTTGGGTTTTAACTCAATATTAAAAATAAATAAAGTAAGATATTGACATTATTACTGGGGTTTAGATCTGTTTAAGTCTGAGTTAATTATAGATTGGGAGGGTGACATATGAGTCTCTCTAGACCGGGATCTTCATTAACTTTAAAACTAACATTATGTTTTCACTTTTGTTGGCATTTGTATTTAATATTGCAGTTCTGAATGAAAATCTATCCTTGATCCGTCACGATGACTCATAAGGGCAACTATTGAATCCATGATGGATCTAAATAATAAATTATCCACAGACCTTAAAAATTCACCAAATATTAAGTCAGAAGGATGCATCGAATGAAAATATAACCTTAACTACTGAGCACTGTAAGTAGCGGCTAATGGATATCAGTGTATCTAAAGCTGGGGTAACACTGTACAAAAACACTGAAATAATGACCAAAGAAGTACATCAAAGGCTTTGAGCCTGGGTTGGGGGTTTGAGACCAAATGTCAAACCTGTAGCATTTGACAGAAGATATCAGCGTGCTGGATCTGCCACATTGCTGCACCACCAGGAGAAAGGTTGCACTCATATGGTGCTTCAATCATGGAGAGTGTTTGGCGTCAAGAGTGAGAAGGAGAAGAAAATGAAGAAACGACTCAGGCATTATTTGTCTTTCAAAAATTAAAACAGGTCATGAGTGTTTTTTACAATAGCTTATATAGCCTTACAAACATGTGAAATACCAAATAACCAAACTAGAATAATTCACAGGTGGGGGTGAAATGAAAAACCAAAAAACGAAGTCGTTTGGATATAAAAAAAACTGAGAAAATTTGCTTTTTGGAGTGGTTTTAAATATCAATAAGCTGAAATTTATTGTGATGAGAAATTTGCTCTGCAGATTTGAGGCACCAGCGAAGTTTTGATTTTCTCATACGTACTTTGCTGATGCTGAATTTTTAAATATCTTCAGCGAAAATGTAACATATGAAAATTTTCCTTTGTGATTCATGAAATTTACTATATTAAATCCACTATTGGGCATTTTGTTTAAAATTATTTATATTTCTGTGTTATTCTGCCTTCATCTTGTCATATATTTGCTTCTTCTATTTTTGCTCTTCTTTCTTCTTAGTCTCGATCTAGCAATTAATTTGAGTTATTCCAGATTCTTCCAATGTTTTGGATCGACTCAAACAATGTTCTTGTGGTCAGCTTTTAAGCGCAAGGTACCAAAAATGCGATCGGTAGAATAGTAGGAATATGATGTAAATGGACAATTAGATGGTTCGTGTACAAAAGCCTCAAAACCTATAATAAAGGGTTTAAAGCCCTTTTTGGCTGTCCATAAACTAAAGAGCTGAGCGGGCAAAGAGGCCCACGGGATGCGTCCCTAACTCTCCATTTGATGCATGGGATTCTCCCTATCCCAAACACGGTGATTGAGGTTTATCCTTGCACCTTCGCGGCTGGGGAACATCCAGCCTCTCAGCTCAATGCTCTTTTGAATATGGCGCTCCCAATGAGACAACATCAGGAGTAACAGAGTTATAATGAAACTCAGAATCGTATTTGCGTACTACATTGTCCCGTCTTGGGATTGGGATACTTCCACAATCATGTGTAAATTTCAATAACTTCATCCATCAATTGAAGTTCAAACTATTTGGCGTCATACTCAGCCTCGAATCCTTCTTCACTCTTTGAAATTTCTGCAGGGCATTGACTCATCTTTGCTTGAAGCTCTCATAAATGCAAACTAAAACATTGAACTCAGACATTCATTCCCTCCTTATCAGTTCCATTAGGCTGTACTAAGTGACTAAATCTCCTTTAGGTACAAGTCTGCTGAACCACGTTCTGTAAGTTCTTACAGACGTCAGACATGGGACAGTTTATTCAGTTTTTATTAATAACTGGTATACCATGTATTCAGTCTTGATGGCTATCATGCTGGCGGCGACATCTCTTGCGCCAGCATTTGCCTCTGGCGGCTTCTATTTCAACTCTAACCTCTGGTGCACTCTGCCTCCTTTCAAGGGAAACTTCGGAGGCCTTTATACCAAACATTGTGGAGCTTAAATGTGCCCTCCTTCCTCGGCCGAGGTTTAAATTCTCGTTGATGAAAGGCCATGTTAGGATAACCTTAGCGATCACTGTGAAGAAACCTACTGATATAATAACAGGACAAAACTATTTATAGGCGAAATGGCTGAGGCTTTGACTCAGTGAATGGCTGAAAGTGGTTCATGGAAACCCTCATCTCATCTTGATATTTAGAAGGATCCTTCTTCTTAATTTTGACAGGGTAGGATTAATTGCTCACTCTTGCTTCACCTTTGGCCGTGTTCAGGGATCCACGGCATTAACAGTTTCGTCGTTTTAAATGATGAACAAATTAGCCAGTTGAAGGCCCCACCTCAATAATCACCGGCTGTATTTTGGGAACATTCACCTCTCCATGGGAAGGGCTTTGGTAGTGAGGAGATCGATTTCTAACATGATCAGGGAAGTGTTATTTATATTCATTCAATCAGAGTTTCATTACTAATATAGTGGCTGAAGGTACCTCAGAGGATGGATACAGATCAGTGCAGTTGGGCGAAGTCTCTCTGGGACTGCGAGTGTTTACATTGGCTGTTTTGACTAAACCATCTTAGTGACGGGGATGTTTGGCTACCTCGACCCCGTCGACAGGTTGGACTGATCTCATTATTCAGGTTAGATTGTACTTTATGTTGTATCTGAGCTCGTTTTGGAAGTATGGTGATTAACGAATCGTTTGATTAATAGTCTCTTCATCTTCATTCATTCATGCCCATCCGGGGGCGGTAGGGATGTAGAGGACCGGAATGAAGTCATGCTCTTGTTTACAGCCAACTTCCTGTAACACCAAGTCTTTTTCTTGATGCCAGAGTGGCTGGGTCATACAACCTCAGGAGGGGGCAGCTCCAGCGGCCCGCCACACCGCGTTTTTTCAGAGGTGAACGAATCTCTTCAACAAGAAGGTTCACGCGGGTTAAAATTTTCATCCACCAATTAAAATAAGATCCTTAACATCATCTTTCTTTGTGGGAAGATCTGAGATTCAGGTTTTAGAAGATCAAAACGTTTCAATAAATAATACTTCACAGTTCACGTGAAGGGGTGAAACGTGGATTGATGGTTCTATATAAACGATTAGAACAACTAAATCACTAGTTCTTCGAGTAAGAACAGTATTATACTCTTTCATAAATCTCTAATGGCCTCAGGTTTAATAAATAACTCTTCATGATACCGGTTATTTTAGTTTTTCTGTGATATTCCACAATAAACAAACCATTGTCAGTGATTATCATTCAGAGATAGATATAAGTGGCGGAGTATGTTGGCTGTTTTGAAAGACGCTCATTGGTTAGCATCAGCGAAAATTCGGGGATCACCCCCTTTGCCTCACTCTTGGGCGAGTGAGTCTATATGTGCGAAGCCTAGCGAGACTCTTGGCTAACATGGACATCGTACCTTATTGCTACCCTCAAAAGGGACAAGTGGAAACAAACTTTTACCAAGGAAAGTCGAACATTAAGAAAGTTCGGTACACAACACCCGATTAATCAGGATGACATTTGGGTGACAGAAACGCGTGAGCGCTATGGTAAAGTGTAGAATTGTTTCACGAGGCGACTGGGAGCGAAACTGGAACCCCTCATGCACTCTAGGAACAAATCACATTATTGTACTCTTTCTTGGTGCTCATGGCGTTCTTTCGATAGCATGAGCGTCAATGTCATTGGGATTTCACGGTAGAGCTCGACTCCTCCCACTTAGACAAGGAAAGAGATGAGTGCTGCTTGTAGAAGGCGTCCTCGATAAACCTTTAAACATGACCGCTGCTGGTTAAGTCTCTTCTTGACCTCTTGCCATTTCTCACCATGACGAGATAAAAGAAGAAATAGCAATTGGCAGAAGCCATGATGCCACACTAGTAAAAAGGAAAAACCGCACCAAACCAATTGTACCTAGGTGGGGCGTTGCCACATCACTGTGACTCTAAGAATAGTCCACTCCGCATTATCAGAGCGCGATAACCCTGATAATAAAAAATGAGTGGACTCAAAGTGCTTGATGTTTTTGCAGCAAAATGAAGCTGATAGGAGAGCACGGAAGAATGGTTAACAACGGCACACCGTCGCAGTGGAAGTATCCGAAGAAATCCTCAAACAAAGGGAAACAAGATAACCAAGAAGACACAATTAAGGAAAATGGAGAAATCAAATGATGGCTCCCTATATATATTAAGTGTCTAGAGACACATGCTTGCATTTTAATGCATTGCGACTCATCACCTTACAACCAGTTTGGGCGGATCAAGCGGCAAATCTATTCATTGATGATAATGGGCGGGCTGTGGACGCTTTTGTCTTTGACCTTTCTGCCCAGAAATGACCATCTTATTTCGACCGGATCCATTTGAATAATCTGAAATACATAGTCCTCGTCTATGACTAAGTCCTTCGTTGGCGGGGAATTGAAAAAACATAAGAACAATGGCTAAAGACTGGTGAAGAGACTAAAGGAATTGTGCATTCATTAATTATGCCAAAAGGCGTTCGTAGTCATACAACAACTTTTATAACAAAGTAATCATACTCTGATTACATACTCCATCCAAACCAAATCCATAGGCCACAAAACAAAAACAAAAAAGAAAAAAAAGAAGAAGAGGAAGAAAAGTTGGAAGCAAAAGGTTGGGAGAGGTCCTGCAAGTGGAAAAGGACATAAAAGGATCATAAACGTTAGAAGGTGGAAAGAACAAAAAAATCCCCATTGGATTTAGGAGGGGTGTTCTTGACATGGAAGTTCCATTAGTTCACCCAGACTACCATGATGATTCAACAAGGATATCTCCCAGTGCAAAACGTGCGACAAAACCAGTCGCGCAGGCTTGGCGATTAAGCGCGGCATTCATTGGCCCTCTTCATGTTCGCCGCGCAACAAGCCGCGGCGGTTCGCGACCAAGCGATATAACGACAACTGCAGATCTTCTCACCACGACGCCCTGCTAAAGATCTAAACACCAGAAGAATTCTGGCCAGCGCGCTCAAATGACTTCCGCTTTAAAAGTCCGGTAATGACCCGAACACCTAGTGGCATTCAAATTGCGCCGATCTTCGTTAAAGTCCCAATGTTTTCGCCGTTCCGTATCTGGCGTCCGATATTCTGTACCACTGGCGAAGCGACCCCAGCGAAAAGGCATTAATGGTACCGCGGGCTTTGACCGAGCTGAACCCTCAACCAATAAGCCCGGTCGGTCTACGGGCCGCGAAAGCCCGGCTACGGACACAGCGGAACCCACGAGAGGCGATCATCTTAGGATTTTAAACAGGCGAGCAGCGTAACTACAGTAGGCGAGTACAATACTAAGGTGAGATCGCGCGTTCATATCTTTTGAAGTGGTATTTTGTATCTGAAGCAGATAAATAATACACAGTCTGTGTATGATGAAGTTAACTGTCGCAAGATTGGAAGTCTGACGGACATTTAAAGGTGGTTGATATCTAAAGAGAAGAACAAGTCATAACAACAAATAAAGTGCCACCTTCATTCGGTTTGGGAAGAAGTGGTTTGCTTCCCATAAACGGTTGTTCATTTCCATATAAGGAGGGAGGGGTGGCCTGTAATTAAAATTCTTAACATAGGATTCAGTCTCTTTATCTAGGATTTTGACTTTGTTTGGCTGGAAGTGTTTACATGTTCATTAGTTTTGCTGTGAGGTTGTTGCGTTAATTCTCAGATGATCGATGACTTAAGAAGAATTTCCAGAGACCTCTGATTAATTTTATTCAGCCTGTGTGAAGTTTGATATATATATCTTGATGCTTTTTCTCTTGGCTTTGCTGAAGAGGTGTGTTTAATTCCTATCTTTTTCATCTTAATTTTAAATAGAAGATTATTATGTGAAAGCGCAATGGAGCCTCATCAAGCGCTTATGTAGAGAAATTAGAGAGTAGCAGACACCTGACCCAATGATTATTAGCCTTTTTGAAAGCTAAATGTAGCGGGAGACGGTGTATAAAGTGCCAATGGCAGTTTAGCTTCAACAATTGGTGTAGAGTGGAAGAATTTTGGATGAAGTACCGATTCAGTGGCATCCCAATCCTCTTGGGGTTATTGGGATGGTTTATTGGAAAAACTCCATGCTTGATTTACGATTTATGTATTTTCACCAGGACATCCTGCCTTGGTACCTCCACTTTGTAATTTATAAATGGCCCGAACCAACATCGGGAAACTCTTTTGGAAGATATAACCTAAGTGTGGGACTGGATCTCGCCAGTTCCGCGGTTGGAAGTTCAACTCAGTTCGTTGAGGTGAAAGCCTGACCTCGAAACTGGCAGAATTGGCGACCAGTTTGAATGGTTCCGGATCATTTCCAGCCACCGTTGGTCAGTTGGATTATGGATGACTTTGCTTGAGCGAACTCTTGAACTCACTCGGGGGAGTTTGTAATGTAAGTGGAACACTCTACCACGCGTACAAATGTGTGCATTAGCCACAGAATAAGTCGATCGCTCACGCTATTAATTAATATTGGGGGCTATACGATAATCATTTATTCGATTTCCAGCGGCTTGTTTCTCCCACATCGAGCTTCGCTGATTTTGAACTCAAACGGAAGATTCAATATTGCGGAAAATAATTCTTCCTCTTTTGAAAGAACCAGAATATATTTTCAAACCAATTGTTATGCCGAAAGAAAAAGTACCTGTAGGTGGGCTTGCCAGATTCAACGTTGTTTCCAGTAAGAAAGCGCCAGGAAACTTAAGGTAGCTCCAGGTTCGAGGCACAATCGCCAACAAGAAGAACTATATGGTACAGAAGATGGGGAGGTTGATTATAAGATCAGATACTGGTTTGCGACAGTAGTCAAAGTCTGAAGAAAATCGCCAGGAAGCCAAGGCGTGAAGGTGGTGGATCTACCACATTATCATGTTGAATAGGTCGTGCACCTGCCTTCGACCCCAGGTCAATCAGAAATCTTGAAGGAAAAATGGCCAAATAAATGGTGAGGATCCTATTATTTAGAGACCCATTTGGTAAAGAGTGCCAGGTATTGCGGTGTAAAAAATGGCATCTTACCGGGTTCGCCTGTAGGCTGAATGGATATTTTGAACGTTATGTTAATTTCGATCCGATTCGCGGTTGATTATTCAGGGATTGATTGATTATCCAATTAATCGTTTATTTTGGTCATCAATAAAGACGATGAACGAAGATATCTTATTGGTGATGTGTTGTTTTGGCGGCGGGATATAGAAGCCGAGGATTACAGATATTTCATCTCCTTTATTCATTCTTCCTCCATGTTCTTACCTGTCCATTCATTCACCATTAGTTAATCTTCCTTATTGTTCGTTTTGGGATTGTACTCATAAGTGCCTCTGTTTGGTTGATCTGTGATTGCCGACGTGCTGAACGGTCCTTTGTTGGTCTCCATCGCTAGTAGGATTAAAATCGTAACGCCGAGTTTTCAACATGAGTTAACGATCAGGTCTTGAAACAATTCGACAAATGGATCAAAACAGTTTGAGATTTTCCGATCTTATCGATAACGATGTGATTGAACAAGTGGAAAAATCAAGCGGACCAAACCAAACCACGCTGCGGAAAGCTCAGTTCCATCACATCTAACCGCCTGCGCTGATGCGTTGACAATATTGGCACCAACCGTTTTTGACGCTTTCAACCGAGTTCCCGATTTGTTGAATCCGACCAATGTTGGAACATTCCATTCGAAACTCTTTGGCTGCCGTTTTGAGTTCGCTTCAAACCAGTTCTTCATTTGGAAACGGCGGCGGCGCCAGTTGATATTCGTAATAGCCTCGTCATCTGGCGTTTGTTTCGGTAGGTCGAACAGTTTGGTCAAACTCTGTTTATGAAGTTTTGAAGAGATCATAACTCATAAAATGATTGATTTTGACTTCCGGGCATCTTTTGAAGGTCTGTGAATAAAATGCGGGAATTTTGGGCCTGTCGTAAATTGTTTATTGGCACGACGACAATACGTTGGGGTGCACTGATGACCTTTGTCTCTAATGGAGGCTTTTGCTCTCGCTCAAGCGTATGAGGCACGCAAGGAGGATGGTTGGACCTCTGGTTTTTTTGGGCCTCGCAGATCTCAACCCAGTCCAGCCCATACTACAAACCCAACTCAATTTCCTACCTCCCAACGCCCCTTTTCCTCTACCGAAAAAACCCCTCCTGATCTAGCAGCATCCTTAACCCTAAATCCCCCAGTTTCGAATCTCAAATTACCACCATTGCTACCTACACCCCACCTTCCCATTAGCCGACTGTCACCATCGGAGCTGCGTGAAAAAAGGGAGAAGGGTTTGTGTTATAACTGTGACCAAAAGTATACGTCGTCCACCCGTTTTTCGTGAGTATTTATCTGCTCTATTAGGAGCAGAAGCGGCGATGATGAACAACTAATAGAAAGTGACCTGGTCGACTCTTACCCAGATGAGGACATTCATGGTGACATCTCTAGTCTCAATGCCTTCATGGGTCATCCGTATGCTCGGGCCTTATGCTTGGAAGGATCTTTTGGTGACCATCGATTCCATGTTCTCATTGACAGTGGCAGCACACACAACTTCATCAAATCAACCATCGTTGAGCAATTGCAGTTACTAGTGAGTGGGACTCCACGTTTTTGGGTATTTATTGGAAATGGGGACTTCTTGCTTTGTACTCAACGTTGCTCTTCGGTCTCGATTGCTCTACAAGGCTATAAATTCACCATTGACCTCTTCGTTCTTCCCATTGAAGGACCAAATGTAGTTTTGGGAATTCAGTGGTTATAATCATTTTGTCGTGTTTCACATGATTATTTGGCTTCAACAATGGAGTTTTGGCAGGATGGAACCAAGGTGGTGCTTACGAGGGCTGATAGCATCATTCCTGCTCCCATTTCCCTCCATCTCTTTCAGACATTGATTCATAGTAAGCAAGTTGAAGGCCTCTACGAGTTGCAAGCTTATTCATCTTCACAGAGTAATTCTGTTTTTGTTGTCGATCCTTTTCCGATCCAATTTACACATCGATGTTATTCTGGCTTGCTTTCGTAAGTATGGCTCCGTATTTCAGCCACCGGTTGGCCTCCCTCCCCATCGTCTCAATGATCACCGCATTTATTTGGAGCCCAACACCAAAGCCATCAATGTTCGGCCTTATTGGTACCCTCATTATCAAAAAAAATGAGATTGATGGTTCGGAAATGTTGGCTCAGACTTGTCGTGGAAACACTGACCCCTTTCTCTTCGCCGGTCTTACTTGTCAAAAGTGGTTCTTGGCAATTTTTGTAATGGACTATCGTGCCTTGAATGCAGCTATAATCAAGGACAAATTTCCCGCCACCAACAATTGATGAACTCTTAGATGAACTAGGTGGTGCTTCAATTTTATTAAGTACAGACTTAAAATTTGGATATCATCGGTCGGCTTCCATTCTCGGGACATAAGACAACATTCCACGCTCATGATGGCCATTTGAATTTCTTGTCATGCTAGTTTGGTCTTACAATGCTCCGTCGGCGTTTGGCGACTATGAATAGGCTTTTGATTTTCTTCGCCAAATTCATCATTGTTTTTTTTTGATGATATACTTGTTTATAGCTCTTCTTTTGCTGACCATATTGGTCACTTAGAGTCAGTTTTGGATACGTTATCCTCTAACCATTTCTATGTAAAGCTCTCTAAATGCTTCTTTTTCCAGGGCCAAATTGGGTACTTGGGGCATATTGTGACTGCAGCCGGTGTACAAGCAGATCTTCAGAAATTGGAAGCTATGGTTCATTGGCCGATCTGAGTCTAATCTCAAAACTCACCGCGAGATTTCTCGGTCTCACGGGTTATTCACAGGCGTTTCATTGCTGGTTTGGTTCCATTCTTTGCCCAGCTAGCGTCTCTTGCGCCGCGATGCCTTTTATGGGGCAGCTGAGAACCGCTTTTACTAAATTGAAAGCTTCGCGACTCATACCCGATTTTACGCCTTCGAGATTTCACTCAAGATTTTATGATAGAAAAAGACGCTTCCAATTATGGCATTGGCGCAGTGATCACGCAGGACAATCATCCAATTGCTTTTTTCAGCAAAAAAATTGGTCCTAAGCTGCAGGCTTCTTCTACTTACATTAAGGAGTTACATGCTATCACTGAGGCTGTACGTAAATGGCGACAATAATTATTGGGCATATTTTTTTTCATCCTGACAGATCATAAAAGCATTAAAGAGCTGCTTCAACAAGTGATTCGAACTCCTGAACAATAGGTGTATGTTCGGAAATTACTCGGCTACCAATTTCGCATTGATAAACGATTTCTAATAATAAAGTATGTAGCGACCCCGAGCCTGGCCCGACCGATTGGTGAGTCGAGCCAAGAAACCCGGGGGCGCTCGTTTATTTCTTTTAAAGTCATTAATCAAATCTGCTTTAGTTGCTCGTTTATTAAATTTTAGATTTTCAAAAGTGTCGCGACCGAATCCCGAACTTGATCCGATTGGATCAATGGGAACCAGTTCTCAGAACATTTCAATTATCTTATCAAAACATTTTGGCTTGTCTTATTCATTTAGATTTTGTAAATTCGGAAGCATTCATTTTAGGCGACCCATAAGCATTTCTGATTAACAAAGATTCATAATGTTTATTTAACAAAATGCCTTTACAAAATAAGGATCCCGAGGAGTTCAAAGCGGTACAAAATGTCAATGTTTGAAAGAAATGGAAGTAATGCATATATTGGAGCCATACCGTAATTCCCTTCTCTATGACTCACGAGCTCCTCAGATCTTCAGAGTTCTTGCCGTGCATCTATCAAAGCTCAAATTTTGCGCATTGATAAAACAATACGCTAAACTTTCATGCTTAGTGGTTCTATCACGGGATACAATATTCCATTTTCGTTCATATAAATCATACATATATCAAAATAATGCCTTTATTCAATATCGATTAATGTAAAGATACGCCATGAAGCCGCGGCGCTGTATCATTTCTTCATTGGTTTGTGATTCACGCATATCGCCAGATGACGTCGCGACGGATTCGGTTGGTGAATCACGCACGTTTGTCGTGATGTAATGTGGTTTCACGATAATACCGTCTCACATGTGACTGCCGGTCGACATTCACGACGGATTCGATTGGTGAATCACATGCTGTCGGCGTCATTCGATGGCACAATGTGATTTCGCGTTGAACAAATCGCGGTTGCGCTGACTAATTCAGTTTTGGTGAATTCCGTCATGTTGGTCATTCAAATATCACGTTTCAAATCGATTTACTTTATGCAATGGTCGATTGTGTGTTTGTCAAATACGCGCCACATGCGGATATTTGTCAAACATTTCAAATACTAATCATTCAACTTTCGATATATGCATATTTACATGAAATAGAGAGATTATGAGAATAAAGGCGTGTAGTAGACAAACTAGAATAAGAGCAAGTATAGAACCGATAAAGAATAAAGAGCGGGTATAGAGCAGATTGATTCTCCAGTTCCGTTTCTTTCTGATGTCGTCCTAGGAATTAGGGTTATATATTACGCCGCACCTAGTCAAATCACTGATTTATTCACTCTTAGTGATTAAGCAAATAATCGCACTAAGCAGCGAATATCGCCGGGGCAAGCGAAACTTTGCGGAGCGGCGGAGGCCTGATACATTTTTGACTTAGTCTCATTCTTATTCCTCTAAGAGTCTACTTTACTCATAAATTGGAATCATTCAATGAATTATCGAACTAAAGTTATGGCATTTTCATGCCAACTGGTGAATTCTGGGTTGCCCAGGAACAGTTTGTGTGCTAATTTTTCAGGGTCTTAACTCCATATTTGACTCTAGGTATTTGTACTGTTTAAAGTTAAGATGCTAAGGGTTCTATTCAACTGGAATCACCCAGTCGAACAGAAACTCGAGGTCACGTCAGCTTGGACTCTCTATGTCCAAGCTGATGCAGGAATTTTTCTTGCACGTATTTATTTTGAGTGAATTTTTTGGGCCACTTGGGATCAGAATTAGACTATACGATAAGTTTGGTTCTCCTTGAAGTCTATTTCACGTAGCCACTTGAATCCTCCAAATCGGATAAGAAATGAGGAAGTTATATGGCCCGAATACGAAAACTGTGGTCGAAACTAGGAAGCGGAACAGGTTGTACCGGTACATATCCTAACTTGTACCGGTACAAGTTGGCCAAAATGACGAGGAACAAAAGTTGTACCGGTACAAGTTTAAAATTGTACCGGTGCAAGTCTTCAGTGCCTAAGTGTGTATTTTCTCCCATTTTCATGCACTTTTCCATCCCAAACCAAATCTATACTTCTCAAACACTTCAAGACCACTTCAAATTCATCCTTATGATCTAACCTACTCAATTTATCATTTCAATCCATATCCTTCATCAAAAACTTTCATGATTTTCTCTCAAAACCACTCTAATATGGGTTATGACCCATACACAAACTAAATACAAGAATTTGTTAGGGTTTGGTTTAACCCAACCACCCCTTTACTTTGCAATTAAACCGTAAATCCAACCTCAAAGGGAGGATTCCATGTTTTTCTACCATTTGGGGTTTTACCTGCCGCACTCTAACACAAAATTTAAGGGTTTGTGTGATCCTTTCCACCAAAACCACAAACTGAGAGAACAATTCTCTAGCCAGGCCCCTTGAAATCAAAACACATGATCCCAAGTTAAAAACATACCTTGGCTTTATTTCCTCTCCCCTTCTCCTTCTTCCTCTTCCTCTTGTTTTCTCCTTTCTTTTTCCTCTCACACTGCGCGTTTTGCTAGAGGCGAAAATGAGACAATACATTTGTTTGTCCCGACCTCCCTTTTATACTTTTTAATTCTCCGTAATTCTCTTAATTTCAAAGGTCCTTCACTCTTTTTTAATTTTGCAATTCCAACTTGTTTTATTTCTACTATGGCCCATCTCTGCCTTTACGATTTTTATGTCCCTTACGGAAATTTCAATTTTGTCCTTGTTCTAGTGCCAAAATTTCCGGGTTCACTAAATTTATCATTTCATAACTTGTCAATTTACCAAATTTTCCGGAAAAACACAAGTTGGCGTCAAATTTATACCCAGAATATATAATAAAATTATTATAAAAATTCTAAGGTATTTTTGGGGCGTTTCAAAGTAGCTGACGCTTTATCCCGTTTTTCAAACAATTTGGGTAACACGGAAACAACCCTAGAACCAGTAACCTTTGATGGTGCAGCTCTATTCCTGACTTGCGTTTCTTCTCCACTATTTGACTTGGTTTCTCAGGTACATTCAGCCAATACTACGGACCCGTACCTTTTACATCTACATGAACAAATTCAACAAGGCAAATAACCCCCTCCTTATTCGGTTGCCAAAGGAATTCTGTATTCTAATGGTTGTTTTGTTCTCAGTACTACTTCACCATTAATTACTCGCTTGTTGTAAGAATTTCATGACACTCCAAGTGGTGGGCACGTGGGGATCAAACGTACATTGGTTCGTTTGGCAGCAAATTTTTTTTGGCCCGGAATGCGGCAGTCGGTAATCAACTATATATTGCAGTACCCGTTTCTCGGCGATTAAATCAGCCACTCGGAGTCCTATTGGTTTATCTGACCCACCCTATTCTAGAGGCTATTTGGGAGGATATTGCAATGGATTTCATCACTGCCCTACCCGTTTCTCGAGGGATGAGTACTATTCTTATCGTGGTGGATCGTCTTTCCAAATATATCCATCTCGGGGCCCTGCCAGCTAACTTTATAACCGCTAAGGTGACTGAGTTATTTGTGGAGATTGTCTTTAAACACCACGGTTTTCCTAAATCAATCATTTCGGATCGTGATCGATTTTGTGCTTACTGCGTGGCGTTTATTTGAACTAAAGCGGTACTAAATTATCCATGGCTTGAGTTCTTATCATCCATGAAAGGATGGATAAGCAATTGGTTAATCGAGGTTGGAACAATATCTTGGGCTTTATCAGAACAACCCCAGCCCAGGTTGTTTTTTTTATGTTGGGCTGAATTCCATTACAATAGCAGTTTGCATAGTAGTTTGAAGATGTCCCCTTTTCAGGCACTATATGGGTGCACACCTCCTACCATTCCTTGCTATACTAGAACCTCTTTATCAATTCAAGATGTTGATGACATTCTTACACAACGCGACCAATTGCTCCGAACCTTGAAGCGTAGCACGGGGAGAGAGGCTGCGAATGACACCAAAGCCAATGCCATTAGCGAGACTTGAGGATTCTACGTTGGTGATTTGGTCTTAGCCCCATTACACTTCTGACCAGCCCACAACCCAATCACGCCATTTTCGTCATAACCATAAATTGAGTGCGATTTTATGGGCCCTTCAGGTGTGCTCGCATTGGCCGTAGCTTCTTGGCTCGGCTTGCGAAAAGTTATATTCATCCAGTTTTTCACGTTTCGGTGTTGAAACCTTTTCGTGGTGCTCATTTCCCCCTCATCGATCCACGCCTCCCTTGTTGTGGATAGTCATCCTAACGATCTTGGCTTGCTATGTGTGCTTTCCGGCTCTATTCTTATTAATGGTCATACGGTCCGGCCAAATATTGGTGCAATGGACGGTGTCCTCTTGAAAGGCGCTGCATGGGAAGATTTTTACGGTTTGCAAACTCTACCCATCTCCTACCTTGAGGACAAGGTCAATTTCGAAGCGGGTGGGAATGATACACTACCCCTTTCATTGGAATCAAATGCAGAAATCTTGAAGGAGGGAAAAGTGGCCCAAGAAATGAGTGAGATCTATTGTTGGACCATTTGATAAAAGAAGATGCTAGGCCCAAGCGGGCAACAAAACCAGCGCAACAAGGATTATGTGTAAGGATAGAATGGGATATTTTGGAGTGGGCCTTTATTTATTGGGATAGGTGCGGTTGGGTATTAGGAGGAGGGGTTAATTGTGGGTGTCTCAAATCATGTTTATTTTGGGTGTCGGTAAGGCGAGGTATGGTGGGAATATATTAATGAGTGGTATTGTTTGCGGATGAGATATAGAGAGAAATAGAAGTTTATGAATATTTCCTCCTCTTCTTCATTCTTCCTCTCCTCAATTCTTCTACTATGGCCTTCAGTGCATTAAAAAATTTTCCTGCTGCTTATTTGGTTTAATTTTTGGGAGTAAACACTCACTCAAAGAGTGCCTTTGTTTGGGGTTGAGTCTATTTGCAGGTACCCCAAGCGTATCACAAATGGTCCAAATTTTTATCAGACTTTATTCTCAAAGGAAGTGCAGGATGATCACTCTCTTAGATATCCGAACAATTTTCTAGTTATCACTAAGAGGCCTCCGACAAAATCTTGACATTCTCACAAGGATGAAGATAAAGGCCCTTTTTGACATGGCTCTGCCGGGTCCCCCTGCGTGTGGTTCATGCGGGTTTTTCAGGAGCTTGGCGAGTTAAGAGATACCCTTTGTGCTTTATCTTAGCTTTTCCACATAGGATGCCTCTAAGGAATGGGCTAATGATATTCTCCTAGTCTTGATTCCCAAAGTGACGTGTGTAGAGCAACAAATCGTCCCATCCGGTCTTTGCAATATAGGCTACAAGGTAATAACAAGACCGCGCTAATAGATTAAGAAAGAAGTTTTGGATTAAAAAAGGGTTTTTAGTTTGAAAGTATTGTCTAAAGTAATGTGTTTAGGCAACGTGGAATACAATAAGGCATGACAACGACTTAACAATTTTTTAAAGCTTTAATTGCCGTTGTCATGGACAACGACTTCACCTTTATTTATTTGCATTTATACTTGAACAAGCATTCATCATTTAAGTTTATTTGCATTTCAGTATGGATAGTGGCATTTTTACGCTGATAATAATCCTCCCTAGCCTTTGCCTCTGATTTCTCCCCTTTCCCCCGACCTCTGCAATTAACCCCTTCCTCCGCCGGCGACCATTAGGGCTATTTCCAACTGCTTTTTGCTCCATAATTTGGCTTTTAGAACTGATTTGACTCATGTGGGTAACCTCTACCTTTGAATGTTTTGTGTTGAAAATTTCATAAATTGGTGGTTTTATTAGTGTGTTTTCTTGATAATGTGGTGATTAAACCTGTATTTTATTGAGAAACAAACATGGAATGCATAAGGGCTTGTTTGGTAGCTGTATTTTAGGTCACATTTTTTTTTATTAAATGTTGGGTTGTCCTAAACTATTTATAATTTTGCCCCATATGTTAATAATATTTTTTTTTTATTTACTATTTATTTTCTAATACTCGTCAAACCACAAACAATATGATTTTGTGCCTTCTGAAACCCCGATCAAAGCTCCTCGCCATTCCCCTTAGTATTTTTTTTTAAAATGATTTTCCTATTTAAATCCCAAGATTCAAACGAAGTTCTATATTATGCTCTCTAAAACATGCAAGTAATAAGTAATTGGATTAAGGTTTATATTATGGTAATATTTTGTTTTTGGGCTCTTTGGAGCTATAGTATTCCTCCTGTGTTCTTTGGGTTCTCAATTTTTTTCTATCAATATATTTTGCTTGATTACTTATAAAAAAAAAACAGGCAAAAACATTGTTCTTCCTCTTTCCTTTCAATGCATGGAGTTTTTTGACAATTTACAAGAAGAATTTTCTTTCAGATCAGCTCTCTCGAGAATATATAATAGAATTTTTTTTCAAAAAATTTTATGTAGCTCGCCAGTTTCAACCTAAACACCCCCTCAAATCAAGAGCCATTGTTGGCAAACAAACTAGATAGGTAGGAAGTGATGTGATATTGGTTGCTCCAGAGTTCCCTAGCGGTTTCTATGAATGCCCACATCCGACATATGGGTTTACTTTCTTTGCCTAAAGCTTATTTGAATGTTGAAGAATTTTACACATTACAACATGTATGATGTAATACTGAATTCTTGATGAGACTTATACTAAGGAAGTGATTGTTTGATCTTTAATTGGAAGGTGGTGGATGGTTATTCCTCCATTCGAATAGAAAGCGAGAAAATAATTCTTATATTTCTTTTGCTGCTATTTATTCTAAAATCTTTTATCGAATGTTATAATAAGCAGTGAAAGATCATCGTCTTGAGTGTCGAGTGAAGGAGGGGTTGGATTTTCTAGGATATAAACTTTTACAATTTTGGTTAATTATAAAATATTACCATATTGATTGTAGCATCCATGAATGTAGTTTAAATGATATGGATAATGACCTCTCATATTATTTAATTTATTGGGACCATTTTGTATAGGTCAATTATGTCTAACCATTATTCTGTGATATGTTATTACAATGATCCTACGGGGATGAAACGAGATGTCAAATATGTCGGGAACAAAGCGTCATTGTGCATTTGGATGTACCGGTTGGTTGCAAGTTTGAACAGTTGAGTGATATGATATACTCAAGGACAACCATTGACAAACAAATGTTCAAATTAGTCCTCAATTGTAAGTATCCCCTCAAAAGTGGAAATATGTTCCAACCTTTTCCAATATGGGATGACAGTAGTGTGTGTTGTCTCTTGGATTCTCAGAGTCTCCGTATCGTCGGGGCATTAACCTAGCGGCAAGGACCTACAAAACAAACAAGGAACCGACGGTGGTGTGCCGGTCGCCTCTCCGATGCTTAAGTCAGACAGAGAAATAGGGAGAATAAATGTCAGTTTTTCGGTAGGGTGGCGCGCCACCCCCTTTTGTTGCGATTCCTTCCCTTATTTATGAAGGAGAGGGAATGGTCCACTTTTTGTTGAAAGTGGGTAGTTGGTTTGCGAAATGGAAAGGGGGGGGGAGAGAAGTGTGCTGACTGTCATCAAGGCACATTCTTCCTTTTGGATAACAAAGTTATCAGATCTTTCGCTGAGTGTTTGATCATCCTAAGGGGCGAGGTTATGTACACTTCGTGGAAGGATGTGTTTGACTGCGAGGATCAACCGGAAATTGTGGCTAGCCATCTTCTTAGAGGCGGTCGGCTAGGAAAGGATGTGTCAGGACGTAAATCTCGCGGGCCTTCAACGTGATGGATGATCAGCGAGGCCGGATTCGGGCCATGGTTGGGATCCATTGTTTATATCGAGAATGCCCAGGCTGGCTTGTAGGCAAGGGTACTTGGGCCTGGCTTGTGGGCTTTGATCTGTCTAGGCCTTCTGAATAGGGGTGCTGGGCCAAAATCCATGGTACCCATAGTGTGTACCGAAAGTTGAACATGGTTAACACAATTAGCATGAAGGAAATTGAATTATATATTGAGGTTGTTTGAGTCAAGACACAAGTTAATCAATTTGTGGGTAGCTATACAAATTTATTGGTTCCCGAAAATTATAATGTTCTGAATTTGACTATGGTTGTGGGCCTAGTAGAGGTCCAACACCGGATACTGATAGATGTTGAGTATATGCAAATGTTGAAGACTGCGAATATGACCAAGCTAATGTTGAATCCGATGAAGATGTTGATGATGAATCTAATGGAGACTTAGATGTGCAAGTTGATGGACATGTATCATCCTTCTAGACTTTCAACCATGTTTTGGAGAATGAGTAAGGGATATATGTCTCTGTGCATGCAGCATCTTGTGATGTATCAAATAACCTAGATGTTGAGGAACCAGATGAGTCATCCCCTGTCCATCACCTCAATTTGAACATGTTCAAAACTTTGGTAATGCTATTTCAAATGATTGGACTCCATGGTGACATACTGCAGGATACTTTCAGTGGAGGAATTTGTAGTTGTGAAGTTTTAATTACCAACTTTGATTTGTAAGAGGGCAGATTTACTTAATTAAAGCACTAAGAGTTTATGGTTGTTGCATCCTCAAAAAAATTGCTAGTTTTAAGATGTAAGAAGGCCGAAGAATGTCAATGTCCATGGAAGCTACGTGCCATGCTTGTGAAAGACACTTGTCTATTTATTATCAACAAATATAAATGGCCGCATACTTGTGTCAATCCTTACTTGAATCGGGACCATCGTCAATTGGACTCAAACTTTATTCTTTGCTCATATGTCGAAGTGAATTATTAAAGCACAATTAACATTGTCTGTAGATGCTATTCAAGCAAGTGTGATCGAGAAATGGGGATAATGAAATCTCATACAAAAAGGCGTTGGATGGTAAGTATAAAGCACTTAGACAGTTATTTGGTGACTTTTCTCAATCAACCTTAAAGCAAGCAAATCCTAGATGTGTTGTAATTTGGAAACATTTGATAGTAATATGCCAAACACTGAGATATTTCAATGCGTTTTCTGGTCATTCAAGCCATTGTTTGAAGGGTTTGAACATTGTTGTCCCGTACTGAATATTGATGGTACACATTTTTATGAGAAGTATAAAGACACATTATTGATTTCTATAGGGTGTGATGGAAATAATTAGTTGTTTCCGTTGGCATTTGTTATTATAGAAGGCGAGAATTAAATAGTTGGGGATGGTTCTTGGCATGTATGAAACTTGATAACTTTCAGCCAAACGAGGATTTGTGTTATATTATTATGGTAGCAATGAGCAATCCTCATCTTAGTTGGGCTGCATCATTTGTCTATCACATGATTTGCATGTGTCATCTTGCAAACAATTTCATGACCCTCTTCAAAGATAAACTGTTGAAGAATTTGGTATGCAGAGCCCCTTTAGTGACGACACAACGCAAATTCAATAGGCATTTGGCTATAATTAGGGGAATTAATTCCGAAGCATAACACCGGTTAGAGGCGATCCCTCTTGAGTTATGGGAACTTTCACATGATGGAGGTCAAAGATATGGGATAATGTCAACCAAAAAGTCCTAGGTATTTAATAGTATTCTTAAAGGAGCTCGTAACACTAATCCAGCGCATTAGTTCAGTTGACCTTTTTCTGCCTTAATAGTTACTTTGTTGCAAGAAGGGAACAAGGTGCTCACAAAATTGGCATCTGATGAGCAGTACACTCCTTATGTTGATGCTCAGATTAAGGCCTGTGTGGTTAAGGCTGAATCAATGGAAATTGTTGTGACGCCCCTAGCCCGAACATAGGGACTTCCTACTTTAAGCGAAATTACATAAGCTTTAAGCTACTTTTAAGATTTTTTTTGACACATACGTATAATAATCCATAAATCATTCCTTATACATAAACTCTTAAACTTGCTCTGAACAAAATCTATACCACATGCTCACAAGAAGCATCCTTATAATCCAAAATACACTATTGTATTAATATTCCTAAATAAATCTACCTTTATACATCAACCAGAACCAGGTTACTTAAAATAACTTGAACCTTACAACCTGATATTACAAACATGATCTATTCTACTTATTCAAAAATTATTTACAAAACTGATGTTAGTCCAAAAACAAAGAACCTACATAGAACAACTTCTATTACTGTGTTGGCCTTTCCTGATGTAAGATGTCCTTAACATATGACTTTTCTGCATCTACAAGGATAAAAGAAATCCGTGCTAAACATATAGCTTAGTGAGAAATAATAACAAGAGTTGGACAACCACCTAAAGTGATTGCCAACTATAGCTAACAAGATACAAATGATAATACCAACATTCCTTAAATATACAACATCTTCTTTGTAATATTTCATTATTCAAATTATATACATATTCAAAATTAATTAACCATTAACATGAACACAAACAATTCACGGTTAACCATCACATCTCATATCTGGTTGCTTGCATGATCGGTTGTAGTGGATAGTAGGAACACATGAAGCTGCTCGTCCCGGTACGGTTTCTCATTCCGAGAATGACCTAAACGGGGCTAACAGAATAGAGAACCCTATAAGCAATTTTCCTATTAATCCAACTATCTGGTTGTTAGCTTGCATTTTGTTATATGTGTGCTTACAAATCATTTATCAGAATCAGGACATATCTGCCATATTTCCAGTTGATGAGGATGGTACATCACGCCTGACTCGCATACTTCATAATCGACACCTTAGCTACATATTATTTCAATATCATGGCATTTTAACCCAAACGGTTATTTCATGCATAATCCATATACTCACGTACCCTATTGACACAATAAAGCATATATAATCAGGGTAAATACATTTAAAAATTTCATGCTTATCAGGTTCATATATACCTATACCTTGTGGTTTCATAATATTCCTTTCTCCCATAAGAGTACTTTTGGTTCACGGTCTCTTCTAAAACTATGTAGCTATGGGTCATAATTTTCATCCCCAACTGAAATCATCCAATTTGAAGGTCTGTAGGCCATGTTATGGCTGGAACAAAAACACTACAACCCAAATTTTTTCCCGTTTTCGACTCTATTTTGGTCCATCTCTAAAACACCAAAATTACTGCTCTTTATGGACTGATTTAGGTCTTTGTTTCTTCTAGACATTTTCATCCATTAGCCTTATGCACCATTTAAAATTGTAATCATCCAATTTAGAGATATGTAGGCCAAGTTATGGCC
Organism: Tetrastigma voinierianum; assembly: GCA_016808115.1. Lineage (NCBI taxonomy): Eukaryota > Viridiplantae > Streptophyta > Magnoliopsida > Vitales > Vitaceae > Tetrastigma > Tetrastigma voinierianum. The sequence continues at coordinate 134,017 of JAEQBH010001016.1, forward strand.
AAAACAAAAACACGACACAACCTAGAAATTTTCCTATTTTCGACTCTATTTTGGTCCATCTCTGAAACACCAAAATTACTGCTCTTTTTGGACTGATTTAGGTCTTTGTTTCTTATATAAATTTTCATCCATGAGTCTTATGCACCATCTCAAATTGGAATCATCCAATTTAGAGATATGTAAGCCAAGTTATGGCAAAAAAAAAAAAAAAAAAAAAGGCTTTTGACAACAAATCCATTAAAGCCTATGCATTTTTTTTTCACTTCTTCTTTAACCATAACCACTTCCAAAAAAACCCAAAGTACCATCAAAACAACCTCAAATCAACCAAAAATGAAAGACACGGAGAGTTAGGGTTTTTCCTAACACCAACATAGACAAAGAATGAGTTAGGATAGTTTCATGACCTTGTTTTCTTGATGCTACCTAGCTTACATTTTTCTTTACTTCTTCCTTCATTCTCACTTGAGCATGGAGAACCCCCAAGAAATGACTTCTTCTTCTCCCCACCGGAATGCCTTAGGTTTCTTTCCAAAGCCAAAATGAGGAACTTCTCTTCTAAAGGCAAGTTGTTGTCTTAATGAATTTGGCTCATATTTTGCCCTTGCATTTAAGTCCTTGATTCCCTTGATTTCCGACAAATTATCAAAATTCTAACATGGCATTACATCATTTAACTTAATGTCTCTTAAGTCCTTAAGTTGATAATTTGCCACTTATCATTTGTACTTCTTTAAAAATTATGATTATATCATTTTTCACATTTAGCAATATTAATTTCCAAAAATTCAAATTTGACTTATATTATCTCATAACATGTCATAAAACTATTATGGTATAATTAGGGGTGTTACATTTGTTCTTTACGATCACATCCAGGGCGATTTCATGTGAAGTCAAGGAGTGGTCGAACATAGCGCCTCAACTTATATGACCAGAAATGCACATGTGGTAAGACACTGATATATGGATTTCCATGTAACCAGGTAAATTTGAATTTTTCTGAAAAAGGGCAAAAGGTAAATTGCCGCTAGAGTACAAGTTGCAAAAATGGAATTTTTCTATATTTCAGATGATGAAACGGACCTTACCGTTGGATTCGTCTCACGAAATCAAGTTACCTAGAAGAATTTCGTTAAATTTCGAGATAATCGGATTTTCATGATTTTTAGGACGTCGGGTGCTTGGTGATTCCAAAAAAGGGATTTTTGAGAAAAACAAAATCTTGAAAGTGGAAAATAAATTATGTAAATTTCATTTAAAATAAATTGAACTTGAACCATATGAAATAAATCGTTTCGACGGTCTGGACAAGTCATGGATACATGAATTGCGATGTGAGCTGATCTTTCGTTCAGTTAAAAGTAGAAAAAAATCAGATTGGAGGGGGGAGAACTGATTTTTGCTGCTGGAGAGAAAAATTCTAGAGAGAGAGAAAGGGAGAGAGGTCCAACTTCTCTTTACGATCTACGGAGATCGGTTGGTTGAAATTCGTCGGGCCAAGAACGAAGTTCATCTACTCGACGTGGGCTACGATGAATTTTTTCGAAAACACAGGATTTTACCAATGATTTAAAGCTAGGGTATGGAATCAAAATTTTCGGGTTTGGAAATGTCCATGGGTTTCTAGAGCTTAATACATGTCGAGGTAGAGGGTTCTTCATGCTTTGGTTTGTTTACGCTCTAAAATTTGTTTACACCTTTGGTTGTGTTTTTTGCCCTAAGGGGCTGTTTGGTTGGGTTTTCTATCCTAAGGGGCTGTTTGGCTATGTTTTTTTCCCTAAGGGGTTGTTTTGCAAAAATCTTGGGATGTGGGAATGCTGCCCTATTTTGGCCCTATGAAACGTCCAGATTTTGGGACTGAATTTCGGTTGGGAAAAATGAGGAATTTAGACTAGTGTTCTTCATGGAAATTATAACTGCATCTATAATCTTGATATAGGTTTTTGAATAACCCAAATTGGACTTCTATGGCTCAAGTTATGGTCCATTTTCCGGGACTACCACAGGCTACCTTGTTTTGACACTATACACTGTCCAGATTTTGGGACAGATTTTGGGTTGAGAAAAAGAGGGAGTTTGGACTAGTGTTCTTCATGGAAATTACAGATGCATCTGTAAAATTGATGTAGGATTTTGAATCACCCAGTTTGACCTGTCAGCTCGAGTTATGGTCCATTTCAGCGGTACACACCGCTACAACTTAAGGCTCCTTAATTTCTTATGTTTCAAATTTTGGGATTGTTAGGGGACTTGTTTATGAGGCGGAGTTGGAACTATCTGGTCTATTATGGCTTGTTGTGTGGAATGTTTGTGGGCATCTCTATGCCCGCAGCTGGTCTTGAGCATCAAGTTGTCATTGCTTGAGTTTGAATGACATGCTTAGTGGTAATTGATTGGAGGTCAATATGTGTGTTCTAATGTATTGACATGTGATGAGTTTGTGTATGGATAAGGCCATTGCATGTCTTGTTTGTAGGCTATTTATGGACATGTTATGTCACAATTTGTCCTAGAGGATAATGTATGTCATTGCTTGATTGGTGATGACTTGTTGATGCTGACATATGTGTGTGAAAATATATTGACTTGAAAAGTGTGATCATTTGGAAATTTTATGCTGATTGATATAATTGTCCATGGTACAAGGTGAAGTGTATAGTTTTAGCATTGTCCATGTAGCATTCATTATGCATGTGGCATGATATAACATGCAATGACGCATTGCATTGCATATGCACGGGGACATCGCATTGAATGGGTGTGAATGCATGGTTATAATCAACACTGCATTTGTGTTTGATTGGGTGGGCTCGGTACGGTGGGACAATGTCCAACAGGGTCACACGGTTGTATAAATGAAAATGAAAATATGTGTCAGGTAATAGCAAGCAAGGATATATACCTCCTCGAGTGAAAGTCCCGATATTTTGGTTATACATATGTGTCCAACGGTGAAAGCCCATGAAAGTGTAGGAAGGCTTACGAAAAAAATTCGCTACCCACAAAAAGACACATGGATTTTAATATAAATGATCATTGAGATGTAACATCCAAAAAGCTTTTGGTTTGAAAACAAATGAATTTTTTTTGTAAAATGATCATTGGATGTAATCCATAAATGATGGATTTTATCACGCATGGGCTTTGGCATTGTGTGAAAGGAGTCAGTAAGGACTCGGGTGTGATGGAAGTCGGTAAGGACTCGAGGCATGGTACACGGTTGATTCTCATCTCATCTCATGACATGTAGAATTCCAATCTAGGATTGTATAATCTTATTTGGAATGTGTGAATTATGGAACTTGACCATTGCATGTGCAATTAGGTGGGGAGTAGCCCTTGTAGTTTACTCTACTGGGCATGGCTCATATATGAAAACTATTTAGGTGCGGAATGACAACGGTGGGCCGGCTCTCATTCGGTAGTAGTGTGAAGAAGGGTGACATGTGTCCTTGTTACCGTTTTGTAAATATTTTTTAGTTCAAATCTTGTTAATGTGTATTATTTTTAAGAGTGTTGTAATTAAACTCTTATGAATTGTTTTAAATATAATTTTGTATGTTTTAAATGAACATGGGTAAATGGACCCCGTGTGGTCATTTTTTACTCATAAGTGGACCCGATGAGGTCAGTGTATTATATTGGGCCTCGGATGGGCCATGTTATTATGTTTTGTATAGGTTAGATTTTGGATAGAGTTCTCCGTACAAAGGAGACTCTATCCTATTTTTGTTAAAATTATGGATCCCAGTAAATGGGACATAATGGTAGTATCAGGTCCACGGAAGATATCCCGCAGTTTCGTAGAGTTGACGGTTGAGTCAAACGAGACCCACAGGTTTGGGCGTCATAATAGTAGCATGTCATCATCAATGTGTTGATTTTCGATTATTTGTTCAAGGTGATTCGCATGCAAAGTAGGTGTAGCGGAATCAACAAAATTTATATCCTAAATTCCTCCTACTTTGTTGTGGCAAACTCTTGTAGTATAATTGGCTCTAGATTAGAACACAAGGATGAGTTTTCTTCACACAAATGATTTACAGTGAGGTTAAAAAATGGTGAATTTCCGTTTGGATTTCAGGGTTTTAGTAAAAACAGGGGAGTTGGATGGTTGCATGCTGATAATAAAATAAGGAAAAAAAAATATAAAATAGAGCCCCTTGAAGTGTTAGGTCACTGGGGTTGGATTACTAGGGCAACGAGGGTTTCTAGGGTCCTTTCCTCGTGTTGGGGAGGATGACCTATAGTCATCTCCCGAATCGGATCTTCATTTAGCTATAAAACCTAACCCTTAATAATTATCCTTTGAAAAGTGGTACTCACTGAGCATCAGTGGTCTCCGATAGTGAAAAACGATTCTCCCTGAATCACCTTACATTGATTAATAGAGGGTAACTAATGAATCTCAGTGGATCTAGCAATAACCAACCATTGAACCCTAAAAGATTACCAAATACAGGTCATTCAAGGTGAATCTAGGGGATTTAAACCTAGAGTTCAAAGGAAACACAAACTACCAGTGCGTACCTGCGTGAGAAACATGAAACCCTCTAATAGCCTTAAGATCCAGTGCAAAATGACCTTCCATAAGGAGGAAAGCGTTTTAGCCTCTCGTCCACTCCAGGTTTCATCCTTGGAGGTGTTTGGCAACAAAAAGGAAGAGAAAATGAGGAAAAGTGGAGAAAATGGAAAAAGGTGGAGAAAGTGCAATTACTTTGTGCTAAAGTGATTGATTTGTCTGGTGAGCTTATATCTTGCTTTCGAACAAGGGAAATTACAAAACAAACCAAAACAAAAAAGCTATTACAAGGGATAAAATAAGAAACCAAAAAGAGAACAAAAGCAAAACGGCGATAGGAAGTCAAGGATGAGCAGTGGTAGCGGGGCGTGAGCAGGTAAGCGACGAGGAAGCAAATTTTGCAACCTACAAAATTTGTGGAGTTGCGAAATTTGCAATTTCTGAAATTTCACAGCCACAAAATTTTGTTGTGGCACTTTTTCTTATGTTTACTTCTCTTTCCTTCACTTTTTGCTCTTAACTCCTTACGGGATCTTTATCTGCCTTGATATGAGTTCAACTCGGGTTCTTCGTGCATGAATTGACTCGATAATTTTGGCCTGATTATCTTGCAAAAACTACAAAATTAGCCATAAAATAAGATCAGTAGAATAACAGGGACAGCAATATGCAAATGTCAGGGTTAGTGCAGTGTAGTACAAAAGTGCTGAGCAATATGAGGTTCAAAATAACACTTTTTGACTAATTACAAAAGAAGCTACTACACTACGTGAGTACATTGCACTATGATACTTGGGTAAACTTGTTTCATCCCATATTCAATGAGAATGAGCCTCTTTATGATGGTCCTACGATTGTACCTCCAGGAGTCAATAGAAAAACATAGTCGATGGATGTCACACAAATTTAACAGTTTGCATAATGAAATGGGCGTTAGGGAGGAAAACTACTATCACATGTGGGTTGTCGAACACGCAGGGTCATAATGTCAGCCCAGTCTTGTCAGTAAAAATCAAGTTCAATGAAAGATGTGCACTAACTCTATTTCTTTTCTTTTTTTATGAGGCAATTTTCCTTTCATGTTTGTAGTTGCTTTGTATAAGACTTAACCATAGATATTATATTTCTTGGATTATAAAAAGACCTTACATTGTACCTTATGTAAGTAAATGATACACATCATTGTGTCGTGGTTTGTTCATTGCCTTAGTAATTAGTTATTTCATTCATGACTATGATACTAGTATCTCCATGTTTTTTTTAATAATTATACCGAGATAGTGTTATCTGTTACATATATGGCGTTCAGAGCGCTTCATAATGTAGATCCTTCATATCCATCTGTATTAGTATTGCAGGACAGACACAGGTCGCACTTAGTAGATATGGAGGAGGTATGCATTTTATTAAATATTAAGTACTATTACATATTGTAACATGTAATTCATATATAATCAATTATAAAATTGGTTTCTTGATTCACCTTAGTTCTAAGTACTCCACCCTCGCCAGCGGATGAAAGCCACAGCTACATCGGTATGTGGAGGATGGATCACGATCATAGTGATCGCGCGAGATTCTATGGTATATATCGCTTGGGCTGTCGCAGTAGATTGGCCACTTATGCTTGTCTGGATTGGAGATGGCGGCCGAAGACACACACGTTTCATGTACCCGTCGAAGAGATGACGATCACGTTACAGGATGTTGCTTTCATCCTTGGGCTCCGTATCCAAGGACCAGCAGTCATCGGGACATGTGTTTTCAATGTGGTGGAGTTGTGTGGGGAGCACACTCGATGTCACCCTGCTTGAATGCTCTTAGAGGATCCTCTATCTCCATACGGTGTTTATGTGAATAGTTATCCACCACAGCACTTGACACAGATGAGGTCACTTTAGAGTGGAGTGCACATGGTCTCATCTTAGCGTTGATGGGATCATGTTTGTTTGTGAACAAGAAGGGAGTGCATGTGCATCTGTGCTTTCTCCCATTACTATGGGATTTAACGCAGACTGCATCTTATAGTTGGGGTGGTGCAGTAAGAGCCAGTACATATCGAGAGTTATGCCGAACCAGCTTGGATCATCGACGTGGTATTAGTGGATTTATGTGCTATTCTGGTATCCATCCACTTTATTTTATTACATTACACATTCCTTATACACAACACATCCTTAGTTTGTACTTTTTGTTTATTTTGACCGACTATGGTCTTGGGAGACTTCGTGTGGGCGATCGATTTTAGGCAGCAAATGACATATCTAACACCTCCGATCGGCTGCATTACCTTGCACGATGGCGATCTTAGATGTCGTCGATGGAGCGTGGCAAGGCATCCCATGATGACGGCTGGGCCAAGCCCTTCCATTAGGGTGTAGGTGGAGAGTACCTTTGACATGGGTGCATAACCCATCTGATGTACTCCTTCTATATCGAGATTAGCTAGATGCACAGACTCTTGACCAGGTAATGATATATGTAAAAGTATATGGTTCTATAGTGATTTCATTCATATGCAGCCCTATGTTATTGACGTCAAGTGTAAATGTGTGAGTTTTATAGTAACTCACTCATTGGGAGGATTGGTTGACTAGCTACCAGATATCTGCTTATCTGATTAGGAGATATAGAAAACGATGTCACCGCTTATATGTTTTAGGACTGTTGAGTGGCATCGTCCAGAGTGAGTCTTGCACTAGTTTGGGCTATAACAGGAGATACCTCCATCATGCTCTTATGAGCAACAACTACATAGAGTGGATGCACTTGGATGAACTTAGAGAGAATGGGCGACGTATCATGCTCTATACATTGCATATGGAATAAGTAGCGGCGTGATCATGCTTCCTCCTATGGTGGGTATTATGGACTCCATGATCCATATACACTCTGACAAAATTGACAATTTACCTCACGAAGTGCAGCGGGTAAAATAAAAATTCCATCGTGAGTAAATTTACACCATGATCTGAGGAACTATATTTAAGTCGGTTGTTGTGGCGTAGGTAGATAAATTATCAACGGAAAATCAATCCGTAGGTAAATTACCTACGGAAATTCCGTCCGTAAATTGTGGAAAAGTTGAGGGAAATATACAAATTGGGGGACGAAATACCGAAAAAATTTTATAGGTAATCTTTCGGTAATTTACCTATGGAAAGTTCGGTGGTATTTTGTTGGTGAGTTTGTAGGTAATTCTTCGGTAATTGACAACCACTTTTATAGGCATTCCATCGGCATTCTATCGGTAATTTGCTACAAATATACTTCGTAGGTATTTTGTTGGTGATTTTGTAGGTAATCTGTCAGTAATTGGCAACCACTTTTATAGGCATTCCATTGGTATTCTGTCAGTAATTGGCTACGAATTTTATTGGTGATTTTGTAGGTAATTCGTCCGTAATTGATGACCACTTTTGTAGGTATTTCATCGATAAATTGTCGATGAACAGCTACGGAAGTCTTTGTCGGTGTTAGTCGGTGATTTTTGTAGGTAATCAAGTCAGTAATTGAAATAGTTATTATTCACCACTTGATGCGTGTAATAGTTGATATAAATTGTAGGTAAATATAAAACCTATTTATATTTTTTACTACTATAATTGGCTCTTAAAACCTAATTAAAACACACATTTTTGTAATTCTAATAAGCAAATTTATATATAACAATCAGGCCTAATAATATAACACTGACATATCCCAATAACAAAAAAAAAAAAAACAATATTCTGAATAGGTCAAATGTATTAAAAAAAGTACATAAATATTTTGAAAGTATTAAACAAAGTAACTAAATAGTTAAAAGTAATGAAAAGTTACATAAAAAGTACTTAACAACAGTTTACTCTTTGTGGAGTGAAATTAAGCATCCATCAAAGGTGTGATCATCGCTAGATATCTATTGCTCATTACCATGGTCATGCAAAGGTTGATTGTATGGTATTAGTACTTGTCCACCTTTAGACATTTCATCCAAACGCCTTAACAATAGCTGTGTGGTCTCTCACAGATCTCTAATCATTAAATCTTGATCATTAATCCTGTGTTGTAGGCTAGCCCGAGAGTACCTCAGCATTTTGTTGAGAAACACCAAATCTTGATGTGGAAGAAAAGTAGAGTCGGAAATCATATGTGTGTAGCACGTGAGCTAAGCCCAGTAAACGACCTTTTGTTGTGCACCCATAACATCTAGAAACATTATTTTTATCTATTGTTTCATTGTTTTGTGTCAGTTGCTCTCGCTTAGCCTCAATAGCATCCTACATATACATAAACATATTCAATAGTAGCTATCAACTAAATGAAAGATAAGAAATAATATGTCAAGTGATAGAATAATTTACATTAACATATTTGGACTTTTCATTAATGAAAGTCTTGCCATCGCCATTTTTTGTATGTGTGTGAACAAACAACTCTGGAGTAGTGGGTGGTCGACGTAGTTTTCTAGCCTACACATATAGAGACAATTCAATTCGTAAGAACTAGAATAATTGCAAAAAGAAAATAAAGCATAACTAATTCCACAGAACGAAAAGAAGGTAAAAATCTAATTAATTAAATAAATAATAATAAAAGATTACTAGTCGTTTCCAATGCACTCATAATGGGTACTTGGTGCCTCCCCCAATGTGAGTTGATGGTCATCAGACCATCAACAGTGGCCTTGGACTTCTTGTTTTTTGAGTTTTGATCACAAACTTTTTGAACTTTTGAGGTATTCCATTTTGTTTCCAATTCTCCCATGAGTCATCAGACACAAAATCTAGCTTCTTTCCTTCTGTCTTTATATCAGACATCATGTCTCGGTATCGGCCTTTTGCTTTGAACAACCATGCTGGCTTCATTAGTGCATTTAAGGCCTCATCCCAAATACATTGTTTCTAAAAATATATATTATTTACACGTTAAGAACTTCCAAAAATAGTTTTGACATGAAGATAAATTTAAAATTTTCATTAAATTTCATTAAGTAAATTGGATTAATTTCATACCGTAAATTCCTCATAATAGAAATCCTTAGTTTCCCCAGAAACATACTTCCAATTGATCCCTTCCTTGTTTATCTTTTCGTCAAAAATTTTCCTAATCTTGCGAGAAGATGGTCTAGATGGTTCTAAACTACGAACCATAATTGAACATAAACAAAGAAGGAATACAAAAAAAAAGAGATAGCAAGAAGATGAAACCATTGTAATAGAAAAATGATCAAAACAAGGAATACATGAACAAATGCATTACATGTGAGCTATAAAATAATTACAAGCTCATTTTTTTGGTCCATTAGAGGTGCAAGTAACCATTTATATAAAAAATTTTTAACATAAATTTCAAATAGAATATAAAATTTTCCATATTTCACATGCTAACATGCAGAGTCACATTCTTAAAATTTTCCTTATTTCCCTATTATTATGTTGGGTAGTAAGTACTTGTAAAGGGCTAAAAAAATCATAACTTTTATGAAACTTTCCTCATTATTTACATGAATTATGATTCACATTGAGAATAGTGTAAATTTAGAGATAAATAAAAATATTGGACTCCAACAGGGTATTGATCTCTAAAATAGATTAGTGAAGCTGGCCTTGTTGAAGAATAAAAGGGAAAAATCGAGGAATGAAGTTTTTACAAATTGTTGCGTAGGTAGACAACGTGTCGATTTCGGATATCGTAGACTACATTTGTAAAACACAGAATGTCTTGGTGAGCTCTGGTGTGAATTTGAAGTAGAAGGTGTTGTTGATGAATACGTAGTATTTGAGCACCTATAGGCTATTCTTGTAAACTGAATGTAGAAGTGGAAGGTGTTGCTATAGTAGCGACTCGGTGTTAATTGGCAAACTTGTATTTGGAGCAATGGAGGATGGGCAGTGTTGATAATACGCGTGTCAGAACCAATTGGAGATGGTGAAGATGACTATATAGTATTTTATCTAGTAATTTCCTGGGATTTCTTTGTAATAGAGTTTCTCATGTTGGTGCTTCGGTTTCTTGTCATTTCAAGTAAAATTTGTTGAAAAATAATATATCCATAAAAGAAAGACAAATTAAGAAAAAAAAATAGCATTATTACATTCATGATAATTGCTAGAAAATCATAATATGAAATGGACAATATTACAACAATAATAATTGGATAAACACCAGTACACATTTGCATGGTTCTCGCTATATCCATAAATATAAAATATAGCCTTTAACCATTAAGAATATGAACCATAACACGATATGATGCAAGCGAATATAAATAAATTAATGATGTCCTTATCGGTGTCACTAGATTCAACATCTTCATATTTCAATTTCATTTCATCTGTCTCTTACATTTACGACTCAGTAATGGTTCCTCGAGAGGTTCATTGTCATCTTGACAAAATCAACTTGTTCTCCGTCAACATCATTCAATAATAAACTAGATTCATCAATGCTTCTTTGATAAGTGATGGGTTGTTCGACTATGAGCATTTGATTAACTAACTCATCTTCTTTGAATCTGATATTAAGTAGTTCTTATTTTTGTGTCGGCAGTGCGGGAGTTCATCTATAACGGCGTGGCTTGCTGCATATTGCCAACCAATCAGACTTGTCTTTTCTTAAGCTAGGATAAGGTACATAATATACTTGCGCAGCTTGCATAACAAGTATAAACGGTTCATCCTTGCTCAACTTGCGCTTATGGTTAACATCAACCAAAAAATATTGTTTATGAATCTTCATCCCAACATTAACAATAGGATCAAACCAATTGCTCTTGAAAAGTATAGTCCGTTTAATTGGTAGCCTTGGGTATTCTAGCTACAAAATCTCTATTAGCCTACCATAATAATCACTCTCTGTCTCGCTATAATTTGTGCCCTTTATACAAACTCCACTATTTGAAGTTGACCTCATAGAACCATGTGATTCTGTATGAAATTTGTAACCATTAACAAAATATACGGGAAATGTCTCGATGGTTCATAAAGGGCCTTTGGCAAGATCTTTAACGAATGGATTGTCAATGACGTTATCACGTGCCTATAAATAAAACAAACTAATGTCAATTGAGGATCCTAACATCTTAAACTTTTAATTGTTGTATTAACATCAGCATTTCATGCCCATAGTTCTCAAACCATTACGCAAAATTCTTGTCAAGCTTCACATCGAGCTCCTCATCGAAGCAGTAATAGGGTGATATTTGTTTTATCTCATGAATATACATGCTTATGAAGTAAGAGAAGAATTGTTTAGAATAAGTATCCATTTAAGTGAACAAGAGATGTTTGTCACTTACTTCACATATGGATCACGTCCTCACGATTCAGTGAACATAAGTTAGTGCGACCTCACTTTTTCAGCGTCAAATAACCTCCTGGGTTTTTGATCATCCACTTTATATGGTTGACCGGGATGTTTAAATATTGATGTCCCTTCAATCTCATCACCAGCCATATATAAATCAATTACGAGTGGCACTTCACGCATTCTTGTATACACATAAGGCTCAAAAATGTAAACAAAAATTGGATGCTCTTACACTAAGTAAGCATTGCAAATTGAACCTTCCACCTTGGCCTTGTTAGTGACATTCTTATTCAAATGTCCAAGAAATCTATAACAAGATGTTTGCAAATTAAGTATAAAAGTTTTCCAAATTATTCACTAAATTATAAAATGTGGCAAAATATTGAACTTTTAACCTTCGAAAGGATACATCCAACGGTACTACACTAGACCAGCGATTTTTGCCTCTTAAGGCAAGTGTATTGGAAGGTGTTCCATTGAATCAAAGAAACCAGGAGGGAATATACGCTCTAATTTGAAAATAATAATTGGAATATCTCTTTCTAATCTCTCCATATCTTCCACTTTAATTGTTGTTGAAGTTAAGCCTTTGAAAAAAAGGCTTAACTCTGTCAAAGCTTGCCATACATTTGTAGGAAGGAACTCCTTGAAAAGAAATAGGAGTGGCCGTTGTATGAATACATAGCAATCACTGGCTCTTCATCCCACAAAACAACATTTCTTTCTCATGTCTACACACTGTATATTTGAAGCATAACCATCAGGAAATTTTAGATTTTTCACCCATTCACACAATATTTGTTTACTGGGTTTATCTAGTGTGTAACATGCCTTGGGAAATTTTCTTATAGCTTCATTTTTTTCCAACTCAGGCCTTCCACGCAACACCTTTAAATCTTCTCTTGCCTTCTCATTGTCTTTATTTTTTCCTTCAACTTGCGTAACTGTATTAAACACTTTTTCAAAGACATTCTTCTCAATATGCATCACATCTAGATTGTGTCTAATTAGATTTGAGCTCCAGTATGGCAAATCCCAAAAGATACTCCGTTTATTCCACCCACAAGCCTTGCAAATTGGACCATTAATAACTTCATAATCAATATCAGTGACCTTTTTCAACGATTCATTTTATTTGCTTTAGGATTTGTTCACCGGGGTCATTATATAGGTTGTGGTGGTCTCATTTCTATTCTATTCTGAGGAAAAGAAGAGTTTTTGTTACGCTGAATGCATGATCAAAGGGAGAACTTACAATGATTGTCAAAACCAAGTTGTCTTAGACCATTAGTCAATGTAAATGCTGTGAATGTTCGACCCGATATGGACAAAAACAAGTTTACAGATAATAACCAACCCGAAAGCATTTAGAATGTAGGAAAATCGCTAATAGTCCACATGAGTGCAACTTTCATTTGAAAATTCTATTTTCGTGATACATCATAAGTTTGCATGCCCCTTCCCAAAAGTTGTTTCAGATACTGTATCAAAGGTTGAAGGAAAAGCGACTATCTTGTTCTTAAGTTGAGCCCAGAAAAATTATAGATAAGAAGATGTAAATTTGTCACATCCACTTTTATGAAATTGCCAATGGCGCTAAGGAGATAAGGTAGGCTTAAGGCCACCAAAACCGTAGCAAGCCTAAGTCCCATAATTTCTACCAAAAAATTAGACCAAGACCTATTCGCTTCTATAACAAATGACAAACGCGTTATTCGTAATACAATTTAGAATCTACTAATAATTAACTCAAAAATCCTGCTATCATGATATTATCTCAAATAACATAACAATTAGACCCTCCGTGTCATCCACTACAACAAAAACGACCTCAACCGCTCCTTATCAAAAATATCACTGTTTCATCAAAAGCAAAATTTATCCAACTCAACTATTCAAAATTTATCGATTTAACCAAATAATTAACCTAATAACCAAGTTAATTCACTAATGGAGCCTTTGGAAACTTAGAATTTCATTCACCAAATAAACAAAATAATAATCTATTACATGTTTCAAATAATCCAAGTGGTCAAGAGATGCCTCGTATTCCTTCTCCTGCCTACCCTAAAAGGAGGAAATCAACTGGGTGAGATAACTCCCGTGAGTGAAAATATATCACCATACTCGGTGAGGCTAGGTACTCAAGGCCAGCCTGCGTACGGTTATGCTCAAACAATCAATCACCGTGATATAAGTTATGCGAAACAAATAGCTACACATGAACAAATAATATTTGAATGAGATTTAGAGGTTTGAAACACGTAAATATAGTTTACCATTCAGATAATCCGTACATTCTTGTACTTTATATCGAAATTCGTATATTCCAAACCACAAAGATCCAGAACTGGCCTGCCTCACGCTAGAGTTTTACTCACCTCTAGGAAGGCACTGCTTTGGTTCCAACGTAGGGTACGCTCATGTGCACATAGCCTGATGACCTCCTAATGGGCTTAGGCTTCGTGATTCATACCCATCAAATGACATTAACGACATAAGTTATAGCCGACCGTGACAAAGATGCAACAAGAGACAACACTAAATACAAGAGCTAATGGACTGTGCTCAAAGATGATGAATATTCATCAGTGACACGTGATCTGTAAGTATATGACAATTCAATCCAATGAATGCTCTAAGAATAAGGGTCTTAATCATAAATAATTACTACGATCAAGTCAAACAATGAAAAACACCCCTATACATTTCAAGGTGCAAGTACGATGATATAAATTTACTCACCTCCCTATTAGTCCAGCTCAAATCTAAGCTATCTTCACCCTGAACGTGTGAGCTTCTCCCCAACGCTGCTTGCTCTCAGAAGTTCCCACCATGAAAAAATCACAGGTTGATTCAAAGGGAATTGGTTGCAAATAAAATTTTTCTTTCCTTCCCCTGCTAGCTACACGAATGGAGAAACCAGGTTCTTCAATTTTTCTTTTGTTTTTTGCCTCGATTCCCGCCAATCCTTTTCTGAGGCTCTAATATTTTTAAAAATTAAGCCTAATATTTCACTTAAGTCCCCTGCGGTTTTTCTTGAATTTTTTTAAGGCCCTGGGAATTTTTAAAAATGTCTCAGTCTTTGGTCAACAAAATCTATTGACTTTCCCTACCTTGCCTCACTGCTCAAGGTTTATTATTATTTTTATTCATGTATTTTCATTAATTTTATTTTTATAACATATATTTGACTCCACTTGATTCATATAAAATTCTATAATTTATTTCATTCATTGGTATTGAAAATTCTATTTCGGTCAATCGCTTCGTAATTTGACTATCAAAATATTTTCCCAAAAATTCCATTTAATTGAGAAATAATTCCTAAAAAAAATTATTTTAAATTCATGATGGACCTTAAAACACTCCCAGTAAAAATTAAATTCCATGAAAAAAAAACATCATTTAAAAAATTTTGGGGTGTTACATTCTTCCCCTTATAAAAATTGGCCCTCGACCATTAAAGATGTGTACCTTATCACTCAAAGAGTCGAGGATATTTATCCTTCATCGATCGCTCTACCTCCTGTACACTCCTCTACTCGATTCTTCCACTGAACCTTTTACCATAGCTATTTCTTTGAGCTCTGTCACGCCCCGATTCCATTCACGGACATAAACTCGAACCGGTTTCTCGGTGCGAAACTGATACACGGACTAATTCGTAGAGCTTAATTTTGTAATAACCAAAAGTCATTCACATATACAGCTGAACTACCACCGGGAGGTATCCTAAAATCTCTACATATGCTAAGTCCCAATTACTTATAAGCACCATTTATACATGTACATATCTAATACAAACATCGAGATTGCGGGAAAACAAAGGCCGGGTGAGCACCTATCTCCTCGAGATGGCCCGAACCACGGTGTGGAATGTCTTGTCCTCTTTATCTCCTTCAGTACCTACACGGATTGAACACCCGCGTGCTAGTTTACGCTAGTGGGAAATATATAGATGTGAATCGACCAATAACAAAACTCGCCGTCACTATCTTTTACATTTCCATTTCTTATTTATGCATATAATCTAAGCCTATTCTTATGACTTCTAACTCATCCTACATTATACATGTAGATTTTATTCTTTCTTGTGATTCTTTATCATTATCTTGTTCATATTAATTCCCTGTGTCATGTCTTTTACAGGTTGTAACTCATATCTACTACATGTATGATAAATCAAATCATATTCAAAGTAAACTTATACATATACAATGGCAATTCCGAACAGATCAAGTCACATTAAATTCATACAGAGTCAAATCAAACTAATACCAATACATATTAGACTCTTATCATTATCACGGCCGAAGCCATTAATCAACTCCCTTTAGCAATTACATTTCATGATCTGGGATGCCCGTTAAATCCATTTAGTTTTCGTTTTATTAAATTTTCATTTTCAAAAGTGTCGCGACTTAATCCCTTTACTTTGATCTTTCGCACTTATGATCCAAGTCGGAGCCCGGTTTACTTCCGACGTTTTCAATCAAAACATTTATTTCGCCTATTAAATTCTTTTATTTTTAAAAGTGTCGCGACCCGAATCCTCGACTCTAACCTTGGCACATGGATCCAAGCCGGAGTCTTGCTTACTCCGACCCAATTATCTTTCCAAAACATGTTGTTTATGTTACTTTATTTCAGACCTTTTAATTAATCGAAGCACTTCTTTCGGCAATCCCATGACTCATTTACAAATTCAAAAGACCCATAACATTCACACTTAATAACATGCATTTACTAAATAATGCCATTTTATCCACATAAACTCATGCTATTAATTTTCGAATGTTTTCATTTTTACACATCATTTATAATATCACAACATGCATTTTCAATGCAATAACTAATTCCACAATTCAATTTATGAGATTTAAGGATACAAATAAAAATCCCATTTACACTCTCGCCATTGTTGGTTATTTCACTGGACTAATTAATTCACATTTATGGACGGATTCTCGCTTTTAATGAATCCCCCACCCTTATTATCATCTCGCAATGTGCCTACACATTTTACACCCGGGTCTCCCATCATGACGGATGTCGCTTCTCGTGCACCCCGACATGTGGTATTACTTCTTCGGTTCTCCCATCATGACGGATGTCGCTGGTGCACCCCCGACATGTGATATTACTTATTCCGATCTCCCATCATGACGGATGTCGTTTGGTGCATCCCGGCACACGCGGTATCACTTATTCGTTCTTCCCATCATGACGGCGCCATTGGTGCATCCCGGCACGCGGTATCACTTATCCCGCTTCTCCCATCATGACGGATGCCGCTTGGTGTATCCCACATCGCGGTATCACTTATTCTGGCCTCCCATCATACCGGATGTCGCTTTGTGCACCCCGGTGCTGGTATCACTTATTCGGCCCCCATCATGACGCCGATGCCGCTTGGTGCATCCTCGACACGTGGTATCACTTCATTCGGCTCCATCATGCCGATGCTCGTTCAGGCACTCGACACGTTATATCACTTATCTCTGGCCCCATCATGCCGATGTCGCTTTTATGCACTCGGCTACGTGGTATCAATTATCTTCGCTTCTCCCACGCGACGGATGCCGCCAAGCAGCATCCCCGACACGTGGTATCACTTATTCGCTCCCATCATGACAGATGCTGTTTCTGGTGCACTCGGCTACGGTATCAATTATTCGTTCTCCCATCGCGATCGATGCCGCTATATCCCGGCTTAATGCGGTATCACTTTAAATGCCATATACGCCATCAAGACGATGTCGATCGGGTGCATCCCGCTAAGTGGGACATTCAATGCCATACGCCATCATGACGGATGCCGCATTAGTGCATCCCGCCGCCGGGATATTGAAAATTTCAGCCTCATGATCGATGCCGATTTGTGCATCCTTGTCAAAGTGTCATCTGATATATCAATTAATTCACATTTATGACGGATTCGCTTTAATGAATCCCGTCTTTATCATCATTCATATTCATTCGCTCAAAATTTCCCATTTCACTTCATAATCACTCAGATATCTTTTCAAAGATATACTCAATCTATGTACATTATTTCATAACTCATTCACATATTCATTCACGTATACTCATTCATGTATACTCATTCATAAATACTCATTCACCTATTCATTCACGTATACTCATTCATAAATTCATTTACGTATACTCATTCACATTCATGTATACTCATTCATAAATTCTCATTCACGTATTCATTTCATATACTTATTCACATATTCATTCAAGTATACTCATTCATGTATACTCATTCATAAATACTCATTCACATATTCATTCACGTATACTCATTCATGTATACTCATTCATAAATACTCATTCATAAATTCATTTACGTATACTCATTCATGATATTTCATTCATGTATAATACTTATTCATGTATACTATTCATAAATTCATTTTACGTATAATCATTCACGATACTCATTCATGTATACTTCATTCATGTATACTCATTCATAATTCATTTACGATACCATCCATATACTCCATTCGCAAATTCATTTAATACGTATACTCATTCATGTGCTCATTGTATACTATTCATATAATCATTCGTGTATACTCATTCTTATATTCTTGTCCCTCAATGAATCTATTTTACTTAGAAATTGGAATTATTCCAATTGGATCATCCAAAATGAAGTTGTGGCATTATTAATGCCAACTAGTCAATTTACTGATTACACTAGGGACAGTTTGTATTACTCATTTTTCCAGGGTATTAACTTCATTTTTGACACTAGGTCTTTGTACTCATTTAAATCTAAGGTGCTAAGGGTTCTATTCCAACTGGAATCACCCAATTCGGAGCACCGAAACTCAAGTTACGTCCGAAACAACCCGGACTACTTTATGATCAAACTCAAAACCATAATTTGCTTGCACACGGCCCCACTTTTAGTGAATTTTGGGATGATTAGAGTCATAATTTGACGATGCCTGGGCTCTCTTTATGTTTGATTTACTTGAAGTCTATTTCCAATTGGCTACTTGAATCACTCAAATCGTATAAGAAATGAGTAAGTTATGGCCAATATACGAAAAACTGATCAACCGGGAATGTAGCAGTACCAAGATGCACTCTGGGAAGTGTACCGGCACACACATTCGATTCCGAAGGGTGCACCGTACACATTCAAGGTGTACCGCACACATGACCCAAAAAAATGTCCATCGTGTGTTTTCTCCCCTTTTTTCATATATCTCTTTTGATACCCAAAATCAACTCTATACTTTATAACCACTTCAAGACCACTTCAAATTCATCTTATGATCTCTTTTCTCCTCACTTCATCTTTCAATTACATATCTTTCTTTAAACTTTTCATGAATTTCTTCCAAAACCATTCTAATATGGGTCTTAACCCATACACAAGCTAAACCTGGTGATTTGTTAGCTCTATTCTAAAACCCTAACTCACTGATTTGTCATTTAACCATGAATCCAACTCAAAGGAGGATTCCCTACTTTTCTGTGGATTTAGATTTTTTACCAACCTACTTTCATTATATATTTGGTTAGGATGAAATCCTAACAAACCCTAGGTTTGGAACTCATAATCTTTTCTAGGATTCCATACAAAATCCATATGATCCATAATAGAATACATATCCAAGGTTAGTTCCATACCTTTTTGGCTCCTCCATCTTCTTCCTCTTCTTCTCTTCTTCTTCTTCCTCTTTCTCTCTCTCTCTTTCTTCTCTTTTCCTCCTCTCACTGCCTTGCTCCTCCTCCTACATGAGACCAATTTTTGCCTTTAAATCCATGTTTGTTAAGGCCATGTTCTCGTCATCAAAAACCCATTTTTTGCTTTAAGTTTTTATAATTGCATCTTGGTCCTTAGATTCTTCCCCTTTTGAAATTCAACTTATGCTCATTTCTCACTCCACTCTAATCTTGCTCCAAATTCCACAATTACCTATAATCTTATGCTTTTATGCCTTTTATGTCCTCAAGTGGTAAATTACCACTTTACCCTTATCTCTAATATTCATTTCGGGTCTCTTATTTTATTTCCGAAAAATTCATATTTAACTTTTAATATACCTTAAACAAGTCCTAAATCGTTAGGGTATATAACATTGAGATGTGAAACCTTTGGATGCACATGGCCAAAGTTGAGAGCGAAGCTGTCACATGGAATGCATTGCCAACCCTATCCAATATCTCAAATGGCCCTATATATCTCGGTTTCAGCTTCCCTTTCTTCCTGGATCTCATCACTCCCTTCATAGGAGATATTTTAAGGAAAACGTGATCACCCACACCAAACTGTACATCCCGTCTCCTCGGATCGGTATAACTCTTTTACAGCCGTGAAAGCGTCCTCATTCTCTCTGAATAATAGGTACTTTCTTAGAAGTTTCTCTGATCAACTCTGGACCTTCCAATTCTCTACCACCTACCTCCATCCAACAAGAAGGTGACTTACATTTCTGTCCATAGAGTGCCTCATATGGCGCCATTCCAATAAATAGAATGGTAGGCTGTTATTATAAGCAAACTCTACGAATGAATATTTTTCCCAACTACCTCCGAAATCCACCAACACACATCCTGAGCATATCATAGAGTATGGTGTCAGATTTATTTTGCCCATCTGTATTCACGAGGATGGAAGAATTTACATCTTTGAAATCGATTTAGTACCCAAGGCTTCACAGTTTACACTTTGAAAACCTCGAGGGTGAACTATGGACCTCACATCGAGATACTATGGACATTTGGCACTTTCAGGTGTAGTGCTACTATCTTGTCGAATACATGCATTGTGCATGTGCCACCGTATAAGTGGTCTAACTTGACTAAGAAGTGGTGATTTCGTCAATGCAATCAACTATAACCCGGATCAGTCATGCCCTTTTAGTCTTTATTGACACTTAAAGTCCTGTAATTCTCTCCCATTTCCGTCGGGTAATGTAACTCTACTTGAACTTTGTGGGTCTCACGGTGCTCAGGTGACTTGTTGGCATGTCAAACATGATGCCACATCTTTGTGCCACATCCTTTTTCATCATTCCACCAATACATACCTTTAACATCCACGGTACATCTTGAAGCTTACGGATGAACACTATAAAGGTGCATTATGGGCTTCCTATAGAATCCTTTGTCTCAACCCATCTACACCGAGGCACACACGAGTCCTATTTCCTCGTCTGTTACGCCCATCCTAATTTCAAATCCGGATGCATCTGTGCCTGTCTCCCTCAATTTAATAAAGGAAGGATCCTTATCTTGGTTGGCCCCTTGATCTCATCCCAGTCTGATAAGGGCCTTGCAGGCTGTGCAACTAATCCCTGGGACTTTGTAACTTCAAACTGTACTCCCATATTAAACAGATCCCTCAACTCCTTCACTATACTCCTCCTATGTACTGAAATATGTGCTAGATTGCCCATGGACTTCTGCTTCGCACTCCAGCCACCACGTTGGCTTTCCGGGATGATATAAATCTGGCAATCATAGTCTTCAATAAATGCTGCCCATCTCCTCTGCACAGAGATTCAAATCTCTCTTTGGCCGAATGCTTTTATTGAAGGCTTTTTGTGATCCGTGTAAAATCTCTTTTACGCTTCTGCATATAAGTAGTGCCTTCATATCTTCGATTGCAAAAATCCCACTTTGCTGCCATCTCGGTCATGTGTAGGATAATTCAGCTCTGTGTCTCCTCAAACATGCAGATTATCATGCTGTTACCTTCCATTCTGCATCAAAACACAGCCCAATCCTACTCTGGGCATCACAATGCAACTTCAATCATATCACGATCTGTGGGTAATGCTAACAACTGAGCCCGATGGTTAAGCAATCCTTAAGTTCCCAAACTTTGCTCCACGAGTGTCATCCACTCCAAATTTTACTTGCCACGATAATTAGTAATGATTAGGCGAGATATTCTAAGAAAAATCTGCGAATCAAAAATATCCAGCCATACCCGAGAAAACTAGGTATCTCACCGGTCACATTGGTAGGTCTAGGCGATTGAACCTTGCTTCACCGCCTAGCAGATCCACGAACACCCTTCTTGCTTATCGCCAAGAAACTCTGCTGTAAGCCAAAACTCACATTTAAACAGTTTTGCATCTGATTCAATCATATTCTAAAGTGCACAACAGTACAATCAAATTGTTCCCCATGTTCCACATGACTTTTCGAATAAATCAGGATGTCATCTATAAACACCACCACAAATTTATCCAGATAGGGTTTGAAAACCTGGTTAATCAAATCCATAAACTCGGCCAGTGCGTTAGTCAACCTAAGCGATAGCCTACGAGGAACTCATAATGACCATCTGGAGTCGAATGGAGTCGCCAGGTATATCTTCCCTCCTTATCTTCAGGCGATGGTAACGAATGAGGAAGATGTCCACCAAAATAGTGGCCCCACTAGCATAACGCTGGGTAAACAAATCATCTGATACGGGAAGTGGATACCTATTCTTGATTGTTACCTTATTCATTGTCATTAATCAATGCATCCTCATAGTCCCATCCTTTTTCTTCTGACCTTGGTCGCCCAGCAGAAGCTGCGTCTAATAAAACCCTTATCCAGCAATTCTTGCCAACTGCTAACCATCTTTCAATTAGGTGGGTGCCATACGGTATGGTGCAATAGATATAGGATTTGTACTGGTAACAAATTTAATATTAAAACTCAATTTCCACTAATGCGGTGCTAATCCTGGTAAATCATCCAGGAAATACATCGAGTAATCCCTAGCAGCGAGTATATCTCCCAAATCGATGAAATTCTAGCATCTCTCTCACATGAGCTAAATACCCACGGCAACCCTTCTTAAAGTAACCTCTGAACAGCATAAAGTGAAATCGAGTACTAGGGCTTCCATTATGATCTCCTTGAGCTCTTGGCTTCAGGGCCACTCGATGGTTTGTGGCGTTCTCTTCTTTCTATATAACGTCCCTTAGTTTGCATAATTTAGCTAACAACCATTCCATACCTACAAGATAACATCAAACTCAGTATAAACCAATTCGTCAAATCAGCATATAATCTGTTATCCCCTATCATTATCTCACATGATCTGTACATATAGTTCACCTCAACTATTTATCCAAGAAATACTGTGGGTCATCTCCTTCCTCACCATGATATTCTGGAGTCTTAAACCTCAAGAACTCTTGTAAAGATAGACCTTCCTCATCTAGCATTCACCTAGCTACCCTCATAGGCTTTGTACGGGGAGGTTGTGGTGGGTGGAGAGCTGGGCGAGTGGGCCCAGGAAATGGAGCTTTGTGTCTCACTGATACTTCTACTTTAAGAGACTCTATTCTCTGCCCTTAATTCATATTTCTTGCCTCAACGGTCTCAAATCATCTGCATATCAAATGGGCGGTGGTGGAACATTCTCAGCCTCTTTACATTTTCACCTCGATCTAGGGGGTGGAATTTACTTATCTCATCTCTGATCTGATCTTGATGCGGAACTCCACATACGGCATCTGACATCCTATCGGATCCCATAGATCTCCCTTCGCCCTTAGCTAGAAGTGAAATTGCAATCCTCGAGTATGCGCTTATTTGTCTTCTTGACATTCGACAACAAGAAAACAAATCATACTTAGATTCACAATACATATCAAGAGTACTTAAGCTTTTCATCTATGATCTGAAATTAACTATACTATGATGACATACAAAACTGATTTGGAATCCTATGCTCCATGGTTGTCATTTATCATTTACCCAAATAACATCCCTAAAGTTCTTTTAAAACTTCATTTCTGATACCAACTTTGTCATCCGCTTTATAGGCTGTGACTGCGCTAGGGAATGGGTAGGCTTAAGGCCACCAAAACCGTAGCAAGCCTAAGTCCCCATAATTTCTCTAGAAATTCGTGGGAACCTGTCGTTTTCTATAACAAATGACAAATCTGGTATTCGCAATATCAGTTTAAAATCTACTAATAATTAACTCAAAATCTCATATCATGATATTATCTCCAAATAACATAACAATTGAGCCTCCGTGGTCATCCACTAACAAAAGAAAAAAACGACCTCCAACGGTCTCATCAAAATATCAATAGGTTTCATCGAAAGAAAATTTTATCAACTCAACTATTCAAAGATTTATCGATTTAACGAATAATTAACCCAAATAGCCAGTTAATTCCTGGAGCCTTCTGGAAACTTAGACTCTCATTCTGGAAATAAACAAAATAATAATCTATTACATGTTTCAAATAGAATCCAAGTGGTCGAGATACTGTATTCCTTTCTGTCTACCACAAAGGAAATCAACGAAATTGAGATAACTCTGTAGGAAGTAAAAATATATCACCATACTTGTGAGGCTAGGTACTCGAGACCGACTCTGAGGATGGTTATGCTCGAAACAATCAAATCAACGTACACTAGGTTATGCAACAAATAGCGACAATATGAACAACAATATCCGATAAGTTTAGAGGTTTGAAACTTCTGAAATATAGTTCACCGTTCGGAATCGTACATTCCTTTTTACCTTTATCTTTTGGAATCCGTGCATTTTAGCAAAGATCCATAGAGCGGGCGGGTTCTCGCCTAGGTTTTACCACCTCTAGGGAAGGCAGCGCTGCGCACCGGTACCATGTGCACATAGCGCAGTGACCTCCCCATTAGTTAGGCTTTTGCAGCCAGTTCATACCATCAAATGACATTAACGATTAAAAAGTTATAGTATTGTCTTTCGGCATGCAACAAGAACAGCACCAAATACAATAAGGTTAGGTGGCGGTATAGCATGAATATTCATCGGGACCACGTGACTTGTGGCATACCTGACAAATTCAATCAATGAATGCTTTCGAGAATAAGGGTCTTAATCGCAGTCGATTACTACGATCAAGTCAAACAATGAAAAACTTTTGCTATACATTTCGAAGGTGCAAAATGCGATGATATAGAATTTACTCACCTCCTATTAGTCCAGGCTCGACTAGGCTATTCACCTGAGCGTGTGAGCCTTCCCAAGCGTCGTTTGCTTGATCTCCCACCGCGAAAAATCACAGGTTTATTCAAGGGGTGGAACTGCGACAAATTTACTCTTCCCTTCCCGCGAGTTCGGCGCGAATGGAGAACCTAGGGTTCTTCAATTTTTTCTTTTGTTTTGCTCGATTTTACGAGGCATAATATTTTTAAAAATTAATTAAATATTGCACTTAAGTCCTTGTAGTTTTCTGAATTTTTAAAGGCCGCAGGAATTATTAAAAATGTCTCTTTGGCCTTAATTAAACAAAATTTTGTTGACTTTTTCCCTACAGGTTCCTTTGTTGTATTTTTATTATTATTTTTATTCCTTAATATTTTTCGTCATTTATTTTATAGCATATATTTGGACCTTGCTTTGCTTCATAAAAATTCCCATAATTTATTTCATTCATTGGGTATTTTTAAAAATTCTATTTCGGTGAACTGCTCAGAATTTGACCTACTGGGTATATTTTCCTAAAATTCCATTTAATTGAGAAATAATTCCTAAAAATTTTAAATTCATGATGGACCTTAAAACACCTAAAACTTAAATTCCATGAAAAAAAAATGTTTGGGGTGTTACATAAGTCTCCTTCATGCACATCCATGGTGGCAAATTATATGGGGTAAGCGTATTGGCCATGATGAATCTTTGTTGTCTGTCGAATAGGTAGAAAACCATCATTATATAATCCTAATCTCCATTCTGACTCTCAAAGCAAATGAAGGATGCAGCGGCTAAAATGCTTCCATGCCTCGAATCAGATGGATGACACATTGTCCCATCTTCTTGAATATGCTCATCGCGACCATCCCTTATGTGCGGTGTTAGCTAAAGCAGCCTGGCAGATTTAACCTCGAGCTTAAAGAAGTAATACATCCTCTTGAATGACACTTTTTTTTTTTCTGTTTCTCTGATCCACCTTTTAAGCGAGGATGCTTACAAAATTTACAACTTGTCAATGCACTATCATCACGATATATCATACGATTATTGTTTTCAACAATCAATCTTCTCTATCAGACGAGGCCTTGAACTAATTTCTTTGTTCTGTAAAAATTGTCAACCATTTTATTTTCATCTGGTAACACCTCTCGTAAAAACCGATCAAATCATCCATAGCATCTCTACGAAAAATGATGCTCACAGCTTCATATGCAACAATCTTGCCACGGAGCAGCATCTGGGAATGTGTAGTGCACCCATCCCATAATTTTCATCAATTGCGTGAAGCATGTCATAAATTTTGTGCATTTAAATTAGGTGCTTCCTTTATGAAGAGTCATTCCTCAAACTGGGCCCTATAGCATCAAGAATCATTTGGCGATATGGATTCGTTGGTTCTACATGAACGGCTCTGATTAAATGGCATGTTGATTGCTCTGAGTACATAATCTCATATGGTTCTCCATGTCTATTCCACGCATAATATTCTGGAACAAATCCCTTTCTAAACAAATGCACTCTAACATCATCCAATTTCAAGAACTTCTGATTATGATACTTCTTACAAGGACACCTTAATTCAATCACATCAGATGTTCCTAACTACTTACATGCATAAGCAATACAACTTTCAACTCCATTGACAAAATCTTTGTTAATGGTGCCATCAACATTGAGCCTAGTATACATCCATTCACGACCCACACTCATGTATATATATATATATATATATATATATATATATATATATGTGTGTGTGTGTGTGTGTGTGTGTGTGTGTGTGTGTCAACACCCTGTTTCAGTTTAAAAAAATAATTCAAGAATTCAGATATGAAAATCATAATCTCAAAATTCTGAAAAAGACTCTAATATTACAAGCTAGTATAGTAGAAATCCAGATACAACAATTTCTAGGTTATAGATAAGAACCTGGATTCATCCTCATTATCAATTCATAGTGGGTGAGTTATTAGATCCGTGTGCTTCTCATTGCCCCGGAAGAATAAAATTTAAAAAAAACGCCAAATATACAACATAAAGAAAAGAACATATAAGAACCCACTTTTACCTTTAGAAGGTGCAAAGCGGAAAACATGTGAAATTTGTGTTCTTTTTATGGACATTCTCTAATATTTGTTTATGTTTGAGCATTATTAATTCATTCATGTTCCCTTAATTATAATTTCTTTCCTGTTTTGATTGGGTAATATGTGTGCTACAATGAACCTCACCACCTCGGGTGCAACCCGTTTGTATGAATAAAAAACATGAACACCATGAACGAATTTCACTAATCTTTACAGCATTTATAATTCATATATATATATATATATATATACATATATATATATATATATATATATATATATTAAGAAAAAAAAGGCATTAGAGTATTCAAGAGTGATTAATAATAATAACATTAATTCACTATTCCAGCATAAACATGCAAACACAGCATTAATAATAAAGAAAGAAAAGAGATTTACTGTTATTCATATCCATAAAAGTTATGGAAAGTGGGCAATAAAAGGAAAATTTAAAAGAAGAAAGGGATCACTTATGATAAATTCAATGATACCTCTGTTAACAGAACCACCCTCAGAGCCTCCCCTTTAGTGGATTCTAGAACCTCTGAATTGAATTAAAAAAAAAAGGTTCAATTTAAAGATGTTTATATTGGGTTTGAAGTTAAACAGTGAAGCGATATGTAAAAGAATATGCATGTGATATGATTGATATTCTGAGGAAAATGAATGGTGAGATTATGCTAAAATAATGAAGGTGTGCATATACTTAGAGGGCAAAACTAACTTAAATCTATTGTCTTCCAAGTAATGAAGGTGATTGAAACATTGGTGTTGGCAATTATTATTATCATTGTTATTTTTGAAAAAAAAAAGTCATACCAAATTACTTACCAATTGCATTTGTGTAGAATGTCTTGGGAACTAAAAAAAGGAGAAGAGGGGTTGCTATTGCCTAACACGCCTGGTTCAAATATGGAAGAGAAGACTCATAGAAGAGTGGAAATGCTCAAGTTTTCTTTTTATCAATAAAAGCCCTCCATGGAAAGCATAATCAAACCCTAGGATTTGAGTTTAAAATAGTAGATAATGTATTGCCATATTCTTGAATTCCTATCCCTTTCTTCCAGCGTATTGTGGAAAAGGTGATGAAAAAAATCCATAAAATTAAAATTAACGACCATCTTGAGATTAAGTTGTCAATATAAGTTATTATGGTTATAAAAGACCCATTTAGATAAATGCAAATCAAAGCAAGAAATATGAGTACATTTGAATTTCCAAAGAGCAAAAAGTTGTTCATGGAAAAGCACATTGGGAAAAAAAAGGAGACATACCCAATTGGAAACCCTTCTAATATGCAGTTTGACTTGTCGATTCGAAACTCTACACATCAGATGGGATGGGCTTATTCAGAGCTAATAACTTTGGGCGATAAATTCAATGATCCATTTGTTGTCAGAACTTTGATTAGCCTCGATGAATTGTAGTGGGGAATTCCTTAGTCTCAAAGCCCGAAAATTCTTTAGAAACAAAGGTAGGTGAGATCAGGACAATGAATGTGAGCTACAAGATAAACTTAGTGCTGAAATGTGGTGTTAAATTTGGTGTTATGATCCCCACTTCCTTTAATGTTTCAGGAGGACGTATACTTGCAAGTAGAAATTTCTGTTGAAGGAATTTATGATGCTGAAACAGGATTCCTATGTTTGGTGGGCTGTAGAAAGTTGAGCTCATCACTTAAAGATAGTGGTGATTACATGAGCAGTTTAGATTTTACTTGAACATAAAAAACAAAATTAATATCTATATATATATATATATATATATATATATATATATATATATATATATATATATATATATATATATATATATATATATATATATATATATATATATATTTGATTTTTGAAAATTTATATTTGATTTTTTTTTTGAAAATTTTAATTATACAACCAAACATAACAAAATCATTTTCCTTACCATTTTTCTTTCCTTAGGATTTCCAAAAACCAAACACATAATAGAGGATGTATGCATGACCCACATGACACGCTAAAACATAATTTGAATATTCATTTAGTACTTTTATTAAACAGGTACTCTGCTTCAACCTACAGACAAAATAACATCAAAAACTAGCCTAGCAATTCGGACCACAAACTAAATCCAATGCAAATTATTTAGTAGGTACACAAAAAAGACAAGTGGATACCTAGTCCGAACACTAACTAGCGACGGAAGGTTGAAGTACTTATTTCTTGAGTTTGCTTCAAGGGCCCGAAGCAATAGAGAAGGAGTTTCCTCATTTTTGGGTGATGTGTTGTTTGAATACCCTGTGGCTAGAGTTGGAGAAAGTTGAATGCAATGTGTGAGTTTTCAAAAGTTTGAAAGATTGGATGAAATGGGGTTTAGGACATGACGGACCATGATAATGAAATCCGTTAAAGGCTACGACACTGGCTAGGGTTTTGAAAAATAATTTTTCATTCCACTAACTGATTCTGATGGGCAAAACCAGGCACTCTTCCACTTTCTTTTCGATTTTCTAAGCAACCAAACAAATGGTTAGCTAAAGAAACTTCAGACAAGTAGAACATGAACTTCAAAAACAGAACAACCGGCTAAAAAAACCACAGATATAAAGAAAATGGATATAGAAGCACATTCCAATGTAGGTTTATAAGAAAAACACGTTTGGAAACCCTAAGGGACAGCATCAAAACTAAGAATCACCAGGCAACAAAGAACAAAAGATCGGCGGCTATACATGCAATTAGCATAAGGGAGCCGAAACCTTCTTGAAGCTCTTGATAGCTTGTATCGAAGGCAGATTCAACAATGCAACGAGTTTCCGAAACCTCTATCCTCCACTTGCGATAATGTGAGCGAGAAATCGTCGGCGATTGCTCGGAGAATCTGAAATGATTTTGGTTGGATATGAAATGAAACCCCCTCTGAGGCCGGCTTTGAGGTTTTCTTATTTTGATTATGGAGGTGGAATAATGGCCCGCGGGGGGGAGGAGGGGGGTGGGGAGGGATTGGATTGCTTTTAATTATATTTTAGTAGGGACTAGGGATTACTTTTCATTTTCACCAAAATAAATAAATCACGGTTTGAGGAGGCGCGTACGGGTGGGTTGCTAAGCGTGTTGAGGAGGCGAAGAAAACAAAAATTAAGAATGTGGAAGAGAAGGGGCTATTGAAATTTGAGTAAACGGGCTAGCCTAACCTGACCGGGCCAACCCATTCGAGTCACAAGGCCCAGAAACGGGCCGGCAGTCCAGGATCCGTTTTATTCGAACAAGCTTTTAGCCAACCCATGCGGGTTTACAGACTAAAATGGGCCAAAATAGGTCAAAATCTTATAAATATATTAAAAAAAAAAATTTCACAAATTTTAGAATTCTTCAAATAAATATATATATATATATATATATATATATATAAAATAATAATAATAATAATAATAATAATAATTAATATATAAAATGATAGACCAAAAAAGATTGACAAGTTAAAAATCACATCTAAAATTTATGAAGGTATTTAAAAATCTTCAAAATAATTAAATAAACAATAATGTACACTTATTAAATTTTTTCAAGTGTAATTAAATTAAGTATGATTAAGGATAATCTTCAAATATTTTTATAGGTAAATTCCGTCGGTAATCCGTAGGTAATTTATAGGAAAAATTTACCTACGGAAGACTATCTGTTGGTAAATTCCGTCTATAATCTATAGGTAATTTATAGGTAAAATTTACCTACGGAACACTTCCGTAAGTAAACTGTGAATTTTTTATAGCATAATTTACCTACGGAAGACTATCCGTCGGTAATCCATAGGTACTTTATAGGTAAAATTTACCTATGGAACACTTCCATCGGTAATGTTAGCTAAATGGTACCTAAAAGTTGGCGCGCGAAAATTACCTACGGAACACTTAAGTCGGTAATTTTCCGTAGGTATTATGTCGGTAAATGGTACCTAAATGTTGGTGCCTACATATCGGGAGAAAATTACCTACGAACACTTCCGTCGGTAATTTTTTATAGGTATTCTATTGGTAAATGGTAGCAAAAATGTGGAAAAAGTAATACGCCTTGTTTCGTCGATATTAAAGTCTGTAATTGCAATGAAATTTAATCAAATTAGATAATTTATGTTAATAAGCTGAATTTCATATGGTGATAATGCAGTGTATCGTCATATTACTGTGTTTTATGACACCTTTGCTTCATAGGGATGATATGAGATCATACCAGCCCGTTTTCTCGGGTTTGTGATTCTGATCCTGTGTTTCAAAGTGTTTTCAAATTTCAAGTAAAGATTAGGTATTTATAATTGTTTGGTTGGTTCTTTAGATCTGCCATAGTGACATAGCTAATAAATCCACTTGCGTGGGAGGCTGTGATTGTTATCTGTTGCATTATAAGCTAGACAGTGTTACACCAGATCGGAGAGGAGCATTGCATCGCCGACTACGATCAGGAGGCATCTACTTCACATAGACCATCATTTAGACCTCCGGTGTCATCCACTGGTGTGTACAGCTGTCCCAGGTAGTGGTAGAGGGAGAGTTGATCGGCTAGGTGTTGAGTGAGATAAGTGGGTAGAATCATCGTCGGATGGGTGAGGTCGGTGGTCAAGATGGTGAGGAGGGATATTGATACACACAGAGCTGACATTGCTTGTGATACCCCATATACCCGTCACCCTTCCGTACTTCCCATTGCTTACCCATCATAGATGCTTTATACTAAACTTGTCCTTCTACCTAGACACTTACATCGTTTACCACCTACGTATGCTGGAAGCAAGCCTCATATTCAGTAGATGATTAGTGCCCAAAAAGTGCTATTTTGAGCCCTATTCAAGATAGGTTTTAAGTTCTTTTTGCGCATTAATCATATGAATTAATCCAATTGTTATGTGCATGTCCACTTAGTGCTTTTGATTTGTTTTCGAGATGGTTTTGGATAGTTTTGCAGATCTTGGGAACCGGTCGACAAGCTTGGCTTCTTGAGTCTTTGAATACGAGAATCCTCGAGTAATTTCACTAAAGGTAGAGGCGATGAAATGTCGAGATGGAGTTGAAGAATTGAAGGCAAAGTGATGAATAAAAAGTCAGGGAAGTGATGCGTGTAAAAGAGAGAAGCAGGGAACAAACCCGAGTTTCGCTATGATTACGAAAATTTCGCTAGAGATTCTTGAAAATTTCTAATCATATGAAAATGCTGTAAGCCCCTAGAAATTTTTGCTAGCTAAGCGAAATTTCATTTGCTAGTGAAAATTCTCAATTATTATCTGCAGTGGAATTTCATAGGCTAGCGAAATTTTATGCTAATTTACATGTAAAATTTAACCCGACTTTGTGTTTTTGGTATTTTTGATTCAACGATAGTTTTGATAAATTACCATTTGGCCATATGTAATCATATTTGGCAATTTTGTCATTTCTATAGGGTTAGCTATATAGCCTCTGGCTTTTTGTAACCCTAAGCAACTTTTCCATTAATACAGTTTCCCCAGCACTTTTCAATTTAGGTTTACTTTGCTCTCTTCTCTCTCTTCTGCTCTCATTTTCAATTTGCCAAACACCCCCTTGAGGATGTGACTCAAGGGATGCTTAGCTAAGCCTCATAGCCTTTATGAAGGAGGTTGCTAGCTTGGTTTTGGGGCTGCTGCAGGTTGTCCTCATGCTTTGAATGTTACAGGTACTGCATTTTTTGTTCTCAACTTTCCAAACTAGGGTTTAATGTCATTTAATGTCTTTCCTTTGGTCAATACTTGCCATGCTTTAGGGTTCAGTGCATTCTTAATGGTAGATGCATTGATATCCTTTAGATATATTCTGACCATTAGAGGCAGAGTTCAAATCTTCAGTTTAAACTGAATGGGACTTTGGTGTATTGATTATGGTTTGACTCAATTAGGAATTGGTTCTAGGGTTCGTTTCATGATTAAACAAAGATCAGATTTTGGCTTTAACTATATGTCATTCCTTACTAATGCGAAATAACGAGGACAACATTAATACCCCCATATTTATCAAGCTAGTGACCCGACCTTCAAGGTTATCATTTCACACTTTCATTTAAGCTATTCACATTGGCTGGTGAACAAACCACTTCCCTGTTTTTTAAACAAATCCGAAAATCCAAACAAAAGCCTCACCATTTTCAAACAACGATGCAATCATTCGGTAGGATAAAAAACCCACGTCCACGATGTTCGACCACAGACGTATCGCTGCGGTGAAAGCGACTGGCGGTGGGAGGCTATGGAAACAAATATTGTTGATTAGATCACCCTCACAGTGGGCACGAATCAAAATGATGCTTCGTTGCCTAGATGGTGCCAAACCACGATGATGAGTTGATGTGTACTCTGTAACTACATGACAAGTGTAGGTGACCTTTAATCCTTTTGAACTTCATTTGGTCGTATCACAGTTTTAACTACTTAAGTACACTCGTGACTGCTTTTGTTTCACGCTTAGATTTTGTTTTAGCTAACATCGACCTTTTTGCAAGTTTGTTTCAGGTACTTTGTTGTGTCCACTTGTGTAATGTGTGTTTATGCACCCACATTGGGATAAAGACACTTCGTAGATTGCAAAGAATCGCGCATAATCTCGCCGAGCAAGGTTGTGAAATCGTTGTACACAAAGTGCTGATCAAATGGATCCTCTACTAAGAACAACAGTCGCAGGTACCTTCAGCTGAATCCAACAACATATAGATCAAATGAGGGATCACATACACCCTCCTAGAGTTAGCAGCTCCTTCCCGCATCATACCTCCAAGATGGCAGTTGAGCCTTACTTCGTGCCCCTACTTCCCACATTTCATTTATGGAAAATGAAACCCATACCCATATAAGGGATTTGAGAAGAGGCAGCAATTTTAAGAGCTGGTACAATTGATGGGATTTATTAGTTGAAGGCATTTCCATTGACCCCTCAAAGACAAGGCTAAGATTTGGCTTAACCTCACTCGAGACCCGTAACCATTGTAGTCGGGCAGTGATCTCGTTGCATGCACTTTTAAAGAAATTCCTTCGCGCTCACAAGCACTTCAATAACTTGAAGAGACAAATCTACACATTTGCACTCTATTAATGAGAGGTTCTACTCACTGCCGAGAGATTCATGAGACCATCACAGCTTGTCCACACTTCATGGTTTCATACTGATGCTTCAGAAATTCATTTCTACGGTGGTATGTTCTCGGCTATGAAGCAGAATTCTTTGAAACAATGTGTGAGGCCTTTGAGCAAGCACCCATTTAGCTGTGATTTTGAATCATGTGGTCTAAACTCCATGTCGTATTATTTCAAACCCTCTGTTATGTGCAAAAATTGAGTCTCCAAAATTCACCATGTTTATTGAACTTACAATCCTCCTATATCATTTGTTCGTTTTCACAACACAAACCCACTATGTTTTATGCTATTTCATATCTAAGTACGTCTCATTTATTATATGTGTTAATCTGAAAATCCCATTACCAAAGCAATCCAGTACTCAACCTACCACTGTAAGAACATATTCACGGCTCTCAAAGGAAGGGATTTATGTTTATGTAAATGCTGAGGGTCAATACAAGCCATCCCATTTTGCCTATACGACATTCCATACCTGAACTCATGAATCACCCACCTTTCTCTGAAATCCTAATCCTCTGGGCTTTATGTTCTTTTGTGCTAAACAATAGCTTTGTTCTTTATTCAACTACAATTTACCACTATCCTTCTCGCTTGAATGTTCACCCTCGAACTCCTCGTTGCGGCAGGCACCTGTGAGGACATATTAAATAGTACAATTGGCACAAAGAATTGATACCGTAGAGTACACCTAACAAAAAGAATATACTTTGAGAGCACCTAACTGTAAACTGAGGAATCTGGTGTGATTCAATCACAAAGATCAACAATTTGCTGGAGGTACAGGAGAGAGGGAGGTTCCCTTCCCAGACATTGCCAAATCCAAAAGGGGTCCATAAGGTAGGTTCATCCAGCAATTCAAGGATGGATGAAGTGAAAGCTATAATCACTCTGAGGAGTGGAAGAGAAATAGAGCAACCAGTGCCCATGACTGCTGAAGAAACATGCAAGGAAAAGGAAGCTGAGCCTGAGAGGGTAATCATCAGTGAAGACCTAGTGAAGAAAACCATGCCCCCTCCATTTCCCCAAGCACTGAGAGGCAAGAAAAAAATCCCAAACCAAGCTGAAATTTGGGAGGTGCTAAGGCAAGTGAAGGTGAACATTCCACTGCTTGACATGATTAAGTAGGTCCCAACTTATGCTAAGTTCTAAAGGACTCAGGCATTACCAAGAAAGGTTAGGCATCGAAAAGAAAGCCTCCTAACCGAGCAAGTCAAGGCCATAACTGCAGCAAGACCCTACCAAATACAAGGATCCGTAATCCCACAATTTCATCAACATTGGAGGGACTTGCATAGACAAAAAGCACCGCTTAGATTTAGGGCTGGGCAAACCCACCGCCATACTCGTATACAGCTAGGTTTAGAGCTCAAACCTACCAACATCACACTTTGTCATCGTCATAGGATCATGAAGATTCCTATGTAAATAGTTGAGGATGCTGGTGAAAGTAGACAAATTCTCTACACTCAGTGTGACTTTATAGTGCTGATACTCGAGCACAATAGCAAGTGGGCCCAATCATGTGCCAATTATTCCTGGGAAGACCACTTTCGCCACCCACAATCGCAATCATCAATTCCTAAAATGGAGTAATGCAATTTCACATTTGGCAACATGACATCGAGCCCACAACATTTTCACTCTGAGCCACAAGTTGAGGTGGGATAAGGAAGGAAGTTATGAATTGCTTAATTGGTCACGGAAGCAAAGTCCATAAATCGCAAGAATTGCCACTGATGTGTTAGGTTTTGATTGGGAGTTGTCATCACCACCCCCGCAGCTTCATTGGTCACCCCAAATCACCTAGTGAGAAGAAATCAACAAGAATGACTCATGCATGAAGGTCAGAACATAAGCCACGCCGTGTTATGAGCCCTCCTCCTCGACCCCCCCTCCAAATATAAATCAGTTGAAACGGATGGTTTAGTATTCATCAAACCAAATTACACAATTTAAATTTTTTGATTTTTGCTTAGATTTGCTTAATTTTTTATATTAGGATATTTTTTAGTAATTTCCTGTTTAGTTAAACTTTCCTTTTGGCAAATTTCTAATTTTAATTTTTTTAATTTTTTTATTATTCTTAGGTTTTTGTTACTTTTATTCTCGTTTGTTAATTTTACTTTATTATTAAATTAAATTTTTATTTCTTATTTTTATTTTCTTTTATGGAGTCCTTATTTTGCATATTCATTTATTGCAAATAAATTGGCCATTTGCTTTCCTTACTTACCTTTCATCACTTTATTGTTTGCGCGTTCATCTCACTTCATCCACCCACTCTCACTCCCGAGCCCCGCCCGGCCGTGCCCCGGTCTCCCATCGCGTCGCAGCCCGCCGGCGGAGGCAGGCCGGGCACACCCAGCAGCCCCGCCCAAGGTCGCCCCATCGCAGCTGGGTTCCGCCTCCGCACCAGCCGGCACGCATGTACTCGAGACCCGCCATTAGTTGAGCCCCGGTTCGCCGACACTCGAGCTCTGACCGCGCTCCTGCCACCGCTGCATCTACGCCGCCGGGCAGGCCTCGCCTCCTAGCCTCGAGAGTGAGCACAAAGATGCAGCCCTTCGCACCTGGCTGCACATGGTATGTACCGTGGGTGGTTCCCGTGATTTGTGCCTGGGTTAAATTTAGCACTCCAGAGATGGAGGAGTAGGCCCCAGCTGCCGTCCCGGAGGAGCCTCAGGGGTTCAGGAGATATCAGACCAGGATGGGACCCCGGGCCCCTTCCCCGGTGCCGCAGAGACGATCCAGGAGGGCCCGACCCTCCAAGCGGGCCCAGACATCAGGCCGGGAGTCCTCGTCATCTAGGCCTCAGCCATCGCCTTCCACAGCAGCAGAGGAGAGCTCATCGCCCCATCTATCGCCGGCTTCGAGGATCAGCGCTATTGTTTACCGACCCTATACCGGAACTGGATTTGCGCCGTGATTTTCATGGAGAAGTCATTTTACGACGTGCCAAAGACCGAATTAATCGAATTTAGCCGCCAGACTCCATGACTCGATCACACAGCTCTCCCCGTCGCTCATGACACCGCGACTGCTCTATTACCCCCGTGGTGCTTCGCTCTACCACTCATGACTTCTCGGGCATTCATTTTCATTCCAACACTCGAGCCCTTGCCGTGTTCTCGTCTCCCACTCGCCGGCTGCGAAGCCTGGCGATGGAGCCCGGGGGTGGCAGCCCACGCCCCGCCCCCAAAGCAGCCGCTCCATTGCAAAGCCCCGCTCCGCACCAGCCGCGCGCATGTAGCCTGAGACCTGCCATTAGTTGAGCCTTGGTCTCAGCCTCGCACTTGAGCTTCCACCGCTGTCCCTAACCGAGCCCCGCCCACTGCCGCCGTCCCGCCACTCGCACCACACTGGCCAGGCCCCGTCCTAGCCGCCCGAGAGTGAGCACAAGATGTAGCCCCGGGCCGCCCTACGTACATGGTACGTACTCAGGTGGTTCCCCGTGATCAGGCCTAGGGTTAAATTAGCACCCTGAGATGGATATAGTCCCACCATTCCGAGGAGCCTCAGGGGTTCAGAGATCGACCAGATTTGGACCCGGTCCCTTCCTGTCTGGGCAGGCAAACGCTGGAGACGATCCAGAGGGCTCTATTTCTCCAAGCGGGCTGTGACATCAGCCCGGAGTCCTCGTCATCTAGGCCTCAGCCATCGCCATCCACAACAGTAGAGGATAGCTCATCGCCCCATCTATCGCCGCCGAGGATCGGGGCGCCATCAGCATCGTGGGACCCGATACCCGGAACGGATTCAAGGCGCCGCTGATTTTCATGGAGAGTTATTTTACGACGTGCCAAGACCGACCGACCCCAGCCTCAGAGATCTATGAGACTGATCACACGCTCCCCCGCGGCCGCTCATGACACCGCGACAGCTCGATTACTCCCCGTGGTGTCAGCTTCTACCACTCCATGACTTCCCGGGGAGTGTCGAGTCCGCTGGAGCTCCGATTCACCATTGACAATCGATTGGGGAGTAATTCGAAAGCAAATGGACATTTCCCAGTCGTTTAGGATCGCAAACAGAGTCGCTAATTCGAGGATATCTGGATCGTCACACCCGTCACGTAGGGAGATGGTCCGTTGTCTCGCGAGATACTACTGGGCCAGATCAAGATTTTCCGTAGCAAAATCCTGCACCTCGATGCTTCCGGTGGACCACACCCGCTCCGACCAGACTGTTCCCGTTACAACACTATGTTCAGCGCAGGGGAGCCATACTGTAGGCTCAGACCGATCTCGCAGGGATTCCGGGGTTCGGGCCCTCCGGGAGCCGGGTCATGACCGCCCTGCACCCGAGGATAAGGTCCACCCCGCAAGGCCCTCGGCCTCGAGCCGAGGGTCTACCTTTGTCGGGCGCCGCTACCACCGAGCCAAGTCCTCGAGCATTTGGGATTCCTCGGAGGGAGCCCCACGAGAGGAGGATCAGACGCCTCGTGTCCCGGGTCCATGGATCGATGTTTCCTGGTGATGCCGATTTCTTTCTCCTCCAGCCAGCCAGGACTGTGGGAGGGAGGTACCAGATGAGGTAGCGTAGGATCCTCCGAGGGAGATGATCCCGCTCCCCGAGGTAGAGAGGTGGGAGAAGAGTCCAAGGCAAAGATTTGTCCCCTCCATCTCCTCCTCCACCTCCTTCTACCTCAAATTCTTCACCGACACTCCCGGGCCCTTCATATTAAGTGCAAGATTCCGAACATGTTCATGCTCTGGCCGGGGAGCTAGCACGCAGCCATGGATGGTCGCCCTGCTCACTGGGCTACCACACAGCATCGATGGACCCCGTAGGATTGGTCCGAGCCAAGACCACTTTAGAGTATTGTCATACCATGCTCCTTCAGACTATGAGTCACCCCTGGCCTCCCGCCCCGAGCCTACACATCGTGATTTGTCCACAAGCAGCTGAATTCTCCTGCATGTCGGGTAGCGAAGAAGAAGAATGCCGTGATCCACCACCACCGCGAGTGAGGTGGTCACACTCGTCTCTAACTTCCTATCCCTATGACACGTTTATACTTCTCGCTGGGAGGAAAAGTTAGAGTTAGGAGTGTTCCTCATCATGTTTTTGTACAGCCAGCTTATCAACCGCCACTCATTTTCAGATGTGGTTCTATGCATAGCCAATAGTAGTAAAGTGATACTTTGTTATGTTTAGCTATATTAAGCATGTATTAGCCATTTTGGTTATATCATGCTTTATAGCATTATTTATGTTTCCTACACTTTTGCAAATCTCTTTTGTGGTTCTTCGTATTTTCATATCTACTCGCCTTTAATCAAAACTCAAACCCCGTATGTTACCTTAATGATAGAACAATCATGCATGACGGTTTTTAGTCAATTGAGGTTTCAAAGATATTCAACCTTTAACATTCCCCCTGTAGCTAATTCACACACTGCACACCAGATCAGGTCAATAGGGTTGAGAAGCTATATAATTTCTTTCCACTTCAGAGCCGGCCTTGCACTGGGCTGACTCCAATCTACACAGTTTCAGGTTACTCCATGTATGAAGACCAATGTAGTCTTCCAAAAGGAAAAGAAAAAGAAAAGAAGAAAAGGGAAATAAAAGTCGGACGCTTGTTCTTGAAACCCGAACACGGTTCGAGGGGTATATGGCGGTGCCTTTAAAG
This sequence comes from Tetrastigma voinierianum, assembly GCA_016808115.1. Lineage (NCBI taxonomy): Eukaryota > Viridiplantae > Streptophyta > Magnoliopsida > Vitales > Vitaceae > Tetrastigma > Tetrastigma voinierianum. The sequence continues at coordinate 173,628 of JAEQBH010001016.1, forward strand.
CCCGTTTGTCTCAAACCTTAGTCGGTCAGATCATCGACTCTAGTGTTCGCTACACAGGATGGCAGAGTTTGAAGGTTGTAGGTGCTTAATTCTCAAAATCATTCCCAGTCCTGTGGTGAAACCCCGCAGAGCTTGTGGTCGGCTGATCCTTTCGCTTCGATGCCCCAAACCCACCGGGTCGGGAGTCACCTAAGTAATCCTCACCTGACTCTCAGAAGTCGTAGTTTTTAGCATCGTGACCCTGCCAATGTGACCGCAAATAGAAATAAGAGTAGCTAATCCCATTTTTGTGCTTGTTTAGCGCTTTTAAGGCCATGACGTAGCTAGGTCGGGGGAGGGAATAACTTTGCAATTTATCGCCTGCCGGTTAGCTTAGGAATAATTAGATTTCAGTGGAGTTCAGTCGGGTTTCATTGAAATCGATGTTACCCTAAAACTTGTTATTATGGTTTTTGTCTCCATCATGGTGGTTTGAACAAGGTGTAAATTGTTCATTTTGGGGGCAGACACTAATCCGTACATAATTTTTTTGAACCACATACACTTTTTTGTAAAAAGCACAAAGATGCATCCCATTATTATTGTTTTGAAGATTGCTAAGGGACTAGCAACGTGTCGGTTGGGGTGGACAAGGCCCAAAAGTATTTCAATCCTATTCAGATAGGTTTCAGTGCTTTTTGCGCACCAATCATATGCACTAATCCAATTGTTATGCATGTCCACTTAGTGCTTCCTGATTTGCCTTCGAAGAGATGGTTCTGATACTTTGCGCATCTCTGGGAACTTCGCCGCAAGCTCGCTTCGGTGCCGAACGCGAGAATCCCCTGCACTCTCACCCAAGCTGAGGCGATGAAATGTCAAGATGGGTTGAAGAATTGAAGGCAAAGTGATGAATAAAAAGTGCAGGAAGTGATGCAGTAGCAAAAGAGAGAAGCAGGAGCAAACCAGGGATTTTCGCTATGATTGCGAAAATTTCGCTAGGATTGCGAAAATTTTGCTAGGATTGCGAAAATTTCGCAATCATAGAGAAAATTTCGCAAGCCTAACGAAATTTCGCTATAGAAAATTCTCAATAGGCTAGCTTAAATTTATTTCCTTGCATAAATAAAATTCTTAATTCGCTATTCTTCAGGAATTACAGTTAGCTGGCCCGCTTATGCTAGCTTAAATTGCCGCATAAATAAATTGTCAACCTGTGTTTTTGGTATTTTTGATTCCAAACGACCACGTTTTGATAAATTACCATTTTGTCCCTTATGTAATCTCATATTTTAGGCAATTTTGTCATTTCACACCATGGGGTTGGCTATATAAGCCCCTACAACTTTGTAACCCTAAGCAACTTTTCCATTAAGGCAGTCATTTTTCTATTTAGTTTACTTTCGTTTCTTCTCTCTTCTTTTCTCTCATTTTTCTGGCCAAACACCCCTTGAGGACGACAACTCATGGATGCTTGGCTAAGCCTCATACTTGAAGAGGAGGGTTGCTAGCTTCGCTTTGGGCTGCCGCAGGTCACCTCATGCTTCAATGTTACAAGTACTGCATTTTGCTCTCAACTTTCCAAACTAGGGTTTAATGTCATTTAATGTCTTTCCTTTCGTCACTTGCCATGCTTTTAGGTTCAGTTGCATTCTAATGGTAGATGCATTGATATCCTTAGATGTCATTTACGAGCCATTGAAATGAGGTTAAATGCTGTGGTTTCAAACTGAATGGGACTTTGGAAGAATTTTTGGTTTGACTCCAATTAGAGTGGTTCTAGGGTTAGGTTTTTACAGTTAAACAAACATCCGATTTGGCTTTAACTATATGTCATTTGCCCTATCGCGAGGAATAACGAGGACACCGTAATACCTCCCTTACGTTATCAAGCTAGTGACCCGTTTCAAGGTTACTATTTCACACTTTCATTGAAGCTATTATCAAGTAACTGGAAGGAACAAACCACTGCTTTTAAACAAATCCAAAAAATCCAAACAAAAAGCCTCACCATTTTCAAACACTGATGCAAATCATTTGGGATGAAACTCATCCCCGTGTTCGACCTTAGACCGCTAATCGCAAAGAGTTTACCATGGCAAGTAGGAGGAACATAGGAAACAAATATTGTTGATTCCGATCACCTTACCGTGGCGCGAATCAGTAGATATCACCTTATCATCACACCCTTTATCATCCCCTTCATCGCCTCCTATCGATGAGACCATGGTTGACTTTATATTAGAGTTGGGTGCACTTCCAAATATACGACCTCGTGCTCCATGTATACGTTGAGTACTTCATCCATCAACTCCCTTAGCTCCATCGGCTCCATCAGCTCCGTTTGAGATTACACAGGACCCAATAGATCAACTAGCTGTGTATTCTAGGCATCTTCCTAAGAGAAATATAAAGACTCCCTCTTGTGGGACTCAATGATATATGTTGATATTTGTATATATTGATATTTGTATACAATTCTTATATATTTACATTTTAAATGATAATATACATAACTAGATACAACCTCATAGTGTAAAAATAAACCCACAAATATTTAAATAAACTTAGGTTTATTCGATTTAAGGATATTGGATGTGTTTGTAAAATTTAAAAATATTTATAAATATGTGTCTTCGAATCCACATGTGATTGTCGTAATTTATCTAATAGTAAATATTTTCGCTTCAATAATTTTTAAATAAGTCGATGTATCCATTACTTGATGTAATTCTTATCCAATAGTAAGAATTTTCAAGCTTTTAATAATTTTTAAATAAGTTGATATATCCATTACTTGATATAATTTATCTAATAGTAAATATTTTCGTTTCAATAATTTTTTAAATAAATATGTACAAGAATAATAATAATTTTGGAGGTAGCCTGGCATCATATGCCAATCGTCACAAATTACATTATATATCGCTGTCTATGACAGCGCCAATTGAATTCAATAAAGATAATACCGTTGTCAATGGCAACAACAAATAAAGGCTCGGGGAGAAAGGGGTGAAATGAGGGAGGAAGAAAGGTTGGGGAGATTATTAATACGACAATGTCGCTGTCCATGACAGCGGAAAATAAACTTAAACGATGGAGACAATGGCAAATAAACAAAGGTGAAGCCATTGTTATGGACAGTGGCAATTGAAGCTTCAAAAAATTATTACCTTGTTGTATCCCACGTGGCCCAGACATGCTACTTTGGACAATACTTTCAAACTAAAACTAATTTCGTATTTTTTTTTAAAAACTCTATTTTAATCCAAAACCCTTAAAATTGCCAATGACATCTTTACTTTTGACGGAGCATCTTTATTCCTGAGCGATAGATCAGCGACGATGGCCTTCGTTTACGAAGTTTCTCCATACTATCTGAGAGCCAAGAAGGGGGAAAATTATGTTAATTAAAGTCGATCTGGAAAAAGCCTATGATCAACTTTTTTGGGATTTCATTGAAGACACACTGGAGAGAGTTGGGCTCCTAGACTCCTGGATCCGTAATATTATGCAGTGCATCGAGCGATGGGAATGACCATATGTTGGAATCGAAAACCACGGATTTGTTTAAGCAGGCTAGAGGAATCGAATAAGGGACCGGTGAGCCCTATATCTTTGTGCTATGCATGGAAAGAAATTTGGGACACGCTATAAATGGTCGTGCGACAAGGTGGCTAGAAACTATTTCCGCTGAAGACATGGCCTAAACTCTCTTTGTTTATTTTTTCTTCAAACGACCTCCTTCTCAAGCTGAGGTGGACCAAATGCCCATTATCCTGGATTGCATTAATAATTTTTGTGCCATTTCAGGCCAAAAAATCAGTTCGCAAAAGTCTTGCATAGCTTTCTCTCGGGGGGTGGAGGCAAGTGTGGCTAATAGAATATCGAGCATATCTGGAATACCAGTAGTTACCAAACTCGGCAAATATTTGGGAATCCCTTCAATTATGGGACGTGTGAATAGCAGTCTCTTTCAACATGTTTCTGGGCAAATAAATGGAAGGTTGGAAGGTGGAAGCTAAGACCACTCACTTTGGCTGGTAGGACGGTATTAACACGGGCGATTGCCAACTTTCGACTCAATATACAAGATGCAATCTTTCACCTTAGCTAGTCTCTTCTATGCTATTGATAAAAAAGTCAGAAATTTCATTTGGGGAGGGACACAGAACAAAAGCTGGATTCACTTAGTAAAATGGGACACCCTTATCCGAAGCAAACAAACAGGTGGCCTTGGAATATGAGGCATGAAACAGGTCAATTTAGCCTTCATGGGAAAGTTGGGGTGGCGGATCCTCACGCGCCAAGATGACTTTTGGGTTAAGATTCTTTTGTTAAAATATTTAAAACTAAGGGTGACGTTGGAAAAATTCTCCAAAAGAAAGGATGTGTCTAACGCCTGGAGAGGAGTGACAGTTGCTACTCATCTTCTAAAAACGGGGCTAACTAGAATTTTTAATGGTAGGACACCTTTGTTTTTGGCACCCAGCCAGATGGTTAGGATCTTCCTTTTAAATGATTGCGGATCACTAGGAAGTTGGATGTGATGGAGCTCTCTTCGAGTCTCCCATTAGACTCTTGAACAAAATCATGAACGTCATACTCCGACAAGATGACCAGGAAGGATGACATATGTTGGGGGCTAACGAGTTCCAATTGCTTCTCTATTCACTCAGCTTATGTGAGTCTCTGTTGAACCACCCCTTGCACGATAAAGATGATATATGGGTCTCAATTTGAAAACTTAAAGTCCCCTAGAAGATCCGCCAATTCTTATGGCTTGTGTACCATGGAAAAATCTTAACAAATGTGGAGATAATGAGGTGAAGATTCACGAACCCACCTACCTGCCACTGTTGCACTCATGCCTGGGAAAACCCCGATCACCTGTTTAGGAGCTGCACAAAAGCAACTCCGTTGTGGGAAAAACTTGCCACACCGTTGACGACAAATGGATGCACTGGAACCTTTCACGGAAAGGTAGCCGATACTTTCTACCTTGGAAAGAAACTTTTGCAACCTATTTATGGTTGATGTGGAAATGGAGAAATAACAATGTTTTCAACGGGATGAGAAAGCAGCGAAATCCCAGCGATACAACACTACACATTTGAGTTTCCTAGCAACTTTCTGAAGACGGGGGTGGGTGCAAGAAGGATGCCGGGGCGGTATGGTAGGATGGACCCTCCTAGTGTAGACCCTCGATTTTGTCCTTGACACTTACATTTTATCCTATGGGTGTCCACGCTCACCTATCTCGTTCTCCTGCCAACATAGGGCCCATTTAACCTTAATTCGGTTTTGAGCCTCCGTAGAGCTTATTTGTGATCCATTAAATTCATATGTAGTTGTTCACTTAAAGTGTCATTATGGCGATTTTTTACTGGCATTGTGCCGCTGGGTGGCAAGTGCCCCCCATGGGTTTTTGGCTCGATTGGAGTTTATTGGAGTATGTCAAATTCGGAGCACTTGATCTTGTTTCGATCGTATCTCCCTTGTCCGAACTCGGAATCATGCGCCGTTTATTTTGTTGGATTCCTTATTCGCCAAGAAGGTTTCTTTTAAAAATGTATAATTTTTTTAACCATTTGAGTAATCGATTTGATTTGTTCGTCGGGGCAGTACATATACAACACTGTTTTTTGGGTTATTTTGGCAAGCACTCCTCCTTGTTTTGATCATATCTCCCTTATCCGAACTTGGAATCGTGCACCGTTTTTTTTTTTGGTCTCCTTATTCTTCATGAAACATTCTGTCAAAATTTCATAAATTTTCTCCAACGGCTCGATTAGTTGGAATCTGGTTCAACCAGTTTGTCGGGCTAGCTTGTGTGGAGAGCTGCTTTTTGTGATTTTGGAGCCCAAATCCCATATAGATCGTGCCCATATGCTCCAAATCGGTCTTGGGCAGTGTTTTGGGTCCATTTTGGGCTTTGGCTTGAGTTACATGCAGCCCACCATGGTCTCTTGGATACTTGGTGGTGAAACGAAAGCAGAAAACTTAGGAGTCAACATGGAGGTGGTGAGGGGATGTTAAGTGTGTGATTAAGTGCCACGGTGGTGATCGGAATCAACAAAAATTGTTTCCTGTTCCTCCCTACTTTGCCGTGGTCAAACTCTTTGCTTGAGTATAAGCGAATCTAAGGGTCGAACACGGGGATGGGTTTTCATCCCACGAATGATTCGCATCAATGTTTGAAAATGGTGAGACTTTTTGTTTGGATTTTTGGATTTTGGTTAAAAACAGGGGAGTTGGTTGGTCACTGGTTAACTGTAATGGCTTAAAATGAAGTGTGAAATGGTAACCTTCAAGGCTTGGGTCACTAGCTTGATAACATGGGGGTATTACAGTGTCCTCGGATTATTTCCTCGCATTAGGGCAAATGACATGCATTGACCAAAACCGGATCTTTGTTTAGCTATAAACCTAACCCTAGAATCACTCCTATTTAAGTCAAACAAATACTAAGCATTCAAGTCATTAGTTTGAAACCCTAGCATTTAACCTCATTTCAATGGCTGCGTAAATGACATCTAAGAGATATCGGTGCATCGCCATTAAGTCTGCCCGAACCCTAAAAGCATGACAAGTATTGACCAAGGGAAAGACATTAAATGGCATTAAACCCTAGTTTGGAAAGTTTGGAACCATAAATGCAGTACTTGTACATTTAAAGCATGAGGACAACTACGAAGCTAATATTATTCAGCAGCCTCCTCCTTCTAAGGCTTTGGGAAGCAGCGAGCATCCCAGCAGGTTGTATCCTCAAGGGGTGTGTTTAGCGGCCAGAAAAATGAGAGAAGAGAGCAAAATATAACCTAAAGCTAAAGCTGCGGGAAAAACTTGCATAAAATAAAACTTAGGGTTACAAAGTTGTGAGAGCTTAACATATAGCCAACCCAAGGTGTGAAATGATAAATACCTAAAATGTGAAGTACAATAGGGACAAAATGGTAATTTATCAACGTGGTCGTTTGGAATCAAAATACCAAAAACACAAAATGGCCTTTCGATATACGAGAAATTTCTCTAGCATAGAGAAGAATTTAAGCTATGCTGGCGAAATTCTGAAGATAGCGAAAATGAAAAATTTAGCTATGAGCGATAATTTAAGCTAGGCTAGCGAGGAAATTTAAGCTAACAAGCGAAAATTTCACATAGCGAGAATTTAAGCTAAGTGCGAAATTTTCACTATGATTAAATTTCCATGAATCCTGAGGAAATTCATAATGCATAAGCGAAATTCACAGTTTCCTCTGCTTTACGTTTTTGCTCTGCATCATTCCTCCAACAATTCCACTTCACATTTCTTCATTTTTGGCTGAAAAAATCACTATGAATCCTCAGCATTCAGCACAAACTTGACATCAAACTTGAAATTATTAGGTAGACATACGCAAACACACCAAAAAATTACAAAAACAAACTCGAAATAAATCGGTGGTATTAAGTAGCACGCACGTGTCAATTGGCTCAATTCATATGATTAGTGTGTAGAAAGCACTCAAAACCTATCTTGAATAGGATTCAAAATAGCACTTTTTGGGCACTAATCAATGTGGTTTCAAGGCTAATGGAGCTCTTTCCAGGGTTTGAAGGTGGAAAACACCAGGTGGGCTCAGAGGTTGAGATGGGAATCAGTATAAAATGAGAGAAAGATCAGAGTGTAAGGACCTTTGGAACTTTTGGGAGCTCGGATGCACATTTGATATTTTGAGATGGTTAGCTTAGTTTTTTTCTGCGTTTTGTGGAAGAGAGTAGAACTAAACCCTTGCTCCCTTTCACATTTCATATCTTCTTCCACACATGCTTTCTGATCCTTGAATAAAATATATCTTTTTGCTTAGCTGGCCCAAGCAGAGTTTGTTGGGTAAGGCAATGATCCATGGGGCCAAGTTTTCGATTTGGTAAACCACTAGGCCTTTTTATTGCATATTCATTTATTATCTCATGAGAACTTCAAGGTGCATGCAGTGATGATGACTATGGGGACTTCCATGGAGTGTCATTCCTTTTAGTGATTGAATGGTATGGTTTCATGCTTCATGCGTGGGAACCGGTTCAACGGTTTTGTGACACCCATTTCCGGGAATTCGTTGACCACCGTCAACTGCTTGAAAACACATTGTGTCTACATATCATTAAACCCTTATGATAAAAATGGCCACATTGGCCTACATATCATACTCACCAACAAATATCCAACTATATCATAATAGTTTAAAGAGTTATTCCATCACTCTTAATACAAACATGTTTCAATTGTAATATTTCATACATGTTTTACAAAATATATATCAAAGCCACAATCCGACTTTCTTCTTAAAAGAGAACTCCTGATGGCGTGGTCTTTCGAACACTCCTGGCACCACAAATAATTTTCCCTCGACAGGGTGACCAATGCCAAGTAGTGGACTTATCCTACATGGGTTACTCCCCACCTAAAATGCACATGCAATGGTACAACACAAACGTCCACATTCCATACAATTTACAATTCACACATGGAATGATTTATATCATGCATGAAAATGTTTTCCATGCCCATACCCCGATTACCCAGACTCCCTCACCAGGCTATTTCAGAGTGAAAATGCGATCTTGGTAATGCACCAATGACACTCAACTACGAGCTGTGTCGGCTCACCCAACACCAATGCAATTTGCCAATGGGTAACCATCCCGAGTCAATCCCGACTCCTATCGCTCAACTCTAGGTCTAAGTGATGAACATGACCGTGTGTTTTTCTCTGAGGCCGCATAACTTTTTGGATAGTCACAGTGGTCCTCTCCACACCCATACAACCTTCCGGATTGCTTATGTGGTCTTTTACACCCATTCAGGTCTTTTACACCCATGCAGGACCTTTCGGATATTACCACGGGTCTCCTACACCTGTTCCAAGAACGCCCAACACACATTAATTATTTCTAATTTTATAATTTGAACTATGAGTCCTTATTGGACTTAGTACTAAAGACAAACTCAACCCACATTCACCAAGAGTGGTGAATAACCATATCGTGCACCCACACCCGACCCGGCCTTAATGCCGTGCACATAGATACAATGATGCCAAATTCATATGACAGGATTCCCATGGTTCATACACGATTATATTTCGGATAATTAATGACTCATGTTAACACATCAATTTAGCATGCATCAACATATCGACACACAATCCATACCATCAATTCAAGCAAATTTACATGGACATTTTTGGTCCAATAAACAGTAATTTGTTTTTAACGGTCCACATGTGAATCCATGGCTGCCTTGGACAACCCCCGTCACGATGCGCGCCTCTTTGGAGCAGGGGTGCCTAGCCATTTCCAACCTCACTTCCTCCCAGCCCCATTCATTGCCTTCATCATACAAAACAACACACATGGACAATTTACATCCAAAATAAATTTTCTGAGTGGTTACAACCACAGTCAGAGTATCCCGGTCGTGGGTATCGAAAGTAGTCCACTTCATATACGATCACTTTCCTTGGGGGCCAGGAAATGTTTAGCATTAAGCCTCCTAGCTCCCAAACACCATTTTCATGTCATTTTTAAACAAAATAACCAAGTGGGAGAAGACCCTACCTCCCGGTTGCTTGAAACTCCACAAACCAGTGGTCTGGCCACTGAGTGGGGGAAGAGGCTTTGTCTATTGGCTCGCTAGAATGACCCGGTCAGATCCTTGAAAGAATTTAAAGAGAAGGTGAAGCCTCTCTCTCTAAAATCCCTTCCTTTCTCTCTCTTTTCTTTCTCTTTCTAAAAATCCTCTCCTTTCCCCCACTCAACCGGTTGGGTCAAGTTGGTCAAGTGGGAGAGTATTACTCTTACCACATGTCAGCCTACTATTGACTCATAGGATTACACCTTATCCTCTTATCCCTCTACTTTGGGATTTTCATTCAATGGCATCTTGCCATGTGTCCACCTATGGCCCACACTTGAGCTCATGTTTGACTGATTCTACACATGACACGTGGCACCTCTTGAGCCACTCAAAATGTGCCAAGTGTCCTGTACTACTCTTGTTGCCTCGAAAAACGTGAAAATTCCGACTGTCTGGGAATTCGACAAAATTCGACGTGGTAGCTAGATTTTGTGAGACAATTCCAACAGTGAAGTCTGTTTCGTCATCAGAGATCTAGAAAAATTCCAGATTTTGATCGAAATTACCATTTTACCCTTTTTCAGAAAATTAATTTTCCGATTCTTATAGTTTAACTGAATGGCCAGGTTTTAGCTTTAGCGGATTGTTTAGTTGAGACCATACTCATACGAGTGAGAATCATGAACCATTGTTTTTTAGTTTCCTTATTCTTTAGGAATATTTTGACTAAATTTGAGGATTTTCCTCAACCATTTTAACCGGTAATATGCTCTTAAGTGAGGCTGGTTCGATAGTTTATCTTGGGCCACCCGGTTTCGAAAACACAACAGTTGTTTTGAGTTGGTTCTCTGAGTCATCCGAGCTTGGAATACTTTGCAATTTGTTTTGTTCTAGTTTTATTATTTAATGAATATTTTGACCAAATTTGAGGTTTTTCCTCAACCGGCTGAATCGGTTGGGAAACCGGACCAGCCGGTTCATTAGGTTTAGTTTTCTGAAATAGCAGTTTGGGTACTTTGCTTTGTTTGTCTACGTTCTACTCATTGAGGTTGAGATTACTTTTTCTGACATTTTGTTGGATCCACGACTCTGTAAGGGAAGGTCTGAAAAGACTGAGACCTTCTCTCCCATTTGGCTAAACCGGTTGAAACAGTTAACAGTTCATTAGGTTCAGTTTTCCGAAACAGCAGCTTGGGTTGTGTATTGAGTTGGATGAAGCGAGGTTCTGATTATTAAAATTTGAATGTAGGTGTGTGGTACAAGGTTGTCTCTTGTCTCCTTTGGATTGGTTTGGAGCCTTTGGCATTGCATACACCAAATGGTTGCCAGGTTCTGACTCCCGAAATTTGTCATTGGGGCGATTTTGTGAATGGCATGACCTTCTAGGAGCAGTGGTTGTATGGAAGCTTTATGTAGTTGAATTTAGCAGCTAGGTTCATAAGCTTTAGATAGCTAAATTTCAGTTTGGTTCTGCCTGGGGATCTAGGTGCATTTGCATTGTAAATTAGTGAATCCATGGTTTTGTTTAATAAAATGGGGTGGCTTGATTGCAGACCTGTTTTAGAACACTTTGTCGTGTTTAGTTGGTTCTGCTCACTCATTCGACTGGAATCATCACATAGTTTGTTTTGTAATTCTTCTTTGTGAAATTTTCTAACAAAGTTTTAGAAATTTTCTCAATCGTTTGGACTTGTTGAGAACCGGTTCAAGCAGTTGTGCAAAACCAAATCATGGCTGACCTATTTTGCATATTTAAACTGAATCTATTATGGCGTGCTCCCCATTATCGAACCTATAAGTCGCCTTTAGGGTATAGGTTCAGTTTGGTTTGAACAAAGTGGGGTAGTGGGCAATATTAGGATTAGTAGAGTGGTTTGGTTGTGGGATTTTAAGATGTGTTGCTAAAGGAATGCATGATGATGTGTGATGTATTATTTGCCCTACATTATTGCGGCGTATGGTTAGGACCTCAGTGCGTGCTTGGGCGTGGGATTTGTATTCATATCAGCATGGTGTTTGGACTTTATTTTAGTTACATTGAGCTTGTTGACTGACCTCTTATGCAGCGCTTGGCTAGGGACCATAGGTACAAACCCATTTTTTTGATTGGTTGAGTGTTTATGTTAGATACTGAGTAGGTTGGTGTGATTCGAGTCATCTATGTAGCCTAGGATGCTATTTAATATTTAACCCATAAGCTCCCACATTCCCAATTCATTAGTATAGACCAAGTTCCGGGCCTAGAGGGGTTCTACCTTGCATGAGGTACCTTCCCAATAGGTAAACTGATCCCCGGACCTAGAAATCTAGTCTTTTAGATCTCTTTTCTTTATTTGGAGTCGATGGAGTTTTGTTCTTACTTCATTTCCCCGTTTACAAAATAAAAAATAAAAGTAAGTGGCGACTCCCGAAGCAAAACCATTCCTCCTGGGGACCAGTTTTCCAAAACTCGAGAAAAATCGACCCACGTTTTCTTTTCATTTAAAGCGAGTTCGCGGGCCTTTGGATTGTGCCAGGGTTCACAAATTGGTGACTCCATTGGGGACCGAACCGAATCTCTGGTTTCATAAGAGGGTCAAGCTTGAACGAGTTAGGTATATTAGACAGCGGTTCTGTAACGGTGGACTCTTAGGCTACATAAATGATTGATGACCACTTACCTTGTTGATTATTTAGTACTTAATGGTTGGTTTGATAACGTATGTTCACTTGTGGGATTCTAGCATGCTTACAAATGGTTAATTGGTACCTAATTATATGTTTCTAATTGGCATAGATGGTTAGATTGTGTGTAGATTCTATGGTAGACTTGCTCTTTGCCCCTGACGGTTTGTTGCATGGCTACCCTCTCCCTTGCATGACTACTTGATTTTTTTGTATTTATGGGGCGCGCTTGTATCCCCTTATTTCCGATCACTAGTCTTGGTCGACCATTCCTCATGAGTTGCCTATGTTGCTTAGGAGGCATTCCCAATTGTTTGCCTTCGATTAAGCTAGGGATTTGGAGTAGGGTCTAGTGTAAGGGCTATATCGATGTTTTGGAGCATTTTGGAGATGACGGATATCCGATCAATGAAGACATGTATAGCTCTGAGTTGGATTTCATAGATACATGCGTGGCCAGTGTGTCATTTTTATTGTCGGTTAGGATCTTAGGTTCGTATCCACGCTGAAGTCTGATCATCTAGCACAGGGACTTACCTTTTCTCTTTGTTGGCTTGTGAGCCACCTTACCCCTGAGGTATTACCATATCAGAATCTCGCTCCTACTTGTGAAGCCATATATCAGTTTAGCGGTTGACATCACATGTTAGTGCATTCTCTTGGAGGATTTGGTCATACATTTCTTGGATTGATTTCAAGATTGATGATGTAGGATTTGATTATTTATTTCTTATATGGATTGTTGAGTGGAAGCGACTGGATTATGGAATTGGACAGATGGAAGCGGCGTTGAGATCGAATCCACACGATCCCGGATAGAAGCGACATCGGATCATAGAGATATGGACCTCATGCTGTTGTGTTGACAGTTGGCTGAGATTACGATACCATGGCGGCACCAGGATCTATAGCCAGGGCCGGGACGAGTTGATGACATTAGTCCCATACATTGTCAAATATGGGAGCACCATGACCCTCTTTGCACCCCCACTTTACCGCGCCACCTAGACCATTTTGTCTGACGGGACTATCTGTTCTACCTCCACCACCACCACTATTCAATCGGCCACGGGTTGGGTGTATTATACATGGTCGGAGGCGAGACCACACCATATTTTGTTGTGGCCCCTGCACTGATTGTTGATGAAACCAATCCCGCATCAGTAAGATTGAGCAGAGGATCAGGTCTTTGCATGTTTCTAATGGGGTTATAGGTTGGGACGGAGATGATGACCTTCGGTGTAGCCTTGCCCGTTGAGTTAATGTCGGACATTGAGAGGTACACGGGGATAGGGTGCCCTCGTATTCAATTACACTTGTATAGTGCTATTATGCGCGGGCATAGATTGGATGAGGCACAGATGATCATGCTTTTCCCTCTATCACTGAGTGGTGCCGCTCAGCGTTGGTTTGCCTCATTGGACCCTTCGAGGAGTAGGACATGGGCTGATTTGGGATAAGAGTTTATCAGATAGTATTCTTTTAATATTGTAGTGGACGTATCCCGGAGAGAGTTGGAGGCCCTCAAGTAGAGGCCAGATGAGTCGGTCACTTCATTCATCTCTCGCTGGAGGGAGAAGATAGCACAGATTATAGATAGACCCTCAGAGCGCGATTAGATCGGCATGATTATGCGCAGTCTTCCGCCCTGCTTTGCTAAGCATCTCATGGGCTTCCCACAGACAGACTTTAGGTCATTGGTTCATGCCCTCTATGGCATTGAGGAGGGCATATCTAGAGGATTATGGGCAAACTCTTGCCCAGACTAGGGAAAGCCCGGGAGTCGGGACCCGGACCATCGGATGTTGGTGCCATTGGCAGTGAACCGCCCAGTCCCCACATCACCCTCAGTTTGAGAGGCATTTTTCGAGACACTCCTTCTGCGTATAATCTGACGGGATAAGTCTGAGACAAGGTGCTCATTTCAGGCCAACTGGGCTTATCTACATCCCCCACCCCAGCCAGTATATGTTACATAGGCACCTCAGAGGCCACCTATACAGTACCATCAGCGATTATAGGCAGCCTTCGCAGGGGCCCAGGCCGGGTGGTTTTACAACTCGGGATGCCCGTTTGGTAGAACATTTGGAGATTGGTTGAAGGGTTTGATTGTTCCGCTACCACCCGGACCACCACTCACGACCTACGGATTTGGGGCGGATCTTCCTTGTGCCTATCATAGAGAGAGGTCATGATACATGGTTAATGCTGACATTAAGGCATGCTATTAAGGACTTGATTGATCACGGTTTGGTTGATTTGGGGCGCCACAGATTATTTAAACGCTCCCTCATGATGCTAGAAATTTATACCTCCACCCAGATTGGTATACATTCGATTGAGTTTTTGGGAGATGAGATATTCATGATGGAATAGGATGGAGAGGCTCCTCAGCCAATCTGTTTGTATGCAGACTTAGACTTTAGTGGATACACCTATGGTTAGAAGGTCTCCAAGCCATTTAGATTGATTCCAGATGATGTTCCCCTACAGAAAATAGTATCGCCAGTATACTTGCAGCATGTTCCACCAATGACACCCTTCATTTTGTTCCCGGAGGAGTATGGGCCAGTACATAGAGTTGTTCAGATTTTTACGAGGAGTGAGAGGGTAGCTCATCCCCCATTTGTTGATAGACCTTTTCTTCTTTGGGGCGATGCTAGAGATGAGATTCAAAGGGAGGATGATGAGATTTTGCGCCAGCTACACACCACTCAGGCCCGCATTTCCATTTAGAGCTTATTGGCCTCATCCGTCACACATAGAGACGCCTTGATGAGCTCCGGTGCGATTAGGTTGATACTACTACCACCACACAGGGGGTGATCCCTTTGCGAAAGGATGGGCTACATGCATAGTGTTTTCTGACGATGATTTACCACATGAGGGATCAGACCATGTTCGTCCTTTGTTCATCGATGTTGCTTGTTCGAAGTCCTGAGTGTCATCGTCTGTCTTGTGGACCGCGGCTGCATACTGAGCGTTTGTCCATTAGTTATTGCCAATTTCTTTGGGATTTTCACCATCTGATTTTGAGCCATCCACCGCAGGCAAATCGAGCTTATGGCCGGGACTAAGAACCGATTATGGTACTCTCACTACACATGTCATGATAGGGCCGGTCAGATATTATGTGTTTTTCCAGGTTCTGAGGATTCAGTCATCCTTTAACATGCTTTTGGGCCGCCCTTAGATTCGTGAGGCGGGTGCTATACCATCTTCACTTCATCAGAAGGTGAAGTTCATACACAAGAGGCACATTATCGATACAATATAATGAAAGATCTTGTTACCTCTCTTACCCAGGCTAGTGTTACAAATCAGTCACAATGAGGACGACTTGCACTTGACCGAATTTGCTTTTTACGAGGTCCAGGTTGTCAGTTTAGTGGATGACGACAGACACATGGTACCTATGTCTTTTGATCAGCACAACAACACTTTGGTACTCAGTATGATGAAAGGCATGTCCTATATGCCTAGCTTGTGATTGGGTCGCCGCTAGCAAGGGCCGCGTGAGTTTGCTTTCACAATTGATCATGACATACCATATGGATTGAGTTACACTCCTTCTGAGGATGATGCACGACACATGGCTTGGCTGCGCCGAGATAGGGTGAGAGCTCGCTTGTTTGGGTCCCATTCGATTACCCATTTTACCAAAGGATCAGAGCATGCACCCACACAGAAGGAGTTGACCATGTTTTGGGGATGGTTGAGATTTGAGGCATTCAACAGGCCTTTGGACAAATTTGTTTGAGTTCTAAGACCACCGAGCCACCCGAGGCCGTGATAGTTGCCCCCCATCACCGGATCGAGCTAGTGTGTTTTTAGGTATTGCTCTGAGGTGGTCCCGGACTATGATCTACCTATGAATTTAGGGGATGATACTGATGGAGTGACTCTTCCTGATACTTACATGGACAAGATGGACATGATCGGCACTGGCTGTATCCTTGATACAGCCCCGCGTGGGCCCCATTATGCTTTTGACATATTAGGAGTTTCAATGATTGATTCTAATGATGTGACACTTTATGATGCTTGCACTGATGCGATGGACATGATCGGCACTGGCCGCATTATGGATGCTTCCACACCTAGGCCCTGGGTAGCTTTAGGTGTGTTTGCGTTTCTATGCTAAAGTTTAATGGTGATGGACTTGTTTCTGCGTATTATTCGATCTTGTTTTACGGTGAGAGACATACGGACTCTGTGGACCCACCTTTTTCTTTTGACACTATGTCCAAGTTTGTCACCCTCTTTGATGACATTTCTAATGGTAATAATGACATGAGCATTTTCGAGTATTTGCTTGTGTTACTACATTTTCCTTTGATTGCACCACCAGCACCCACAACACATGTATGCGATGTTGATGATGTGGGAGATACAGATGACCCACTAGGTGGTCAGTCAGAGTGTGATTCGGATACAGAGGATAGGAAAGTTACACCCATTTTTGGTAGCAGAGTTAATGGAGTTACAGGGCTGGATCGGCTTAGGAGATTAAGTTAGCTCTTCTCTATCGATGAGAGGAGTGAGTGGTTGACCTACTCGGGTTATACTTAGGATGTAATTGCATGGTGGTATGAGATATACCGAGGCCTTGGCCCACTATAGTTCGACATCACACGCCCGTTTGCATACTAAACCGATTAAGCGAAATTAGAGACTACACCCTCGATGGAGTTTGCAGGTTAAGGAGGAGATTCATAAGCAACTTAGTGTTGGCTTCCTGTCAATAGTTAAGTATCCTAAGTGGTTGGCTAATGTCGTCCCTGTTCCTAAAAAGGATGGCAAGGTTAGAGTTTGTGTTGACTTTTGATATTTGAATAAGGCTAGCCTTAAGGATGATTTTCCCCTCTCACACATTGATATGTTAGTTGACAGCACTGTAGGGCACCCTATGTTGTCCTTCATGGATAGGTTTTCCGGGTATAATCAGATTTTGATGGCTCCAGAGGATATGGAGAAGACTTCTTTCATCACTGAGTGATGTACTTATTGCTATCGGGTCATGCCATTTGGGTTAAAGAATGCAGAAGCCACTTATCAGAGAGCTGCTACTACTTTATTCCATGATATGATGCATAGGGATGTTGAGGTATATGTGGATGACATGATAGTGAAGTCCCCGGGACAGGGCACATCACTTAGCAGCATTACAGAGATTCTTTTAGAGAATCCGATAGTTCAGGTAAGATTTAATCCCATGAAGTGCACCTTTGGGGTGATTCTGGGAAATTACTAGGCCACATTGTTATCGAGAGAGGTATAAAGGTTTATCTAGAAATATCAGAGCCATGCCGACATGCCTACTCAGGGACGGAGAGGAGATTAGAGCTTTCTAGGCGATTGTAGTATCATTCATTTTCATTCTTCAGATTAACAGACATATGCGAGCCTATCTTCCATCTTCTAAGGAAGAATCAACCTACAGTTTGGAATGATGATTGTTAGCATGCTTTCGAAAAGATTAAGGAGTCCCTCATTTCTCTTCCAGTTTTAGTGCCCCCCACACCAGGACGCCCTTTACTTCTGTACTTGTCAGTTTCAGACATGGCATTGAGATGCATGTTAGCTCAGCTCGATGATTCTGGGAAGGAGCGAGACATTTATTATTTGAGTAAGAGGATGCTGCAGTATGAGTGTGGATACATCATGATTGAGCGCCTCTATTTAGCATTGGTTTGGGCCACCAGGAGACTTAGACACTATGTGATAGAGTATTCAATAATCTTAGTCTCACGTGGGGATCCGTTGAGATATTTGTTTGATAGGCCTATCCTAACTGGTAGGCTCATGAGATGGTTGGTTCTATTGACAGAGTTTGATATTTAGTATGTGACACAAAAATCGGTAAAGGGAAGCATTGTTGCAGATCATTTAGCTTCTTTTCGATGTCGATGATCGTCGATTGGCGGTGAAGTTTCCGATGCCGCAGTTTGTTTCAATGACCAGTATTGCAAGATGGCGATTGTACTTTGATGGTGCCGCCAATCAGTTGGGGGTTGGTATTGGAATCCTATTGATATCACCGCAGGGGGATCATATTCCCAGATAAGTCCGGTTGACATTCTCTGATCATCATCGGTTGACGAATAATATAGTTGAGTATGAGGCTTGCATTACATGCTTGAGGCGTAGCCCAGTCTTGGGTAAGGCGGTTGGAAGTCACGGGGATTCCAACTTGATTATTCAGTAGACTTAGGGTATTTGTAGCACTCGAGATGAGAAGCTAAAGCCTTACCATGCTTACCTAGACTTGCTAGTTGCCAGATATGATGAGTTGAGATATATACATCTGCCTAGAGCAAAAAATCAGTTTGCTAATGCGTTAGCCACCTTGGCTTATGTAATTGAAATTCTGTAGGAGTGACTATGCGACCATTGCTGATTGAGACCAGGTCCGCACCCACATACTGTTGTTTGATTGGAGATATTGAGGATCAGGATAAGTTTTCATGGTATCATTGTTCACCCCTTTTTCTGTGATGGACGAAAACACCTATACAAATTTATAACGTTATTACCCAAAGTTGTATCTAATCCCATCAATAAGACCGCCGAAACTTGTTTGTTGTGTTCTTATCTATTGTGCGATTAAGCGGTTTCTTTAAAGTAATTCATTTTCTTTACAGTTTTTGATCCGAGGATCTTTATAGATGTCTGGTCGAACAAGTAGTAAATTGGATTTAAGTCTAGTCTCATTACCACAGAGAGATCTCAAAATTCCTCAATCAACTTCTGCGACTACTCGAACTACATACTATTTGGACTTTGATAGAAATGAAATATTCTTGCAAACCTTAAAATAATAAAAACTGAAAAGTGACTTAACAAAATGAATTAAAGCTGAAAATCTAAAATAACAAATTGAGCCCGATCGATTTATCTTTAAAGGGAGCATTGAAAATCTGCTATTGTGAAACATCAATTCTGTGAGACTACTACGTAACTTTGCTTCATGAACCACGTATTTACTTTTGTCAGAACCAGGGTAGATGCGGTTGGATCTCTCCTTACATAGCTATGTTCATCATCTAATCTTCACTGATTCTTTCGAAGAGAGGATTAGATAACTACTTGCACTATCCCCAGGTTTCCTTGTTGCGGATATTTTTCTTTTCAATACTTCATACACCTTGAACATGGTATGGCTTGCTCCTAAGACATAGGTATAGCATGGGTTTACACTTCTGACTCTCTTCCTCAAAATTGGAACAGTTCATCATTTCCTTGATTAGATCCTTGCTAACACGGGATTAGACTTTGCGTTGAATCGAGGTGAACTCTGCTTTTAAATTGATAAGTCATTCCAACTCCAATCCTCGATTTCAAGTGAGAAGAGCGATTTATAGAGCTTACATTCACGAGCTCATTAGATCTCCATTATCGGTTCATACCTTTGAGAAATTGTTCACCTCTTAGGAATGCCTTCTCTGTGTCCTCGGAGGGGCCTCACGGAAATCGAGGCATGAAACAGTCTATTGCGGGTATAGGACAACCGATATTGGGATCAGATCTGAATATTCGGAACCAGCCAAAGTAGATTTACTCCAAATTTGAAGTTCGGTTAACCCACGATAAATTTATACAGGAAAGATAAATTCTAACAATAGAGTCTATTCAATGGAAGTTGGGTTTCTAAATTACTTAATTACACACAAAGGTGGCTCTTTGATCAAGAGGACCACTGTAAATCGGAAACTGGAAGACCGAATTCCAAAAATTGTTTGGACTTCAAACGATCCAGGGAGTAATTTGAAGGCAATAGCATTTTGCATTCAACTTCAACTTTAACAGCTAACGTCCAGATCCAAAATTTGAAAGAAATAACAATCTAATCTAAAATAACAACAAAACAAAAAAAAGAAAAATTAAAATACGCAGGCCTTAGGCTACGGATCGTTCTAAGCCGCCCGAAGTTGCTTTCCTTGATAGCATCTTCTCTTATTTATAAGGTTACGAAGTTGGGCCCCTAACTTTGATGCCTCCTTGTGGATTTGGTCGCGGCCCATTTGGTTGTTAATGTCGCGACCTCGATTCTTTGTCGCGACATCAGTTGTCTAAGCATTTGTCGCAGAAGCTTTTATTTGGTCGTGACTTGCCTTTAGCATCCCTTGGCTCTTCACAATAATATGACGATTCTTTATCCAGCGACCTCGAGTTGTCTCGACCACGTCGCGAGAAGCTTTTATTTAGTCCGCGACATCAGTTGTCTAATCACTCATCCATTCTTCCCAAAGAAGGTTCATCTTCTGGTCGCGACCTCTAAATGACGTCACGACCTTAATTTCTTGCAAGTTGTCTCTGATACCCACTCTAGGAACTATTCCTGATTCAGTGTTGATGTCGCGACTTCTTCTAAATGTCACGACTTCGATGTTCAGTCTTTTGAAAATCTTATGTCATGACTTCTGTGCATTGTCCCACGCGACCTCCATGTCTATACCGGCCTTCCAGAATGCGTAGCGACCTCGAAATGGTGTCGCGACATCGTATCTTGTTCTTCATTAATTATAGTTTGCACGACTTGGAGTTTATGTTGCGACCTGCTCGTTCACGCGCTTCAATTGCCCCCTTATGTCACGTGGAGTTTTCAATGGTTGCGACCTTGATGTGATTCTTCATTCTTTGTCAAAGCGTAAGCGACATCCGTCGTGCACCTCTCTGATGCGACATCCGTATTTGATCGTGTCATTCCTGCTCCAACCACTTTACGCTCCTTCTATTCTGATATCTATCTTTCTCTTGAATTTCCTGTACATGAGTTTGGTGAGTTATTCCACATTTTACGCATATAAATTAGTCCTTTTGGAATGAAATCAATCGAAAAAAATGGTGAAAATGGATGACTTTTAGAGCTCATCAAACTCCCCTAAACTTAAATTTTGCTTGTCACGAGCAAAGAAAAGAAGATTTGTTGTCCTCAAACAAAGGACATTTACTGTTTTGTTTTGCAGTTGCAACCAATTTAATTGAAAGACTAGAATTACATTCTTTTACGTATATGCAAAAAGCTAAGTCGGATAGAGGTTAGTCTCTACTCAATCCGATTCTGAAAACTAAATTGTTGAATTTGTTTTTATAAACGGTATAGTCGATTGATCCTGAAAAGTAGGTTGGTCTTCTTCACATTTTTCTTAGTGAGTGATTAACCCTACAGGGTCCTTCATAGTTTTGATCTTTCCAGATTTCCAAATTCCATATGCTTGTTGTTCATATTGATCTTCCTCAATGTAGGTAATTCTGACCTTGAATCAATCGGGTCTTTTAGGTTTGTAATGTCAGGTTTAGGTCTTTGGTGGGATGGATGGAACTTTTTAGGTTAAGATTACCCAGACCCTTTCTCCTTTCTTACTTAACTGTTGCCCTTCTTTTCCTTGCAATTTCTTTAATTGATTCCCCCAAACTTCATCTTTGGGGTATCTTCTTGATTTCTTTTGTTTAAAATTGTTCATTCCATTTCTCATTTGTACTTCACACTTTGTTGGAGACTTTTTCTCTATCACCATTTAGGAATAGTGCAATGTTACGTCTTTTTGAAACTTTCTTGCTCTTAGCGAACTTGGGTTAGTAACTCCCATACCAGTTGGCATTAGGGTACTAGGTGGTAAACACCCCTAAGAACTAATTATGCAGAGAGAGTTCAAGCCACAAGACAAAACTTCTTCCTTTAAGCTTTCTTTTAAATTTATCTTCACCTTTAGATACTTTCTCTCTTCACCTTCATATTTTCTCCTTTAGTTCCCAAAAAATACATACTACTGACTTTATCTTCCTGTGCAGATTTTGGGTATTGAGGTTCTTTCTTGGAGGATTAATTATCTAAGTTAGCTTGGTTTCATTATTACATTTTGAAGATAAGGATTGTTTGGCTCAAGTGGGAACTAAGGTGTATCGACATATAAATAAGGGTGGCTAGAATGGCTCAAACTGCCAAGGATGGCACATGTTCTTGTTAGTTGTATCACCTAGGATTTGCCTTGATCAGCCAATGTAACAGTTCTAAATTCGGTTTGGTCTTGTGACTAACCTAGGATATCCTTGACTCACTTGAGTTGATGAGGAGTTACATGATTTAGATTCTGAGTTCTTTAGCTTCGCATTTATACTTCAAACTCAAAAATATATTTTTGCTCCTTCAATTGTATGACTTTCCTTTATCTTGGACTCATAAAATTAGAAATTAGTCAATTATGCAATTTGTGTTTCAATTCAATTATATGTCATTATGCCCTTATTATGCAATTATTTGTGTTTCAGCTTATCTTCTAGTCAAACTACTTCAACTAGTTAAGATTATGATATGTCAGCATTTTCATTCTTGAACTAAATCCTAATGTTATTCTCCTAACAATTCAAGCAAAAAGTAACAATACAATCTAACTGCAAGCAACATCAAACATTTCCTTTTTAACAAATTTTCTTATTTTATTCATGATATGATGCAAAAGTTGAGAATAACAGTCCGGAAGAGAGGAAGAGAAGGATAAATCAATGGGAAGATTTATTTTTTTCTTTTTGGGGGAGGAGCAAGATGTGGGAGGATCGAGATCGAGAGTAGCAGGTGGAGAGAATTTGGGAAACTTCATTTCAGTTCTCTTCTTCTTCTTGTCATTCTCCCTCTTCTGTTCTTCAAGGATCAATTCGTTGGTGAGATCAACCTTTTTGTTCAGATCATCTTATCTTTTCCCCAATGTGTTTATCGTGTTCTCCATTTCAGTCATGACTTTTAAATATTTGGAAAGATTATTGTTGATCAAATCAAATTTTCAAAGCCAGTTTTCTTACGAAGAGCATCTTTGTCATCAAGCTCTTTTATCTCTTTCTTTCATCCTCTTCTCTAAGTCCTTGAACATTGACATGTAGAATTTGAATCCTTTGATGCTCCATGGTTTTGACTTCACGATGCGAGTCCCTTTTCTTTATAGTTGTTAGGAGTTGAGAATCACGATCCATCTTGATTGTTGTAAAATGACTCGTGGCTCGGCTGCAACTTCTTGATGGGCCGTGATCTCTTTCCTCATTTCCTTCTTGAATTTTTCCTCTTGATCTCCGGGATCTCATTATCTACTCTTCCCTTAATTCATTTCTTCTTCCCATAGCTGATCTTTTCTTTTCAATTCGATTCATACCCACTTCCTCTACGAATTTTTGTTGGGGTTCCATTCCCTTTCCCTTTCTTCCATTCTCTTGGATAGGCCCAGAGCATCCATTGTTGGTTATTCCCCCTAGGCTCCCTAGAGACTTTCACGGGTTCTCGAAAATCTACAATTTCACGATGAGGAGAGGCGCGGTGAGATTGAAAATTTATAGGGCTTCCATCATCTTGTTCTCATCCTCTGCAAACATAAGGTGTTCTCTTACGGATGTGCTTGGATATTTCTTCTTCTTGATCTACCTTGAAAGGTGTCCCTCTTCTGTCTTGCATTCTCATTTTCTTCTCTTGAATCACGCTTCTATTATAATCCCCTTTTTCTTTTTGATTCTTGGGTACTTTGGCAAATCCACAATAAGGAGTTAGTAGGTAGAAACCTTAAGGCATTCTTCTTCTTCTTATTAAGTTCCTTTCCTGACCCTCAAACATAGCCTTGTGATAGTTCTTTGGGTGAGGGATCAAACCCCTTTTATTCCCCTCATGGTATCTCATTATTGAGTTTTCAATGTTGCTCACATTAATCTTGTACCCATGACATAGCATAAAGAATGATTCTTTCTTGTTCCGTCTGGTACGGACATGTAGTGGAACCATAATAGAGGCCTGAAGTAAAACCATAATTTTGCCTCTTCTGTTAAATCTCCCTGTTTATGGTCTTTTGCTCTCCTTTTCCTTGACCCCTCTTCCCTTTCTGATGCAATCGACTTTCTTGCGTCTTCTCCACGATTGGGATTGTCTATCATCTTCTTGAATTTGGATCATGCTTCTGCCCTTCCATTCCGTACATTTCATTGATGGTTTGGCTCCATCTGACGCAACTCCTCGTATAAATGAGTTATCCTTCCTCCACCCAGTTGGAGTAAATTCTCGGGCCCCTGCTGGCTGCGTGTCAGGAGCTTTTGATGCTTGCAGAAGTTTCCCCAACCTCTTTGTTCTATTATTTCCTTGAAAGGGGAGAAAGCTTCCCCAACCTCTGGCAAACCCCTTACCAGCATAGTACTTCTTCTAGATGGAGAAAGCTTCTTTTAATCTGGTGTCTTCCTCTTCTTTCTTTGTTTTTCTTTTCCTTTTCTCTGTTGCTTAGAGCCCAGTTGAACTACGATGGATTACGGCGTGAGATTTCTCCTTGTTGGTTCCTGACGAACTTCCCCTTCGGGCTGAGTATATTCTTCCATAATCTCGCTTAGATGCGGGACGGGTTGTGGTCAGACCATTTGAGAAATAGAATGTTTTTAGGAAGAATTTTTGATCTGGGGTTTGCAAGGGTGAAAAACCAGTGGCGAAGATGAAGAGTTGTATTTGCTTTAAGGAATAGTGGTGGAGGGAGTTTCTCAACATTTGCTATTCAATCATTATTGTGGACTCTTTATTACTTCATTTAGTTGCGCTTGTCACGACTTAAATTTCAGGCCGCAATTGTGTGCTGTTATTAAATAAAGGGCAGATTTAAAAGTTGCCCTGTCGGCACACTTTTCTCTTATCTTAGTGACTTGTGTGTTATGCGACGCCGTATTAAGTTTAATGGGAGGAACCGATATATCATCGAGGTTGTGACATCGGCATTTTCTACCCACTTTTGGTTAACAGTATTTGATGATCTGGTGCGACCAAATGTTAATCGCGACACGTACTCTTATTCTCAAAAGCCTCGGTGCTTACTAAAGTTTGCAACCAGAAAGTAATTTGATGATCTAGTGCGTAGCTTGGCACATGCGCCCTAGGGTGTTGATGATCGACGACTTTGCACTCCTTATTAATTTTGAAAATTCTTAACATCCAATAAAGTATTCCCAAACAACAATTCAAACATGCATTCTATTTATTTTCCACAGAATTTTTTTAGGGAGAAAAATACTCCCCTTTTTAAAGTCACCCACATCTGTGAAGTCTTTGGGTAGTCCTAAGAGTTGGTTCTTTCTCACTTGAGCCTGCTTGATTCTACGTAGGCACCTTTACTGACAATTTCAAAAGGGTTTAATTGATCAAATACTAACTTAGCAAGTCCTAACAAATCATACCAGAATAAAAATCAAAGCAGGTAATTAAAAAATCCAAAATCTATATAAAGAAGCGAAACTATATGGGTTGCCTCCGTATTTTGCTACTGTTTTGAGTCCTTAGATGGACTAGCTATTTTAAGCCTTCTCTCTCCAGTTCACCGGTAGGTTCTTCGCTTTCCTTTCTCCTGGCTGAGATAGTGCTTCAGTCTTGACCGTTAACCTTGAATTCTTCCCAGTGTCAGTCACAGTGTTCACTGGCTCCAAAGGTAGTACTTGACACCACTTGTATATAGTCCACTCCATTTTGATTTCAACTTCCTGGAAATAATCTTAATGCGCAGGTTAAATAGAAGAACCACGATCCACGCTCACGAACTCTTTCCTCGAATCCTTTGATTATGCCATTTCTTTGTCTTGTCCTTGTATATTCTTGCATTATCATGAAACCGTTTCTCGGTTCTTCTAGTTCATTCAATTGGTGATCTCTTTTTCCTTTAATTTTGAAATCGAAGTTCGACTTCTTGATGGCCCACATGGTTTGTATTCCGATTGAGAGGGAGGTGACATGGTTTTGCCAAAGACCACTCTATATGGGGACATCCCAATGGGAGTTTGAGCAGATCACATGTAGCCAAAGTGCATCATAAAGTTTGGAAGACCAATCTTTCTGCTTGAACTTCTGATCTTTTCGGTGTCCTTTTAATCTCCACTATTGGAAATTTCTGCTTATCCGTTAGTTTTGGTGGTGATAAAGCTAGGCTCATTATATCTTGATCCAATACACGCTCATGAGCTTTGCAAATATTTTGTTTCTTGAAGTGGCTAAAAATCATGATGATAGTCTACAGGTGTTCAGAATCTGCTCAAAATGTTCCTTTACAAGAAACTCACTCTTGTGTTAATTAATCGTTCTTTGAATGACTATTGCTTCCACCAGCTTGGACACATAATCCACTACGGCCCGGTATGTCTGAGTTTCCAAATGATGGTGGGAAGGGTCCCGCAAATCTATTCCCCATACATAAAAAATTAGCACCACCCATTATGCCCTTCTGGGGGCATTTGTTTTTCGCTGTGATATTTCCAATCTTTTGGCATCTATCACATAATTTGACCCACCGGCCACGGAGTCTCTAAAGATAGTGGGCCAATAAAATCCAGATTTTAGTATCTTATGAGCCGTTTTTTCTCCGGAAAAATGTTCCCCATATGGTGATGTATGGCATTCATTCAAAATTTTGCATTGTTCACTCTCTGGCACACATCTTCTTATAATCATGTCGGCACCTGCCCAAATAGCAATGGAGTCGTCGGATGTAATACGCTATTAGTTTGAGCTTTCTTTTTGTTGGTAGGCGAGATTAGGAGCCTTTACTCCACAAGCCAAGTAATTCACGATATCGGCATACCATGAAGTTGGGATGACGAATTTAAGCGATTGCTTTCGTCTAGAAAGTTCTCTCATTAATTCACTTTCTGCCTTACACTTTGTTTTTCTACTGCGGACAAGTGATCAGCTATCACATTGTCACAACCTTTCTTATCTTTAATTTCGAGATCAAACTCTTGTAGTAACAACACCCACCTTATCAGTCTTGGTTTGGCTTCCTTTTTTGACATCGGATATTTGATTGCTGCATGGTCAGTGTGAACGATAATATGGGATCCCAAAATGTATGGCCTGAATTTCTCACAAGCAAAACTATGGCTAGCATCTCACCCCGATAGTTGAATAGTTTTCTTGGGCTTCGTGAAGGTTACGCTGGCATAGTATATGGTCTGAATATCTTCTCTTTTCTTTGCCCCAATCACGACTCCCATTCGCGAAATCACTAGCATCACGTATTATTTTGAATCCCCGATCCCATTAGTGCGACCATGATAGGTGCCCGAGCCCAATGATCTTGATTTCTTCAAAGGCTGCCTTGCAGGAGTCGTCAAAATTAAACTTTGTGTCTTTTTCCAGTAATCTGCATAGTGGTCTTGCTATTTTTGAGAAGTCCTTGATGAATCTCCTATAGAATCCAACATGTCCCAAGAAACTCCTTATCCCTTTTACTATTGTGGGCGGTGCAAGAGTCTTGATAATGAGAACCTTTGATTGGTCTACTTCTAGTCAGTAGCGAGAAATGTTATGACCAAGAACAATACCTTTTGTTACCATGAAATGGCACTTTTCCCAGTTTAATGCTAGCTGTTTGTCCTTGCATCTTTGAAGCACTATTTACAAGTTGTTTAGACAATGCTCAAAACTGGATCCATATACTATGAAGCCATCCATAAAAATCTCCATGACCTCCTCAACCAAATATGAGAACATGGACATCATACACCTCTGAAAAGTAGCGAGGAGCATTGCCTGACCAGGAAATGGCATCCTTACGAAGGCAAAGGTGCCATAAGGGGGCATGTGAATGTGGTTTTCTCCTGATCCTCGGTTCGCGATAAACCAATACGGTTATGGCGAATATCCATCTAGGAAACAAAAAAAGAAGGTTGTCACGCTAACACGTCAACATCGATCAATGAAGAGACAGCGAGGAAATGATCCTTCCTTGTTCTTGTGTTCGGCCGTGTCGATACATACTCTTCATCTTGTCACCGTTCTTGTTGGAATTGCTTCATTTTTTCATTTTAGGATCACGGTGAACCCATAGCTGCTTGGGAACCATATGAATTTGGGCTAACCCGAGTTAATACGAGATTGCATATATAAAACCACCATTCAACCATTTGAGCACTTCCTTTCTGACTACTTCTTTCATGACTGGGTTCAGTCTTCTTTGATGTTCAACATATGGTTTTGCATTTTCCTCCAGCAATATTTTGTGCATGCATATTGAGACCGATACCCTTTAATTCATCTATGGACCAAGCAATCGACTCCTGATAATTCTTCAAAATTTTTAGCAGCTTCTGTTCTTCAGCATCACTGAGTCTAGCAAAGATAATCACTGGCTTACTCTTTGGTAGCTCCAAGTAAGCATACTTCAGATGACTTGGCAACTCTTTTAAAACTAGCCCATGCACTTGGTCTCTTGATGAAATTCCTTATATGCCGTGTGTCTCCATTGTCCATGCTATTTTGTTTAAGACTAAACACCTTTTCAATAGAGTGCAAACTGATGTGCGGAAAATTAGAATTAACACTTTCAAGATACTGGAAATTCATCTCATTTTCATTGATAGGAAGTTGAGCATTACAATCATAAAAACAATCAGAGTTGTTGAGATGGAGCATCATCTATAACTGCGATCTTCCCTATACGTGTCTAAATTCTTCAAACTTTGGAGGCGAGATTGAAGTCGGTGCTATGCTCCAACCACGAGGTAAGAGAACTCCTTTACGCATATCTATTAAAGCACCTCCGAGTTGCTAGGAATGGCCTTTCCCCAGCGGCGGAGGAGACCTGTGAATCTTCTTCAATATCCAGGATGATAAAGTCGACAGGAAAAACAAATTTTCCCACCTTAACAAGCACATCTTCAATGACTTCTTCAGGTTTCACCATTGTTCTATCTGCCATTTGGAGAGTAACAGTAGTGGGAGTTAGCTCCCCCAAACTTAATTTCCTTGCAACAGATAATGGCATTAAGTTAATACTTGCACCGGAGTCATAAAGAGCCTTTTTAATTTCAAATCCTCCAATGGTGCAGGAATGGTGAAACTGCGGGTCTTTCATCTTCTTTGGTAAATTCTTCTTTTATCATTGCCTTTATGATGTGGAGTCAGATTCACTACTCCTTCCTCTGCAAATCTTCTCTTCTTGCTTAAAATTTATTTTAAGAATTTGGCATAAAGTGGCATTTGAGTTACCAATTCTATGAATGGCATACTTATCTCCAACTTCTAAAAAGTTTTCAAAAACTTTGCGAACTGCTCCTCTATCCTTGACTTTTGCAGTCTTTGCGGGGAATGGAGCTATGGACATAGAGATTAGGCTTCTTCTTTCTTCTTGTTCTTCTTTGCTCTTTCTTCCTTTCTTTCTCATTGACTCGACATTTTCGGGATCCTTCTCCGCTGTTGCTTTTTCATCTTTCTCCTTTTTCCTTCCCCTAATTCTTTTCCACTTCTAAGATGCAGCGCCATGCGATCTTCCGGTTTTCTTCGTGTCACTAGGAAAGAATCTTTAATTTGATTTATGCGAGGTTAGGGCCGATTGCCCACTATTCACGTTCGAGGAGTTCTTGAGAGAGGCATTGGTGGTTGTCTGAAAATTTTAAGAATTGGTTTTTGAAGCTTCCAATTCTGCAAACCTTTGTTCATGGAAGTTTAACAGCTTTTTATTTTCCCCCATGAACTGCAGCATCTGGTCTTCAAAGGTCTGAGTCCTTTTTTGACTATGATATTCATTTCTGCCATACCCACTTTTTATTCTTCTTCTTTGGAACCTTGGTGGAGCATACCCTTCTTGAAAAGTTTTGCCCCATGTCTTGGGGCGTGTTGTGCTCCTCCACCATAAGAGAAATTCTCATGGTTCCTTATCTTGAGGGTATAATGGGTTGGCAGGTTGGGGTTAGGCTTGAAATGATATGCTATGTGCTCGTTCGAATAGTTAGCTTCTCCCGTGCACCAGGAACCCTCTTCAGCACGCCCCTCGGCATTATTTACTCTTCATTCTCTTTCCACTGCTCCTATCTCATTTACTTGATGCATTCTTTTATCAACCGATGCATCAATGCATCGACAGCCCTCCATAGCGAGACATCTTGACTCAATCATTCCATTTCCTTTAGCTCTGGCTGCTTTGCTCCACGGATTCGGAAAAGGAGGTCTCATGTTGCACTTAGCAAGATCCTCAGTCCCAGTTGTCTTGCTTCTTATGCTCTTCTTCTTCTGAATGCTCGCCACAAGCTGCATCTATTATACCACGAGGTATAATTCATGGAGTAGTAGAAGATGTCCATTTGTCTTGGGTGCATCCGTGCATGGGATATCTCTTGACGACCTCTTGTATCTCTCCCAGCGGTGTCTGAGACTCTCGTCTTCCCCACTTTGTTTGAAAGTATTAATTTCCCCTCTTACGTTAGAAGTGAGGATGGAGGAAAAGAATACCTTTCGGAGTAAGCTTCCATCAGCTCTTCCCATGTATTAACATATCCATATGGTAGTGATTCAAACCATGATGCAGCTATATCTCTTAAAGAGAATGGAAACAACTGCATCTTAATAACTTCTGGTCTCACACCATTCAATTTAACCGTATTGGCCATTCTCAGAAATCGTCCCAAGTATTCGTTGGGATCTTGATTAGGGTGACACATTGAATTGGTTGTTGAACCATAATTTGATTAGGGCTAACGAGTTCAAAATTGCTTATCCCCATCATTTGGTACATCTCCTTCTTGAGTATTCATCTTGGATGCGGTCTCGAGAAGTCCTCGTAGTGTCGCTCTTGAGGTACTTCTGAGCTGCTTGATTCTAGTTGACGCCTCCGATCGATCTTGCGTCGCCATCTGCGCTATTTACGCACTCTTAACCTTTTCTTAGCCCTCTAAGTGTTCTTTTCGATCCTCGGTGTCTAGTGGCAACAATTCGGCTCCACACTTCACGTGCATGAATTAACTCTGAAATTATAATATCTTTAAGATCAAATGGAGTCGATGATACCCGAAATTGTATTTAACATGAAAAGCTTTACAAAATTTCGTGCTTGCTAAACTACTACAGATTGAATCATATTTTGCAAATTTTCTATTTTCTTTATAAATTATGTCCAAACTAGTATTTAGCTTTTTGAATTACGAATATTGATTCACCAAATTCTTTCGATCCACACAGCGAAGCGGCGCCAGCTTGTTCACCGCACTACGTGATGGGCCAGAAAACACCTATACAAATTTATAACATTATTACCCAAGGACATTATCTAATCCCCCAACAATAATGCCATGAAACTTGTTTGTTGTGTTCATATCTATTGTCTTAATTAAAGCGGTTTCCTTAAAAGTAATTCATTTTCTTTTCTGGTTTTGATCGGGATCTTTATGAAGTGTACGGGTCGAGCGAAGTAGTAAATTGGATTTAAGTCGAATATCATACACATAAGTCTCAAGAATTCTCAATTAGCTACCACGACTACTCGAACTCTATACTATTTGGACTTTGATAGGCAAGTAAATATTCTTAGCAAACCTTAAAATAATAAAAACTAAGAAAAGTGACTTAATAGCAAAATGAATTAAAGCGAAAAATCTAAAATAAATTGGTGATCAGGTTATCTTTAAAAGGGAGCATTGAAAATGCTGTGTGAAACATCAATTTCTACAGACTGCTCTGTAACTTTGCTTCATGAACCACATATTTAAAACCTGTCGAGAATATGGTAAATGCGGTTGGATCTCACTTCACGACTAGCGTTCATCATCTAATCTTCCCTTTGATTCTTTTCGAAGACGAAGTTAGATAACTACTTTAATTTAGATTTGCCTTGATTCACGGATATTTTCTTTTTTCAATACTTCATACCCGAACATGGTATGAAGCCTTAGCTCATAAGACATGTAGGTATAGCGTAGGTTTACGCGCTACTTCAGTTTCTTCCTGAAATTGGAACAGTTCATCCTTTCCTTGATTAGATCCTTGCTAACACAGGATTGAACTTACTGTTCGAATCGAGGTGAACTCGCTTTTTAAATTGATAAGTCATTCAACTCAATCTCGATTTCAAGTGAGAAAGGATTTATCGACTTACATTCCACAGGCTCATTAGATCTCCATTATCGAGGTTCGCGCCTCTTTGAGAAATTGTTCACTACTCTCGGGAATGCCTACGTATTGTCACTCGGAGGGCCTCTGGAAATCGAGCATGAAACAATCCTATTGCGGGTATAGGACAACGATATTGGGA
Organism: Tetrastigma voinierianum; assembly: GCA_016808115.1. Lineage (NCBI taxonomy): Eukaryota > Viridiplantae > Streptophyta > Magnoliopsida > Vitales > Vitaceae > Tetrastigma > Tetrastigma voinierianum. The sequence goes on from JAEQBH010001016.1 coordinate 205,908, forward strand.
TCGAGATACAAAATATTCGGAACCAGCCAGTAGATTTATAAAGCGTGAGTTTAGTGAAACTACGATAAATTTCTAGGAAAGATGAGATTCTAACAGCAGTCACAATGTGAAAATTATATTCTAAGTATAATTACACCTGTAAGTCTCGATAAGATCATTTATCACTACAATCAGAGCAAATCTAATATTCAAATGTTGATATTCGACGATAATCATTAAGAAATATCATGTTCTGATACTATTAAATCAACGATCGATCAAATTATAAATATAATCTAATAATAATAATAAATCAGAAAGAAAGAAAATTAAATACATGGGCCAGCAGGCTGCCGAATCTCTGGATTACGGTAGCGAGAGTACCTTTCGCCATTAGCGGCTTATTTATAGAGATTCACGAAGTTGGGCCACAGCTTTGATCTTGCCTCCTTGTGGATTTCAAATTAGCGGCCCATTGGTTGTTAATGTCGCGATATGATTCTTTCGCGACATCGAGTTGTCCTAAGCATTTGTTCGCGAAGCTTTTATTTGGTCGCGACTTGCCTTTAGCATCCCTTAGCTCTTCCTATGTCGCGACCTTGATTCTTTGTCGCGACCTCAGTTGTCTCAGCATACGTCGCAGAAGCTTTTATTTGGTCGCGACATCAGTTGTCTAATCACTCATCCATTCTTCCCAAAGAAGGTTCATCTTACAGTTGCGATAAATGACGTCCGCGACCTTAATTCCCTTGCAAGTTGTCTCGATACCACGCTCTGCGGAACTATTCCTGATTAGGTGTTGATATCGCGACCTCTTCTAGATGTCGCGACTTCGATGTTGATCTCTTGAGAAAATCTTATGTCGCGACTTCTGGCCCCACTACACCTCCATATCTTGCTTTCGGCCTTGATTACATGGCGACCTCGAAATGGTGTCGCGACATCATGTCTTGTTCTTCATTAATTTATGGTTGCCTGACTTGGAGTTTCTGTTGCGACCTGCTCGTTCTGCCTTCAATTACCCTTATGTCGCGACTGGAGTTTTGTGGTTGCAACCTTGATGTGATTCTTCATTACTGTCAAGGCTTAGCGACATCAGGTCCTTTCTTCCTCGTGCACCTCTCTGTTGCGACATCGTCGACCCGATCGTGTCATTCACCTTTCCGACCACTTTATGCTCGCTTCTCTTGCCAATATCCCTCTTTCTTTTGAATTTCCTACTGCATCGTAGTTTGGTGAGTTATTCCACATTTACGCATATAAGTCGGTCCTTTTTAGATAGAAATCAATCGAAAAATTGAATTTGAAAATGGATGACACAAGCTCATGTCGTGATATCGGTTCCCCATTATGGCACGTGCCCAGAGTTGGCTACGCGAGGATAAGAACATTGAGACGAGTTGTACGCCAAATTTTTATTTATTGAGGGCCGCCCTCTATAGGAGGTCCTTAGATGGCCTGTTGTTATTATGTCTAGACCGTGCCTATGTAGATCGAGTAATGAGAGAGGTTCATGCAGGAGTTTGTGGCCCACACATGGGAGGTCATATGCTAAAGCGTAAGATCATGAGGACTATCTACTTTTGGTTGACCATGGAGACAAATTGTTGCAAGTTTGTACAGAGATGTCCAGAGTGTCAAATGCACGGAGACTTGATACACATGCCACCTTTTGAGTTGCATGCACTTACATCCCCTTGGCCATTTTCAGTATGGGGTATTGATATTATCGGGAAGATCTCGCCCAAGTCTTCCAGTGTGCATGAGTACATTTTAGTTGCCATTGACTATTTCACTAAGTGGGAGGAAGCTACTTGTTATGCTGGATTGACAATGGTCGAGTGGTAAATTCATCCGTTTGTTATCTCTGGAGTATGGGGTCCTCGTGAGTTGATCTCGAGATAGGAGCGCATTTCGAGAGGCGAGGTGGATACATTGGTCCAAGAGTATGGTATTCAACATCATCGATCATCTGCATATAGGCCACAGACTAATGGGGCAGTTGAGGCCTCGAATAAGAATATCAAGAGGATTTTAAGAAAGATGGTTGAGACTTCAAGGGATTGGTCAGAGAAGCTCCCTTTCGCATTGTGGGCTTATCGTACATCTTTTCGTACCTCTACTGGAGCTACCCCGTTTTCTTTGGTGTATGATATGGAGGCAGTGCTACCTGTTGATATTGAAATGAGATCTTTGAGAGTAGCACTAGAGCAACAAATATCCGAGGCCGAATGGGCCCAGTCTCATTATGATCAGCTTAGCCTTTTGGATGAGAGGAGATTGAGGGCAGTAGATCATGTTCAGGCTTATCAGAGGAAGATGACCCGTGCATTTAGAAAAAGGGTCAAGCCCAGAAAGTTTAAAAAAGGCGACCTAGTCTTGAAAGTCCTTAGGGGGATTGATCAAATACCACAGAGAATGGTTAGGCAGACTTTGAGTGTGATATATTATTCGGGTGACCGAGAGGGAGCATCCTGCCTGACAGACTTGGACGGAAATCAGTTCACGGAGACAGTCAACGTGGATCAGCTGAAGAAGTTTTATGCGTGAGATCATGGTTAGAGGATGGGCGATTAGTGCCCAAAAAGTGCTATTTTGAATCCTATTTAAGATAGGTTTTGAGTGCTTTTTGCGCACTAATCATATGAATTGAGCCAATTGACATGTGCAGGTCCACTTAGTGCTACTGATTTGATTTCGAGATTGTTTTTGGTAGTTTTGCAGGTCTTAGGAACTTCAGTCAACAAGCTTGGCTTCGTATTGGTGCTGAATGCGAGAATTCTCGGTGATTTCATCAACCTAAAATGAAGAAATGTCAAGTGGAAATGATGAAAAGGCTTCGAATTGGATGCGAGAAATGACGAAACGTGAAACGAGAAATTTGAATTTTCTCTATGCATTGCGAAATTTTCGCAAGGATTGCAAAAATTTCTCAAGGATTGCGAAAATTTCACAAGGATTGCGAAAATTTCGCAAGGATTGCGAAAGTTTCGCAACCATAGCAAAAATTTCGCAATCCCAGCGAAAATTTCGCTATGCACATTTTTTCGCTAAGCTAGCGAAATTTCGCTATCATAGCGAAAATTGTGCATAGCGAAAATTTGAATTTCTCTATGCCTTGTAATTTTGGCTATGATAGCCGAAATTCCTTTGCATAGAAAAAATCATTTCCCTGTGTTTTTGATTCCAAACGACCTCGTTTTGTTTAATTACCATTTTGTCCCTATTGTAATCATATATTTTAGGCATTTTTGGTATTTCACACATTTTGGTTGGCTATATAAGCCACCTTATAAATTTCGTAACCCTAACTTTACTTTTATCCAAGCTTTCCCCGCAGCTTTTGTTTTTAGATTATATTTTGCTCTCTTCTCTCTCCTCTTTCGTTTTCTTGGTGCGAACACACCCCTTGAGGATGACAACTCAAGGGATGTAGCTAAGCCTCAACCTTATGAAAGAGGAGGGTTACTAGCTTGGTTGTTGGTGGTTTTGGCGGTGTCCTCATGTCTTAAATAATCACAGTCTTGCATTTATGGTTCAAAACTTTCCAAACTAGGGGTTTAATGCTATTTTAATGTCTTTCCTTTGGTCGATACTTGCTCATCTCAACTTTAGGGTTCAGTGCATTCTTAATGGTAGATGCTGCTTGACATTCTTCAGATGTCATTCTGAGCCATTGAAATGAGGTTAAATGCTAGGTTTTTAAACTGATTGGAACATTGAATGCTCAGTATATGTTTGGACTCAAATAGGAGTGTTTTTAGGGTTAGGTTTTATAGCTAAACAAAGATCCGGTTTTGGCCATGACTATATGTCATTTTCCCTAATGCGAGGAAATAACCAGAGGACATCCTAATAACCCCATTTTTTCAAGCTAGTGACCCAAGCCTTCAAGGTTACCATTTCACACCTTAATTTAAGCCATTTCAGTTAACTAGTGAACAACCAATCTCCCCTGTTTTTACTCAAATCCAAAAATCCAAATAAAAAGTCACCGTTTTTCAAACATGATCTGAATCATTAGTGGGATGAAAACCCCATCCCGTGTTCGACCACTGACCAGCTATATTGTAGTAAGCGACTACGGTAGTAGGAAGGAATATAAGGAAGCAAATTTTGTTGATTCGGATCCGCCCTATAGGTAACGCGAATCAATGGGTGGCCATCACTTTGGTAGTCATATTCCCTATTGCACACCCGGCCATTGATATATCTATTGCTAGCCGCACGAGCCTCAAGTGGTTTTATTATGGCCCCTTGCCTTTCCATTCGACCCTTGCATACTTTTTCTGACCTGGGTTGGGGGCCTTCCCTTATGCGCTTTTTTATTTATTAAATGGATATGTGAGCATTATATTGTGTCATTCTTTGTTTGTTCTTTCTCGCATCATTGCCTATTTCTTTTCTTTCCCATTTTCCATCTTCACACCTTCTGCCTTTGAGTCTAGTTTCTATCATCTCTATTCATTTCACTTTTATCTCCTTTTGTGTGATGATGACGTGCTCTCATCCCAGAGCTACCAGTCAGGTTTGTCACACCCTTCGTTCGCCTATAGGTTTTGATCCGGGATTCTTAGGTTGAGGGGACCATTTGGGATTTGAGGTTTGAGGTTATTTTGGTTGGATTATTGTGCCTAGTATGGCGTCGACTTGCTTTTTTTGTTTGGAGCAAAAAAAAAAAAAAAAAAATTGTGTTTGTTTGGTATTCGTTAATATATTTGGGATCATCAAAGGTCATTTGGGTTTGAGAGATTTATTATTCCTCTGAGAGTTAGGTGAGAGCATTGTTCGATTTTTCTCCATGGATTTGGGTAACACATTGGGAATGGGGTTTAGGTTGCTTCGCACTAGGTCCCTGGATCATTACATGCATCACCACTCCCATCTTATAGTGACTTGCTTCGACTTGGCGTTCCTGGGATGAGTTGTTCGTCGTTGTCACACATTGCCACATTTGTATCCTAGTTTGTTTCTCCATTTTCTACTCTATCCATTCATCACTTTTCTTATCCCCTTCAGTCTTCTTCTACCCTTATTGATCGTCGTCTCGCTTCTTAAGCGACGTGTCATTTGGTGCACTTCACTTGTCGTTTGACATTATTCATTCGGATGTTGGTTGAGTCACCTTGCTCACTTGATTCTTTGATATTTGACATTGCCCGTACAGGGGTTTGGTAGTATTTATTAGGTATTTAGGCCTTTGTTTTCCCATCATGTCATTCACCTTTCTCCCTAGCCTACATTCTGATGCGAGTTGTAAGACCACCACGAGACCGTGAGATCTCGTGTTTGCCCGAAGCATTTTATATGGAGCCGGGTTTTAATACACTTATTAGTCTGGGATATCGACATGTCTACGTTCTTGAAGATATGCTCGAGGGTGACTTATTGGCACCTCCATTAAATTTGCTTGCCTTAGGTCCATGATCAGATACAGATGATATAGAGAATTGGGACCGTTGATAGCGCCTTAGCTTGATTCTTTGACACGTTCACACTGGGCATACTCCCATCCTTTCATGTTGGCTTTCGATCTTACGCATGTACATTGGCAACCCATTTCGCCTAGAGATGTTTTAGCATCAAAGTTTGAGTATGCCCACATGCGGCCGGGTTCTTCATCACAATGAGTGCTTCTAAGGGCTAACAGGGTCGGATACTTGCATGTTAGATCAACTTCGATAAAGGTGCTGGCGCCACGCCCAATATATTGTCGTGTTGTTAATTCGGATGATTGGGTCTTTGAAATTTATTTCGAGTTTTTCATCGAGGCACTTGCATATCGGATGTACTGCTTGGGGCATACCTTATATCAGTTTTGTGGATATTGCATGTTGTGGAATAAAATGGATGATTTTTCATGAATGAATGATTGTGTTGTTTTTAGCTCTCTGACTTTGACCACATGTGCAGTTATGGGATTTTGACATGGCATTGATACCCTAGACTGGGGCATAGCCCCTTCCTTCCATATTTGGTCATATTTGTGAGATTGCCGTACAGGGGCGTACCTCATTCTTTCCATCTTGTTAATGGTGTTTGTGATTTCTCACTTGTCATTTTATCGGCACTCTTTGACGTCACACTGGAGCATACCCTTTTTTTTTTGTCATGATGGAGGTGTTTGATTTCTGGATTCTTCGAGTCATTTGTTGGCAGTCCCTGTTGATTCGTTAGTCGGTAGGTGTCGGAATCCAACAAAATTTATAACCTAGGATTCACCTGCGGAAATGTAAGCTCTTTGCGGTATAGTGGCTCCCAGGTCTGGCTGCCGGGGATGGGTTTTCTTCTTACACATGATTTACAGTGAAGGCCAAAAATGGTGAATTTCAATTTGGATTTTAAGGTTTGATAAAAACAGGGGGATTGGTTGTGTGCAGATTGAAATTAAAATGAAGAAAAATAGGAAAGAGAACTCCTTGAAGCATTCGGCTACTGGTTTGAGGTTCTAAGGCAACTGAGAGGTCCCCGGGTTCATTTCCTCACGTTGGGGAGGATGACATATAGTCAATTCCCGAATCGGATCTTCATTTAACTTTAAAAACTAAAGCCTAATAATTTTCCTTTTGATCGAAAGCATTTTATTAGGCATAAATGTCCCTAGCAATGAAAACACATCTCAAAAACCCTACCCCACAATAACTAATAGGAGACAACTAACTGGGCATCGGTAGATCTAATGAAAGTATCCACTGAACCCAAAAATATTGCCAAATACACATTAAGGAGGGCATGCTTAAGAGATTTTAACCTAAGGTGAGAAGCGGGAGCCTTGAAATGCATGTTGCATACATGAAAAACAGTAGAACTTGCATTTAACGAACATTCATGGTCCCAGACAGTGAAAACCTACCTCCTGGACCCATCTTACAGTAACAAATAGAAGGCAACTAATGAATATCACTGAATCTAACAATAAGCATCCAATGAACCCTAAAAGATTGCCAAATACTAGTCAATCAAGATGTATCTAAGAGATTTAAACCTAGAGTGAAGGATAGGAACATAAATGAAAATAAATGCCTACGTTAAAAACAAAGGACCGTCAGTTACCTCCAAACTGTTGCCCAGTAACCCTTCTCTTCAAGGAGGAAGAGGTCTATCCAACCATCCTCTGAGTTGTCATCCTCGGAGGTGTTTGGCTGTAGAAAGGGGAAAAGAAAATGAAAATGGGAAAGGAAGGCTGCCGAGAGGCCGCCGCCCCTCTGCATGTGCAGACGTGAAGTGAAGTTACGTTTGTACCGGTAGGGGCTTATATAAGTGCTCGGTGTATGTAAATTGCAAAAAAAAATCAAAAGCAAAAGCTATTACAAGGGTTAAAATAGGAAGAAACAAAAAATGTAGCTCTAAAAAAAAGCCGGCGTGAAATGCGGGGAGAGCAGTCTGGCTGGAGCAGTGCTCGCAGGATGCACAGTGCTCGCAGGAAAAGCATTCCTGTAATGCTCCATTTTCTTCTATTTTCTGCTATTCTTTTCTCTGGTCTTTGATCTACAATGCCGAGTTTGACTTGAATTCTTCGTGCTTGGATCGACTCAACAATTTTATCATAATTAGCTCGCAAAAACTGCAAAATTTTCCACAAAATGCGATCAGTAGAATAGTAGGGACCTTAATGTGCAAATGGGGTTAATCAGAATGATTAGTACACAAAAAGCACTCACAACCTATAATAAATAAGGTTCAAAATAGCACTTTTTGGGCACTAATCACCCCAAACCTACATTGCTAGTCCCTTAGCAATGCAAGGAAGAAGAACAAGCAAATAACAAAAATATGGTAGTTCAAAAAGGTTGTGAAAATGTAAGGCTTAACCCACAATGAGAATCACCGAAACTTAGCCCAATAACCATCTCGAGAGAATGAATGCCATACAAAATTGAGTATCCAAAGAGCCTCCTTCTTGTTGAATCAACCAGAGACTTCCACCAAAACCTAAGTGTTTGTTTGATTAGTTCTCAACAATAATATTTGTCCCGGCTTTGCACTCTCCCCCGAGCTGCTCTTGTACGACCTAGCATGCTAACCAACCCTAAATAGATCGAGAACCCACCTCTTATTCCACCCAATTCTTTTGTGTTGTAGGGTGCAATGCAGAGAATCAGCCTCACCAAAAGTCCATGTAACGGGGATCTACCGATGACTCCCAACCAACTAAGGTTTAGGGCATCAAGTCATAAGGATCTTTCGACCACTAACTCTTCAGGTTTCACCCCAGACTCCGAATGATTTCGAAACTCCAGCACTTACAACTTGCTAAACTCCACCCATCCACCCGTGTAGCGAGCACTAAGTTGGTGGCTCCCAACCAGTTGGCTTAGGGCACCGGGCTTTAAAGGCTTTTGCCATAAACCCCTCGGACCATGCTCGGGTTTCAAGGCAAAGCCTTTGCGATTGTTTTTCTTTTTCTTTTCTTTTTCATTTGGAAGACACATTGGCCTTAACTTCATAGAGTCAGCAACATTACGGTGGTCAATGAAACTAGGGTGGGTTTCTGATGTTTAGGAGGTAGGCGGAGTTTTCAACCTATTGTTGAAACCTAATGTGCATAATTATTGTGGCTAGCTAGAGGTGGAAGAAGAAAAATCAGCTTAGCAATAATTCAACCTAATCATCCCTTTGATTAGGCATGGAACCAATCTAACATCAGATAGGGTGGACAAGTTTCAATTTTTCAAATTTTCAGGTTAGGCAAAACACAAAAAAAAAAAAAAATATGGGTGAAATTTTTGAAAAAGTAAGTTGTATAGTATAATAGCTTCACAAAAAGAACAACCCCCGTGAGCCGAAGATCCCTAAAATGGGCTTGCTCAAAATAAAAACAAAAACATAAATGTGTCACTTCCTTCGCTAACTTTCCACCCCCCAACCAAATGTCCCATTGTCCGCAATGGGGCTCGAATTGGAAAATTAGAGAAGGAAGTGCTACCTCCTTGATGAAATGTGCTTGTTTTTGGATAGGAGACTTCACAAGATTTGCATCGACACCTTATTCACTCCGTTTGAGCTTCAAATAAACAAGTTAGGAGAAGAAAAGAGAGGAAAAAAGTGACAAGTTGGAGCATTTTAAAAATTACATCTTCATAATAATTTCAAAAGTGTTCTTTCTGGCTATGTTTGGATTCTACACTCTCTAATCTTTCCAACGGTACCAAAAACACCTAAAACGGAATCGGATGAAAAAGTTACGAAGGAAACACAATGGAGGTGATGCAGGTTGCGAAAATTCGCAATTTAAATGGGATTCTTGAGGGAATTTGTGATCTTGAGAATTATATATCATATAAGATGAAATAGTGCACAGTGCACAAAAATAAAAATTTTGCAAGTAGGAACAGTACCTTTGAAAATTTCAGCTTCTGCACCTGCAAAAATAAACACATAAAAAGTTAAGGAAAATTATAGAAAATTGAAAAATAAGTTGGAAACAAAAATTAACTAAAAATTAGAAGAAATCTAAAAAGAACATTAAAGAAATCAAAATAAAATAAAATAAAACAAGATAAAAATAAAAGATGAAAACCAAAAAGTGGGGGAGATTGTGCTCCCCCCAAACCAATTCCTTAAGCTTTTGAAGGCTACCGGAATTGGTGGAGCTTAGAATTGCCAAGGTTAGATTGCTCCAATCCAGAACCCGACACCACAGGCTCAACAGCTATGCCATCTGTGTAGGCGTTGCTTGTGTCTTTGATGTAGTGGCAGAGGCTCTAACAGTGGCCACTAATTTCTTGAAAGGCTTTCAAGGCGAGTGATGCAAGGAATTTGGCCTTAGTGGTGGGTGTTTCGGTCAATGGTGTCTTTGTAAGGCGGGGATATACAGCGGTGGGCATTTAAGGTTGGGCCGTGGCATTAGGATTCAAATTTATGGGGTTTGGTTGAGGATAAGCTTTAGGGCTCTTCCCTGCTTCCTTCTTGTGATTCCTCAGGGCTTCTGCGGTTCCTACATTAATTCCTCTTGAACACTCTTTGCGGGATGTAGAAATTTTCATCAATTTCGCTCTGGAACTTCGTCGATTACTTGTTCGGGGAGCTCTCCGCTATCCAATTTCTGATTGGCACGGACATCCGCGCCCCTCTGCTCCTCTTTAGATTATCCACTAGTTTACTCAAGTTCGGTATTGCTTGCTCAGCGGAGAAATTAGCGTAATTGGGCGGGGAGTTGAGGTAAAATGTGGAGAAGCAAGAGGTGCATAAGTTGAGGGAAAACTATAGACGAGTGCACTCATCCATTGGTCTTTATAGTCCCTCATGGACCTACATGGGTTTGGATTTCTCTCCACAGATTGCTGCCATGGAAGGTTTATATAATCCCTCATTGACATGTATGCTCTAGGGTTTGTCTCCACAGGGTATTCACTGTACTGTTCTATCTCTTCCATTTGGTCACAATTCAAATTCAGTCCAGGTTTTGTGGGAGATCGAGTTTGACCAGCCTGCCTCCTAGATTTCTAATCCTTTGGGAATGGATTCTGCAATAGCAGGGCAACCCTAAGCAGTCCTATGACAGGTGAAACTAAAAAAAATAGCGATTAATATAAAAGAAATTCACCAGTACTTGTGATGAGGATCACAAGTGTTCCACAGCTCGTCAAATGCACTTAGGCACCATCCCCGGCAACGGCGCCATTTGATTCGTTATGGTCAAGTAGGTGTTCGGAATCAACAATATTTATAACCTAGGATTCCTACTATTGACGTAGCAAAGCTACTGCAGTATAGTGGCTATGGGTGATTTCTGAGGGATAGGAACTTCATTGCACATGATTTACGGTGAAGGCCCGAAAATGGTGAATTTCAATTTGGTTCTATGGGTTTGATAAAAGCAGGGGATTGGTTGTGTGCGATTGAAATTAAAATGAAGAAAAATAAGAAGAGAACCCGCGAAGCATTGGGTTCTTGGTTTGAGGTTCTAAGGCAGCTGAGAGGAGTCCCCGAGGGTTCATTTCCTTCAGCAGTTGGGAGGATGATATGGTCGATTAGAACCGGATCTTCGTTAACTTTGAAAACTAAAGTACAATAATTTTCCTTTTGATCGAGAAGCTTTATTAGGCATAAATGTCCTAACAATGAAAACACATCTCAAAACCACCCCTGATAACTAATAGGAGACAACTAAGCGGGCGTCGGTGGATGTAAGTATCACTTTGAGCGCTTGCCAAATACACATTAAGGAGGGCATCTTAAGAGATTTGCAACTAGGTGAGAAGCCTTGGGTTCTGAAATACCCATGCTTGCATACATGAAAAACAATAGAACTTACATTTAGCAGACATTCATGGTCCAGACCGGTGAAAACACCTCCTGGACCCATGCACAGTAACAAATGAGGGCAACTAATGAATATCCTTGAATCTAACAATAAGCATCAATGAACCCTAAAAGATTGCCAAACAATAAGCATCAGTGAACCAAAAAGATTGCCAAATACTAGTCAATCAAGATGTATCTAGGAGATTTAAACCTAGAGTGAAGGATAGGAACATAAATGAAAATAAATGCCTATGTTAAAAACAGAGGACCGTCAGTTACCTCCAAACTGTTGCCCAGTAGCCCTCCTCTTCAAGGAGGAAGAGGTCTAGCCAACCATCCTCCGAGTTGTCATCCTCAGAGGAGTGTTTGGAAGCTGAGAACGGGGAAAGAAAATGAAAGAAAATGGGAAAAGGAAGTTGCGGGGAAACTGCCGCCCCTCTCTGTATTGCTGACGTGAAGTGAAGTTCTGTTTATATAAACTGAGGCTTATATAAGTGCTCAGTGTATATGAAATTACCAAAAAAAACCAAAACAAAAGCTATTACAAGGGTTAAAATAGGAAGAAACAAAAAAATGTAACAAAAAAAACTGAGGCGTGAAATGCAGGAGAACAGGCTGCTGGAGGAACAGTGCTCGCAGGATGCACAATGCTCGCAGGAAAAGCATTCCTGTAATGCTCCATTTTCTTACGTTTTTACGCTATTCTTTTTCTTTTGTCTTTGATGCGTAATCTTGAGGTTGACTTGAATTCTTCATGCTTGGATCGACTCAGCAATTTTGGCATAATTAGCTCGCAAAAGCGCAAATTTGCCTAATCTTTGATCAGTAGAATAGTAGGGACCTTAATATTACCATCGGGTTAATCAGAATGATTAGTACACAAAAAACACTCAAAACCTATAATAAATAGGGTTCAAAATAGCACTTTTTTGGCACTAATCACCTGTACGTCACACTGGGGCATACCCTTTTTGTCATCAAGGTCAGTATCTCAGCAATTGCATCCTCAGTCTCCCCATTTTGCACTAAGTTTCGTTTTAGGGCATCCCCATTCAGTTTAGGTGTTTAGAGACTTAGTTTTAGCATCCCCTATTCCCTTTTAGTTTGGTGGTACTCCGGTACTCGTCCGGATTCTACTCTTTCCCGGTACTCACCCGGACCCTTCTCCGGTACTCGCTCGGATTCCACCTTTTCGGTACTAGCCCAGATCTCTACTTTTCCGATACTCGCCTTGATTCTACCTTTTCGGTACTCGCCTAGATTCCACCTTTCCAATACTCACTAGGATTTCTACTTTTCCGGTACTCGCTTGGATTCTACCTTTTCCGGTACTCGCTCGGATCCAACCTTCCCGATACTCACCTGGACCCTAAAGAAAGAAAGAAAACATGGAACCTAAAGAGAGAAAACAAATAGACATGCTTTCATGTTTCATAAAGTATGTCTCTTAAAGGCAAAAATAAATGGGAGGACCCTACTCATCAACTAGGTACTTCTTCTCCCATTAATTCTTTCTTTTCCTTTTTCTTTCTCTTTCTTGGCCATGCATGCGACACGCCTTCTAGTTGGTTCTTTCCTAGAAAAAAAAAATAATAAAGCTATATATACATTTCCTTGATCACCATGGACCATGACTAAAGAAACCAGCGGGTCTAAAGATATATATCTCTCATGGAGACGGAAACCTTTGGAAAGGTTGGTCATGTCTTGTCCGTAATTATCAGTCAATTTCTGGTTTTTTTCTTTTGTTTGGTTTAATTAATCAGGATATTAATTAATTCAAGAAAATGAATTTATAGTGAGTGGGGGTAACTAACATGGTGTTGCATGGAGTCATTTGACAGAAATCCTTAAGCGCCAATGCTAATTAATGGTGATAATAGGCCTTCTCCTTTCCCGCCCAAATTAAATTTCTTAAATTGATCGAATTCAAACCCTTGATCAAAATCAGATTTTAATTTTAATTTCTGCATTTTATTTCCCGATTACTTAATTTCGTACTGAGGCGGCCGGCGAGTTCTCACCCACAATGGGGTTTTCACCTGCGCCTACAACACTTTAAAATCTTGTTTTCAATTTAACTATCCCCCTTCCATTTCTAATCCAGAGCCAAAAATTTAAAAAAAACACAAAGCTATGGGCGTGTTTGGATTATGTTTCTGAAAATTGTTTTATATTGTCATAGCAAGGAGAATAAGAATGACAGGGAGAATACGTTTGATTCCTAGGTTTTTTTATTTTTAAAAACACCGATAACACTAAATTTAGAGAACAACAACATTTTTCAAAAAACAACACCAAAATAGTTTTTTTTGCATTTTTAAAAAAGCGTTCTCAAAAACAATTTTCCACCCAAACAAGACCCCAGTATAACCTTGTAATGGTGCTGAAAAGATTTGAGCATCCATTACAACCTTAAAAAAAGCATGGGATTTATGCGAGATAACACTTGCAGAACTTTTAAATGCCTTGTAGGTATAGGAGCAAGAAAGGCCCGATGAGGGGAGGAAAAAAGACAATTGAAGGAGCATTGACAGCCAAGCATGAAGATAATTGTGAGTAAAGTAGATCGAGTCTTGTTAAAGGAAAGAATGGAAGTGGAAGAAATCCTATCCACCTTGCTAACACTATGGAAAGAAGGGTCATCCTCCGTTTAGATGTTGGAGAAGACCTGAAGCTAAGTGTTCCAAGTGTAACCAACTTGGACATGAAGCAGTAATTTGCAAAATAAGGGAGCAGCAAAAAGAGGAAGATGCAAAAACAGTAGTTTAAGAAGAAGAGGATTACTTGTTTGTTGCCACTTGCTTCACTTGCATGAATTGAACAAATTGTTGGCCCATTGATAGTGGTTGCTCCAACCACATGATGCACAACAAGAGCCTATTCAAAGAATGATGTGAAATAATTTCATCAAAGGTTCGAGTGGGTGATGGTAAGCATATTACTGTCAAGTGAAAGATATGATAGATATCGACCTTGTCATGGTACTAAGTTAATCAGCGTGTTATATGTGCGACATAGATTAAACATTGAGTGTGGGTCGAATTGGTTAAGAAAGGATATAAAGTACTATTTACCAATAGTTATTGTCTAATTAAAGATGCAAATGGTAGTGATTTATTCAGTTGAGATGAAAGAGAAAAGTTTTATTCAAAATCCATTGGAAGAGGAGCAAATTGAATTCTTAGTGCCTCATGTTGTAAATGAAAGTTGTTGCAAGATTCAGGCTGTCAATGGCAAGGAGTATACCTCTAAAACCTTCAATCAATTTTGTGAGGAATCTGGAATTCATCACCAATTGACTGCTCCATATACTTCACAGTAGAGTAATGATATTTCTCTAGAACATAAAGATGACAATGTTGCTAGAAAAATTACTAATGAAGAGAGTAAAGCGTTAAGGGTATGTTTGGATGAGGCATCCTAGGTAGATAAAAAGATTTCAATTGTTGCAACACAAAAGCAAAAGTTGCCTACAATTGTTTTGCCCATGCTTAATGCAGAAACTATTCACATCGCAAACAAGTCTCTGGTGAAAAAGATTCATGCTACTCTTGAATTTGATTAAGACAAATACACTGCCTTTAAAGACATATCTGGGCATAATCGTTAAGGTTTAATTGAAACTATAGTATATCTGGTTTATGTTTAGTAGTTTGGTTTGTTACATTTTGTTCTTGAATTGGCCAGACTCTGTCTTGATGCTCAAAAGCAAAAAGAACTTTTAGTGACTTATAATGCTAGTGCACAGAGTAATAGAGATTTTGGTTAAAATGCTTTCAACTAAATCATGGCAAGACTTGTGTCATTAGCTCCTAAAGCAAGGAGGAGTGTTGTAGACCTGCCTTGGACCGCTGAAGACGTGCTAGTGCTAAATTCTGTTGAATGCGGTGTCAATCTATTTATTTATTTATTAATGTTTCAAAGCTATTGTTGCTAGATTTAAGGTGTTGGCTATTTTCTATTTTTCTTATTCTTTTTCTATTTGGCATGTTTATGTTCATGGGGCAGATTACTTGGTTCACACTTTGTAGTGGGAGGATAAACCCTTCCAATATAATCTCTATTAATGTTTTATAAAAGTATTGCTATGTTTTCACTTTCTTATAGATTCGGTTCTACTTTGTTCTATTCTCCTTCTCATAAAAAAAGAAAACAACAAGGTAGATAAGGACGACAATCGGGAGGAGAATCCGCTAGAGGATAGGAGTGATTTAAATGAGGAAAGGAGAAATGAAGTTGGTAAGAAGAAAAGTGATGGACCAAGGGGCAAAGGAAAGCGACAGTGTGACGCCCCAATCCCAAGGGTTTTTTTACCACTGTAAGAAGTTTGTCATGACATAGATTTCTCTGTTGCCCGCAGTACCTCATCGTGCGCACCCGACCTTGCACGGTTTGTCTACGCCGCCATGGCCTACTGTCGCGGCGCCATGTGCGGCGCCACAGCGTCGAAAGAGCGTCTTTGTCGCATGCGCACAACCAGGTTGTGACGTAATGCCTTGCCCCATTGTGGCGACATTGAGCGCTATGTAGCGACATGGAAAACCCCATGTGCTGGAATTTTCTGTTTCGATGTAAGGCACACTCTATCACGACACAAGCTTAGACAACTCTGTCGCGACATCAAATTCTCTATCGTGACATAAATTCTCTTGGTCCTTACCCCAAACTCAGTCGTGATAAGAAATACTCTGTTCGTGACCTAAAATCTCCTGTATAGGCCAAACTCTGTTGCGACCTAAGAATACCCTATCACGACATAAATTCTATTCACCTTGGCCAACTCTATCGCGACAAAAAAAATATTTTGTCTCGACATGAAAACTCTTGGTCTTGACCAAGCTCTATCCACATTACTCACTTTGTCGCAACATAAAATCACACTTGAGGCCAAACTCTTATTTGCGACATAAAAATACTCGTTGCGACATAGAAACTCTTAGCGAGAGCCCAGCATTGCGACATGAAGGATGCAACATCTGACCTTTTGTCGTGACCGCCTTGGTCGACGCGGAAACTCTGTCACGCGACATAGTCACGACGAACAAAGCTTCTTGTCGCGACATGAAAATACTATGTAGCGACAGTAACAGCTGCGGCACGGCGTATGTCACGACAAAGGAATATTATTGCGACACGGGGATCAAAAACCATCGTGACTAAGGAAACTTCTCCGAGACTAAAACTAGCCTAAACCTGCAATAGCCTTTTCTGGCATTTCCTGTACCTCTAGCTTCTTCCTAAGACACTCTAAATTATCCATGATGACCTCCCGACATAATAGTGACATAAAAAATCTAGTAAAAACACGTCTTTGTGATAAGCGATTCAAATGAGTCTTATTACAACACTTCTCTTTTACATACCAGAAAACTGGATAACTGTCCAGAATTTTACAAAATACATAACAAGCCATAATTTGGCCTTCCTTGCCATTAAGGCCTTAGATGAGTTCCATCTCCTGGTGGGCCTCCAGCACCTGACAAATATTTTCCCATGACAGGGTGAGCAATGCTCAATAGAAGAATTCTCCTACAAGGGCTACTCATCGCCTAAGTGCACATGCAATGCCATGATTCTATCATTACAAACACATTGAGCATTAACATATACATTTCTACATGAATGCTCACATGTCATGCCAATGTTCTGAGCCCTTGCCGACTCCCTTACACACGCATATTCCATGTATGAAAAACCCTCATTTCCAAAACAAAAGATTTTTGTTTTATATTTCAACTCCTTGGACAGTCTCCGAAAAACCGCTTTATTCAAAATCCATGTGTCTTTTGTTGGTAACAAACTTTCCGGGTTCTCACCGTAGGCATCGTACACCTTTCGATACTGTCGTGGACTTCCACCACTGGATGCATATGTTTGACCAAGAATACAGGTTTTTCGCCTGAGGGGGTGTCTATCCCTTCTTGCTACTACCCGACACATAATTTCAAACCGTGTGACTCTAGGACGTCGTCTCCTTTTCAAAGGCCACCATTTAAACACCAAACATAGTGTTCTTTCATGCCATGCACTCGCACCCGTTTCACGCGATATCCCTGTGCATATGTAATGCAGAATGCCATTGCTTGTTCTTTCGTATTTACATGCGATGAGAGCTATATCTGACATTTATGATTCATGGATAATCATATTTTACAACATACAATTTACATCCAGCAATACAACTCATGTAAATACATCAATTTCAGCATATATCCACATGATTTTCACACACTTGCATGTCATTCAATCAGCGACAACACCTGGCCCCGGATCTTCATGTTCGGACCAGTGATACTGATCGGGATGAATCATGCGTGCATTTCAGTTGAATTCTCGGTGTCCTTTATAGCTAAAATTCATGATTCATACTCTTGTTGAAGATCTAAGGAAGTGTCGCTGATTGCTCCTCCATTCCTCTCCCCCTTTCTTTTCCCCCATTTATTTTCCTTTATTTCCCCCCTTTCCTTCATCTGTTTTTATCCACTACTTGATATTTCTTTTGGGGTGTAACACATGGCTCCCATGTGTCCCCTTTTGTTTTGCCTTTTAGTGACAAGTGCCATCTATGACACCTAAACCACTCCCCACTTGATCTTTTCAAGACCACACATGGTCTCACCATGTGGAATTTACCACATGTCCCTATTTTAAGTCACGATGCCATGTGGCGTTGATTAATGCCCAAAAAGTACAATTTTGAACCCTATATTAGATAGGTTTTGATTGCTTTTTGCGCACTAATCATGTCATTAGTGCCAATTGAAGTGTTCAAGTCTTCTTAGTATTATCACTTATCTTAGTTTAGAGGTTATTTTAGGTACATTTTTGCGGGTTTTGCGCACTTTAAGCGAGTTCAATATCGGGATGTATGATGAATCATGAAGTTTGAACTCAAGTGTCGACCATCAAACCAGCCCGAATCAATGAAAACTGAAGGCAAAGTGAAGAAAAATTGATGCGATAGAAGACGAGCGATCACGGTGAAAGCGGGCAAACCCCGGCAATTTTCGCTAAGCACCAACGAATTTCGTGAGGGCTGCGAAAATTTCGCGGGTTTAGTGAAAATTTCATAAATTCAGCGAAATTACTGATTACTATTGAACACCCGGGGTTTCGCTAGGCACTTGTTCCTAAAGCGGGATTTCGCTGATTTAAGCTACTCACGAAAATTTGGCTAAGCTAGCGAAATTTACGCTGGCTGCTTGAGTACCGAACATAGCGAAATTTCTGTTTCGCTATGCAGTGATTTCGCTACCCTAGTGAAATTCTTCAGCTAGCGAAATTCCTTTGCCTCGTCATGTTTTTTTGTATTTAATGCCTAGCAGAAACTCGAATTTGGTGTATTACTCTCTTGTCCTTTAATTTAGCCAAATTTGTAGGTTTTTTGGTATTTTCATGTATTAAGGTGGCCTATATAAACCCCTCTCTTTTTGTAATAAAGATAGAAATTTTGGGAGTAAGCATGATTTAGAGGAGAGAAGAATTTGTAAGTTTTCATTTTTGTAAATAAAGTCGGTATTTTAGTTAGGGTTTTATTTTCTTCTCTTCTCTCTCCTCTTTCCCTTCTAACTTCTGTGACATGACAGCCATAGCGGGGATGACCAGCTGAGATGCTTAGTTTAAGCGCCAGCTGCTGAAGAGGAAGGAGTGGCAGTGGTGGGGCATATGCGTGTTGTCTCTTTATGCGAAAGTCCGCAGTGCGTATTTATGGCCCTCGTCTTCTCAAATTAAGGGTTGAATAGCTTTGAATGTTATTGATTTGGCCAATACTCTCCATGCTTTAGGATACAGTGCATACTTATTGCTAGATCTGCGTGGTTCATTAGATAGTCTTCTGAGCCTCACGAGATATTTATCTTGGGGTTTCAAGCGAGAAAAAGAGTATGTTTGCATGTTACGTGTTGACTCAAATAGGAGTTGTTGTTAGGGTTAAGGTTTTGCTAGTTAAACATAGATCCGGTTATGCCTTGGACTATAGGTTGCATGTCATAGCGCGAGGATAAAACCGAGGACACTTGTTTTGCTTACAACACCAAGTTAGTGACCTAAATCTTCAAAGTTAACTTTTTCACACTTTACTTTCAGTTTTTTTACAATTCCTCAATTTTCAAACTACTTCCACTGTTTTTTGAAGCAAATCCAAAAGTCAAAATAAAAGCCTTGCAGCCGTGCACTTATGCAAATCATTTTTAGGATGAAAACCCATCCCACATGTTCGACCACGAACCATCTTTAGGTAGCTTGACTACGGCCGATAGTAAGGCTAGGTATATAATTTTGTTGATTTTAGCTTCGGCCCCTGCGTGACGAATCAAATGGCGCCGTTGCGGGGATGGTGCCAAACGCTACTAATGGTAAGTTGAAGTGTACTTGTGATCAACATCCGCAGTGAAGATGGCTTCTTTTACCTCTTTTTGCAAGCCGATTCTGTGCTTTGCCGAGTTTCGACGCAGCGATGCTTGCCTTTGTTTTTCGAGTTTTCATTCGGTTAGTTTTAATTTTTGTTGGTTAATTTTAATCTTTTTGCAAGATAGTTGGTTCTCTTTGTTGTCTCTATAATTTTGTAACAGGTGTATGCAACAGTGGGATAGAGACACATCAGGTAGACTGCATAGGATTAGTACACAACTTGACCCAGCTAGTGAAGTTAGTGTACCGCAGCGATACCACATGGATCCCATACGAGGAGCAATGAGCAAACCAGGAACTGTGAATCCAAATGCATATAGAACCATGAGGGATCACATCCGCCCTCTAGAGTTAGTGCCCCATCTGTATCATCCCTCTGAAGATGTAGCGGTGAGGCCTTATTTGGCCCACCTATACTCCCCATATTATCATGGTATGGAAAATGAAAATCCATACACTCATATTAGGGTTTTGAGGAGGTCTGCACTACCTTTAAGGAAGGTATGATGGACATGGATTTCTTGAAGCTAAAGGATTTCCAGTGACCCTTAAGGGAACAACGAAGGCCAAGATATGGCTCGACTCATTGAGGCCTAGAACCATAAGAAATTGAAATTTGGCCCACCAAGCGAAATTCTGAAGAAGTTCTTCAGTGCTCACAAGACCAATAATTTGAAGAGACAAATTTACACCTTTGCAGCCCAAGATGGTGAGAGATTTTACCAATGTTGGGAGAGATTTATGGAAACCATCAGTGCATGCCCACACCATGGGTTTGACACTTGGATGTTGGTGAACCACTTCTATGGTGGTATGTCTCCTGCCATGAGGCAGCTATTGGAAACCATGTGTGGGGGAGACTTTCTAAGTAAGCATCCCGATGAAGCCATGGATTTTTACCAAATTACGTGCTGGCTGAAACTTCTAGGGGTTGGGATGAGAGCACAACCTAGAAGAAATGGATAGGATGAGACCACCAGTCAACCAAAGGGGTGGGATGTATGCACTGCCAGAGGAAATAGAAATGAGAGCTAGGATTTCAACCCTAGCTAGGAAGGTAGAGGAGCTTGAAGGCAAACAGCTCCAAGAGGTGCATACGTGGCGAAAATCACACCGATCAATCCTTGCACCAATTTCAATCCCACATTGCACCCGGTAGGACCATGGCCTATGGCCTAGCAGTGAAGGATTTGATGTCGAATATTGCAAACCTTTGTGGGGACAATACAAAACACAACAATCCAATGCTCCGTATGGTAATACCTACAATTCGATTGGAGGAATCACCACTAACCTTGCATGGGACCCAACCCCCTACTATGTACCCCGGTGCCAAACCTCGGTTGGTACCCTCACCGATCTAACAACCACATCCTCTTCCTCCGATGAAACAAGCAATATTGAATTACCTTACATTACTTTGTTACACCATACCACACATTTTACACCACACACACACCTTACACACACACCTTTGCACCCACACACACACACTTTTACCTTACACCACCTTACTTTCCTTACACACACCACACACCTTTTGCCACCACACACACACACACTTTTTTCTTTTATGGTAAGGATCCGCGGGCAGCTTTACATTTGAGGAAACGGAATCAATGTCTGGCTTTGCCCTGAAAAGTTGTCTTGCCAGAAAGTACGAATAATAAGAGAATAGATGGGCTTGAGAGCAATCTCAACCAAAAAATTGACAACCTACAGTATTCAATCACCAAGATCAACAAGTTGCTAGAAGTGCGAAGATAAAGGGAGGTTTCCATCCTGAAAGCGGTTCCAAATCCCGAGGAATCCGCAGGGGTCGGGTCATCCGACGAATTCGGGAATGGATGAGGTTAAGGCCATAATTGCCACGAGAAGTGGAAGAGGAGTTGATCAGCCTATGCCAAAACGTTGAAGATCAAACGAGGAAAGAATTGCGACTGGCGTATTCTCTAAAGGAGGATTCAATGAAATCTGCATACCACCTCCATTTCCACAAGCACTTAGAGGTAAAGAAAGGCATCTCAATGGCCGGGCATTTTAGAGGTCTTAAAGGCGAGTGGTTAACATACCTCTATTGGACATAGTCAAACAAGTCCTTTGTATGCAAAATTTTGAGAAGGATCTTTGCACGATCAAGAAGGGATTAGGCATTGAGAAGAAGGCATTTCTCCAGCCCGAACAAGTCAATGCCAGCGTAATCCCAAGCAAATGCATCGAATACAAAGATCTGGATCTCCACAATTTCAGTCAATATTGGTGGGAATTGCATAGAAAAGTCCTTGCTTGATTTAGGGCGGTGTGAACCTAATGTAATATTCATTATACAAGCGGTTAGGTTTAGGTGACTTAAACCTACTGACATCACACTATCATTGGCCGATGGTCGGTGAAAATCCCTAAGGGGATAGTTGAGGATGTCTTAGTGAAGATAGACGAATTCTACTATCCGCGTAGATTTTTGTGGTGCTTGACAAGCAGTGCAAGTGAACCCAATCATGTACCCATCATCTTAGGAAGATTTACGCCCACTTTGCCAATGCAATAATAAATTGCGGGAATGGAGTCATGCAACACCTTTAGTACGCATGACCTGAGGTTGAACATCTTTCATTTGAACAAACAAACATGAGTTCAGCTGAAGCGAAAATCAAATTTATGATGAAGTTGTTTCAATTGGTCGGTGTGCGGGGAAAACAAAGTACCCGGGAAGTGCAAGGAGTAATCGGCCCGAGATGAAAGATATTGAGATGCGCCAACAACCTTGCATTGCAAGCCAATTGATCAATTCCAAAGCCATCAGCAAGGACCACATCAGCCGATTGGTCTTTGAGCCATGGGCCCGACCACAGGCTAATGCATGGGTTGAGGAGATCATTCTCCTTGACCCCCCTTGAGTAATGTTGAGATTTTGAACTAATTCGGTGTTTCCATAAACCGAATTGCAGTTCACCATGTTTACTTTTTGTTTTAAGTTAGTAAATTTTAGTTAATTTCAATTATTTTTAGCAAATTTTTTAATTTAGTAATTTTTAATATTTAGTACTTTGTTTATATAGTATAGTATTGTTTGTTAAATTTATTTATAGTTCATATAGTAAATTTTATAATAATAATTTTTATGTTAATATGTTAATTTAAAATTTTTAGTTCGGGGAAGGCCAGCGTAATGAGTCGCAATGCGAAAAATGGAATGAGACCCTTCGTTTGCCCGCAAGCGAGCTTTATTTAAACTGGTGGAAGAGTCCATTCGCCATTTCACTTTACGCCTCGGCGAAGCCTGCGCATTTGCTCGAGCCCCGCGTCAGTCTCTGCCGTGCCGTCAGGTCTCTGCCGTGACCCTTCCACGAGCTTTCCGGTCTCCGTCACCACTGCATTTGCTCTTGCGAGTTCATGCACAGCGAGCGAAGCCGCCAGGTTTATTTGCCTGCGGTAACCTGTGCACCTAGCCCTTGCGGCCCACCTCGGTCAGCCTCGGCTGAGCCTTTGGCCCGACCCGGCTGACAGTCAGCATCGTGCCTTGGTTCGGCTATTTGCTACGCCTCAGCATTTGGTCTTTCTTGAGCCTTTATTTGCCTAGTTCGAGGAAGTAGATTTCGTTGTTGCCGAGTGAGCCTGGTTCATCCACTTTATTTTGAGTGCCTCGGTCGTCTTCGGAGCCTCGGTTTAGTTACACCGATGCATCGGTGCATTTTACGTGAGTCGAGCTTTCTTAGGGTTTATTCATATTTACATTGTAGTTCGTACTTTCGGGGTGGGAGCGCGATGGCCCATGGTGAATTGATACACGAGAGGGAGGCCCGACTCGGTCCCAGCTCGGTACCATCAGGTCCGGCGGTACTGAGCCTCGGGAGATTAGTATTTATCGGCCGCGGATGGGACCCGTGCCCGTCACGTACCTTGGGGAGGATTCGAGGCCCGGGCCCTCAGCGGGCCCGCACATCGGGCCCCGGCGAGTCATCATCACCTCTCGGCCGCGCCATCACCCAGTCATCTAGCGCGGAGGCGACTTCATCACCTCGGTTATGCTTTGCCTCGAGTTGGTGAGCGTTAGGGGAATGTCGCGACTCCATCGTAGGCCAGTTCCATCCAGTCATTTTCGACGTCCATAGCGAGGCTGATCCCTGAATCACCCAGGGGAGTCGTGAGACTGATCGAGGATTATTCGCTATTGCCTTTCGTGACCGGCGATATTCTTGCCCACAGTGATGCTTGCGAGTTCTACCGGCCTCGATGGCGTCCAGAGGATCGGCTAGTCGTGAGCTTGATTCGGCAGTGATGATCGTCGCGGGTACTCGGGCGGCGGATATTCCGTGACTCTTGGCACGCATATCTGCCGGCCAATGCGGAGTTCTGGGTGGGCCCGCGCCTCGTCTCGAGATGGTTCGGTGCGGCCGAGACGCATTTCTTGGACCCGTATTTTACGAGGAGCGGCTCAGCCTCGGATCTTCTTGATCGACCATCTATTTCGTACGAGCTTATTCCCTCTGCAGCATTATGTGCGAGGAGAATGTCTTGGAGGCTCTTTCTGGGATCTCAGAAGTTTGGTTGATCCCTCTGGTGGTGATGGCCTCTGTTGCGGTCGAGGAGAAGGTCAACGGAAGGATTCTCTGAAGCAGAAGCATTCCACTGTATCTTAGAGACTACTGCCCGGGTTCTCGAGGCATATGGGATCCCGGAGGAGCCCGGGATGAGATGAGTGCGATGCTGGTCATGTCGGTGGAGCGGGTGATGACTATGCGTGTCTTTCCATACGACCACGGGGTGGAAGGGAGTGGGTCGGAGGCGAGGCCATCTATGAATGATATCACCTGCATGTTGGGCAGAGATCTGAGTCAGGTTCGGTCATATATAATCCCTCCTCCACGAGGCCACATCGCGGTGCGGCGAATGCTCTGATGCCCATCCTATTCCCGACACATATTGGGAGTATGGTCATGCCACATTCGAGAGATGCTGTTGGTGTGATGGATGCTATCACGCTCACTAAGCGGCTGAGCCTCCCAGGATCGAGAGTTGACCAGTCTTTACTCTGTCTTGACGGATCGCTGGCCCATCTGGGTGCTTAGTGTCCTGATCAGAGAGAGACCCGCCACATCACCTTGACTTATTTGGATGTTTGCGGCGACGGCGGCACTAGACCCACCACCCGCGTGGTGGTGGTTGATCTCCCAGAGATTTTCATATAGTTACTGGCTTTATCATTGCTGCTAATTTTGTTTAGGACTTGTATTAGCCGTAGGCGGTGATATTTTGTATGTTTAGCTTTGACCATGTACTAGCCATTTGGCTATATCAAAAGCTATTCGGTTTATCATTCACTGACTTTTGTACATATCATGTTTTATTATGCCTATATATAAATGTTTTTCTTTTCAATTGAACGATTGAATTGCTCTGATGGACAATTGAATTGCTTTAGTTGGAGGATTAGATCAGCATTTGTCACCTTTATGTTGAAACCATTCATGCTTAGAAACAATTTTGGTGAAATTTACAGGTTCGAGCATGCTCAACGAAATTTCCTTTATCTTTGATTCTGTTTCACCTCAAGTTATTCAGTGTTTGTGAATTTGTTTTACTTCCTTTAAACTTTGCATATTGGTATAAACATGTTGGCAACCTAGGATAGGTTTGTATTACCCATACTTGAAGACGATGTTGAAATATTTTCGAAGGAAAAAGAAAGAAAAAGCAGAAAAGAAAGAAAGAAAGAAAAGAAAAATAAAGTCGTGAAGTTTGCAGACTAGGAAACGCGGTCGAAGGGTGTAAGCGAAAGCCTTTGAAACGTGCCCTATGCCTTAAATGGTTAAGTCATCGGTTAGTGTTCGATTACATGGGTGGATAGGTAGAGTCTAACGATTTGTAGGTGCTTGATTTTCGAAGTCATTGGTCGGGGTGAAGCCTTTGGAGTTAGTGGTGGTGATCACTTTTGGCTTGATGCCACACAAGCCTTAATTGGTTGGGAGTCATCGGTGAATCCAGATTACACGGACTTTGGTGAAAGTCGAATTTTAAGCATTGCATCTCTGATTGTAAGTTGAATAAGGGAAAAGTATGTTAATATCCTTATCTGAGTTGTTCAGCGACTTAAAGGTATAATAGGTGCTGGGGTTAGAGGGACAAATTTTACAATTTATTGGCTTAATGCGGTTATATAAAGAACCATTAGCCTTAGGTAGAAATTGAGTTGAGAATCGTGGATCCAGATTGACTGAAATTGTTCTTGTATGGATTTAGTTCTTTCATAATAAATTTACAATTTTGATGTCAATTTTTTCAGTTCAAAGGCAATGTTTATATGTGAATATGAATCATAACCTTTTGAGAATCACTACATGCATCTCCTTTTAGTTTTTGCATTCTTCAAGGGACTAGCGGCGTTTCGGTTGGGGGTGTGATTAATGCTAAAGTATTTTGAACTATATTAGATAGGTTTTGATTGCTTTGCACACTAATCATGTCTTAATACTGGAAGTGTTAGTCTTCTTAGTATCACTTATCTTAGTTTAGAGGTTATTTTTATTTGACTGCGGGTTTTGCGCACCCCAGCGATTCGTATCGGGATGTATGATGAATCATGAAGTTTGAACTCCAAGTGTCGTATCCAACGACCAGAATCAATGGCTTGAAGGCAAAGTGAAGAAAAATTGATCTGATAGAAGACGGGAAACGATCTGATGACGAATAAACCAATGATTTCGCTAAGCACAGAAATTTATTGAGACTCTGCGAATTCGCGAGTTTAGAAAATTCATAAGTCGTGAAAATTACTGATTTTCGCTAAACACCCGGGGTTTCGCTGAAGCCTTGTTCTAGCGAAATTCATGTTTCGCTACTCACGAGAATTTAGCTAAGCTAGCGAAATTTAGCTAACTAATGAGTGCAGGCCTTGAAATTTCTGTTTTCGCTATGCACAGTGAGTTCGCTACCTATGAGAGATTCTTGACCTAAGCGGGAATTCAGCGTCTCGAGTCATGTTTTGTATTTAATGCTAGCCAGACTCAAATTTGGTGTATTACTCTCTTGTCCCAATTTGCTTGAGTTTGTAGGTTTTTGGTATTTTCATGTATTGAGGTGGCCTATATAAACCCCTCTCTTTTTGTAATAAAGATAGAGAATTTTGGGGGAAGCAACAATTTGGGGGAGAGAAGAATTTGTAAGTTTTCATTTTTGTAAATAAAGTCTGGTATTTTAGTTAGGGTTTTATTTTCCTCTCTTCTCTCTCCTCTTTCCCTTACTTTCTTGGTGCTTGAGCACCCTTGAGGATGACAACTCGAGATCTTGGCTAAGCCTCCCTTTCTTTGAAGAGGAGGTAGCTTGGTGGTGGGGCATATGCATGTTGTCCTCTTGTCTTGCGAAGTCCGCAGTCTTTGTATTTATGGCCCTCATCTTCTCAAATTAGGGTTGAATAGCTTTGAATGTTATTGATTTGGCCAATACTCTCCATGCTTTGGATCTGATTGCATACTGTTGCTTCTAGATGCCTTTGTGGTTCGATGATGGTCTTTCACGGCTCACGAGATGATATTTAATGCTAGGGTTTCAAGCGAAAAGGGCTATAGAGTGATAGGTTGAGTGTTGTTCTTAGACTCTATGGAAAGCCCATTGGTCAAGATAAATCATATGCATGTGGAAGATATTAGATGTCGGGCCCGAGGTGTTATGTTGAGCTCGTATAGCCCGATTATTATCTCGTCAGTCAGGTCGGTAGTCAAAATGTATATGTGACCTCCAACTTCAGAAGGTCATATCTCTTTCGTTTGAACTCAGATTTGGGTGTTCTTGGACTCTATGGAAAGCCCATTGAGTCGAATACATTCATATTCCTGATAATTATATTATATGTCAGACCGGGGTGTTATATCAAGCTCGTCCGGGTCGGGTCGACTCGTCGGTTCGGGTGAAACTCGTGCGGGTTGACTCGCATGACCTCAACCCGAGGAAAGGTCATATCTCGGCCCCGTTAGAACTCAGATTCGGACATTCTTGGGCTCTATGGAAAGACCATTGAGTCAAGAATAAATTCCTTATTCTGAGGAGGATAGAAGATGTTTGACCAAGGTGATAGATCGAGCTCGTCGGTCGAGGTCGCTCATCGATTCGGGATTTGACTGCGTATGACCTCAGCCGGGTCATAACTCCTTCGTCGAACCTTTAGTTTGGTGTTCTTGGACTCTATGGAAAGCCCATTGAGTCAAGAATTCATCTATATATAGCTTGTCAAATTTGGAAATCATATTGATCTCTGAAAATCAAT
Organism: Tetrastigma voinierianum; assembly: GCA_016808115.1. Lineage (NCBI taxonomy): Eukaryota > Viridiplantae > Streptophyta > Magnoliopsida > Vitales > Vitaceae > Tetrastigma > Tetrastigma voinierianum. Next base: position 233,806 of record JAEQBH010001016.1, read on the forward strand.
CCTAACCAAAACTACTAGTACGCACAAATAATATTGTTCTTTAATGGCTTTGGAATAGGGACTGACGAGGAGGAAAAATAGCGAGATTGAGATTCCAGGGATTGGAATCAAAGTGCAAATTTTGGGGTTTTGTTCTCTAGGCTCACATTCCCTCGTTCAAGTTTTTGCATGTTTGTTCTAAAAGCATATTGATTTGATTTAATTTATTTGAGAAAAGTGATTGTGAAATGTTTGCATATAAAAATTGCAGGATTATTAAAGATAAACCATTTATACAAGCGTACATATTGTACTATATTTTGCTATAAAGTTTGAATGCCCATAATAGAATGTTATAGTTTATTTCGCATTAAGGATAGATTGGTATACCCAGTAAGATTCGAATAAGCGATCTTGCGAACTGTTGTATTGATGTGTCACTCCGTCCCGGCCAGTGGGACCGTATCGGTAGTGTTCACTGTTGATTGTTTATAACCCGATTGACGACCAGCGGGGCAAATGCTGTTTTATAAACCATTTACCCGATATAGGCTGTGACCCGAGCGGAGCCGTCTTAGGTAACTCGATATCCGATTATGCTCGAAGACATGAGTTAAACTCGTTAAGAACATAAGCGAGATTGATTGGCATAAGCGAATTGATTTCGAGTGAATTGAATGTGGCCAGATACGAGGCTATACTTGAATTGATTTGAGCGGGTCAATTTGGGAGCATATTTGAATTGATTTGAGATTGTGAAATATTGATTATGCAGAAAATGTATTTTTGGGATGATCGATGAAGCCTCTTGATTGTATATATATAACAAAGTATGTATTGTATTTATATTGATCGTCAAAGGTTGAAAATTTTGGATTATTAAATTGCATGGATTGATTTAAGGCAGGCGGAATGGATTTGTATAGAACCACTAAGCATGAAAATGCTTAGGCGTGTTTACAAATCTTGTAGTCTCAGAAGGATAGGTAGTGATCGACGGACCAGATCGAGGCGTCGAGTCATAAGAAGGAATTTGAGGTGTGCTCCGGACATGTGCATTCATTCCATGCTTTCTTTTGGATATTGATATTTTGTAAAAACAATTTGAACTCTGAACATCTATTTTGTAAATCATTTTGAAAAGGCTTGGATGCCTTCATTGTAAATGTATTTTGTTAAATATAAATGTTCATGGGCTTGCCCAATTTTGTAATCGCTTATGCAAAGATATGATTTTGAGTGATTGAGTGATTTTAGTGGCATCCCGGACTCGGTTCGGATCCGCCCAAATGGGTCGGGTCGGGTAAGGGGCGCCACACTGATAGCCATGTCCTTGTCCTTGAAACCCTTGTGAACTAGAAGCGTTTTGCTTCTTTCTCGAACTAGAAGAAGGTTGGCCCTCCTTCCTTTTATCACCAGCACCCGTGTCTCGGATGCTTCACGAGTCATCTATTTCTCTCTCTATAGCCATAGTCGTCCTTACCATAGAGTCCATGTCTTGTAGGAAAATCCCACAATCTTGCCCTCGATGGATAACTTTATACCATCCTCAAACTTCGCCTTAGCAGCATGTTTGTACATGAATAAATCCTCGAAGCGTCTTGGTGGTGAACTTATCTACGTTCTTGAGTACGGTCATACTTCCTTGTTTCAACTCGAGGAACTCTCGAGCTTTTGCATGCCTAGCAGGTGTCGGGAAAAACTTACTCATGAAGAGCTCTCGGAACTCTCCCTATGTCATCGTCTCCAGATCCCTTGATACTTTAATCTAATCACCATACAGGATTCACCTCTAATAAGCATTAGCTAACTTGATCTCGTGGCATCGGGTAATCTCCATGGCCTCGAATCTTTTCGACCTTAGAAACTATTAATTGGCTACAACTAGATCCTACCCTTGTGAATATCGAGATGATGTGTGCCGTAAAACTTTGGGTTACTCGATCCTCTGACCCCATTTGCACTAACTTGACTGATGACATCGTTCACCAACACCCATAGCCCTCGTAAAGGCATCTTTGGTAAAACAGGTGGTGGTCGGCTATTGCCTCGTAGGCGACCTCTACGTCCCCTCCCTTAACTTGCCATCTCTATGTGTCAAATAGCAATTTGAGAATTTCCCTTTTTCCTTATTCAATTAGTAGTGCATATGCCAATGCTAATATATGTCAGAATCTAAACTAACATATTTATTCATTCGCCGAACCTCTAAGGTTATTTTCTCACCTTAGTGTTCAACATTTCCTATATATTGTTCACCAGAGTATACCAATTTTTAATATATAACACAAAGTCATGCAATGTATAGCATAATAATTTATTAGAATGCTGTGGAATGCATGATCTAACCCACAATGCCCATCGAGTCCTAGGTAATCGTATGCCTAATTCGACATTGAGCCATCTCTTCTTTAATTAATCAGGCATCTAGCTCTAGGTATTTATAAACCTAGGCTTTGAAACCATGCTGTGACGCCCCAATCCCAGGGAAGGGGAGTGTTTACCACTGTAAGAAGTTTGTCGCGACAAAATACCTCTGTCGTGCGTGCCCAGCTTTGGTGCGCTAGCCTTGTCGTGCCTTGGCCTTCCATGAGTGGTGCGTGCAACCTGGGCGCCACTGCCCGATCGCGGCGTGTGGTGTCACACCATCGCAATGCAGCGACACCACTGCCAGATCGTGACAGAGCATCTCTGTCATGTGTAAAACTCCACATGTCTGGAACTTTTTTTCGCGGCGTAAGGGCGTACTCTGCTCGCTGACCTGAAAGCTTAGACAGCACATCACGACATCAAATTCTCTATCGCGACATAAACTCCCTTGGCCCTTACCCCAAACTCGATCGTGATAAGAAACTACTTTGTCGCGACCTAAAATCTTCTGTCTAGGCCAAACTCTATCGCAACGTAAGAATACCCTGTCACAACATAAATTCTCTTCACCTTGGCTAATTCTATCACAACATAAAAATATTTTTTTTGCGACATAAAAACTCTTGGTCTTAACCAAGCTCTGTCGCGGCATAAAAACACTGTGTCATAACATAAAATCCATGCTCAAGGCCAAACTCTATCGCAACATAGAAATACTTTGTCATGAAATAGAAACTCTTGGTCAAGGCCAAACTTTGTCGCCACACAGAAATACTTTGCTCCGCGAGTATAGAAACTGTGGCGAGGCCAGCCTGTGCAACACGAAGGATGCAACACCTGACCTTTTGTCATGGTCGTCTCGGTCCCGACATGGAAACTTCTATCTCGACATAGTCACAACAGAGAAACAAAGCACTGTCGCGACATGAAAATACTATGTCACGACCAAACAAGCACTGCGGCATGAGTATGTCATAACGAGGGGAACCCACATTACGTGACAACTGGACAAAAATTACATCCAGGAGCCTTAAAACTAGCCCAGCAGTGATAGCCTTTTCTAGCATTTCATGCACCTCCAGCTTCTTCCCATGACAATCTAGATTATCACAATGGCCTCAGCATAATAAAGGTAACATAAAAATCTGGTAAAAACCTGTCAAACTATATTAAACAATTCAAATGAGTCTTATTACAACTCTTCTCTTTTACATAACAAAAAATTGGATAAATGTCCAGAATTTTACAAAATACAAAACAAGCCATAATCTAGCCTTCCTTGCCATTAAGGCCTCACATGAGTTCCATCTCCTGGTGGGCCTCCAACACCTGAAAAATATTTTCCCACGACGGGGTGAGCAATGCCTAGTAGAGAATTCTTAAGAGCTACTCCCGCTAAGTCTTTATCTGATAACATGATTCAATCTGCTGCAAACTCATTGAGCAACAACATATTCATTTCTACATGAATGCTCACATGTCATGCCAATATCACGAGCCCTCACCAACTCCACTCTGCACGGCGTCGTTACACGCTTACGCTTCGCTTGATTTCAACTATTTGATGCATATGTCGAGCGAGTCTGAGTTTTCACGGGGGTGTGCATCATTTCTTCTTTACTACCCAGACACATAATTTAAAGCCGTCAGACTCTAGGACGTTTGTACACTTTAGATCCCACCATTTAAACACCAAACACGGTGTTCTTTCATGTATGCACTTACCAGTTTCATGCGATCTAATATTCATGCCATTGCGAATGTCATTGTTCATTTCATATTTACATGCATGATTACATGCAACATTTATGATTCATGGATAAATCTATATCTACAACTTAGCCAAATTTACATCCATAATACAGAAGACTTCTTAAATACATCAATTTTCAACATATATCCAGTGATTTTCACACGCTTGCATATCGTTCAATCAATGACAACACCTGGCCCGGATCTTCATGTTCGGACCCTGGATAGTACACACAGTTTACCATGTCAATCCATGCCCGACAGTGTGGGCATGGTGGCTGCTCAACATGTAATTTGTATTGCTTCCATGAAACAATTTTCCTCATTTGATTCTTTATCATGTGTTGTATAATTTAGTAAATATCATAAAATCGAGTTTATTAATGTAAGCATAATCATAGTATATAACGATTATATAGGAGATGAGTCAGGGTATAGATAATAAACTAAATTGTCATCAATAAATCAAAGTAGGGATCTTTGATGTATAATACTACTAGTAAGTCACGAACATTAAGAATGTAGTAATCTTGATGCGGATTCTTGAGTAGTGACATTAAAATGGAGGCACTTTATGTAATCTGATTACATAGGATAGGACCAGACATGGATTAAACTCTTAAATAATATACCGTTACAATTAAAAGTTTAAACCGTGTCACTAGATGATCATATGAAGATTGATCTTAATCCTGAGTAACCATGGACACACACTTTATTCGATAGGGCCTTTTTGATTCATAGGTTACGGTGCGTCCTAAAACCGGACTAATACTTATCTTGGGAGGCCCATTGATAGGTGGGTGGGGCTTATGTCCTATGAATATGGAATCCAAACTCTTCTTAAGGGGCTAGAATATTGGTTCCCTTAAGTGTTGAGTCTGGAGCGAGCAGGTTTTTAACACTCTAATTTATAACATGTTTATAAATTAAGCATTTCACTCACGAATTAATGGAACTTGAGATAAAAGATATCACTAGAGGGGGTAAAACGGTAATTTCACCTAGCTCTGACGGACCAATTTTAGGATTGATTGCATGTAATGATCATTATCGATGAATTTGCTTAGTATCCTTAAATTATTATGTAATTCTGAGAGTTAGTTTGATTTTTAGTGGAATATCTTTGGAACTAATAAATTAGATGAGTGATTAAAGAGTTTTAATTAATTATCAAATTTATTAGAGCTTGGAAATACAGTCATCGTCCCAAGACACTTCTCATGTGGCTCTTGTACACGATTAAATTAACAAAGAAATCCCTTGGAGGGCATAGTTGTAAAAGAAATTGTTTCATAGCAACCATGTAGTAATTATTGGATAATTAAATGTTAATTAATTAATTAATAGTAATTACTATATGGATGAAACGGTTAATTTGAGAAATTAATAACATTAATTAATTATTGAATTAATTAATTAATAATATTATAGTAAATTTGAAATTAATCTGTTATTTTGTTCACTTAATTTGAATTCAATATTTAAAATATGCCACTTGATCCAGTAAGTTTGAGATCATTTAAGACATATTATAAATATAAACCCAAAACCTAAAGCGTCAGGGGTGATAAAAATTAGAGAACAAAAAAAAGAGAAAGAGTTTCACTTTTTTTTTGCCTCCATCTAACCCTCTTGATCTCATGTGTTGAGAATATCAAGAGTTCTAGAAACAAAACCTTTGTTAATCTGTACGCTCACACGTACCGTGTAGTGAAGAGGAATGACTTGGAAGATCGTGGTAAAAAAAAAAGTAATAAAAGGATCTTGAGTTGTCAACCCTACTTGCCAGAAAAATCTCCTTAATTTGATTGAGGTAATTCTTCTTTATTGTTTGTTGATTAGTATGCATGTACCATAGGATCGTAAAAAGAGTTTTTATTAATTTTTTAAATTTACTGGACCAAAATCTTCCGCTACAAACTTTGTTTTGAATTGTAAAAACCTACAATTGGTATCAGAGCGGTCTATGTGTATATGCATATTAATGTGTAGGTAAGAATTCTTGCATTATTTGATAATCTTGTGGATGTATAATTGTTATATATTGATGAATGTTTGAATGTATGAAATTTTTAAAGGGTCGTTAAGTGTATGGTGTTTTGGGTTGAGAATTGTTGATTTTTATTTTTTTTATTTTAGATCTTGTGTAAGCCATAATGGGGCATAAGTGTTTTTTTTGTAATTTATTTTTGTAAAAATCTCTCACATAAGAAAATTAGATCAAGATCTAGAAAGTGATCAACATATGGATTGTAGCCACACCTCTCAGCTTTCTATACCTTCAAAAATCGTCTTATATGGACATCTAGAGAGAAAGTTATGCCTAAAATACGGAAAGATGTTCAGGGATACGGGATGATGAGAAATAACTTCGTTGCCTATTCTTTTTGGCTTTTCATTACTTTATTTCTTGGGCCCTATGGCTTGTTGGACCACAGTGGTGGCCTGACCAGTCAAAAGGCTAAAGTGTACCCAAGCGTATCATGGAGAAAAATTGGGCTTGGGCCTTGTTAATAAAGAGTTATTGAATTTACGAAAGAAGTTTTTGGGTTATTGAATCAAGTTGGTGGATCGGGCTTGTACGAAGTTGAAGCGAGATAAAGGGAGTTATGTAGCTACTTGAAGCTCAACTTTGTAATTTATTTATTTATTTATTTATTCTGAGTTGTAATTTTAGAAATACCCAAGACACGAACCGCTTTCTTTTATTTATTTATTTTATTCTTTATTGTTATTGATATGATTGATAACATGTCCATGCATTAACATGCCATACATAAATGCCCACATTTAATGCTTTGCATACATATCATTTTACTAGAACATGATAATTAAGTTGTCATGTGCTTATCTTGTTCATATTTGATGGAGCAAATTAATTAAATAATGTGCTTAGTTTAATTAGCTAAACTTGGTAAATTCACATTAATTTAATTTAGGGTTTTCAACGTATCATCTTGAAAAGCCCGAATTTTCCAACTAATAAAATAAAGATTTTATTGATTAATGAGTAAATTTGACTTGAGCCCGACTATTTTATATACTAGGTTTACCTAATAGTTAGGCCCACTTAATTTATGGATTATATTGTCTAATTAATTTAGTACCAATAGGATTGGACTCATAATTTGATTAGAGTTCACATCTTAGTAATTAATTATATAGGATATAATAATTGGCTAGGATTATAAGACAAATGATGTTTTATAAATAGAAGACACTTATTTCAAAATAGTGAGTGGGAGAAGGTTATATGACAATACACCCTACGGTCTCCATTATTAGATCAACACCATGAGATATAGATAGGGCCTAGCGACGCTTAGATTTCGTCCTCCCTACGGAGGGTTTCTATCTATATTAATATCAAGGTTTACTTCCTTCGAGATAGGATTGAGTGATATATTTCAGGATTGTCCTACCCTACGGCGACAATTTTGAGTTAAGTCATTAAATCTGAAATAATGGGTCGCATACTCACAAGGGTATGGTTAACATGTTCATCATACCTTGACCAAATTTGTGATGAATTAATAAGTAAAAGAAAATATAGGAATATTTTGATTTTTTCTTATTAATTTGAGATAGTCTCAAAGAAGTTGATTTGAAATTGGTATGTGAACCCCTCGACCCATATTAATTGTTGAATCAATTTATCATGGATTAATTATAAGGTTTATGTGTTTTGCTGCATTCATGAATCATGTTTAATTTTCAAAAGCTTGTGATATTTATTTTCATTTATAGTAATTGTTTGAGTTATTTAATTTAATGATCATGTCATCGAACAACCCGTTATCGGCTTTACTCATTAATGAAAAAGCGGAGTGGTGATAACCGTTAAATGGAAGTCGAAACATTAATATTGTCTTCAATTTGTGAGAACGAAGTTCGTTCTCGGGGAATATTAGATCGAAAGCCCTGTTAATGCTTCACCAAATGATATGCGAGAAAGATATGATAGTTAGATTTATTCCCGACAACAAAGCCCATTTGTTATACTTGCTAGCATGAGCGATGTTCTTAGGAAGAAGCAGCGAGGACATGGGACTACGTATGAGATATGGGAATCTCTCAGGGCCATGTTTGAAGCGACAATCTAACGGTGCCATCCTTAAAGCTACTCGTAGCTACATGAACGCTAAGATGAAGAAGGAGTTTTAGTCGGGGGAACATGTTTTTGGTGTGATCGGCAGATGCACGAGGCGGAGATACATGGGGCACCATTGAGTGGCGTGCTCGAGTTAGTATTATCCTTGAGTCCTCGTCTGGAAGCTTTCGTAGTTCACTACCGACTATGTTATGGAGCAAACTCTGGTCTGACATGACTCGACTCTGAATGAGCTACAACGAGACTTTTAAGACCATAAATAAGACTAGGCCCCCGAGGGGCACGGCAAATGTTCTTGAGCATAAACCACATCTTCCACCTCTTACGGTAGCGAGAATAAAAGAGGAAGAACACCTGAGGTGGGTCAAACCACAACCAGGAACGAGCGAGGGAAAGAATAAACGACCCCGAGGACGAAGCACAAGGAAAGTGTTTCCATTGTGGGTTGAAGATCAACCCTGGAAGAGAAATAGTAACAAGTATCTCTCTAGAATTGAAGGAAAAAAGATGATAAATATGATTTACTAGTTTCGAGCTTTGCTTAGTGGAAGATGATTTGTCTATACTGGATAGTTGATTGAGAGCCACTAACCATGTTTTCATTTCTTCTTTGCGAGATGCTTAGTTCTTCGAGGGAACTTGTTGATAGGGATGTTACTATGAGAGTTGGAAGTGGGGAGGTCATCTCAACAAAGGCAGTGGGAGTCGCCCGTTTAAATTTCAGGAATAAATTTCTTGTTTTGAACAAAGTATTTTTTATTCCTGGTTTTAGGAGAAATTTGATTTATGTTTCTATGTTGCATTAACAATTATTTAGTATTTCTTTTATTAATAATGAGATTGTTATTTCAAAGAAATGGTTTTAGATATTTGTCATGCGAACACGAAAGAAAAGTGGTTATACGTCTTAAGACTAACTAAGCGATCATTAAATAATTGAGATTATTCAAAGTAGAGCATCATATCCCAACAAGCGTCGAAAAGTTTCCTATAGTGATAACACGTATCTTTGGCATCTCAAGTTGAGCCACATTAACCTTGTGAATAAGCGATTAGAAGTAAGGATGGTCCTTTAAGAAAGCTAAATGTTGGCACCCTTCATTTTGTGAATCATTTGCAGAAATGACTAAGAGACCTTTCTCGTAGCGAGAGATCGAAAGAACTTCTTCACGGGTGTGCATAGCGGCGTCTGCGGTCCGCTAAGTGTCTGAAGCTAGAGGTGGTTATGAATATTTCATCACCTTCATTGGTGATTATTCGAGATACGGTTATGTTTACCTATTACCTGAGAAATGCGAGACTTTTAGAAAATTTAAAGAATTCATGGCAGAAACTGAAAAGCAGTTAGGTAAATCACTAAAAACTCTTGATCGGTCAGGGGTGAATACCTTCTGTGTTCGAGATCATTTCTTTGGAGCATGGAATCACACATCCCAACTCCTGACACACGGAGACACCACAGCGAATGGTGTTGCGAAAAAGGAAGAAACGAGGATGTTACTTAGATATGGTTAGATCGATGATGAAGGCTACTTTTTCGTTGCAGTCTCATTTTGGGGATATTCCTTTCTATTTGCGGTCTATTTGAATGGCAAGTTCTATCTAAGTCAATCGAAGAACACCCTTAGAGTTGTTGAATGGACATAAACCTAGTTTCACGTCACTTTTTCGAATATCAGGGTGTCCGGCACCGCGTGTTGAGGGAAAGGCGGGAAGTTGGAATGCGAGAAGTGTGTATGTTTGTAGGCTATCCAAAAGCCACAAGGGGAGGTTTGTTCTATAGTCCTTCGGATAAGAAACTATTTGTATCAACAAATGCAACTTTTCTCAAAGATGACTATATGATAAGCTTCAAACCTTGCAATAAGGTTGTACTGGAGGAACTACGTTAAGATCATATCAGAAAATCACCATCAACCAGACGAGCAGCGAGTCGAGACCCTTATTCCTAATCGAATATCCTGGTACCTCGGCGTGAGTGGAGGTAGTGAGACTACCATCCATTACGAGACATGAAGGAGAAGTACAATTTCTAATTAATCGATCACTAACCAAGATGATCCATTGATATGCGTGATGCTGTGGATGATTCTGATAAGGACAAATGGCGAGATGCTATGAACGAGAAATGGAGTCCATGTACTCTATGCAATGCGGGAACTTATTAGATCCACCTAAGGATATCGGTCATCAAGATGTAAATGAGATCTTCAAAAGAAAAGAAGGCATAGATGGGAAGTGGAGACTTTAAGTAGGCTAGTGGCAAAGGGTTATACCAAAAAAGAGTGGACTATGAAGAAACTTCTCTGGTATTTATGCTTGAGTCTATTCCACATTCTTTTATCCACCCAGCCGCTTGTCTCGAATTATGAGATATGGCAAATGGATGTCGAGACGGCTTTTACGAGATAGCTATCTTGAGGAAGCATCTACATGGTCGCTCCAGAAGGTTTTGTGGCTAAAGGCCAACGAGAAAGAGTCGCAAGTTGCTTGGATCCATTTATGGACTGAAAGCGTCTTAGGAATCTTGGAATCTGCGTTTTGATGACACTATCAAAATGTATGGTTTTGAGCAAAATGTTGATGAACCTTGTGTATAAAAGTACATCAAAGAAAAGAAGGTGGTCTTCTTGGTTCTTTACGTAGATGATATTCTACTCATTGGGAATGATGTAGAAACATTATCGAATGTAAAGAAATGGCTAAACGACGATTTGAATGAAAGATTTGGGAGAAGCAAGCTATATTCTTGGGATCTAAATTATAAGAGATTGTAAGAACAAGCTTTTAGCATTGTCTCAAGCATCTTATATTGATAAGGTGCTAGCTCGATTTTGATAGCAAGATTTAAGAAGGTAATACCTACGAGCATGAAATTATCCTTTCCAGGAGCAATGTTCTAAGACACCTCGAGAGGAAGAGGATATGAGGCAGTTCCACAATACTTTCCAGTGTAGGCGGCCTCATGTATGCCATGTTGAGTACGAGGGCACGATATACGTTATGCGAGTAGGGATAGTGAGTCGATTACCAATCAATCTGAATGGGTCATTTGGATGGCAGTGAATCATATTCTCAGTATCTTAGGAGAACGAGAGATTATATGCTTATGTACTTAGGTGGAGACCTGAACCACTATTGAATATACTGATTCTGATTTTCAATCGGACAAAGGGATGGTCGAGAGAAGTCGACATGCGGGTCGATATTCACTCTTTGGTGGTGGGCGTAGTGCGGAGAAGTATCAAACAATCTAAGATTGAAGTGATTCAACCATGGAAGTCAAATACATACGCACAGGCAAATAAAGAACTGGTTTGGCTCAAAAGTTCTACACTAATATGGAAATAGTTCCAAACATGGAAAACCACTTGTTTTATACCGTGACAATCTGGAGCTAAAACTCCAAAGGAACCAAGGAGTCAAGAGAGGAAGCATATAGAAAGGGAAAGTATCACTGACACGAGAGATCGCACATAAAGGGACGAGTCGCTATGAAGATAGCTTCTAACGTAACCTTGCAAACTGCTACCAAGACTTTACCCCGAAAGGGTATCTGTTTCGTCACTTAGAGGGACTAGGTTTAAGAGAGACATGTCTCACCGCTTTAGGCAAGTAGATTGTCAGCATGGTGCCTTAAAGCATGTAATTCAGACGCTTCATGAAAACAATTTTCTATATTTGACTTTATACATGTGTTGTATAATTTACTAACATCGTAAAAATCCCAAGTTTATTAATGTAACTATAATCTTAATATATACCAATATATATGAGATGATCAAGATTATGACATAACTAAACTCGGTCCGTAAGAATCTCCAAATAAGGGACCCGATTCATAATACTACCGGTACCTGGCCCACCGACTATTAAGAACGCAGCATCTTGATCTCTGATTACCGATGTAGTGACATTAAAATGGAGGTGCTTGCACCCACTTTAGGATACGTACTGCACATGGATTAAACTCTTGGGGCCACAGACATCGTTACATCAAAGTTTAAACCGTGTCACTAGATGATCATATGCGTATTGATCTTAATTCAGTAGCCATGGGACTCTGCCTATTTCAATAGGCCTTTTGATTCATAGGTTACAAATCAGTTCTAAGACAGCCCAATACTTATGCCCGAGGCCTATCGAGATAGGTGATCAGGAACATGTCCGCGTATGGAATCCAAACCCTTCGAGGAAGCCTGATAATTGGGTCCCTTAAGTGTTAATTATGGAACTGAACAGTTTTAGTGCTCTAATTTATAACGTTTATAAATTAACTCTTCACTAGTGAATTAATGGAACTTAATTATAAATATATCACTATAGGGGTAAAACGATAATTTCACCTAAATTTCCAATGATGGACCACTCTTGAGGATTGAATTGCATGTAATGATCATATCAATGGATCAAGCCGAGTATCACTACGCAAATTATTCGTACTTGGCAAGAGTTCAGCCAAATTTTTAAGTGAATACATCGAACTAATAAATTAGATTAATTGATTAAAGAGTTTAATTAATTATCAAATTTATTAGAGCTTGGAATTACAGTCCATGTGTGTCCCCATGCCGCCTCAGAAAAACACCTGTGATAGATTAAATTAACAAAGAAATCCTCGAGGGCATAGTTGTAAAAGAAATTGTTTCATAGCAATTATGTAGTAATTATCGATAATTAAATGTTAAGTTAATTAATTATTGAATTAATTAATTAATAGTAATTACTATACGGATGAAACTAATTCGAGAAATTAATAACTTTAATTAACGCTTGAATTACCTTATCAATAGTAATTACTATATGGATGAAACTAAGCACTTGAGAAATTAATCCTATTTATTTTTGGTCACTTAATTGAATTACTTTAATTCAATATTTAAAATATGGCACTTGGATCCAATGGTTGAGATCAATTCAAGACATATTATAACAGAGGCAAAACTCTAGCGTTGAGGTGATAAAAAAAAAAGAGAAAGAGTTTCACTTTTTTTTTTTTGCTCCATCTAACCCTCTTAATCTCATGTGTTGAGAATATCAAGAGTTCTAAAAAAAAAACCTTTGTTAACTGTAGTTCTGGCCAATATTACCCCTGCAGCCAAGCGAATCTACAAGATCGTGGAAAACAAAAATAAAAATAAAAGGATCTCTGAGTCGTCAACCCTACTTGCCGTAAAAATCTCCTTAATTTGATTGGAGGTAATTCTTCTTATTGTTTGTTGATTAGTATGCATGTACCATAGATCGTAAAACAGAGTTTTTACACTTTAAATTTACTGACCAAAATCTTCCACTACAACTTTGTTTCAACTCAAAACCTACACTAACACACTACAAATTCATCATACTCAAGCCTGTGTTCTCCATCAAGTACAAACTGTTTCAGAATTTCAGTTCTAAGAACATAAAGGACCTAGAAATTGGTCCATAATTCACCAACAATTTGATCACAATTGTTCTTGAATCAAATTCCCATCGTGTTAGTGGTTACACCTCACACGTAACGGCTCCCAGTACGGACTAACCGCAGTAGGAGCAGGACCTCTTACCTCTTCGATTTTAATCTTAAAACTCCATATCTCAGTACCCATACTAAGCTCAAGGCGAGATAAAACTTTGTCTCTATCCGACGAAGCTTCGATCATCGCTTTGTCGGAGATCTAAGGAAGTGTCGCTGATCGCTCCTCCATTCCTCTCCCCCTTTCTCTTCCCCCTTTTTCTTTTCCTTTCTTTCCCCCATTTCCTTCATCCGTTCTTATCCTTTTGGGGTGTGACACATGACTCCCATGTGTCCCCGTTTGTTTTGCCTTTTAGTGACAAGTGTCATCTATGATACCTAAACCACTCCCCACTTGATCTTTTCAAAACCACACATGGTCTCAACATGTTGTCACATGTCCGTATTTTAAGTCATGATGCTCATGTGGCACCATGCCACATGTTGTCATGCCACTTGGCCGTATGACCTTGAATTACGTGAAATTTCGACCGTCTCATAATTCGACGCAATTCATCAAGGTAACTAAACTCCATGAGACGAACTCATTGGTGAGGTATGTTCCATCACATGAGGTCTAGGGAATTTCCAGATTTTCTCAGACATAGCTGCAAGAAATTACCTTTTTGTCATTTTTCGAAAAATTGAATTTTTCCCGCTTTAATACGTATAGAACGTTCAAGTGCAAGTTATTTCTTTGTCCAAAGTGTGACCTCGTCCTCGAAGGAAAATTCCAAATACGACAAGGTAGGCTATGAAGAGAAGAACCACTAGCGTAGGGAGAAAATCGGGACAACTATATTCAGCTCCAAACCAATCTCGCCGAGACGTGGCCATAGGTAATCATTTGCTCAATTAATGGTAACAATATAAGACGGGAGCAGATTTTTCATGAGCATCACCACGACCACCCTTCAAGGAAAGAAACTGAGGACGGAGGTGCTCATATGAACAGGTGCTGGACAAGACCGAGGAATACCCAACCCACCCACCGCGCGACGATGAATTTAAAAGAGTCGCTCATGTAAGGGCTACGAAGTTGCCCAGCCCGTAACCCCAACCAACAGATTATGGGTATCATGGGCTTTGGCCCAAACCCAAACCCTCAAACCAACAGGCCTAGTTAATCTATGGGCCCAAAACTAAAACCCAGTCTACAGACCAAAAACGGAAACCCATAGAGGCCCAATATATGGACCCAATCATCTTCGTTTATAAGCGAGGGCCAAACATGCCTCCCCCAAATGATCTGAAATACACACTGGGTATAATCTTTTCCGCAAAGATCATCTTTAAGAATATGTACTCTACTGGCTCCTCGCTTAGCTCACAACACCCACCCATGAGTCACACACGTAACCATCCTAATGGTCAGGCCAAACTCATCACGGAAAGGTATGCGCGTAAAATACACCTAAAGAGCAATTTGGCTATCTAAAGGGAAGAACAGGTCATAACACGCCAACAAAGCGCCACCTTCCCCTTTGGTTTCGGATGGAAATCATTTACTTCCCATGAAAAGCGTGATAAATACCTCCTCCATAAAAAGTAGTTGTGGGCACACCACGTGCTAAAAGACATTCCTTTAACAAAAGGATCGATCTCTTTATGTTCTCGAGGACCTCGACCTAACCGATTCGCGGCACGCAGGTGATCCCGTAATCAACAATATTTATATCCTAGGATTCCTACTACCATAGCAAAGCTACTGCAGTATAATGGTCTAGGGTCGAACTCAAAGATGGGTTTTCTTCATGCGAAATGAGTCACAGTTGATTGAAAATGGTGTTTCCACTGACTGGGGGTTTCGTAAAAAACATCGAGGTCGATGGCTTAAAAACCGTGAATCAGAGAAATAAAGTGTAAAAGAACTCCTCAAGTTTCCTGTAGCCACCGAGCTTGTGGTTCTAAGGCAACCGTAATGTCCCCGGTCCTTTTCCCCTCGCTGTGGAGGATGACTTCTATAGTCATTTCCCCGGGAACTGTGATCTATGTTTAGCCATAAAACTAACCTTAAAAAGTTTTTCTCCAGATAATAAACATTTATTAAATCATTACAATGTCATGTGCCAAAATCAGCTCTGATTCAACTCATAGGAGTTAAATAAATGGCAACTAAGTGAGCATTAGCGGATCTAGCAATATATCCACTAAGCCTTGAAATCTTGCCAGCATCGCGCACCAAGGTACATCACAGTATTCAAACCTAACGTGAGATGTCAAACGTAAAATGATAATAAATGCCTGGGCTGGGCAACAAGAGGACAAGGTTTTTACCTCAAAACTTTAATTCCACGGCCCTCCTCTTCAAGGACGGAGGGGTTTTGCACCAACCATCCCTTGAGTTATCATCCTTAAGGGGTGTTCGAAGGTGAGAAAATGCAGGAAAGCGGAGAGAAAAATTAGAGAAAGTCACACCATGAGAAAGTCAAAGCTTTGGCGCTAATTTTATCGATCGATGGATTGATTTGATTTTACTGCAGCTGACTGAGGCTTATACCGCTCGAGTCGCGCGGAAATTACAAAGTATGAAACAACAAATTACATCGAGGGAAATGGTACAAACCACAAAAGTGTAGTCAAAAAGTGGTCAACATAATGAACAAAGCCGTCGCTAAATTCTCAAGATCGCAAATTTAGCGTAAATTCCCGCAACCCGAAAAATTCCGTGTTACAAAATTTGCAGTTACAAAAATTCGCAACACCGCAAAAATCTCGCAATGCTCACTCTCCTTCTCGTATTAGCTCCACCGCCTTCCGATTTGCACGCGGTACCCCAAGTCTGCCCTGCTCTTCAGATTTGAATCGACCAAAGACAATGGTGTAATTGGTTTGCAAAAACTGCCAAATATATCCATGACAAAATAAGGACATTAGTAGTGGCGCTCTGACCTTATCAGACAATCAATATTTCGGGGCTTGATTAACACAAAAAAGTGCTCAAACCTACAAACTAATGTGGCTCAAAACATCACTATTTGGGCACTAATCACTCCCCCCAATCGACACATTGCTAGTCCCTTAGCAATGACAAAAAGAAGGAAGAGTAGACATGCTATGCTTATGCAGAAGGAATGGTATTTTCAAAAAGTTTATGGATAAGTAATGCCCTACCCTTAGTGTGAATGATGGAGACCCTGCACAACAACCAGCTTAGGAGAATAAATTCCATACAGGACTAAGATTCAGAAGTGTATCCATCCCAAGGGAATCGACCTGAAACTTCCACCAAAATCTAAGTGTTTATGTGATCAGTTTTCAACAATAACCTGCTAAACCAAGCCTCCTAACCAAGCTTCTCGCCAAGTCCTAAAGACATCGACCAAATTCAATAAATCTCGATTCCACTCTTTATTTCATATTTTTGTATCAGAGGATGCAATGCCGAGAAATCGACCCTCACCAAAGTCCGTAATGGGGGTCCACCGATGACTCCCAACCAACTATGCTTAGTGGCATCGTAAGTCAAGGAGGATCTTTCGACCACTAACTCTGTTTCACTCCCTGACTAATGAATTCAAAATCCAAAGACCTACAACTGCTAAACCTCACCCATCCACCCATGTAGTGAGCACTATGCCTGGCTCCTCCTCAAACCCCGCTGGTTTAGTAAGACTAGGCTTTAAAGATTCACAGAAACCCTCGACCGTGTCGGGGTTTCAAGCAAAGCGCCAGCGCTTTTTCTTCCCCCTCTTTTTCTTTTTCTTTTCTTTTTCTTTTTTCTTTTTCTTTTTGGAAGACTTTTACTGGCCTTCTTTCTAGGGAACCATAACCTTGCTGTGTGGTCAATGAAACTAGGGTAGCTTGCATGGTAAGGAGTTATGCCCGTAAAGACACAGAAACTGGTGCGCATGCTGTGTACAATGATGGAAGAAAAATGTTGAATACCGTGAGACTTCAACCGACCATCCACTTAATCATGCATGGAACTAACTTAGCAACAATGGTATCGGGTAAAGGTTTTCAATTTTTCAACTTGCAAGCTAGGCAAAACCACAAAAAAAAAGCGGGAAGTCGTTTTCAATCAGTCAGTCTGATATGTATAATAAGATGTCACTAATTTTCTTCTTTTCAATAACAAACTTTCTCAAAGGGAGCAAAAAGCAAGCCATCAGACATACAAACAAGCCATTTAAACATGTAGTAGACTCAAAAGTGTAAAAATCGATATCAAAAGTATAAAATCATTTTCCTTCACTAACTCTCCCAACCAAGCGTGCCATTGATCGCAATGGCGTGGATTGGAAAGTTACAGCAGTGAAGTGCTACCTCCTCAGTCAAGAGTCGGGAAGAGGCGTCCCTGGCCTGACTCGGGCCGAGGTGTCGAGGGGTGTGGTCGTAACCCGGGCCGTACCGCTAGGACGTCAAGGAGTCTCAGGCTGGCGGTGGAGGGGGTACCTGGCCCCGTCGGGAGTGTAGAGCTTTAAACGACCAGCATACATACACATGGGAGATCGCAGGAGACCCGTGTGACTCGGATCCGCATGAGGATGGCCCGCATTCTGCAAGAAGAGCGCTGTTCAGCCATGGCAGCCTCGCTATGAAGTCATCCCGCTGGCCGGTGGCTACATGGGTAGTCGCAAATGATGCCGACATAGTAGGGAGAACGCGGCGACCGAATCCATGATGGTCAAAAAGTCCCGATGGAAATAGTGATACGTCATGAGGTGTCACGGCGCTCAACGAAATAGCCGCAGACAAAGGTGGGGTCCCAAAGACAAAGGGCAACAGACGACTGGCAGATCGAGCTTCCGAGAGAGGAGGAGCCCCAGATAAAAGCAGCCCAGGTCTCCTAATATGTTTCCACTGATATGAGGTCACCCCGCAGGGAATACTCCACCCACCGGTCCCCATCAGCTACGAGGTGGTGGAAGGTGATAAGAGCGGGGCATAAGCTACCACCGATCGAGGGTAAGGATAGCCTCACAGTCACGACGACTCTCCAATCTAGGCTCATCAGGGAAGCTGATATGCTCTAAAGCACCTGGCATATAAGTCTCTCGTGAATAAGAGAGGCATGGATCCAATGAGGTGTGACTCTACGATGGACCTTGTCCTCGAAATGGAACAAGGAAGTCATAATAATCTCTACTCGGCTAAACCAGAAGCCCTCTGAGATGCGATATAGGGCCTCCAAGATGGCTCCTCTCCTTTCAACTATATGCTTGAGTGGAAAAAGATTAGACCGCATAATGTGATTTATAAGACGCATGCGCTACGGAGTCGCCTCCTTAACGTAATCGTCCCGACCTGCGAAGTGTCCCGACAGAAGATGGACCATTTCCTTGGTCGAGGGATGGGGCCACTGTCTACAAGCGGCCGAGTTGGCGAGGACCACCGACAGATTGAATGTAGCTGCAATGTCTGAGGCCCTGAGTATCCTTGGCCTGGCCAGTCGACAGAAGAAAAATGAAGAGTAGCGGTTGACTCGTGCCCGGGATGTCAGCTATGGTAGAACTCGATGACCACCCGAGGTAGAAAAATCGAAGGAGGTGTCATGAATGGCTTCCGTGGAGTACTACCCTCTCGCACTAAGAGCATCAGTCCTCGCAGCTCCGGCCCACTTAAAAGCGACTCGAGATCATGAATGAACTCCTCCAGATGTGATCCCTCTCACTACAATCAACATTCCCTCGGGAATGTGGTCAGAAGTGGAAGAGCTTGCCGTTTACGATATACCGGGGGACAAGCCAAGACGAGGCTCAGCCAGGCCCCGACTGGGGCGACCGGGCCCGATGACCTGAGCCGAGGACTATCCCGGGCTCCAAGGTCCCCCGCTCTCTCGATCTGGGTGGGCCTCCAGATAGCCAGATCGGCGAGAGGGGCGGAGTGTGGCCAACCCGAGCGTGGTATGTCCTCACAGTGGACGCAAAGACTGCAGGGATTCTCGGAGGTAGGAGCAAGAGAGAGGAACCCACGCGAAGACGGCCCGAGCGACGGGTGGTGATCACTTGCTGCTAGCTGCAGCCATACTGCTAGAGCAAGCCACGGTCGCGACAGTGATTATACCAAAAGTGCTATTTTCAGTCCCATTCAAGATAGTTTGAAAAGCCAGGCACTAATCATATGAATTGAGCCAATTGTCATGTGCATGTCCACTTAGCGCTACTGATTCCGCTGAGGTTGTTTCGGGTAGTCTTTGCAGTCTCGTGGGAACTTCAGTCGAAAGCTTCGGGCTTCTCGTATCGGGTGTCGAATGTGAGAATCCCCTGATTTCACCAAGCCGAGGCTGGCGAAATGTCAAGTCAATTAAAGAATCAAGGCAAATGAGATGAAGAAACAATGCAGAGGCAAAGCAAGAGGCGCAGAGTGAGGTCGATTTTCGCTCATGCATTGCAAAATTTTCAGCAAGGACGCGTGCCTTCAAGAATCATAGCTTAAAATTTCGCAATCCTAATAAATTTCTAAGTATGCTCTCAAATCCTCGCTGGGTCGCTTAAATTCCCGCTTAGCTTACGAAATTCCCCGCTATGCTAGCTTAGTTCACCGTGCATAAATTTAAAATTCACACTCGCTATGCCTTGTTTTTCTCTATGATAGCGTAAATTCTCGCTATCATAATAAATTCTCCCTCGCTATGCTACGAAATTCACCGCATAGCAAAATGGTCACCGGGTGTTTTTTATTTTTTCGATTCCAAACTAATTCATGTTTTGATTAATAACCATTTTCATTCCTATCAGAATCTCATATTTTAGGCATTTTTGTCATTTCACACATCGGGTCGGGCTATATAAGCTCCCTACAATTTTTTGTAACCCCCAACTTTCCATTTTATGCAAGCTCTAGCCTTTAGCTTTTAGGTTTTATTTATTCTCTTTCTCTCTCCACTTTCATTTTCTCACAAACACACCCCTCGAGGATGACAACTCGTGGGATGCCAAGGCCTCAAAGCCTTGAAGACGAGGGTCAAGCAACTGGTGGGCTACTACAGTCATTGGGTCCTCATGCTTTTAATGATACAGTGCACGCATTTATGGTTCCAAACTTTCCAAACTAGGTTTAATGCCATTTAATGTCTTTCCTTTCGTCAATAATTGTTACGCAGAAGTTCAAATATATTCAATGCATGCACCAAATTCCTTTAGATGCTCTTCTTACTTAGCCATTGAAATGAGGTTTAAATGCTGTGGTTTTAAACTGACTGACATTATCAATGCTTAGTATTCAGTAATTCAAATAGGAGTGGTTCTAGGTTAGGTTTCTTAGCTAAACAAAGATCCTGGGCTTTTGGCTTCACTATATGTCATTTGCCTTAATGCGAGGAAAACCCGAGGACACTTTTAGACACCCCATTTTATCAAGCTAGTGACCCAAGCCTTCAAGGTTACCATTTCACACTTCATTTAAACCATTTCCCCGCTTATCCAAATTGAACAACCGAACCTCCCTCGTTTTTTAACCAAATCCAAACCAAACAAAAGTCTCACCCATTTTCTCAAACATTAATGCGAATCATTCGTGTGGGATGAAAACCCATCCCCGTGTTCGACCCTAGACCACTATACTACAGTAGCTTGACTACCGCAATGAGGAACATAGGAAACAAATTTGTTGATTCCCGGACACCCTACCGTGGCACGACCAATGGCTGCGTTTCTGGGATGGAAAGCAAACTACGATGATGAGTCGATATATACTTGTAATCCACATTACAAGTGTTTGTGACCTTAATCCTTTTGAATTTGTTACTTGCTTAACTCAAGTTTTCCAATCGACCTACTACATTGTTTTAGTTTTACAGCCGGCTGCTTTAGCTAACACCGATCCATCGGGCAAGCTTTGTTCATGTTTTTACTTTGTCTCATTTTGTAATGTGTGTTTATGCACCACTGGATAGAGACACTTTAGGTAGATCGCAAAGAATCGCACACCCGCCTGAGCAAGGTCAAGTGACATCGGCACACAATGATCAAACATCCTCTACCCGAAGAATAGCAAGTCAGAAGGTACTCCTGAATCCAACAAAGATAACGATCAATGAGGGACCACATACACCCTCTGGGGAGTTGTCTCTTCCCCGCATCATACCTCCTCGCCGAGGATGCAGCAAGCAGGTGACCCTACTTGGTGCCTCCTTGGTTTCCCACATTTCATGGTATGGAAAATGAAAAATCCATACACCCATATAAGGGATTTTGAGGAAGTTTGCATAACCTTTAAGGAAGGTACAATTTTACAGGATTGTTTGGTCAAGGCATTTCCATCAATTCTAAAGACAAAGCCAAGATATGGCTTAATTCATTGAGACCCGCAACTATCAAAGTCGGGCAGAGGCCGGGCAGTGCACTTTTTAAAGAAATTCTTCAGTGCTCACAAGACCAATAATTTGAAGAGACAAATCTACACTTTTGTCAGCTCTCGACAACGAGGTTCTACCACGTCGGGAGAGGTTCACGGAGACCATCGTTGCTTGTCCACATCATGGTTTCTCGGCTCCCGATGCTTGTAAACCACTTCTATGGTGGCACTGTCTCCACCATGAAGCAAACTCTTTAGAAACAATGTGTGGAGGGGACTTCCGAAAGCAAGCATCCGCATGAAGCCATGGATTTTGAATTATGTGGTCGAAATCCCAAGGGTCGGGATGAACCAAACCCAAGGGAAGTGGAGAAGATGAGGCCCCCAACCCACCGGGGGGAGGAATTTTTCGCGACCCTAAGATATGAAATGAAAGCAAGAATATCAACCCTAGCTAGGAAGTGGAAGAGCTTAGAAGGAAAAAGGTTCCAATGGCGCGGTGCAAAGGATCGGTAATACAGACAAAGTCAACCTGATGCATCAATCAAGCCACCCCACTCGCCCACCCAGAGAATTACCCACCGATTGCTCCCTCACCGAAGGATTTGATGTCGAACATGCTAATGTCGTACAATACAAGCAACAACCTAATGCCCTGCTACTCTAAGAATACGACAATTCCAATTGGTGCAATCACCCCAATCTCTCTCCTCGAAAACCTAATCCCCGCCTACAGGCTCCCCGGTGCCAAACAACAGCTTATTCTCATCTCAACCACAAATTTATCATCATCCTCTTTCTCCGCGTCTGCCATATTAAATTTCGAGCAAGGTGGTAGGCAATTTTGTGAGGAGCAAAAGGGGATCAACGCACAATCAAACAAAAAGAATCGACATCAGAGAAAACACCGAACAAAAGAATAGATGGGCTTCTGAGAGCAACCCTTAATTAGAAAATTGATAACCTCACAGAGATTCAATCACAAAGATTAACAACTGTCGGGAGGTACAGAGAGAGAAAGGCGTTCCCTTCCCCAAACATTGCCAAACCAAAAAGGAGTCCATGAGGTAGTTCTCATCTAGCAACTCAGGATGGATTTAAGTGAAAGCCATCACTACTGAGGAGTGGAAAAGCAGGTCAATGGGAGCAACCAGCGCTCATGACTGGCCAAGAAAAAATGTGTAAGTGGAAAGGGAAGCGAGCCCCGAAAGGGTAATAATCAAGATCCAAAGGAAGAAACACGCCCCTCCATTTCCCCGCACTAAGAGGGAAGAAAAATCCCAAACCAAGTCGAAAATTGGGAGGTGCTAAGGCAAGTGAAGCGTAAACATTCCACCGCCGACATGATAAGTGTCCTACTTATGCTGTCTCAAAAGAATCCTCAGGTACGTCAAGAAAGCGATTAGCATCAGTGCAAAGCTCTCTCGACCGAGCAAGTCGCCATAATCCGCAGCAAAGCACTCTGGGCCAAATACAAGGATCCGTGATCCCCCACAATTTCGGGCCAACATTGGTGGGACTTGCATGTAATAAAGCACCGTTAGATCTTGGGGCCGCAAACCTACCGCCATACTCATGTGGCGCTGCTTAGGTTTAGGAGATCAAACCTACCAACATCACTTGTCATCGGGTCGATCGACGTTGAAAATTCCTAAGGGAATACTGAGATGCCAAAAGTGGACAAATTCTACTACCCAAAGGGGATTTTTGTGGTGCTTGATACCGGGAAATAATAAAGAAGTGGGCCCAATCATGCCAATTTCCATCCGTAAGGAAATTATACATTGCCATTGCCAATGCAATAATCAATTGCCGAACGGAGTCATGCAAATCTCTCACATTTGGCAACATGACATCGAGCCTCAACAGATTTTCACTGAGTAACAGCACAAGCAAGTGGAAGATGACAAGAAAGGAGCCGATGAAGTCTCCCGCTTCGCTAGTCGTGCAGGAAACCAAGAAATGTCCATAAATCGCGATAATCGGGCTAAGGAAAATGAAGCAAATTGGACGAGTCGTCTCTATCGGGCCTCACCGGGCAGCCATACCGGGTCACCCAAAAATAACCTGGGCTGAGAAGAAAGTCGACAAGAAGGAACCAAGCATGAGGGCTATAGCATGCACTATCGCCGGTTAAGGAGCTCCTCCTCCTCACCCCTCCACATGAGTAAATCAGTAAACAGTTGGAGCCTGGTGTCCACCGTAAAACCGAATCATAGCTTCAAAATTTTCGTTTTTTAAAATCGTCAAATTTCATAGTATGCTATTTTTAGTAACCTTTAGTAACTTTATTTGAATTTTATTTTATTTTTATTTTTAGATTTATTTTAAAAATAATTATTTTTTATTTTTGTTCTTAATTTAGTTCAATCCACCTAAATAAAATTTCACGATGCAGATGGAACCCAAAGAGCAAGCTTGGCATCCCACGCCTCGGATCCCAAAACTTCTGTCAAGGTTTCAAACCAAGCTTATGTGTGCTGGGGGCACTTCATTTTCAATCACATTCCCCTAAGCCCACTGCCTGAGCCACCGCCTGCATCCCAGTCCCCGCTCGAGCCTCGCTGCGTTCTCGCCTTCCCGCACTACCGCCTCGCTGGGCAGTCTCTCGCTCGGGCTCATTGGCTGCCGAGCTTCATCAGAAGCTAAGCACGCCCGTACCGGGCTAGCCCTCAGACAATATCAGCCGAGCACGCCAGCCGAGCGCCGCTGTGCTCGAAGCTCCACCGCGTCGAGCTCGCGCGCTTCTCAAATTATCGCCGCGGCGCCGCCGCCGTAAGCACCGCTCAGCCCTCTCGCTAGCGCCCCCTCTCGGCTCGAGCCCCGGGTCCAGCCTCAGGGTGGGCAAGAAGGCACCGCCCTCATAGCCGTGCCCGAAGCCTTGTCCCGGGCCCCTCGCGCATTTTTAGACCACGTACATGGTCCGTACCCGTGTCACCGCCAGCCCAGTGGTCGATTCAAGACTCCATGGCTGAGGAGCCGGTGCACTTCAACAAACCCTGCAGTGTCCATTCTCACGCCTTCATACAAAGTACACAGCCCGTAGTGGCCCCACCGGCCGTCCCCCCCGAGGAGCCCCTGTGGATTCCAGAGATATCGATAGAAGGACCCCAGTCCCTTCCCTGCCTGTAGACGACGCAGATGGGCCCGGCTCTGCGGCCCGGACACGTGCCCGGGAGTCCTCGACATCTCACCAGCCATCACCTTCCCAAATTCGAGGAGCAGCTCATCGCCCTATCTCTATCACCGCCCTCGAGGATTAGCGGCCACAGCCCACAGACCCCGATTCCTGGGAACGTAGATCTGCGCCTGGGGGACTTCCACTAGGAGTCATTCCCCACGATGTGCCAAAGACGACCGCCGACCCGCAAGACTCCGACCCAGGGTCAGCATCACGCAAGATTCCCCCCGCCGCCACTTACGACACTCGCGCTGGGGCTTTATTATCCCCGGGTGGTACTTCAGTTTTACCACTCCATGACTTCCTGGGGAGTGACGAGTCCGCTGGAGCTCCGATTCACCATTAACGATCGACCGAGAGTACCCGAAAGCAAACGGGACATTTCAAATAAAGATGTCATTTGCGCCAGAGCTGGCCAATTCTCGGAGGATACCTGGATCACACCCATCAAGGGGAGGGAGGTCCCATTGCCTCGCTGTGAGATACCACGGGCCGGACCCGTACTCTTCCGGGAGGTAGCCCGCCTCAGATGGTGCTTCAAGGACCACCCGCTCCGACCAGCCTGCTCTCGCCAGAAGACATGCCCCGCCGCAGGGAGCCACTACTCGAGGCTCCTCAGACGATCTCGAGGGATTCGGCCCGATCCCTCCTGAGCTTTGTTATGATTCTCACTCGGCACTTTTATAGATGCTGTCCACCCTAAAGGGCCCGCCCGAAATGAGACTTACCGGTTGTTGATGCCGCGGGACACGAGCCGTGTCCCGAGCATATGAGATTCCCGAGGAGCCCCGTGACGAGAGAGGATCGTACCGTGACTCAGTCCCTGTCCATGGAGCGAGATCCGACCATGCCGATTTCTTTGCTCTCCAAGAAGATGATCGTGGGCAGGTACCAGATGATAAGAGTGTATACCCTGAGAGAGGATCTCGGTTTTCGAGGTGGAGGCAGAGGTGAGAGGAGCCCGCCTCCCGATGCAGGTCCTCCGTCTCCACCTCCACCTCCTTCGCCCCCGGCCCTCGCCGACACCGTTTCTACCTTCCTACACAACAAGCAGCTATTAGCCTGTGAGCATATTCATGTCAGCTTCTGTGGAGATTGTCACGTTATGGATGCTATCCTGTTTCATTGCTACTCACGTAGCATCACCGGATTCAACTGACGGCCCGAGCCGAGGCTACTATGAGCACGGGCCACGCTGATGCTTCTTCTGGACACGAGCCACCCCGCCCTCCCGCCCGAGCCTCACACATCGAGACCTGCAGTCTACGCAGCTGAGCCCCTCGGACATGCTAGCGCAATGTGCCAGCCTTCGCATCCACCCGGGAAGACATCCACCAGCTCCTCACCGGTGAGAGCGAGGTGGCCTCACACTCCCTTTCTCTAGCTTTCCTATCCAAATGAGGCATGTTTATACTTCGTTTGGAGGAAAAGTTGTAGTTAGAGTGTCTTCTTTCATGTTTTGTACTATTTTCAAATCTTTATCAACGCCTTACCATTTTGCATAGATTCATGTATTACTAATACAAAGGATACTTTTTGTTATGATTAGCTATATTAAGCATGTATTAGCCATTTTCGTTATATCAAAAGCTTTATAAAGATTATTTACGCTTCATCACACTTTTGCAAATCATTTTTGTCTACATTTCCTTTGCGGTTTCTACTCTTTCCTTGATTTGAAAATCAGGCCCTCGTATGTTACCCACGATAGAACAATTCCATGCATGATTTAGTTTGCCAATTGAAGTTCCAGAAGAAATTCAACCTTGAACACTCCCTTTAGCTAATTCACACACCGCACACCCGTATTTTACCAATAGGTTGAGAAGCTATATACCCTTTTCACTTTACAAAGCCTACTAGATCCGTTTGACGACCCATAATAGGTTTCAGGTTACCCATGTATGAAGGCTATCAGTCTTCCAAACGAAAAAAAGAAAAGAAAAAGCAAAAAGAAAAAAGAAAAAGAAGAAAAGAAAAATAAAAGCCGTGACTCTTTGTGCCTTGAAACTCGAACAACACCTGGCCCGAGGGGTATATGGCGAAAGCCTTAAAGCCCGATGTCTCTAAACCTTAATCGTCGGGAGGCCACTGACACTCTAGTGTTCGCTACACGTGGACGGGTGGAGTTTGAAGCAGCTCAGGTGCCACTCCTCGAAGTCATTCAAAGTCAGGTGAAGCCCAGAAGCTCAGGGTCGGGCTGATCATTCGCTTGATGCCCTAAACCTTAATCGGGTCGGGAGTCACCTGCGGACCCGCTACACCTGACTCTCGTGAAGTCGAGTTTTAACATTGCACCCCTACACGGCAATTAAGGAATAAATAAGAGTGTAGCTGGTCCTATTTAGGTCGGGTCAACATTTTAAGGCCATGGCGTAGCGTTTGGGGAGGGAATAAATTTGCAATTTATCGCTCAAGTCGGTTAATATCTTAGAACAATTAGATTTCGTGGAAGTTCAAAGTTGACTTCGAACCGATGTCGCCTCTAAAATCTCGTTTTATACGGTTTTTGTTCTTTCATGCTCTGCCAGATAGGGTAAATTGTTCATTTTAAAGGTAAAGCCTATTTGTACACACCCTTTTTGAACCATATGCACTTTTTGTAAAAGCACAGCATGCATACCTTTATCAAGCTTTTAGCTTGCTAAGGACTAGCAACGTGTTGGTCGGGGTGATTGCGACCCAAAAAGTGCCATTTCGAAAGTCCCATTCAAGATAGGTTTCAGTGCTTTGCGCACTTTCAATCATAGCGAATTGAGCCAATTTTCATGTGCATGCCCACTTAGTGCCACCGATTCCGGGTTTTCGAGGTCGTTGGGGTAGTTTCATAGGTCTCGGGAACTTCAACAAAAGCTCTGTCAGACAGGCCGAATGTGAGAATTTCTGGGTGATTTCACCAAGTTTGGTGGCATGAAATGTCAAGTTGAAGGAAAAATGAGATGAAGAAACAATGTAGGAGGCAAAGCAGAGGCAAATAGAGGAGGTCGGGATTTTCGCCATGCACCCAAAAATTTCTCGTGTATGGACTGAGAAAATTCTGCAATCATAGCGAAATTTCCTCAAGTAATCCTAGCGAAATTTCACTATGCTTCACCATTTATTAGCTAAAGCTCTCGCCATGCTAGCGAGACCATCGTGCATAGCTAAAAATTTGAATTTCGCTATGCCTTGTTTTTTTCGCTATGATAGCGAAATTTCGCTATCATAGCGAAATTTTTGCTACGCTAAATAAAATTCACCGCATAAATAAAATGGTCGGCCGTGTTTTTATGTTTTTGATTCCAAACTAATTAATGCTTTGATTAATTACCATTTTGTCCCTATTGTAATCTCATATTTTAGCATTTTTCATTTTACATTATCAACAAGTTGGCTATATAAGCTCCCCTACAATTTTTGTAACCCTAACTTTCCATTTTATGCAAGCTTTCTCGCAGCTTTAGCTTTTAGGTTTTATTTTGTTTCCTTCTCTCCTCTTTCTTTCCTCATTTTCTAGCTTCCAAACACACCTCCTCGAGGATGACAACCTCGCGGATGCTCGGGCTGCTTCCTCAAAGCCTTGAAGCAGGAGGGGTCATGTTAGCTTCGTGTGTGGGCTACCGGTGTGTCATTCCTCTCATGCTTTTAATGATACAGTACCGCATTTATGGTTCCAAACTTTCCAAACTAGGTTTAATGCCATTTAATGTCTTTCCTTTGGTCAATAATTGTCATGTTTTTAGTAGTTCGCTGGGCATTCTTAATGCAGTGATGCAATCGACATTCTTAGATGTCATTTACGAGCCATTGAAACGAGGTTAAATGCTGTGGTTTTAAACCGACTGACATCAATGCTTAGTATTTGATTGACCTTGTAAATAGGAGTGGTTCTAGGTTAGGTTTCTAAATTTTTAAACAAAGATCCTGGCTGCTTTCGACTATATGTCATTTGCCCTAATGCGAGGAAAACCCGAGGACACCTTAATAACCCCATTTTATCAAGCTATGACTCCAAGCCTTGATTCGCGCCACGCAGGTGATCCTAATCAACAAAATTTGTGAGCCCTTAAGCCTTCTCCCACCGCCGTAGTCAAGCTACCGGCAAAGACGTGCAGTGTCTGGGGTGGCCGAACACGTGGGATGGGCGCTTTCTTCGCACAAATGATTTAAGTGAAGTCAAAAATGGTGAATTTGGTTCGATTTTGGCGCGCAGAAAATGGGTCAGGTGGTTTGCAAATGAAAATAATGCAAAATAAAAATGTAAAATAACTCCTGAAGCATCAATACCGTTGGATTCCTATGGTAATCGAGGGTTCTGTGTGGTCTATTTCCTCATTGGGAGGATGTGACGATAGTCATTTCCCGAACCTGGATCTTCATTTAACTTCTTTTAAAAACTAAAACCCTAATAATTTTAATTTCGATAAAGTATTTATTTAGCATTTATGGTCTTACAAAGGGAAAATCTATCTTGACTCATCCTACAATGATTCGTAAAGGGGTAACTAATGAGTCTCAATGGATCTAAAAATAAGAATCCACTGAACCCTAAAAGATTACCAAGTATTGATCAAAGTGGATGCACTTACAGTGAAAATCTAACCCCTTAACCTACCTTAGTGGCTCGTAAATGGAAACTAATGGATATTAGTGTATCTAAAGCTAAGAATACACTAAACCCTAAAAGCTTGACAAGTATTGACCAAAGAAAGTACATCAAAAAGCTTTAAACCTAGAGTTGGAAATTAAAGGGAACCGTAATGTCAAAACCTCGCTGAAAACAAAGGGAACCACCAAAGAACCTTTAGATCCTACCCCCAAAGAACCTTCCACTTCAAGGAGGAAAGGGTTTTAGCCGCCATCCTCCAAGTTGTCATCCTTGAGGGTGTTTCGCACCCAAGAAAGTGTGAGAGAAAGAGGGAGGAGAGGAAGAGAGAAAACTGGAATAAAGCCGCCATGGTACTAAAGATTGAAAAAGCTGGTGGTTACAAAAGCTATAAGTTGTCTTTATATAGCCATACAAAGAGGTGTGAAAATAATGGCAATGCCTAAAATATGTAATTACAATAGGGACAAAATGGTAAATAATCAAAACGAGGTCGTTGAACTAAAAACATCAAAAAACACAAAAACAATTTCGCCACAGTGGCTTCGCCACATGCACGTACCGCTTAAGCCTAGCAAAATTCGCTAACTAGCGAAATACAAGGCATAGAGCGAAAATTTGTGCATAGCGAAAATTTCGCTTAGATTATAAAAATTTCGCTACGCCATACACCACCTGCTCTACGCCGATCCCGCGCCATCGCTCCATTGGCCATCGTTCTCGTGATCCCGCATCCCGCATCCCGCAAATACTCATATTTTTTTCTATTTCCTTCGCTTAAATTCTTCATTCCTACCATCGAAATTGGATATAAGACCATATGAAAATTGATGCAAATCAACCCGACTTGGTTATGATTGATTGACCTGACACTCGCTTCCAATTCTACAAAAACTACAAAAATGCACTTTAATGCAATTAAGTGCACAGTGGGACCCGAACATGTCAATCGGGTTAATTATAATACTTAAAATGCACAAAGCGCTCAAAACCTATTAAAAATAGGTTTAGCCAATACACACTTCAAGGAATTAATCAAACTCTTCATGCTACCATTTCACACTTTCATTTAAACCATTTCCGCTTATCCAAGGAATGGGAACCAACCTCCCCCCGTTTTTTTTAACCAAATCCAAAAATCCAAACAACAAAAGTCTCACCATTTTCAAAACATTAATGCGAATCATTCGTGGATGAAAAACTCCATCCTCAGGTGTTCGACCCTAGACCTCACTATAATCGTTAAAGAAATGACCACGGCAGCGCAGAGTGGAACATGAAAACAAATTTTGTTGATTCCAGATCACCCTACCGGGCACTAGACCACAGGAGTAGAGGCTCAGGCCCTACGGCGGTGGGAGTACCAGTCGAGCCATCGCCAGTGGAAGCGGAGGAATGGAAAGACCCCAGCCTGGAAAGCACATCCTCCACTGCCCACCATGCTGTAGAGCGAGAGAAGGAGAAGAAATGGAGAGAGAGAGAGGGGGGCGGGGGGCTTCAGAAACTGGAAACAGGGATGTGAAATTATAAGGAAAGAAAGAAAAGGGGTTTTATATAAGGAGGGGGAGGCGCAATGAAAAGTTCGCCAATTAACGTCTTATGCCTGCTTAATGGCTGGTTTTGTTAAAAGGAAAATAATGGCTGGGTAGGAACCGACAATGCCAAAAAGTGCTATTTTTGAACCCTATTCAGATAGGTTTCGGGGTGCTTTTGCCACACTAATCATATCAATTGCCAACTAATGTGCAGTCCACTCGGGTTCCACTAATGCCATTTCGAGATTGTTTTGGTTAGTTTTATGTGCTTTTAGGACTTCAAATCAATGTAGCTACTTCAGATTGGGTGTTGAAATGCGAGATATTCTCCTGGACATTTCACCGAGCCGAGATATGAAATAAAGATTCAATGAAGAATGAAGACAAGTGACGAACAAAAGAGCGCAAAGTAGAGGATGCAGTGCACGTGACGCAGCAATTCAGAAATTTATGATTGCGAAAAATTTCACTGGATTGCGAAAATTCAGAACCATAGTGAAAATTTCGCAACTCATAGCGAAATGGGAATTCTTCGCAATCCTAGCGAATTGGGAAATTTCGCCAGTTAGCGAAACAGGCTGCGTCAAAATAAATTAACCAATTTCGCTATTCACATGGGCCGCGAAGTTACGGCTCCGTCAGCTGGGGCAACATCGCTGATAGCGAAATTTTCCACTCGCTTATTCGTAGAATTTCTGTGCTAGACTAGCAATCTCGCTAGCACGAAATTTTCGCTATGCTAGCTAAATTCTCCTCCATAATAAAAACGGTCGCCTCGTGATTTTGTGTACTAATGCCAAACGACCGCTTTTTGGTGTATTACCACCTCGTCCCTTTTGTAAGCCAATATTTTAGGCATTCTCAGATTTTCACACTTTCGGGGTGACTATATAAAACTCCCCATAATTTTGTAACCCTAAGTACTCGGGCACAGCCTTTTCATTTTATAAATTCCTGCAGCCTTTCATTTTATGGTTTCATTTACTCTTCTCTCCTTTCTTTTCATTTCTAGTCACAACACCCCTCGAGGATGACAACTCAAGGGATGCTTCGCTAAGCCTCATAAATTTACAGGACTCGCGGCTAGCTTGGTTTTTGGGGGTCAGCTGCAGGGTCCTCATGCTTTAAATGATACAGTACGGTATTTATGTTCCATACCT
The DNA here is from genome assembly GCA_016808115.1 of Tetrastigma voinierianum. NCBI lineage: Eukaryota > Viridiplantae > Streptophyta > Magnoliopsida > Vitales > Vitaceae > Tetrastigma > Tetrastigma voinierianum. Next base: position 266,220 of record JAEQBH010001016.1, read on the forward strand.
AAACTAGGTTTAATGCCATTTAATGTTGTTCCTTCGGGTCAATACTTTGTCATAGCGTAGGTTCAAGGCATGCTTAATGCTACGATGTACCGATATCCTTGATGCCATTTCTACGAGCCACCGAAAATGAGGTAAGGTTTAATGATGTGTTTTAAACCGAATTACTCTGGAATGCTTAGTACTTGGCTCGACTCAAATAGGAGTGTTCTAGGGTTAGGTTTTATAGTTAAACAAAGATCCCGGCTTTTGGTTTTCACTATATGTCACTTGCCATAATACAGGAAATAACCCGAGGACACTTCAATAGCCCCATGTTATCAAGCAAGTGACCTAAAGCTCTCAAGGTTACCGCTTTACACTTCACTTTAACCATTTCCCCTACTACCGCTGAACATACAACCTCCCCTGTTTTTAACCAAATCCAAAAATCCAAACTAAAGCCTCACCAATTTTCAAACACTAATGCAAATCATTCATAGGATGAAAACCCATCCCCGTGTTCGACCCTAGACCGCTATACTGCAGTAGCTTGACTACTCGCAAGTAGTGAGGAACATAGGAAATAAATTTTGTCGATTCCGTCACCCTATCGTGGCAAGAATCAAATGCGCATGCCGCCGTCTGGGATGGTGCCAAACTACGTATGATGAGTCAAGTGTACTTGTAACTCATTACAAGTGTAGTGACTTTAGACCCTTTACCTTTCAATATTGTGAATCGCAAGTTTTCACTACTTCGCGCTATCGCGACCGTTTTTTGCTTTCACGCCGGGCTTTATTCGACTAACATTAACCCTTTGCAAGCTTGTTTCAGACTCTTTGTTTGCGTTTCTCATTTATGTAATAAAGGTTATGCAAGATCGGGACAGAGGATATCGTAGATTTGTGAAGAGTGAGTGCACCACCGAACAAGGTCGTGAAATCAGTACAAGTGACTAAATGGATCCTCCACTCAGAACAAAGCAGTCAACAAACACCTCCCATGAATCAAACGACATACGTATCGACGAGGAATTCACATACACCCTCCTAGTGCTAAGGCTCCCTCCGCATCATACCTCCCCGATGAGGATGTAGAAGCGAGACCTTACCTAGTACCCCGGCTTCCCACTTTTCACAGGGTGGAGAAATTGAAAATCCATATTCACACATACTCGGATTTCGAGGAGGTATGCACTACCTTCTCAAGGAAGGTATAACCTACATGGAGTTGCCTGGGCCGAAGGCATTCGCTGGCTGACCCTCATGACAAATCCAAAATATGGCTCAACTCACTTAGTCGAGAACGACAAATCAATGATCTCTTCAAGCCGAATTTCTTGAAGAAGTTCTTTAGTGCCACAAAGACCAACAATGAAGAGGCGTGATTCACAAATTTACTCGCCATGACAATGAGAAATTCTACCACCGCCGGAGATTCATGGATACCATCGTCATTCACATCACGGGTTCGATACCTGATGCAAAGCACGAATCATTTCTATACTTGTACGTCCCTCGCTAGCTAGTCCCATAGAAACTATGTGTGGAGGTGATTTTCCGAGCAAAACCCTGACGAGGCCATGGATTTCGAAAGCTATGTGGTTGAAACCTAAGGGCTGGACGAGCCAAACCCGAGAGAGAGGTGGGAGAAAATGAGGCCCTCAAGACACCAAAGGGGAGGGATTTTTACACTTTCAGAGGATATGGAAATGAAAGCAAAAATCTCAACCCTAATTCAGAAGGCGGGAGGAGCTAGAAGGAAAGAGGCTCACGGCAAGTGTGCAAAGGATCGAAACATCGTGACAGCCAACCTATTCGCAGTTTGGCCAACCCACCGCTAATCCAGAGAACATCATCCGACCGCCCCATCAAGGATTTGATGTCTAATATGCAAATGTCAGAGTCAATACAAGCCACAACCTAATGCCCCATACAGGTAATACCTACAATTCCACCGAAAAATCACCCTAACCTATCCTCGAAACTCAATCCCCCGTCTATGTGTTCCCTCAGTGCCAAACCATTACGCCTCATCATCTGAACTACGCACAAATACCATCATCCACTTCTCCAAATAACAAGCTTACATCACCTTCGAAAGTAAGGTGGCGGGTAAACTTTATGGAAGAACAAATGATCAATGCACAATTCAAGACAAAGGATTGATACTGTGTATGGCTACCAAACAAGAGAATGATGGGCTTCGAGAGCAATCTTACAAGGCACTACAGCGGTGAACGAAAATACAACTTGCAGCATTCAATCACAAAGATTAATACGTTTCTGAGGTGTGAGAGAGAGTGTCTTTTCTTTAATATCGTGCTAGCTCTGAAGGAGGTGCAGTGAGATAAGCTTGCCTGCAGTGTTTCACAGAATGGCTGAGGTCAAGGCTATAATCACCCTTAGGAGGAAAAGAGGTTGACTCACCCAATGCCTGCCGCCGAGGGAAACCAAAAAGGAGAAGAATCGAGCCGTAACACTATTCTTTCCTTTCTCGAAGGAGGACTCAATGAAGAACTCCGCATGCCACCTCCATTTCCTGTGCACTAAGAAGCAAGAAGAAGGCATCCCAAAGAAAGTGTGCATCCTGTGGTCCCAAGGCGTGAAGGCAAATGATGCATTCCTTGGAATATCATCAAACAAGTCCCTGCTTATGCAAAGCCAAGGATTCAGACAATCAAGAAGGCCGCATCAGAAAAGGCATTTTTAATCGAGCAAGTTACTGCTATAATCCAAAGTAAGAAACCCAAATAACATAAGACCCAAGATTTCCCGCCACTACAATATTGGTGGGACTTATATGACAAAGACTGCTAGATTTAGGGAGCCGTTGTAAAACTTCCACCGCCATACTCTCGCATAAGTAGTTAGGTTTGGGAGAGCTTAAACCTACCAACATCACTCTATCATTGGCCGATCGATCGGTGAAGATTCCTAAGGGAATAGTTGAGGATGTGTTGGTCAAGGTAGACAAATTCTACTACCCAGTAGACTTTGTAGTGCTTGACACCGAGCCAATAGCAAGTGGACCCAATCATGTGCCAATTATCCTGGGAAGACCATTTCTGGCCACTGCTAATGCGATCATCAATTGCCGAAATGGAGTCATGCAACTTACATTTGGCAACATGACATTGGAGCTGAACATATTTCACTTGAGTCACAAGCATAAATCATTGGAAGGTGAAGTGGAAGGAAACAATGAAGTCTCGGCTCTCGCTTGAAGTCGTACGTGTGGGAAGCCGAATGTCCAAGAATTGCGTGAAACAAATGCAACCAAGGTGAAGCAGTGTCAGATGCCACGCAGCCACCGCAGTGGCAATCGTCAAATAATCAAATCAGCTGGAGGAAAATTAAATCCATTGAAATTCAAACATCGCGTCACGTGACAAACCATCAAGTAGGCTTGAGGAGATCCTCCTCCTCGACCCTCTATGAGTAATTCGCTGACCCAGTCGGTTTCGTGTTCTCTAAACCAAATTACAAATTTCAGTACTTCCTGCTTTTGTTTTAAATCGTCAATTTTAATAGTTACTATTTTTAAGTGAGTTTTCCTTTAAGCAATTTTGTCTTTATTTTATTTTATTTTATATTAAATTTTTAGGTATATTTTAATATAATAATTTTATTTATATTTTAATGTTTAAAATTCACTTATGTGTTAACTGGGATAATAATTTCAGTTATAATAATTAAATCAACTCTCAGACCCTCTCATTCCCCTTTGAGCTTTATTTAAACCAAGGGGGAGGGCCAAACGTCTTCATTCCAAATCCCTCCCCTCCTCCCCACCTGAGCCACAGAGTCCGGGAGCCCGCGGCCGCCGCCCTCTCGTGCCTCGAGCCACTATCGTCTCCTACCCAGGGCGCCTGGGTGAGTCGTCACGGGACCAAAGATCGCACCTCCGAGCCCGGCCAGACTTCACTGCCGCTCCTTGCCACGCCGCCACCGCCGCCCCCAGCCGAGCCGCCACCAGCCACTACCCGCCCTTCCGCTGTGCACGCAGCACCGTGCCTCGCCCAGTGCCCTACGCTGGTTTAGCCAGCCTCGCACTCTGGCCACTGATCCGGTTCATCGCGGTCTCATTGTCGCCGAGCCCCGCACACTACCCCGCTCGCTTCCGTGTCCTTTCTCTCGATTGACATAACCATGATCCGCACCCGAGGCGGGTCCCGTCAGACCTCGAGCCAGGTCTGCACTCCCGAGCTGAGCGCAAGCCCTGGGGCTCAGCCTCCGATTCAAACCCTGGGATTGCCTGGGGCCCCCGAGGCGCCCCCGAGGAGCCTCAAGATTCAGAGGATATCGACCGACGCCGGGACCCCGGCCCCTTCACTAGCAAGCCATGGAGATCCAGAGGCCCGCCTCTGCTGGCCCGCACTTCCATCTGGGAGTCATCATCGTCCGTGCCTCGCCCATCACGCGTCCCCGGCCGCAGCGAGGCGACCTCATCGCCCCGCTATCGTCGCTCGAGGGATCAGAGGCCCTTATTCGCCCGGGCATCCTATCCGTGGAATGTCGAACTACACGCCGAGGGATTTTCGCTGGGAGTCGTATTACGACGCTCCGGCTACGACAAATTCGACCCCGTATCTCGGGGGATTCTACGAGGTCGATCGAAAGATTACCTCATCGGGCCGTCTGACGCCGAGGCAGCCTCTATTACCCTTCCGGTGGTTCTACGCTCTATCATTCCCCATGACTCCGGAGCGCCGAGTCCTACCGGAGTCCGATTCCATCGACGATCGCCACGGAGTTCCTCAAAGCAATGCGATATTTTGTACCAAGATCGGTCCGCCACCGGCAGGCCACTGGAGGTTATCTGGATCGGCCACCCGACACAGGGAGATGTCCCACAGCCTTGCTCTGAGACACCACCCGCCTGACCCATACACTATCCCAGGCGCCGCCTCGATGCTTCTTATCGATCACCCGGGTCGGCGACCCGCCCTCTTCCCCGTCTCAAAGACTACGTACGCCGTAGGGTGCCATCCCAGGCTCAGACCGGATCCTGAGGGGTTCCTGCTCCGCCTCCCTCCTGGTTACAGATGACCGGCCACGCACTTGTAGGATAGCGTCCACCGCAAGGGCCCCGGCTCGAGCGCAGAGGGCCATCCCCCTGCTGGATGCCACGACCGCCGTGCCAGTCCCCAGCACTTCAGCTTCTAGATGGAGCCCCATCGGTTTTGCACTCCATGCCCTCGTGTCCCGTCTATGGAAAGCAGCCATAGCTTATGCCTATTTCTTTTCTCCTCCAAAGAATAGGACCAGGAGGAGTGTGCACCGCATACCTGGTGCGTGAGGACTCCCTGCACGAGCCGATCATGCTCTCTAGGTAGAGATGGAGAGGAGCTCCAGTTCCATATATCTCCCCATCTCCTCCTCTCCCTACGCCCTCACCCAGCCCCCGGGCCGACACCCTACCATCATATACAAAGACAAGACTCTCCTGAGTACGCCCACATGTCGCACTCAAGGAGTCATGTGTCACGGATGTCGATGTCTCGCCGGCCGCTACCCAGCAAAGACAGACCAGAGGTCGGGGCTCGAGCTAAGGCCACTTTAGGTCTCCGCTACCCATGCTCCAAACATCATGAGTCACCCGGGTCTCCGCATGATCCCGCCTGCAGAGATAGCCCACAAAGAAAGAAGCAAATTCTCCTGGGGACATGTCATGAAAGAATAAACAAAGATCTACAGATCCACCACCACCACGAGATTGAGGTGGTCACACTCCTGTTTCTAAACTTTCCTACCCCTATGATATGTCTACATTAACGGAGGAAAGCTGTGAAGGAGTGTTTTTCCTTTTATGTTTTTGTATAGTTTTCAAGATTATCAACTCCGCCTACTAATTTTGTTTAGATTCATGTGAATAGCCAATAAGAGGTAGTGATATTTTGTATGTTTAGCTATATTTCAGATAGCGCCATTTTGCTATATATCAAAAGCTTTACAAAGACTATTTACGCTTTTACTACACTCAGGCAAAGTACTTTTGTGTCTTTATTTAGTGTATCTACTTTTCTTTCAATCGGACAATTGAATTGCTTTTAATCGAACAATTTGAGCTGCCTTTAATCGAGAATTGAAACTCCTGCCAAGTTACCTAATAAGAGACAATTCCACGCATGATTTAGTTTTCGTCCATGGAAGTTTTAGCGTTTCAACCTCTCAACATTCCCTCGCTGAAAGCACCACACACTCGCACACCCGATTGCACTACATCAAATGCGGAATTATAAAAATTCTCCTTCACTTTGCAAAGCCGCCTGAAGCTTGCTTGACGACCCATAATAGGTTAGTTTTACCTATGTTCATGCCAGCCGCCTTCCAAAAGGAAAAGAAAAGCAAAAGAAAAAGAAGTTAAGAAAAAGAAAAGAAGAGAAAGAAAATAAAAGCGCGACGTCAGCCTTGAAACCCGAATACTGGCCCTGAGGGGTATAGCATTTAAAGCCTTTAAGCCCGACGTCCCAAAACCCCAAGGTTGGTCGGGAGTCATCGACTTAGTGTTCATTACATCGTGGACGGGTAGAGCGCCAATGTGTCGTAGGAGCTCAATTCTGTCATCTGAGTCCGGGTGAAACCCAAGCAGAAGCTCAGGGCCAAGTGATCCTTTTCGCTTGATGCCCTAAACCTTAATTGGTTGGGAGTCATCTGCGGGACCTCGCTACACTAGACTTTGGTGAAGTCGAGTCTTTAAGATTGCACCCTACAATTCTAGTCAAGTAAAGAAATAAGTGTGTAGCTAATCCTATTTAGGGTCGTTCACGCTTAAGGCCATGGAATTGCCAGTTGGGGGAATAATTTTGCAATTTATCGCTCAACTGTTACATTAGAATCATTAGATTTGGTGGAAATTCAGTTGATTTCCTAGGATCCAGTTGTCGTCTAAACTTGTTCTTATATGGTTTCTATTCTCTCATGCTCTGCCAAACTAGTCTCACTTGTTCATTTTAAAATGCTTATCTCAGATATACACCTTTTAAACCCATACACTTTTTGTAAAATCATAGCATGCATGTCCTTACTATTTTAGCATTGCTAAGGGACTAGCAACGTGTCATCAGTGACTAGTGCCCAAAAAGTGCACACTCAACCCATTCAGATAGGAAGTTTGGTGATTTTTGCGCACTCAATCATATCAATTAAGCTAACTAATGTGTGCGTGTCCACTCGTTCCACTAATGCCATTTCCGAGATTGTTTGGTTAGTTTTGCGTGCTTTGAGGACTTCAAACAATGAAGCTTACCTGTGATTGCGTCAGTCGCGAGATTCTCGACGAGCCAACGCAAATGAGGCGCATGAAATAATATAAAGATTCAATGAAGAAAATGAAGACAAAGTGATGAACAAAGAGTGCAGTAGAGGATGCAGTGTGCGAAATCAGGATGCAGAGCAATTCCAGGAAATTTCGTCATGATTACGCAGTGTCTACCGGATTGCGGTAAAATTCGCAACCATAGCGTAAAATTTAATACCCTAAATAAATCGAAATTTCAGCTACCGAAATTTCGCTAGCCAGCTAAATCTCACCGTTGATAGCTAAATTTTCCAATTTCTATCTCATAGAATCGCTAGTTACGAAATTTCGCTAGCGAAATCCTCGCTCCATAAATGAAAATGGCCGCCTGATTTTTGTGTAATTAATGCCAAATGACTGCTGGGTGTATTACCACCTGTCCCTTTGTAAGCCAATATTTTGTGCATTCTCGTATTTTCACACTTTAAAGGGACTATATAAACCCCCATAATTTTGTAACCCTAAGAATTTTTTGGCAAGAATTTTTCATTGCCTTATAAAATTCCTTCATTTTCATTTTGGGTTTCATTTCGCTTCTCTTCTCTCCTCTTTCTTTTCATTTTTTCAGCTGCCAAACACCCCTCGAGGATGACAACTCAAGGATGCTTGGCTAAGCCTCATAGCTTGAAGAGGAGGGTGGGCAGGCTTGAGCTGTATTGGCTGCAGGCTGGTCTCTCTACGCTAAATGCATACAAAGATCGCATTTATGGTTCCACGTTCCTCCAAACTAGGGTTTAATGCCATTTAATGTTGTTCCTTTCGTCAATACCGCCATGCTTAGGTTCGCTGCATGCTAATGCCAGATGCACCGATATCCTTTAGATGCCATTTACGAGCCACCGAAATGAGGTTTTTCTAATGATAGGGTTTTTAAACCTGAATGGGACTTTTGGAATGCTTAGTACTGGCTCGACTAAATAAGAGTGGTTCTAGGTTAGGTTTTATAGTTAAACAAAGATCCGGTTTTGGCTTTGACTATATGTCACTTGCCATAATACGAGGAAATAACCTGAGGACACTTCAATAGCCCCATGTTATCAAGCTTGTGACCCAAGCCTTCAAGGTTACCGTTTTACACTTCACTTTAACCATTTCAGTCAGTCAATGAACATATAACCTCCCCTATTTTTAACCAAATCCAAAAATCCAAACTAAAGCCTCACCAATTTTCAAACACTAATGCAAATCATTCGTGGGATGAAAACCCATCCCCCGTAAATTCACCCCTAGATCGCCATAATCGGGCAAAGAGCCGGACTACCAAGCAAAGAGGAGCGAACATAGGAAAACAAATTTTGCTGATTCCGCTCACCCTACCGCGGCGTGAATTAGAAACGAAGGGGTTGGGTGCCAGGCGGAAGCATGAGATGAACAAGGTAAAACAAATAAATTTCGCAGTCGTGAAATTTCGCAACCCTCAGCAAAATTCTCGCAGTGCTGCGTAATTTTGCAACCTCGGAAAATTTCCGTGCAGAAAACAACACCCCGCCCACGCAACACCTCCAAACAAAAACCAAAAATTTGTGGAGAAAAACTTGTAAACAGAAAAATTCAAATGAAAAGCAAACAAAAAGCAAGGGAATCAAGAAAATCTCTAAAAACAAGAACTGAAAGTAAAGAAACCAAATTGCAACAACAAAATTTTAAGGGCTTATGAGATACCCAGGCTTCACTTCTCGTAAGATGCTTTTAGCAATCATGGAGGGTCAAGGAGGGGACTTCTCCTCGTCACTGAAAGTGTTGCACTGCATATTGTTTCAGCCTTTGCCCATTAACCTTGAATACCCTGTAGTGTTTGGGATTGAACAGGTCCACTGAAACATTGAGATGTAATTCTCCCCGCGTGAACGGGCGGTTCATCTCGATTTAAACTCGTCCCGAAGAGTGGAGCTTCTCGAGACGTAGAAACAACACTTAGTCTCCTCGTTGCTTGAAATGTTTTCAGCCATTAGTCGATCATGTCGTTTCTAATCTCTTAATCACACAAAATAGTGTAAAACCAAATTCCTGCCACTCTTACCCAAGAAGTATTGTCTAACCCCCAAGGCAAAGGTATCAAAAACTTGTTCACCCAATTTTGTATTTATGATGGACCAAAATACCTATACAAATTTATGACGTTACCACCAAAGGACTATTATCTAAACCCCAAAGAATAATGCTTCGCACAAACTTGTTTATGTGTTCCCTTAGTTGTATTGATTAAAAGTAGTTTCATTAAGAGTAAATCGCTTTTTGAGGTTTCGATCCGCATGTCGTAAGTGTATGGGCCGAACAAGTAGTAAATGACTTAAGTCCCGTATATCGATCCCACAAAGATCTCAAGAATTTTCAATCAACTACCCTGACTACTAAAACTCCATACTGCCTGACTCGACAAAGTAATTGGAATAAGCTTTGCAAACCTTAAAGAATAAAATCTAAAAATTAATGACAACAAATGAAATTAAAACCGAAATGCTAAAATAACAAATCTCGATTGAATGATTATCTTTAGCCGAGCATTGAAAGTACAAATTTATCGTGGAAACATCAATTCCAAGATATCAAGACTATACTTGCTTCAAGAACCATGATGAAACTACCAAGGAATATGATAGTACTGGATTCTCCAAGCCCTAATCGCTCATCATCTAACATTCACGCTTTTCGGCCACGCAGGGTTAAATAACTACTTTTAATCTGGGTTTCCTTGTCCTGGGTATTTTTCTTTTTCAATACTTCATACCCACAACATGGACTATAAACCTTAGCTCCTAAGATATAGTCATTGCATGGGTTTACACTTTACTGGTTTCTGTTTAACTAGCAAACCTAACCCTAGAATCACTCCTATTTGAGTCAACACAGTAACATGTGCATTTTACAACCCTTTGGGCTTTTGAAACCCTAACATTCAACATCATTTCAGTGGCTCGTAAAAGCCATCTAAAGAACCACAGTACATCTAGCAATAAGTATGCACTGTATCCTAAAGCATTGTAAGTATTGGCCAAATTAATGACATTAAATGATATTCAACCCTAGTTTTAAGATGGGAGCCATAACACAAGATCTATAAAAGATTTAACACATTTAGACAACCTGCAACTACCCCACAACCAAGCTAGCTACCTTCCTCTTCAAAGAAAAGATACGAAGCCAACATCTCTCAGCTGTCATCCTCGCATTGCTTTAGCCAGAAATGAGAGAAAAGAGGGAGAGAGAAGAGAGAAAAACAAACCCTAAATGAGTCAGCGGAATTGTATCAAATGCCAAGAGTTTTTTTGGGGGTTATAAACTGGGGCTTATAGGCCACCCAATGTATGAAAATACAAGAAAGCCTACCATTTTGGCTAAAATAAGGGACAAGGAAGTAATATACCAAAATGAGGTTTGGCCAGATTAATTACAAAAGGATGACACGTAGAGATTAGCTAGCTTAAAAGCCGCTAGGTAGCAAATCAGACAAAGATAAATAAATCGTAGAATTTTGCCAGGCAAATCAAGTACCGCTTAGTTAAAGCCAAATTTCGCTAGCTTGTTTTTAAATTTTTAAGAGATATAAAGTGTACTTAGAATGATGGCATACGGCTCTTCAGCTTCAGCTTAAATTTCTCACTCACAGATTTGTGTGTACGCTATGGTTGCGAAATTTTTCGCGAAATTTTCTAATCTTAGCGAAATTTGGTTTGCATATTCTTCACTCGGCCGCACACCGCATCCTCTATGCATCATTTCTTTTCTCACTTGCCTTCATTCCTTCATATTGAATTTTTGATGTTTCAAGGTCGATAAATGAGTTCCATCTTCACGGTTCAAGACATATCTCGATATTGAACTCTCAAAGCATGCAAAACCTGCAAACAACCAAAATAACCTCTAAACGGCATAAGTGATACTAAGAAGACCTCGAACACTTTAATTGGTATTATCGGACATGATTAGTGCGCAAAAAGCACCACAAAACTATCTCGATATGGCTCAAAATAGCACTCGGGTACTAATCACACCCTAACCGAAACGTTGTTACCCTTTAGCAATGGTAAAATAATAAGGGTGCATGCAGTGATTTTCAAAAGTTTATGATTCAAAAAAGGTGTATAAACAAATAAACACTACCTTAAACCGAAAAATTGACACCAAGTTTGAAAACCGACATGAAAGAACCAAACCATACAAGAACAATTTTTAGGTCAATATTGGTTCCATGATTCTCAACTCAATTTCCACCAAAGTCTAATGGGTCTTTATAACCAGATCGTGAGCCAATAAATTGCAAAATTGTCCTTCCCCAATCCAGCACTCGGCATGGCCTGTCATTTAACAACCTAGATAGGATAGTTACACTCCTCCTTTCTTTATTCAACTACATTGTAGGGTGCAGCTAACCGATCACCTCAAAGTCCGCCAGAGAATCTGGTCCACCGATGACTCCCCAACTTCACCAAGGCCAGTGGCATCGCTTCAAAGGATCACTCTGACCACAAACTCTTACGTGTTTCACCCGACCCGAATGACGTCAAAATCAAGACCCACAATTCGTTGGGGAACCTCACTCTATCCATCCATGTAATCTTAACACTAAATCGATGACTCCCAACCAATTGTTAGCTTGGGCATCTGGTTTCAGCGTTTTCACCATACACCCTCTGACCGTGTTCTGGTTTCAAGGCAAAGTGTCACGACTTTTAATTTTCTTTTCTTTCTTTTCTTTTCTTTTCTTTTGCTTTTTTCTTTTTCTTTTTTCTCGAAGACTACATTGGTCTTCAAATGTGGGTAACACAACCTATCCTAGTCACAACATGCCTAAGGCCGGCCATGCAAAGTGAAAGAGGCAACTAATTGACGCCAAATTCTATATTGAAACAACTGTGTGCAAAGTGTGTGAATTAGCTTAAGGGAGAAATGTTCAAGTTGCATGCTGGAACTTCAACTGACTAAAAATTATTTCAAACATGGAATTTGTTCTAACATAAAGGTAACTTTACAATGATTCAATTTTCCAACAAACGGCAATTCAATTTGTCTAATTAAAGCAATTCAATTGTTCATCAAGTAAATTCACCTGCTCAATCAAGCAATTCAATTGTTTAATCAAGCAATTCAATTGTCCAATTGAAGATGTAAAACGCTTACACATGGTGAAGGCACAAACATGATATGCAAAAAGTCTCAGAGTATATATAATACCGAAGGAGAGGCAGCCAAATGCATAGTACATGAATACAAAAGCCAAACATACAAAAGCATCAGCTTACTATGGCTAACACATAAATCCTAATCAAAATTAGTAGAGCGCTGATAAAGCCGGTAACTATACAAAACATAAAGAAAACCCAACCACCTCACCGCTGCAAGGGCGGTGGGTCTCAGAATCGCCGCACAAAGAGCCAACACATCCAAAGATCGTGGTGGGCTCCTCTCTCCGACCTGAACACGAGGGAAGACCTGTGAGTCATAACTGGGCCGCAAAGATGGAGTGACACTGAGCCAACCTCTGATCCTGTGCTGCCTGAGTAGCTGCTAAAGAACAAATAGCATCCATCACACCAGCTATCTCTCTCGAGCCTAGCATTTAACGCATTCGAATGATGCGATGTATATTTATGGGCCAGAGTATCACCGCAAATGCGGACGTAGCGATGTGGATGAGGAGATGGAGAGGACATATGCTTAACCGACTCGCCTACCTCGCTCGTGCGGGCATGACTATCATCTCTCGTGAGTGTTTCGCCTCTGGAATCGGAACCTCCCTCCCTTGCCTCTACGGAGGAGAAAGATACTTGCATTGGCCATCACTCGCCTCCATCGACAAGTGACCAGCCGACATCGAATCCTCCTCTCTATCCGGGGCTCCTCCGTAAAACCTAAATGCTCAAGGACCTGCCATAGTAGTTGTGGCATCAGCAAGCAAAATCGTCGAACTGTGCCCTTCCAAAGGGACCCTTTCTTCAAAATGCATCGTGGAGGTCATCACCGCCGAGGGACTAAAAACCAAGATCCTTCCTCGAGATCCCGGCAAAGAGCCTCTGGGGGACGGCCCCCTCCGACGTATGAAGGCCGCGCAGTTGGGAAAAGGATGGTCCTTAATAGTGATCAATCGCCACATTCCAGGAGGAGCTACCTCCTAAAGAGCACCGCCCCACTGCGGCCGCGTTCCTGGCCGTGAGCGAACCATCTCCCGCCGAGGCGGGCGCCGCCCAAGCTCCTGAATCCTCTCGACCAAGCCGACAGATACTGTGCCTAAAGCCGTCGAACATTCGCTCCAGTGCACTCCCGGGGCGACATCTATGAGAACTCAAGCTCGAGCGGGACTACCGCTCCCGAGATGCATCGAGCGAGCAAACCGCAGAAGACCACCCGGGTAATAATACGCCTGGGTCATGAAGCGCAGGGAATAACCCGCAATCAACCTCATAATCCTCGAACTGATCACCGCCAATGCCGGACATCGTAGTAAGAATCCCAATGAAAGTTCCTCGAAAGTGTAGTGCGACATTTCTGAATGCGTCTCGACAAACAATCCACTTCTAATCCTCGAAGCAAGCGACAATCGAGGCAGGAAGATGTCGCTCACACGACGCTGACTGGCGATGATCGGGCCTGGGAGTGAGGATGACTCACCCGGCCCGACAGATGGCCCGTCGAGAGGGCCTGGGTCTCTAGCCATACCGAGGTACAGACTGGGCCCGGGGTCCCATCCGGAGTCCGATATCGTTCGAATCCCCGAGGCTCCTCGAAGACCGGCCCCTGGGACAAGAGCTGGCACGGCCGGACCCTCGCCTCGGCGTACCAAATTTGACTCACACCAAGGACCCACCCCAAGACGCTAATTCATAACTATAATCCAAATAAAACACCGAATGTAAGGCGTCGACGAAAAACAAAACCAAAGCAGATCGCAAAGCCGATCTCGTGGCTCACCGCCGACGATCGAGTCACCAATAGACAATCGATGACTCGTGGCTCACGGGCTACGGCCACACAGCTCAGAACAGCCAAACAAGGCCTCTGTGAGTGGCAGAACCCGCCGGCAGCAAGGCAGCGAACTGGGGAGTGGCACTGGGCACCGATCCGGCGCTGGAGACGAACGCAGCCAAGAGCCAGTGGTGTGGCCATAGACGCGGCGCAAAGGTGAGCCGCAATAATCCGCCGCAGCTGGGCAAATCCGACGGCCGGAGCAAACAACCCAGGACCCGTGTCGGCCGTGGCGCGCGCACCGGTGCAAAAGCAGAATGAGCTCTGGCTTCGTGGCACCGGTCGGTGGTAATGCACGCCAAAGGCTAGTGGCTATGGCACCATTGCTCGTGAAGAGACTGAGAGGAGAATACGGCGAATGAATGGTCACCCTCCTTTTATAAGCCCGAGACTCCGGCGTGCCGAAGAGTCATTTTCCTTGCACTTTCTCTGCGATAGCTAATTCCTCAGCGATCCGGCAACACCATCTACATTTCAAAATTTTTAGTTTAAATATTAATAATATAAGAAATAAAAATTATTATAAAAATTAATATATAATACCATACAAAAATTTACTATAAAATATTTTAATATATAAAAACAAAGTTTACTAATAATGGAAAACTCCGCTAAATTAAGGAACTTTCTAAAAATAACCTAAATTATTGAAATTAACTAAACTTCAGCTAAAAAGCAAAATTGCTTCTGAGCTGCAATTTGCCCGTGAAAACACAAATCAGCCTCAATTTTACCAAATCAAGCCATGAGGGTCAAGGGAGGATGATCTCTCAAACCCCTAAGCAAAGGTCCAGTCAACTCGTGTCGATTTCATCGCTGTTCTGGCTTCTCAACGATGATTCGACTGAGCGCTAATCGCCTCATGGCCTCAAGGCAATTCCAACACTTACTTCACCGGTTAGCTATATCCCGTAGTTCTCGTCATTCAGCCTTCCCCGCATCCCGACACACCGAGCACACATCATTAGTCACTTGATTTTCGCCCATTAATTTGTGCTTGTTGTTCAAGTGAAATATGTTCAACTCCAAGGTCATGTTACCAGCGTAAGTCGTACGACTCCATTCGACAATTAATGATCAGACAAGTAAAGGGTCGAAATGGTCTTCCTAGATAATCGGGCACACATGATCGTTCATTTTGCAATCGCTCAATGTCATACAACAAAAATCTACCGGGTAGTAGAATTTGTCTATTTTCACTAAGACATCCTCAACTATCCCCAGTGGATTTTCATCGATCCATCTACCAACGAGCGTGATGTCACCTGGGCTTATGTTCCACCCAAACCTAATCAAGCCAGGACAATGTGTATCACCCAAGAAGAGGTTCACACCGCTCCCAAATTGCAATGACTCGTCTAGCAATGCCCACCAATGTTGAATCAAATTGTGGGAGAGATCCTTGTATTTGACAAGGTTCTCTGTCTATCACGCACCCACCTGTCAATAAGAAATGCCCTTTCTCACACTATCCCTTCTCATTGTGCAAAGATCTTCAAAAATTTTGCATAGTAAGGTGGACTCGTTTGATTATGTCCAAAAGAGGTGGATGCAAGCTCGACTTTACCCGCCCAAGGACTTCTAGATGCCCGTCACAGATGCCTTCTTCTCGCTCTCGTAGCGTCGTGGAAACTGAGGTGGTATGTCGTATTTATGGAGTCCTCCTTTAGGAGAATATGCTCTGGCTCCAATTCTTCTCCCCGTCGAGTCTTCAACAGGCTTCTAATGGCTGATCAAGCTCTTTCCACTCCTCAAGGTGATTATACCTTAACCCTTTATCCATTCCCGAATTACCGGACGACCCTACCTCACGGACTCCTTTCGATTCAAGTGTTGCTCGGGAAGGGAACCTTCCTCTCCCTTGCACTCTTAACATTGTCGATCTTTGTGATCGAAGTCCCGTAGGTTGTCAATTTTTGTTTAGATTGCCTCTGCCCATCTATTCTTTGTCTCAGTGGTGCCTCTCTTTACAAAGTGTCAACTCTTCGTGCCAACCGGTGCATTGATCCCTTTTGTTCTTCCATTTCAAAATTACCTACCTCACCCTTTAACAAATTTAAAATGGCTTGTTCCACGTGAGATGAGGATGGAGGTGGTTTGTGGTTGAAAGGTGGAACTAAACCGCGGCTTTGGCACCGGGCGCAGGCTGGGGATCGGGTCTCCATGAGAGGTTGGGTAGGTGATTCCTCCACTGAATCGTAGTGGCTACCATATTGGGCATTAGGTCATGGTGGTCAGGACGACCTACCACATTTGCTTGCTCCGACATCAAATCCTTCAATGATGGAGCACTCGTGATCATGTTCTCCTGATTACCCGTGATTGAAACTAGTGAATAATGTCAATCACAAGAAGGTTTTCAATCACTGCATGCACTTCATGGAGCCTTTTTCCTTCAAGCTCCTCTACCTTCCTAGTTAAGGTTGAAATTCTAGCTTTCATTTCTATGTCCTTTCAAGTAAAGCAGTATAAATTCCTCCTTCCTGTCACTAAGGGCCTCATTGTTTCCATTTCCTCTAGTGGTTCGTTCATCCCAACCCTTAGAAGTTTCAGCCACATAGTTTAAAAATCCATGGCTTCATCAGATGCTTGCCTCGTAAAAATCTCCACCACACATGGTGTTTCTAACAATTGTCTCATAGCAGGAGACATACCTCCATAAAAGTGGTTCACTAACATCCAGGTATCAAACCAATGGTGTGGGCATGCACTGATGGTCTCCATAAATCTCTCCCAGCACTGGTAAAACCTCTCACAATCTTGAGCTGCAAAGGTATAGATTTGTCTCTTCAAATTTGCTGGTCTTACGAAAGCAATCGAAGAACTTCTTTAAGAATTCTACTGCAGATCACCCAATTTTTATGGTTCTGTAGTCTTCAAAGTGAGTCGAATGCCAAATTCGCCTCGCCCTTAAATGGTTAATGGAAATGCTTCGCCTTAGCAACCATGTCAATCATACCTTCCTAAAGGTAGTGCAAACTTCCCCTCAAAATCCCTTTATATGTGTATGGATTTTCATTTACCATACCATGATATGTGTAGAGTAGTAAGCTAATGTTATCTCACCCGCTACATCTTCGCCAGGAGGTACGATGCGTGAAGGCACTAACTCTAAGAGGGTCGACGTGGTCCCTCATCGATCTATAGTCAGCCGGATTCATCAAGTACTCCGGTTAACTCGGGCCGCTCTTCTCAGCAGGGATCCATGCTTTCACTCATGTATACCGACTGCACCGATCCTTCAGGAATTCACCGTATTCCTCCGTTCCAAGACGTGATACAAAACTCCGTTATTACACAACCGAGACACAACAAAGAGCACAAACCAACTTGCAAAAAGGTTAGTGTTAACTAAAATAAAAACTGACTGTATGAAAAACAAAAACAGTGCAGTTACTACAAAGTGATGAACACTTGCGCTGGCAACATCGAGATTCAAAAAAGGGCTAAAAGGTCACCTTGACTTGTGATGTCGATCACGCACACCCCAACTTATCAAATGAAGTTTGGCACCATCCCCAGAATCCGCCATTTGATTCAGGCTACTCGCAGGTGATTCTGAATCAACAAAACTCAGAGTCTCAGTCCCTACCGCCAGAGTCGCTTTACCGCAAAGATAGTGGTCTAGGGTCGAACACTGGACGGGTTTTCATCTTATGAATGACTCAAGACTGTTGAAAATGGCGAGGCTTTTAGTTTGATTGGATTTGTTTCAAAAACAGCAGGAGTAGTTTGAAAATAATTAACTGTGAAAACTGGAAGTGAAGTGCGTGAAAAGGAACTCAAGATTTAGTCACTCAACTTAATAACATAGGCAAACAAGGTCCCTAAGTTTTATCCTCGTGACAGACAAGCAACCTATAGTCCGCCATAACCGGATCTTTGTTTAACTAGGCAAACCTAACCCTAGAATCACTCCTATTTTTGAGTCAACACAGTAACATGCATCTACAAATTCTTTTAGTTTGAAACCCTAACATTCAACATCATTTCAGTGGCTCGTAAAGGCCATCTAAAGAACCACAGTACATCTAGCAATAAGTATGCACTGTATCCTAAAGCATGGTAAGTATTGGCCAAATTAATGACATTAAATGATATTCAACCCTAGTTTTAGAAGATGGGAGCCATAAATACAGTACCTATAGCATTTAACACATGAGACAACTCAGAATCGCCCCACAACCAAGCTAGCTACCTTCCTCTTCAAAGAAAAGAGGCTTAGCAAGCATCTCTCGGGAGCTGTCATCCCCAGAGGTTTGGTTTTGATAGTCTCAGAAAATGAGAGAAAGAGGAGAGAGGGAGAGAGAAAACAAACCCTAAAATGAAAGCCATGAATCAGATTGGAATGCCAAGAGTTTTTTTTTTTTTTAGGGTTATAAATGGGGGCTTATATAGGCCACCCAATGTATGAAAATACAAGAAAGCCTAACATTTTAAGCAAATAAGGGACAAGGAAGAATATACCAAAAATGCAGGCCTGCCATTAATTACAAAGGATGACAATGCAGAGATTCGCTAGGCAAAACAATTTCGGCTAAGAGCTTAAAATTCTCTAGCTAGATTAAAATTTTCGCTTAGGTAGCGAAATTGTACGTAGATAGCGAATCGAGAATTTCGCTAGTAATCGGTACTTCATAGCTAGCGAAATTTCGCTAGCTTAGAGAAATTTTTAAGAGATAGCTGAAGTGTGCACTCGCTAGGAACAAAGGCATAGCGAAATTTTAGCCTAATGAATTTTCACTTCTAGATCGCGAAATTTTCGCCATGATTGCGGGGGCTTTTCGCAATCCCAAATACCGCAACTTAGCGAAATTCCCGGGTTTGCATATTCTCTCACCGTCGCACACCGTATCCTCATCGCATCCTTTCTTCTCACTTCGTCTTCATTCCCGCATTGAATTTTAGATGTTCAAGGCTGATAAATGAGTCTGATCTTCATGGTTCAAGACATATCTCGATATTGAACTCTAAAGTATGCAAAACCCGCAAAACAACCAAAAAATAACCCCTAAACTCCGTATAAGTGATACTAAGAAGATCTGAACACTTTAATTGGTATTATTGACATAATTAAGCGCAAAGCACGCAAACCCATCTCACATGTACTCAAAATAGCACTTTGGGTACTACACCGCTTTCTCTTCCTCAAGATTAGAACAGCTCATCCTTTCCTTGATTAGATCCTTGCTAACACGGGATTGAATTCACTAATCGAATCGAGGTGAACTCTCTGCTTGTTTAAATTGATAAGTCGTTCAACTCATTCTCGATTTCAAGTGAGAAGAGGAATTATCGATTTAAATTCGCAGAGTTGCTAGGATCACCATTATCGTTCCTCGCATACATTCCGTAAATTGCTCATTACTCGAAATGCTCTTCTCAGGTCACCGTAGGGCCTCCCGAAATCGTGAGCTCGAGCCAATCCATGGCGGCATGAGACACTCATATCGGGATCAATTATTAAAATTACATAAGACCAAGAAGGTGATTTACAAACTAAGTTCGAAGAAGAATGAATAAAATTCAAGCAGGAAAGATAATTTCCGATAATAAATACAATTCACTGGAAGTCAGCTCTAAATCACCGGATTTACACCCATACAATGGCTTGTTGATCAAGAAAACCACTGTAAATCGGAAACTAATAGTCTGAATTCCAAAATTTGTCTAGAATTCAAACAAACCAGGCAGTAATTTGAAGGAATTAGAATTCTGCATTCAGCTTAAACTTTAACAGCTAACGTTTAGATCCAAATTTGAACGAAAGAACAAACTAATCTAAAATAAAAACAAAACAAAGAAAAGAAAATTAAATACAGAGCCTTTTAAAGAACCTGCATCTCTCTTTCGACGCCAAGAGCCCGCATTCCTCAAGAGCAAATTCCGCGTATGATGGGAGTTCCTCGTCAGCCCTAATTTCAATGCACCTCTTTGTGGATTTCAAGTTAACTGGCCCATTTTGTTGATACTATCGCGACCTCGATTCTTTGTCGCTACCTCTATTGTCTCAGTTATGTCGCAGAGGCTTTGCTCGTCGCGACTTTGTCTTTAGTATCTCCTTGATCCGATGTCGCGACAAACAAATGTTGTCGCAATTCTTCCTTTGAACCGATGTCGCGATGCCTTAATGACGTCAGCGACCTTAACTCTTTGTATTTGATGTTGCGATTTCATCAGATGATCGCTTAATTTTCCTGTCTTTTTGCACGGGATGTCGTGATTCCTCCGAATGATGTCTCACCTCTTTATTTGTTTCGTTGGTCGCTGGACGCTTACATGCGCCACCTCAAGTCTTCGCGAATCGATGTCACGCACTATCAACGATGTCACACCTTTAATTTCCTTTAATGATGTCGACAGCTTCGATTCAAAGGTTGATGTCGCGACAGCTAAATGTTGTCGTGACCTCAATTCCTTTGCAGCTGATGTCGCGACCACTGAATGATGTCGACCCTCTTTCCTTTGCTGATGATGTCGCGACTGCTAAATGTTGTTGCGACCTCAAAGTGGTGTCGCGACATCACGTCTCTTCTTCATTAATTCATAATTGCTTGACTTGAGTTTCACGCGAGTAGTTCGCTCGCTTCCATTACTCTTCCGGCTGGGCGACCGAGTTTTGTGGTCGCTGACCTGATATGAATTCTTCATTGCCGCCAATGCTTCACGACATCAGTCCTTTAATCCAAGACCTCCCATCGCAACCTCCTTCACAGCTTATACTCGCAGATCGCTTCAACCACCTTCCGCCTCCTTCGACCGCAATATCCTCTTTCTTTGAATTTCTTATTGTATATCGCTTATGAGTTATTCCATTTCTTCACATAAATCGCCTTTTAGATAAAAATAAATCAGAAAAATGGACTGAAATGGATGACTTTTAAGCTCATCAAACTCCTCAAACTTAAATTTTTACTTGTCCCCGAGCAAAGAAAAGAAAGATTTGTTTGTCCTCAAACAAAAGGACATTTTTCTGATTTGTTTTGCAGTTGCAACTAATTTAATTTTAAGACTAGAATTGTATTCTTGTATTGTATATCTAGCTTCAAGTCCAGATGAAGGTTAGTCTCTACTCAATTAGGTGTACCAAACTAAAATGTTGAATTTGTTTTATAAATAAGATAGCCAATTCGATCCTCACTAAGAGTAGGTTGGCCCTCTCATTTCTAGTGAGTCGGCTTAACCTCCTCGTCCTCTACGCTTTTGATCCTTCAAGATTTTCCAAATTCCATATGCTTATTGTCTGATATTGATCTCCAATTCTCACGTAGTAGGAATCCAACCTTCAAGATCAATCAGTCTTTCGTGCTTGTAATGTTAGGCCTGGGTCAGTGGTAGGATGGATGGAACTTTTAGGTTAAGATTACCCAAACTCTTTCTTCTTCTTACTTAACTCGCTTACCTTCCTTTCCTTGAAACCTTCTTTTATTTGATTCCCCAAACTTCATCCTTTGGGAATCTTCTTGATTTCTTCTCGTTTAAAATTGTTTGCTCCAATTTCATTTGTAATTCTATTGTTGGAACTTTTTCTTCCGCCACCTTTAAGGAAGAGTGTAATGTCTCTGCCTTTTAGGCTTTCTAACACCTTAGCAAACTTTGGGTTAGTAGCCCCATACCAATTGGCATTAGGTACTAGGGTGCTGAAACACCCTAAGAACTAAATTGTTCAAGAGAGTTAGCCACAAGACAAAACTTTCCTCAAATTTTCTTTTCCTGTTGTATGCTCCTCGCTTTAGATCTTTCTTTCTTCACCCTTTTCATTTCCTTAGTTCTCCAAAATATACTCCCCTAAACTTTATCTCTTCCTCCTTCTTTGAATTCTTAGGTAATCGAGGTTCTTTTACTCGGAGGATTAGTTATAAAGGATGGCTTCGGGATTTCAAATGCTTGTTTTCAAGATGTGGAATGTTTTTGGCTCAAATTTAGGAACTAAGGTATGTACATATAAATAAGGGTGGCTAGAATGGCTAAAGTCGCTAAGGATGGCTCGTGATCATTCTTTTTGTTAGTTTTATTACCTAGGATTTCTCCTTGATCAATAATCTAACAAGTTCTAGAATTCTGTTTGATTAACTATGAATAACCCTAAGGATGTCCTTGACTCACTTCAGTTGAGTAGGAGTTACATGATCTAAGGTTCACCAAGTTCTTTGGCTTACTGTTTATACTTCAAACTCAAAAATATGTTTTGCTCCTTCAATTGTATAACTTCCCTTTAACCTAGACTTATCAGCTAAATTCAAGTCAATTATGCAATTTTAGCCTAATTCAATTATATGCCATTCACTCTTATTTTGCAATTATTTGTGTTTGTTTCATCTTCTTAATCAACTACTTCAACTAGCTCATATTATGATATGTCAGCATTTTCATTCCTGAGCTAAATCCTACTGTTATTCTTCTAACAATTTAAGAAAGTCACAACACAATCTAACTTCAAACACATCAAACAAATTTTCTTATTTTATTCATGAGATTGTGCAAAAGTTGAGAACAACAGGCTGGGAGTGAGGAAGAGATTGACAAATCAATGGGAAGGTCTATTTTCTTCTTTTTGGGGAAGGAGCAAAGATGTTGGGAGGATCCAGATCAAGGGTAGCCAGATTAGGGTTGAACTTGGGAAACTTCATTTCTGTCCGCTTCTTCTTCTTGTCATTCTCTTTTTCTATTTGTTCTTCAAGGATTAGTTCATTGGTGAGATCTACCTTTTTATTCAGATCATCTTGCCTTTGACCAAATGTGTTCATTGTATGCTCCATTTCAGTCATGACCTCTAAAAATTTGGAAAGATTATTGTTAATCAAATCCAAATTTTCAAGCCAGACTTTTCTTCTAAAGGCATCCTTTGCTATCCAAATTCTTGATCTCTTTCCCTTCATCTTCTTCTCCAAGTCCTGAACATTGACATATATAGGAATTTGAACCCTTGATCTCGTTCCTTAGTCTCGCTTCCTTGATCTGAATCCTTTCTTTATGAGTGTCGTGAGTTGAGAGTCTCGACTATACCGATTGTTATAAATGATTCATGGCTAAGCTGCACTCTTTTCAAAAGAGGATCTTGATCTCTTCCTCCATTTCCTTCTTGAACTTTTCTTCTGATGCTCTAGGATCTTTTAATCAAGCCTCCTTTCTGCTCATTTCCTCTTCCCGTTGCTGATCTTTTCTCTTCACCTCCGTCTATACTTCTTCTCTTCTCTGTCTCGCCCTTCCCACGTGATCTCTTCTTTCACTCGCTCATACACTTCTTTCTCCGAATTTGAGGCCCATTTCTTTTCTCTTTCTTCCATACTTTTCTGAATAGAAATGAGCATCTCCATTATTTGATTATTTTCCTAGGCTCCTCTAGAGCTTTCACCAGGTTCTCTGAAATCCCTGTTCCTTATTGGGGGAGAGCTGGCCAGTGGGGTGGAGAAATCTATAGGACTTCTAACTTCTTGTTCTATGTCCTCTGTAAACATAGAGGTGTTCCCTTCTGGCTGTGTTTCTGGATCTTTTTCTTCTTGATCTTCAACCAGAAGGGTGTCCTCTTCCTGTCTTGCATTCTCATCTTCACCTCTAGAATCTGCTTCCACTATGACCCCCTTTTTCTTTTGATTCCTTGGCCCCTTGCTTACCCCCGTCAGGGTTAATGGTGAAACCTTGGGGCACTCTTCTTCTTCTTCCCAGTTCCTTCACACCACTTCATACATAGCCTTGTGATGGTTGCTAGGTGAGGGATCAGCCTCTTTATTTCCTTCATGATATTTCATTATTGAGTTTTCAGTGATAGCTCCAAAGATTGTTTATCCCTTCGCATGGCATAGAGAATTTATTTGCTGCTCCCTTACCGTGCAAACATGCTTGGTAGGGAACAGAATAGAGGCCAGGAAATAAAACCATACCTTTGCTTCTTCCTGGTCGACTTCCCCCTATAATCTTTTCTCTCCCTTCCTTGACCCCATAAACAGTTCTCCTTTCTCCTACTTCAGAGTTGAGAGTAAAATTCTCTAACGATCGCCGTGATATCCAGACATTTTGATGTTTGCGCACTTTCCCACCCTCTTTGCTCTATCAATTCCTCAAAGGGGGAGATGAGTCATGAATCCTCTTTCTCCTACAAACCCCTTTCCTGCATAGTGCTTCTTCCATATGGAGTAAGTTTCTTCTGAGACGAACTCATCTTCCTCTCCTTCTTGCTGCTTTTCTTTCCCCTTTTTCCTCTGTTACCTTGCAACCTGTCAACTCGTGCTGTTCCTGACACTAAATTGCTCTCCCTCGTGTTCCGTATGAACTTCCCTTCACCCGGGTGCATACTCTCCATGATTTCGCCTGTATCTGGACGAGGGTTGAAGGTTCAGCCATTAGAGAAATCGGAAGGCTTTAAGAAGAAGTTCGGATCTAGGGTTTGCAAGAAATGAAAACCAGGGAATATGCGAAGATGAAAAGTTGCATTTGCTTTAAGGGAAGGAGGATTGAGAATGAGGGAGTTTCAACAGCTTGCAATTCAATCATTATCAAGGGCTCTTTATTTACTATTTATTCAGGCTTACGTAACTTAAATTTCCTACGCAATTGTGTGATGTCATTAAATTTAGGGCAAAATTAAAAGCTGCCCAGCTGGCACACTTTCCTCTTATGTCGCGACATATTATTGTTTGTCGCGACATAAGTAAACGGTGGGAGGACAAGTTATCATCAAGCCGCACGACGCATTTTCATGGCCGTGCCGAGTCAAGCCGCGACCCTCACCAATTTTCGCGAAACTGGTTTTGCTCGTGACCCAAATGTTCTGTCGCAACCTCAATTTCTTTCGCGGCATAACTTTTGGTCGCGACCTCTGCCCTTGTTCTTCCTTCAGTACTAACTAAGTTATGATTAATTGAACTGCCACATATAAGTTTTGTCGCCACCTAGTCTCGCATCGCTTCCTAAACTTGATGATCGACAAATTTTTTCACTCTTGATTAATTAGCAAATTCATCATCAATTAAAACCATTTCCACACAAAGAATTCAAACATGTATTCTATTCAATTTCACTCGAATTTATGTAGAAAAGCACTCCCCTTTTCAAATCGCTCTTTCCCGTGAATCACTGTGGAGTCAGTTCCGGTTGTTCCTTCGCCCGAGCCATTTGATTCTAAGACCGTGATATTGTAACAATTCCAAAAGGATTAAATTGATCTAATACTAACCTAGTACTCTAACAAATCATGACTAGAACTAAAAACTTCAAAACAAGTAATAAAAATTTTCAAAGTCTATATAAAGAATCCAAAACTATAAGGGTCATTCCATGAGTCATTCCGCTTTGAGTCTTACCGGACTAACTGCTTTAAGCCTTCTCTCTCAATTCACCAAACTGGAGTCTTCCTTTCTTTCTCCCTACGAAGATAGTGCTTCAGTCTTTGACCATCAACCTTGAATTCTTCTCCAAAGATCACCCTGAAAAAAACACTGCTCCAGCGTAAGTACTTATAATCAGATGCAATCCAACTATTCTGACTCACCTCCAAACACTTATCCAGTTTGGCTGAGCAGAACTTTATCCCCGCCTGAACTATTTCCTCATAATCTCGATCATGCCATTCTTTGTCTCTGGTCTCAGATATTCTAAGATTATCATAGCTTCGCTTTCGCTTCCAGCTTCATCTACTGACAAACTCTTCCGCCATTTTGAAATCGAAATTCAAATTTTTCTTGATGGCCCACATGGCTTTGTATTCCAAGCCAAGAGGGAGATGACATGGTTCACAAAGAATAATCAGATGGACATCCCAATGGAAGCTTTAATGCAAATTCGTAAGCCCAAAGTGCATCATCGAAGCCTGATAAATTCAATCTTTCCTACTAACTTGCCAGCCTTTTCCGACCTTTTAATCTCCCTTGGCTGGAAATTTCATTGTCCATTAGTCCGGGTGATAAGCGTGCTCATTATATGTTCGATCCCATACCAAGCCATGAGCTTTGCAAATATTTTGTTTGCAAAGTGGCTTCCATCACCGATGATAGTCCTGTGTCTGAAATCTACTCAATATGTTCTTTTGCAAGAAACTCACAACTGTATTAGCATCATTCCTTGGACAAGCTATTGCTTCCACCCATTTGGAAACATAATCCACTGCTAGCAGTATATACAAGTTTCCAAATGATGGTGGAAAGGGTCCCATAAAATCTATCCCCCATACATCAAAAATTTGCACCACCATTATGCCTCGTAGGGGCATTTCATTTCTGCTGCTGATATTTCCAATCTTTTGGCATCTATCACATAATTTCACCCATTCAGTACAGTCTCTGAAAACAGTGGGCCAATAAAATCCTGATTGGAGTATCTTATGAGCTGTTCTTTCTCCAAAAAAATGTCCCCCATATGGTGATGCATGGCATTCATTCACAATTTTGCATTGTTCAATCTCTGGCACACATCTTCTTATAATCATGTCAGAACCCCTCTTAAATAGCAGTGGGTCATCCTGCATATAATACCCGCCAATCCCCGAGCTTTTTTCTGTTGGTAGCTGAATCTCATGAACTACTCCACAGTTTTCGCACTACACACGCATACCATGGAAGTCAAATGACACCAAATTAGTTGCCTATCCGGGAAGTTCGTTACTCCCGTCTCTCTTCCGCCTGCTTTTCTAATTGACAAGTGATCGCCTATCACATTGTCACAACCCTTTATCTTTAATTTCCAAATCAAACCTTCTTGTAGTAACAACACCCACTTATCGCCTTATTTACTTCCTTTTCACATCGACATTTGATTTGGCCGCATGATCCGTGTGGAACTATACAGGATCCAAAATGTATGGCCTCGACTTCACAAGCAAAACTATGGCTAGCATCTTCTTTTTCAATAGTTGAATAGTTTTCGGGCTTCATTGAAGGTTCTCGCTTAGCATAGTATATAGCTCAATATTTTCTTTGACCCAATACAAAGCTCCCATTGCGAAATCACGGGTGGCATCACACATTATTTGAATCCACGATCCCGATACAGTGCTGACCATGATCGGTGTAGTATCACGATTTTGATTTCTTCAAGAACACGCTTTGCGAAGTCATCAAACTAAACTTTGTGTCTTTCGATGTCATAATGAAATTACGGCTATTTTGAGAGTCCTTGATGAATCTCTTATAGAATCGATGCCCCGAAGCTCCTTATCCCTTTTACAGTTGTGGGTGGTGCAAGGTGCTGATAATGGTATTTGATTGGTCACTTCTAGTCCGATGCTTGAAATTTTACTTGATAGAACAATACCTTGATTACCATGAAATGGCACTTTTCCCAGTTTAATGCTAGCTGTTTGTCCTTGCATCTGCGACAACATTTCGGGTTGTTTAGGCGATGGCAAGCGGATCCATATACTGTGAAGTCATCCATAAAAATCTCCATGACCTCCTCAACCAAATCCGAGAACATGGACATCATACACCTCTGAAAAATAGCAAGGGCATTGCACAACCCAAATGACATCCTTCTAAAGGCAAAGGTTCCATAAGGGCATGTGAATGTGGATTTCTCTTGGTCCTCAGGTGCAATGGCAATCTGATTATAGCAAGAATACCCATCCAGGAAACAAAAATGAGGGTGTCCTGCTAACCTGTCCAACATTTGATCAATGAAAGGCAATGGGAAATGATCCTTCACAGTTCTTTGTGTTAAACCATTAATTGATACATACTCTCCATCCTATCACTGTTCTTGTTGGAATTAACTCATTTTTTTCATTTCGGATCACAGTGAACCCTCCTTTCTTGGGAACCACATGGACTAGGCTAACCCAAGGACTATCTGAGATTGCATATATAAAACCAGCATTTAACCATTTGAGCACTTCCTTCACATTCTTCTTTCATGGCCCGGATTCGATGCTTCTTTGATATTGACAGATGGTTTTGCATTTTCCTCAAGCATATTTTGTGCATGCATATTGACGGACTGATACCCTTTAATTAATCTATGGACCAAGCAATCGACTCCTGATAATTCCTCAATATTTTCACTTGAGTTTACGTTCTTCCGGCATCCTTTGAGTCTAGCGAGGAGATAGTGCGGCTTACTCTTTAGTATACGGTAAACATACTTGGATGTTGACCGCTCTTTTGCTGCTTAGTATACATGCGTTATCTTGATGATTCACTTTCGCCATTATTTTCTCCATTGTCCATCTTTGTTTTTTGTTTAAGACTCAACACCTTTTGTTAAAATTTAGTGATGTGCGGAAAATCAGCATTAACACATTCAAGATACTGGAAATTCATCTCATTTTCATTGATAGGAAGTTGAGCATTACAATCATTATAACAATCAGAGTTGTTGTTGTAAACATCATCTACTGACTTGTAATATTCCCTATCTTTTTCTAAAATTTTCAAGCTTTAGAGCGATTGGTGGTATGCCTCCAACCTTGAGAGTAGGGAACTCCTTACGCATGTCGATTAAAGCAGCTCCAGTTGCTAGGAATGGCCTCCCTAGTAGCAGAGGAACTTGTGAATCTTCTTCCATGTCCAGGATGATGAAGTCAACAGGAAAAATGAATTTCCCCACCTTTACCAGCACGTCTTCAATGACTCCTTCAGGCTTTGCCATGGTTCTATCTGCCATTTGAAGAGTAACAGTTGTGGGAGTAAGCTCCCCCAAACTTAATTTCTTTGCAACAGATAATGGCATTAAGTTTATACTGGCACCCGAGTCACAAAGAGCCTTTTGAAATTCAAATTCTCCAATGACGCAGGGAATGGTGAAGCTTCCTGGATCTTTCATCTTTTCTGGTAAAGTCTTCTTTATCTGCAAGTAGCAGTCAGATTCACTACTCCTTCTTCTGCAATTTTTCTCTTCTTGCTCAAAATTTCCTTCAGGAATTTGGCATAGAGTGGCATTTGAGTTACCACTTATGTGAATGGCATGCTTATCTCTAACTTCTGGAAGGTTTTCAAGAACCTTGCAAACTGCTCCTCTATCTTTGACTTTTGCAGTCTCTGTGGGAATGGGACTGCAGGCATAGAGTTCTGGGCCTTCTTCTTGTTTCTTTCTCCTTCTTCTTATTGCTCCTTCTTCCTTTCCTTCTCCAGTGACTCAGCATTTTCTAGGCTTCCTTCTTCTTTGTTGCCTTCTTCTTTCTTTGACTTCTCCTTCTCTAATTCTTTCCCACTATTGAGCTGCACTGCCATGCAGTCCTTTGGATTTTTCTTTGTGTCACTAGGAAAAGCATCTTTCATTTGATTTTGCAGGGTCGGGTGGGTTACCCCATTGTGTTTCTAGTGGTTCTTGAGAAGAGAGGCATTGGTGGTTGTCACGAAAAATTTGAGGTGGTATTTGAAGCTGGTCATAAACTTTTGTTCATGGAAGTTCAACTTTTTGTTTTCTCCCATAGGCTAGACATTTGGTCCTCAAGGTCGAGCCTTTTTGACCTTGATATTCATTTCTCCCTCTCCACATTCTTCAACTTCTTTGGAGACCTTGAGTGGAGCATACCCCTGCTGAAAGTTTTTCCCATGTCTTGGGACGTGTTGTGCTCCTCCACCATAAGAGAAATTCTCATGGTTCCTTAATGCTGAGGTATAGTGGGTTGGCAGGTTGGGGTTAGGCTTGAAATGATATGCTCTCTGCTCGTTCAAATAGTTAGCCTCCTCCACTGCATAAGAACCCTCTGCAGCACACCCCTCAGCATTGTTTACTCTTCCTTCTCTTTCTACTGCTCCAATCTCATTTGCAGAGTGCATTCTTTTATCCACCCAATGCATCAATGCATCGGCAGCCCTCTATGCGAACATCTTGACCATTTCGGTCGTTCCATTAGCTTGCTTTCTTTGCTGCTCCGAGGATTCAAAGGAGCTGCCGTGTGCACCTAGCAAGATCCTCGATCAGTTGTCTTAGCTATACGCTCTTGCTTCTTACGAATGCTCCGCGAAATTTGCATCTATTATACCCTTTCGAGTATAATTCATGGAATAGTAGAAGGTATCCATTTGTGTCTTGAGATCTATCTGTGCATGGGACATCTCTTGACTGTTGTATCTTTCCCCCCGAGCCGTGTAATGCGGACTCTCTATCTTCACCTTGTTTGAAAGTAGTAATTTCCCCTCTTCGTTCAGAAGTGAGGGATGAGTAGGAAGAATCTGCTCAGATAAGCTTCCATCAACTCCTCCCATGTGATGGATCCATATGGTAGTGGTGAACCGTATTTGCGGTATGTCTCTTAAAGAGAATGGAAACAACTGCGACAATAACTGTTGTCTCACACCATTCGATTTAAGCGTGTTGGCCATCCTGAAGCGTCCCAAGTGTTCATTGGGATCTTCAATGTAAGGAGTGACACGTAATTTAGTTCACGTTGAACCATGGTGATAAGTACAGCTTGAGCTCCAAAATTGTTAGCATCAATTCTTGTTGTCTCAACTAGCGAGTGTCGTCTTGGATAGTGGTCTCGAAGTCCTCCATAGTGTCTCGCTCATGAGGTACTTCTGCTGTAAATTCCTGGTTGACTGCCCCGTTCAATCTTTCTTCTGCCATTTCTGCTATCTCTGCACTCTTAACCTTTCTTAGCCCTCTAAGTGTTCTTTCGATCTCAGTGTCTAATGGCAACAATTCACCTTTCTGCTTCCTGTGTATGAATTAGCTCCTGAAATTATAATATACTGAGATCAAATGGAGTCAGTGATACCAAAATTGTATTTAACATGAAAAGCTTTACAAAAATTTCAGTTGTTTGCTAAACTACTGCTGTTGAATCATACTTTTGAAAATTTTCTAGTTTCTTTTTATAAATTAATATCCAAACTAGCATTCGTTTTTTTGTCGAATATTGATTTACCAAATTCTTCGATCTAGACACGGCGCCATCGCTTCGTTCTAACTTTTTCAATCACACAAAATAGTGTAAAGCAAATTCTGCCCTCTTGCAAGTAGTGTCTAACCTCGGTAAAGGTACAACTTGTTCACGATTTTGTGTTTTATGATGGATTAAAATACCTATACAAATTTATGACGTATTACCACCAAAAAGGACTATTATCTAATCCCGACAATAATGCCATGAAACTTGTTTGTATTGTTCCTTAGCTATTGTATTGATTAAAAGCGAGTTTCATTCGAGTAAATCGTTTTTCTTTGAGGTTTGATCATTATGCTGCAGGGTGCGGGTGGAGCAATGATAAATTAGTTTAAGTCCAGATATCGATCCCATAGAGATCTCAAGAATTTTCAATCAACTACCCTGACTACTCAAACTCCATACTATTTGGACTCTGATAGGCAATTGGAATAAGCTTTGCAAACCTTAAAAGAATAAAATCTAAAAAAAATTGAATTAATAACAAATGAAATTAAAACTGAAATGCTAAAATAACAAATTCAGATTGAACAGTTATCTTTTAAAGGGAGCATTGAAAATCTGACTATTGTGAAACATCAATTCCTACTTGATTACCTTTGTGCTGTGAGAACCATGATTTAAACAGTCCGAGAATATGATAGTGGAGTTGGATCTCTCAAGCCCCTTTGTTCATCATCTAACTTAACCAGTATTTCTTCGAGAAGGACGAGGAAGGGTTAAATAACTACTTTTAATAAGGTTGCCTTGTCCTGGGTATTTTCTTTTCAATACTTCATACCCACCAACATGGGCGCAAACCTTAGCTCTGAGTGTAGTCATTGCATGGGTTTACACTTTACTGGTTTCTCTTCCTCAAGATTAGAATAGCTCATCCCTTTCCTTGATTGATCCCCTTCCTTCAACAGGACAGATTCACTAATTGGTCGAGGTGAACTCTCTGTTGTTTAAATTGATAAGAATCGTTTAACTCATTCGATTTCAAGTGAGAAGAGGTGTCGATTTAAGTGTAAACTCGTTAGATCACCATTATCGGAGTTCGCATACATTCGAAGTGTTCATCACTCTCGAGAATGCCTTCTGTGTCACTCGGGAAGGCCTCACGGAAATCGAGCTTGAGATAATTCGTTTATGGGTATGAGACCGACATTGGGATCGATTCTGAGAAAATACATAAGACCGACAAGTAGATTTACAAGCGAAGTTCGGCTGATAGATAAAATTCTGCGGAAAGATAATTTCGACAATAGCGTCGATTCAATGGAAGGCGGGTTTCTAAATAGCTGGATTACACCGTGTTAACTGGCGATCAAGAAAACCCTTTATGCATCGAGCGGTAGTCGAATTCCAAAATTTGTCTAGAATTCAAACAAACCAGGAAGTAATTTGAAGGAAATAGAATTCTGCATTCAGCTTAAATTTTAACAGCTAACGTTTAGATCCAAATTTGAACGAAAGAACAAACTAATCTAAAATAAAAGAAACAAAATAAGAAAGAAAACTAAAATATAGGAGCCTTGAAACTTGGCTTGATCTCTCTTTTCGAATCGCCAAGAGCTGCATTCCTTCACTAGCAGCTGCGTATTTATAGGGTTCTGAAGTTGGGCCCTAATTTCGATGCACCTCTTTGTGGATTTCAAGTTAACTGGCCCATTTTTTTGATACTGTCGTGACCTCGATTCTTTGTCGCGACCTCTGTTGTCTCAGTTATGTCGCAGAGGCTTTTGTTTGGTCGCGACTTGTCTTTAGCATTCCTTGGATCTGATGTTGCGACAGCTAAATGTTGTCGCGACCTCTTTTCCTTGGAACTGATGTCGCGACAGCTTAATGACGTCGCCACCTTAGCTCTTTGTATTTGATGTCGCGACTACTGTATGATGTTAAGACATACGGTCTTTGCAAGCGGATATTTCGCGACCTGCGAATGATGTGAACCTCACACCGCGCTTACGTTGTCCGCGATGATGCGACCTCGAGTCGCCGCGAATTGATGTCGCGTGACCATTGAATGATGTCGACATATTCTTGCAAGCTGATGTCGCGGCGACCGATTCGGTGATCGCCAGCGGCGGCTAAATGTTGTCGCGACCTCGATT
Source organism: Tetrastigma voinierianum (assembly GCA_016808115.1). Lineage (NCBI taxonomy): Eukaryota > Viridiplantae > Streptophyta > Magnoliopsida > Vitales > Vitaceae > Tetrastigma > Tetrastigma voinierianum. The sequence continues at coordinate 299,376 of JAEQBH010001016.1, forward strand.
CCCCTTTGCGGTGATGTCGCGGCCAGCGGATGATGTCAGCGACCCTCTTCCCTTTGCTGATGATGTCGCGACTGCTAAATGTTGTTGCGACCTCAAAGTGGTGTCGTGACATCATGTCTCTTCTTCATTAATTCATAATTGCTTGACTTGGAGTTTCTGTCGCGAGCAATTCGTTCTGCCTTCCATTACTCTTCTGTTGAGACTGGAGTTTTGTGGTCGCCACCTTGATATGAATTTTCATTGCTGTCAATGCTTCACGACATCAAGTCCTTGAATCCTTGTGCACCTCTCCTGCTGTAACCTCCTTCGTCCAGTTATATCAGTACTGCTCAACCACCTTCTTCTCCTTCTACTGCAATATCCTTTTTCTTTTTAATTTCTTGCTGCATATCAGTTTGGTGAGTTATTCCACATTTCTACACATAAATCAATTCTTTTTATATAAAAATAAATTAGAAAAATGGACTGAAAATGGATGACTTTTAAGCTCATCACATGCCACCTCTTCAGCTTATCTTTTTGCAATTTTTGAGTTGAAGTAGGCATCATTCCTCAGTTCTTCTAGCTCGTTGATATCGGGAACGGTGAGATGACTAACTGTATCTGATTGATTCTTCTGACAACCGCCTTCTGCCCATGCCTTAATCTCACGAGGGCGGGTGACGTAACTACTGCAATAAACTAGGCGATAAGGAGACATGCCGGAATGGTCTTGTGGTACATTCTATATATACAAAGAGTCCAGCAGCTTAAGAGACCAATCCTTTTGGTTAGAGTTCTGCCACTCTCATCGGTGTGTCTTGATCTCTCTGTTGGCTAAGCCCAACACGGCCAGTGCAGAGGGTGGTATGGGGTGGCTACTTTATGCTTGACATGTAGTGAGGAGGAGGCTCAAGGGTTGTTGCGAGAAATGCGAACCTCCATCACTAATTATTGCTTTGGGGACCCCAAATCTAGAGAATATATTCTCTTTTAAGAATTTCAGTACCACCGCAGCCAATTACTGTTTGCCCCTTCTGAGCCTTGACCACTTGGACACATAGTCAACTCCCACTCAAATGTAGAGGTATCCAAGGGAGGAAGTGAATGGTCCCATGAAATCAATCCCCCATACATCGAATAGGTCAACTACCAAAATCGGGTTTAAAGGCATTATGTGACGGCGAGAAATCTTCCCCAACCTTTGGCATTTTTCGCTTTCCCTGCACATGGTATGGGCATCCTTGGAAAGAGAGGGCTAGTGGAATCAGGCTACCGACACCTTCTAGCAATTTTTAGGGGAGCAAAATGGCCTCATACCTTCTCATGGCGGTGGGTGGTCTTCCTGTTGCTTTGCAGTTCGGGCACACACCTCCTGATTATCTGATCAGCACAGTATTTGTAAAATAAGGGTTCTTCCCAATAATAGGAGTGAATTTTTGCGAAGAAAAATTTCTTGTCTTGTGCTTTCCAATCTGCTGGTAGCTCCCCTATAGCCAAGTAATTTGCAATGTGGTATACGAGTGCCTTCTCAACCAGGAGTAGTGACTCCTCAGGGAACTCATCATTGATTAGAGGGTTGTGAGTTTTGTGTGCGATTGTTAATCTCGATAGGTGATCGGCAACAACATTTTCCACACCCTTTTTGTCCCTGATTTGTAGGTTGAATTCTTGCAACAAGAGAACCCATCTGATAAGCCTAGCTTTAGCATTTTGTTTGGTGAGCAGGTATTTCAAGGCTGAATGATCCGTGAATATTATTATATCCGACCCAACCAAATAAGCTTGAAATTTGTCTAAGGCATAGACCCATTTGCCAATGACTCCTTTTACGTAGTTGTGTAATTCGCCGTGCCTCATTCGGTGTCTTGCTCACATAATAGACCACATAAGGCTTTCCTTTTTCCCTTTTAATAGGAAGCGCTCCAATGGCTAGATCGCTTGCATCACACATCACCTCGAAGGGTAACTGCCAGTTAGGGGCTCTCACTATTGGTGCAGGGGTCAAATAGGCTTTAAGCTCCTCAAAGCTCTTATGGCAGTCTGCATCTCAAATAAATTTGGCATCTTTTCCGATGTAGTTTGTAGAAGCAGCAGTTTTGAGTCCATGATGAACCTCTGGCGAACCATGCCCCGGTGTCTTCTGTCTTGACATTTGTGGGGAGGCGGTTGGAAATTAAGTCGATTTTTCCTTGTCAACTTGATCCCTTTTAAAATAATATGCCCCAGTACAATTCCCATTTACGACCATAAAATGCTTTTCCAGTTCGATTACGGGTTTTTCTCTATGCACCTATGTAGGACAGTTTCCAAGTTGATTAGGCATTCTTCAAAGCTCCCTCCATAGATTGTAATGTCATCCATGTAAACCTCCATAATGCACTCTACCAAATCACTGAAAATACTAAGCATACATCGCTGAAATGTTGCAAGGGCATTATGATTAGTACCCAAAAAGTGCTATTTTGAACCCTATTCGAGATAGGTTTTGAGTGCTTTTTTCTTTACTAATCATGGTCATGATTGAGGTGTTTAAGGTCTGCATAGTATCTTATGCAATTTCGAGGTTATTTTTAGACATTCTGGGTTATTATTGCAATATGTTTGGTAGTGTGCGCTGGGGCTCATGAAGATTGAAACCATTTTTCGACCATCGAACATATCGAAATTCGGTGAAGAAATGAAGGCAAAGTGATGAAGGAAGGATACGTGCAGAGATCTCGGAGTGAAACGAGGCAACCGGGAAATTTATTTATGATTAAAGATTTCATTTCAAGGATCTTGAAGCCTTCCATTTGGGATTGCGAATTTGTAATCATAAGCAAAATTTCGCAATCCTAACAGTGAAAATTTAAACTAGGCTAGCGAAATTTCGCTATATAGCGAATCAGCATGCCTAGCGAATTCTTCGAGTTTAGCTATCCTAAATATTTAAGCTAGGCTAGCGAAATTTCGCTAACTAAGCAGTGAAGCTTTGCATAGCGAAATTTTGTGATTTGTATCTCACGTCCCAATTTGCTAGGCTAAGCGGAATTTTCGCTACTAAGCGAAATTGACCACTATGTGAAATTCCTTGCCTGTCATTTTGTGTAATTAATGTCAAAACGACCACAGTTTTGGTGTATTACCTCTTGTCCTTGTTTGTAAAACTTTGGAAACTCTTGTAGTTTCACAAATTGAGTTGGCCTATATAAGCCCCGTCATTTTCTAACCTAATAATCTCTTTTGTGACTTTAGTTTATGTAAATATCTCCCACATGACTTTCATTTTAAGGTTTGCTTTTCTCTCTTCTCTCTCCTCTTTCTTTCATTTCTAAATTTGCCAAACACCCCTCTTGAGGATGACAACTCAGAGATGCAGCAAACCTCATAGCTGAGAGGAAGGTAACTAGCAGTTTTTGCAGGGCGGTTGGGAGTTGTCCTCATGTTTTAAAATGCTCACAGTCTTGTATTTATGAATCTGACTTTTCAAATTAGGGTTGAATATCATTTAATGTCATTTACTTTGGCCAATACTTACCATGCTTTGGGAGTCTGAGTGCATGCCATTGTTAGATGCATTGTTATTCTTTAGATGGCCTTCTGAGCCAGCGGAAATGAGGTTGAGTGCTTTAGGGTTTGAACTTAAAGGAATTTGTAGATGCATGTTACATGTAGACTCGAATAGGAGTGTTTCTAGGGTTAGGTTTTCTAGTTAAACAAAGATCCGGTTATGGCTTGGACTATGGACACTTGCCATGATGCGAGGATAAAACCAGGGACAAGCTTGTTATACCCGTGTTATCAGAAGCTAGTGACCTAAACCTTGAAAGTTACCTTTTTCACCACTTCAGCTTTCGGTTTCTGATTGTCGACATCGAACAACTTCCCTTGTTTTGAAACAAATCCAAAAATCAAATTAAAAGCCTCACCATTTTCAACAACGTGCAAGTCATTCATAGGATGAGAAACCATACGTGTTCGACCACAGACATTATCTTCGGTGGCTTGACTACGTGAGTGGGAGAATATAGGAATATAAATTTTGTTGATTCCGGCTCACCTCTTGTAGCACAGACTCTGCATTACACAGGCCAAAGGCGTTCTCTGTATACATATGTACTTAAATTGGGCGTGTGAAGGTGGTATTTTCCTAGTCTTAGCGATGGTGTTCAATTTGAAAGTATCTACGAATAGCCATCCAGAGAAAGCAGTGGAAGGGTGACCCGAAATCCTCTCTCAAGAAGTTTATCCGTAGGGGTAGAGGGAAGTGATCCTTCCTTGTCGCTTCATTTAGCCTCTATAATCCAATACATACCCTCCAACCCGTGGTAGGGTGGGCATCTCCTCTTCCTCTCTTTCGTTGTCTGCTTGTGGTTACTCCGTTTCTTGAAGCACCACTTGGGTTGGACTCACCAGTGCTGTTGATATGGGGTAGATGATGCACGACCTACGGCCGGCTTTAGGATTTACCTAACCACTTTTTGCATATTAATGGGTTCAATGTTCTCGTGGGTGCCTTCTGACTTTGCCTCATCACTCTAGGTAGATGTGTGATGGGTGTAAATTCTTGAAATTTAATACCCTTTAGATGGAGTAATCTTACCTAAAAACACTTGTTCCACGAGGATGTGCGGAGGCTACCTTCTTTTTTTTTGTGAAGTGCGACGGGGATGAAATAGTAATTACACATTGTTACTTCTCTTCCAAATAGGCATATTTAAACTCCACAGGCAAAGGTTTAAGCTCCAAATTCTGGTGCTCACTTGTTCCTTCCTCAATCATCAAAGGCAAAATTTCTTGTTTCTTTCTTCAATGCCCCTAGACAAGTTTTATGTCCTAAACTTCCTACTCACCTTTTGAATACTAATCCAATTCTTAAATTCTTTTATCCTGCATCCTTCTTTTAGTCGACTTGTTCCTCCGGGTTGTGTCAATGATCTGAGCTTCTTCTAGAGCCATCTTCATTTTTGTGACATGTCTTTTACTCAAGAGTGGAAGATCTCTTTGAGTTCTAGGGTCATGTTTAGAAGGTGAGTTGCATAACACCATTTCGGAGTTGATAATGCATTGGAAATGGCCAAGAATGTCTCCTCAAGATGATAGGTACAATTGGCCCATACCTGCTGGTTTGTGTAAAGAGTACAACAAAATCTGGATAGTAGATTTTTACCTGTCCACCCAATTTTAGGACATCTTCCTGTCCCCTTTGGTATCTTGATTGATCTATACGTAAGAGACGGTGTGATGAAGGTGGGCTGGTTCTCCCCAAACAGAGCTGCTTATACATCGAATGAGGAGGAGATTCACACTTGCACCCCGAGTCTAGCCGGTGCCTTTTCCACAGAAGTGCCTCAGTATTAACCGAGATGGTTCTTAGACTGACCGGATCTTCTCCTTCCTTTGGAGTCTTGCATTGGATGATAGCACTGACTTGTTCAGTCAGGAAGGCCTTCTTGTCAACATTCAACCCTCTTTTCACTATACACAAGTCCTTCAAAAATTTTGCATAGGTGGGGACTTGTTTGATCATGTCAAGCAGGGGGATGTTGACCTTTACTTGCCTCAACACTTCTAACATTTCAGCGATTAATGGCCTTCTTTTTAGTTTTTAGTGCTTGAGGAAAATGTGGGGGTATGCTATTTTTCACTGCAGTCTTCTTGATCACCACCTCATCTAGTTCAGTCTCTTTAGCTTCCTGGCCTTGTTCTCTTCTTTGGAGTCTTGTGTTTTGAGCTCTTTGCCACTTCCGATGTGATGATTTCATGACTTCATCCGTCACAGATTTGGCTCACTAGAGGAGCTCTCACTTCATGCCTTGCCAGGGTTTCAGTTGTGTTTGGGGAGAATTTCCTTTTCCTACACCTATTTGTAGTTGGATAGTCTTGAAGTTAGTCTTTGCCAGATTTGTCATATTTTGGGAAATTCGGCTTAGAGCTATCATGCTTTTGAGAAATTTACGAGTGTAGGTTAACTCATTTTTGTATTAAGTGTGCTTTCCCTTAGTGTCGATTCTTTGATTAGCCTAGGCATTCACGGCCTTCTGTTCCTCCACAAAGTTACCCTACCTTGCTCGAGTTCATAATAGCTTGTTGACTAGAGATGAAGATGGTGGTGGTGTAGACTAATTTGAGGATCCGTCTTTGGTGTTGTGTGAAGGAGGCACATAGGGAGGAGGTTTTGGTTTCTAGGAGAGAGTTTGGGTGGTTTCCTCCAGTTGGGGTTGTAGGTATTGCTGTATGGGGTTGTGGCTGGTGGCTTGCATTTAGCCTTTGCATTGGCTTGTTCGACCTGAAAGTCCTAGCTAAAGGAACACTTGAAATGCTTCTCCTTGGACACTCAGTGGGTAGCATTTGAAGCATAGTTAGTTAGGCACCATGATGTACCTCGGTCCTTGCTCATAGCTCATGCTGATTCCTCATTTCAATCTTTAACACTGGCAGGTGTGTTGGCTTTAACTTTAAGTCTCCATGTCCTAAATTGAGCACATGCCTCCCACTTTGATTTGGTGGTGGCAACAAATCTGTCTGTCTCCACCCAGGATTTGGCTTATCCCGAGCTTTGGAGGTTTCGACTACATAGTTAAGAGTCATGGCTTCATTTAGATTCTTGCTAGGAAGTCCCTGCACATGGTCTCGATGGTGCTTCATGGCGAGGAGGACGTTCCATCCTTAGAAGTGGTTGACCATTATCCATGTATCAAAGCCATGGTGTGGGCATGCACCGATGGTTTCCATATATCTCTCCCAGCATTGGTAGAACTTCTCATTATCATGGGTTGCAAATGTATAAATTTGCCTCTTCAAACTGGTGGTCTTGTGTGCACTGAATAACATTTTCAAAGCTACGCATACGAGTTACGCGTTGAGGATGGTTCTTGGCCTTAGAAATTAAGCCAAATTTTGGCTTTGTCTTTGAAAGGTTAAAGGGGAAAGACCTTTAGCTTAAGCAAATCCGCGTTGCACCCTCATGAAAGTTATGCAAACTTCCTCAAACTCCCGGATGTGTGTGTATGGATTCTCATTTTCCAGCCATGGAAGGTTGAGAGCAGGGGCGCTGAGTAAGGCTTGACGACCATATTAACGGGAGGTATAATGCATGAGGTGCGCTCACCCTTGGTGTGTGTATATGAGTCCCCTCATTAACCTGAGGGCATTAGGGTTTCTTGATACCCTTGAACTGTTGCTCTCGGGTGGAATCTCCATCGATTCTTTGTGTAAAGCGACTTCACCTGTTCCTTGTGGAGCAACGGTTCTCTCACAGCACACTTTGCGGTGTTCACATCCTAGTGTTTACGCAAAGAGTCGGTAGGAACCGCAAACCTGAAACAACAGAAACCAAAAACAAGGATACCAAAAAGGGTTATAGTTTGTTAGACTTAAAACAAAGAAAAACTGGGTTTGTCCAGTATAAAAATTCAATTTCCTCTGCAATGAACTGTAAATGGGGAATAATGGTAAAATAAAAAAGGAATGAGAATTCACCAATACTTGTGATGTGAATCACAAGTTCAACAGCTTCTCCTTCACACTACGGCACCATCACAAACGTGATTGCCATTTTGATTCTAGTGCCACGGTAGGGTGATCGGAATCAACAATCGTATATGCAGGATTCTCTTCACCAGTAATGGCTCTTCTGCCAGGTATAGTGATGCAGATTTGAACTCAGGGATGGGATTTCTTCATGCGAAATGAATCACAGTTGATTGAAAATGGTGTTTCCACTTTGGATTTGGGGTTTCTTGTAAAAACATTGAGGTTGATGGCTTGAAAAACCGTAACTGTACAAAAATAAAGTGTAAAAGAACTCCTTGAAGTTTTGGGCCACTGAGCTTAGGGTTAAGGCAAGCCCCATGTGTCTCGGGCCCTTTCCTCGCGTTAGGGAGGATGACCTATAGTCATTTCGGAACGGATCCATGTTAACCATAAAGGCCGAACCTTAAAAGTTTTCTCCTAGTATACAACATTTATTGGCTCGTTAATATTTCGAAGCGGTTAAAAGTGGCCTTGGATTTAACATGCGGGAAGCGAAATAAATGGAAGCCCAAGTGACATCGGTGGATCTAGCAATAAGTATCCACTAAGCCTTGAAAGCTTGCGAAGTACTGGCCACTCAAGGTACATCACAAGGATTCAAACCTAACGTGAGATGCCAAAACATAAATATTATAAATGCACGTTGTCGACGGGAGAATGGTGTTTTACCTCAGAAACTTTAACCCGGTGGCCTCATAACACCAAGGATGGAGGGTTTGTGACCATCCTTGAGTTATCATCCTCGAGGGTGTTTAGTGATGAGAAAAAATGCGAAGGGAGAGAAAAATGAGAGAAAGTCACCCGCGGGAAGGTAGCTTTGGCGCGATTTATTGGTGAGTGGATTGATTGATTTCTGAGCTTAGGCGAGAGAAACATATACTTTTCATTGTCAAAGTACAAAAAAATATGAAACAACAAAATTACATTGAAATTTTGGTACAAAACCACAAGCAGTCAAAAAGTAGTCAACCGCAGTGACGGGGCGAATTTGTGAAATTTGTGACCTGCGAAAATTCACAACCTACGAACAGGGTAGGTTGTGAACTTTTGCAACCTGCGAAATTGCGAAATTTAGCAACCTTCAAAATTCTGCAGGTTGCAAAAATTCGCAACACTACAAAATCTCTGCAATGCTCACTCTCCTTTATGTATTTATCTCTAATTGCCTTATGATTTGTACGTGCAGCTTCGAGTTCAGCTCGGGTTCTTCGTATTTGAATTGACTCAAAGATAATGGTGTAATTGGCTTGAAAAACTACAAAAAGATCCACAAAATATGATTAGTAGTATAGTCAGGACCTTAGTGTATCACTTGGGTTATTTAAGTTGATTAGTACACAAAAAGTGCTCAAAGAGCACGCAATGAAACGGGGCTCAAGCGGCACTATTTGGGCATAATCAACCCGACTTATGCATCGGAGGCGGGGCACACTGCCGCCAGTTTTCTTCTGTTAGTTTCTGACTATATCTTTGTGAGTTGATGCTCAAACGATCAGTGACTTCAGAAGAAAATTCAGGAGACTACAATTGGCGCCGTCTGCGGGAACGACCAAGCAAAAAAGCTCATCGGCGATTTGCGAGGGCTTGGTTGCATTCACTATCAAGTAATCGCCTATCACTTGAAGCTTTGGTTGTTCCCGAATCCAACCCGGCTGAGCGGATTGGACTTTACAATCATGACTAGCAGCGGCCAGATGTCGGTCCTGAAGATCGGGTTCGCCTAGCGCGCTAAGATAACTGGGCGAAGTGGGAGGAACCGAAGCTAGGCAATTGGTCAGGCTGCGAGCCGCATTAACCCGTCTATAAGCGAGAAAGCAGCGGCTGTTGACTCGCTGGGGGTGAGCGGATAGAAAATGCCGCGAGGAGTAGGCCTGACACCCCAATTAAACAAAATAAAAGCAAAGACTGTCAGGCCCAGAAGACAACAACGCTACAACGGACGGCGGAGTTATCTTCCGGCGACTCCGGCTTACGAATACGCCACCCCTGAGAAAATGTGGAGATGAGTGAGAAAGGCCTCGCAGTTCTAGTTGATCCGTCAGTGGCATGCCTTCGTCGGGTGCGGAGAGAATTCAATAGAGAAAGGCGATAGTCAGCGCATGCCCCTTAAAACATACCCGCGTGGCTTGGGGGTGCGGCACCATCACTTCCGTTTGGGTATCTCGCCTTCTAAGCTCCCCCTATCTCGTATAGGCCTGTACCTACTATTGTCCGGGAACCTAAGGACATGTTGTCATCCTTATTAAGGTAGCACATCCTAAATTATGAGCCACCCCACGGCTTGGCTAGACCACCGTTTTCCATGTATGATGGATCCTCCGACCCATACGACCACATGTTGCACTTCAACCAGGCGATGATTCTTAGCGTGGGGAATGATTGTCTTCTGTGCAAGGTATTCCTGGCCAGCCTGAAGGGACCCGCTATGGCTTGGTTCCATAAACTCTCGAGAGGATCCATAAAGCCCGGTTGGCAGACCATGGGCTGCCGCTTGTTTAACTGCGCCGCCACGCGATTGGCAGAAGGCATGAGTTCACTTCTGAAACATCTTGAAGAGGAGGATGAGTCCGTCGGGACTTCGCGGAGATTTGGGCCAGATTTGTCGACAAATTGACGCATACAGTATGGACGCGGTCCTCAAGAACTTTCGAAGAAGCTTTGGACCGACTACCCCTTTCTTCCAATCGCTATCACCGTACCCGCCTTTAACGATGGAAGAACTGTATAGACATTAGGACAGATACTCTACGTTGGAAGACAATATTCGGGCGGCCTCCTAAACAGTGATGATTACCGCCTAGAATATCAAGCCGGCCAAGAAGGGGCAACCGGAGCAAAAGGGGAGTTAGATTAAGGACCAAAAGCGCTCCCGGGAATAATAAAAAAGGAAGAGGGAACCTCCCGGTTTACCCAGACATCCCCCTGATAGACTCCTCCCCGCATCCCAGGATCCTTACGACTTTTTCGGCCTACTAACGGTCGGTTGGATCGAGCAATGTTATCGATATTTGAGGTGTGAATACCACAGGGACCACGTGCATGAAACTAACAGATGCCGGACTCTAAAGTTCCTAGTGGAGAAACTAATCCGAGCTGACCACCTCGGAAGGATATATCGAGTTCGGCGCCCGGGAGTAAAATTTTGCAGGTAGCTAAAATAACAGCGGTCGGAGCTCAGTCAGAGCCCCGGAAGCCCACCATAAATTACATATTGGGAGGCCCAATCGAAGACCAGTATCAGTCCAATCGTCAAAGGAAAAAGCTGCTTTGAGCAGCCACAGTTCGAGCCTGGGTGAACATCATCAGTACCTCAGATAACAACAAAGCGATACAACCGGTTGACGGCCCCATATCCTTTCCTCCCATTAACCCGTCCAGGGTTATCACTCCACACCACAATGCACTTGTTCTTACTTTATGCATTAAGGATTCTAATGTACACGGAGTGCTCGTTGACCCTGGCAGCGCGGCCGACTTGTTGCAACTTCGACCTTGGGCAGTTAAGTTAGGTTGAAGTAAACTCGGTTCAGGTTAAGCGAAATTTTGTCAGTTTAATGGAGAAACTCATGCTTGTGGGTGATATTTCTCTCCCCGTCGAATGGGGCGATTACTCATCAAGTTTCTTCTCCTTTGGTCGAAGACTTGGGGCCATCAAATCTTATCGTTGGTGGGCATGGTGCACACTATGAAAGCGGTACCTCGTTGACATTAGAAGATCGATTACCTAACCTATAGAATGATTGACCTCTTTCCAGGCAACCAGTTAATAGCTCGCCAATGCTATCAGCGCATGGTGCTAAAATGAAAAAGGTGCAAGGCCCAATAGTCTAGCCACTGAGTCACATCACCATAATAGCAATCATAGTTCGCTGTCAGGGCGAGGAGGACGGGGGGAACAATTAATATGGATCCCACGGAATCAATCCTCTGACGAGACGGATAATCACACGTATCATGACTCCCTCTTGTCTAAAGAGGAAAAAGAACAGTTGAGGCAAGTTTTGCTTGGTAATATTGACATATTTTCCTAGACCCACTCGGACATGACCGATGATCGGAGTGAGTCATGCATACATTACAGTACAATTTCTATGTGTTTTTATAGCTCAACTTGCATGATTCACATTCATATTCACTGATATTGCGCTAATCCCCCATACTATAATGTTTCATAGAACATAGCGATATTAAGAATAAAAGGCTAATAATGAAGAAAGGACAGAAAGAGAGTGCGGCCCAGAGGTCTACGGCCAGTTAATCTCGGGTATGCGGCCTTGAGGAGGCGCAGCTGCGGCGTAGTCTTCCACGGCCCAGTGAGAGAGTCTACACCGCAGCGAACCTGAATGCTAGAGTTTAGTGGCCTCGGGTATGCGAAGTGCTTGATGCTCCCTTCGGCCAGGTGGCGTGTGAGGTCTCCCGTTCCAAAGCGGAGCTCTAAAGTTCAATTTCTAGGCCATTGATGGGCGGGGATTCAGGTATAAAGGAGCGATTTGCCGGGGGCAAATGGAGGGGGATTGGAGATAGAGTGAAGACAAGGAGAGACAGATAAAGAGAGATAGAGAGAGATGCACGAGAGCCTTGATACACCCTTCACTCATTACACGGCGTATCTGGGCCTTGGTCTCGATGTTGGACTCTAAGGAAGCGGGTGCGTGGCGCTACCCATACACTTCTGAGGCGGGATTCGGGAGCCGTGGATTGATGAGAAGTCGGGGAGGATGCTCGGTTGCCACACCGGTGCGGGGGCGACCACAGAGATCCCACAGTTCGACTCGATCCTCGCTGACCAGTTCATGTGCTTACCACACGATTTGATGCCTATTAAGACGAGTGTCGGGGCAGGGTTGCCACAGTCGAACATGGATGCCATCAAAGTGAGATGGCCGCCGTTCGTGCCAGCCGGGACCTTATCACCGCGGCGGGTTGGCTCGGCTCATCTCTCTTTTTCTATGCAGCGGCTGCCAGCGGTGATCCTTTGGGACGTATCTCTTGGCCTTTATTTTCTTTTTCTTCTTTCGGTGGAGACCTTTATGCATTTTTAGGATTTGAGTATATGGGTAGTTTGAGTTTGTTTATTTTTATTGTATTTTCAATATTTTATCTTTGCATGTTATAGGTTTTATTATTTTATTTTGTTTTACAGTTATTTTAGTGTGTTTAAAAAAAAAAAAAAAAAAAAAAAAAGCGTGATTTAAAGAGGCTAGAGGGCCTTGTCCTTTGTACCAACATATTTTCATTTGGAAATATTATGATATGGTGACTTCCAGATTTGGTTTTAATTGTTCTCAGCTCTAGTTGACCATGATTACAAAAAGGAGAGTCATAGTAATGTCATGAAAGCACGCGTTATTGATAGGGAACTTCGAAGGTTGTTTGACAATTGGGATTTGCATTGTATAACGTCGGGAATAACCATGTATGGCCGCCCCTTTTTAGATCTCAAGAAATCCAATTCCGTAGGCTATCATGCACACACACACGTGATCTCCGGGGTATGCTTTGACTCCAGACTCACCATGCAAGAGTTCTACGAACCTTAGGAAGTTAAACACCTAAGTGATGGGACACCTTAGAGAAATAGGCTTTTCAAAGCCTAATGCCCTAAGCCAACTGGCCGGGAGCCATTGACTTCACTACCCGCTACATGGGACAGAGGATGGATGATCTCCATAGTCTAGGACCTTGAGGTTTGGTTGAGTGTTTAGGGTGAAGTTCTAGAGGCCCAGATACTTGAATGCCCATAACAAGCGGTGGGAGACTTTCAATGGATCCCCGCTACAAAAACCCTCACCTAAAATCTCTTGGTACTAGTACTCTTCCAAGTTTTTCTTATAGTTAATCCCCTTAGGAGTAATTGAAGTGAATAAATTGGTGCGTTCTCATCCTTTTTTGTTAAGCTATTCCAAATAGGTGAGTTAGATTCAAGTTTGGGGGGACTGCAGTCGAACTATACATTAGATATCACACTTTAATTGCACTTAGACTCCTTAGGAAAAATTATTGAGCACTAAAAATGGGATTATTTGTAGTCAGCAAAGAGATGACATGATGAACAACCAAGGTAGTCCCTGGATCTTTTGAACTGGTTCTTGTTGACCCCTTCTTGCTGGTATCATGTGTACTAGATCGGTGTTAGTTGCGCTTTATCCTTGCGTTCCCTAGTTAGAGTCTGTTCTTACTTGAGGACAAGCAAGAAGCTAAGTTTGGAGGTGTTGATCGGAGTGAATCATGCATACATTACAGTACAATTTCTATGTGTTTTTATAGCTCAACTTGCATGATTCACATTCATATTCACTGATATTGCGCTAATCCCCCATACTATAATGTTTCATAGAACATGGCGATATTGGAATAAAGGAGCTAACAATGAAGAAGATTAGCAGAGGGGAGTCGCGTGAGAGAGGTCGCGATGGGTGTCTTGGAGTGCGCAGCGAAGAGGCCACGTTGCGGCGTGGTGCTTCACGTGATTGAGAAGGGTCTACTGGCCATGGCGAACACGAACTCTTTAAAGTTCGATTTTATAGGCCATTGATGGGCCCGAGTTCAGTATAAAAGGGAGCAATTTCGAGGAGCAAAGGGAGGGTGAGACGGCGAAGGCGAGGAGAGACAGATAGAGAGAGATTGGTGAAGACGGATTCTGGGAGATCGTGAAGGTGTCTTCTTTTGTATTTCTTTCTCCAATTCGTGTGATGCTAGAAATCTTTCTGTTTGTAATGAAAATCACTATGAACTAACTTTTCTCTCTAGGGTTTTGTCAACCCTAACGACACCATTATGGATTAATACTTTAATTGTGTTTTATTTAATATCGATATGAATTTCTATGGTTGTTTTACTCTAGAATTTAATCACATGTAATTCATTGGCCAATTGTGGCATGCTAATGCTAGGAGTATGATATCGAGAGATGATGACTTGTAAGGACATGGGTAAAGAAACACTTGGTCAACCAGGGAATAGAGATATCCCACGTTCAGTGTAACGCAGAGTTTGCACATTCGTGCATCTCGGTCGAGGGGTCAGTAGAGATGCAATACCTTCCTTCTTGAGATAAGCGGTTACATCTCGAGAGAGAATATCTTGTAGACACAATCAACCCGCTAACATAAATCATATGGTACATTAAATAAATGTACTATCTAGGTTAAAATCCATCAGGTGTGGTAAATTGAAAGCGAACACAGTTCATCATTACCTTAGCGAAACTTTAATGTGGAAGCTTTCTTTAATTCGAGTTGAATTTATTCATAATTCGCTGCAAGGGCTGGATCAAATATTATCTGGGTCACTGGTATTACTTAGCATGCTTCTCTTCGTGGGGAGCGACATGACTATACTTACAACTGCGTGAACTCGTGGCGTAGCCTGCGCTGCAGTGCGCATTTTTACCAATTTTTACACACTCGCTTCCGGTCTGTCAGTGACGTAGCCCCACATGCTTCCATAAACTAAATGTCGCCCCATGCGCGGACGGTCGAATAGTAGGCGTTTCCTTCTTAGTACCATCGGATCATTGAAATTTGAGGTGATGACCTTACGGGCCCTTGAATTCATCGAGTCAAATACCCTGAATGGCTGGCTGATGTGGTGGTGGTACCAAAGAAAGGTGGTAAGTGGAGAGTTTGCGTAGACTATACCGATCTCAACTACTCTGCTCTAAAGACAACTTCCCACTGCCCCACATAGACCAGATTGTTGATCGCGTCATCCAGGCATGGGATGTTGTCATTCTTGGATGCCTTCTCGGGTTACCATCAGATCCCCATGTACCCGCCCGACGCGGAGAAAACAACCTTTATCACCCCACATGGACTCTTCGATTATAATGTAATTTCGTTTGGGTTAAAGAATGTTGGGGCTACGTATCAAAGGCTAGTGACCAAAATGTTCAAACCACTGCTGGGTAAAACCATGAAGGTATACATTGATGACATGTTGGTAAAATCCAAGCAGCGCCTGGATCACGTTACACATCTGCAGGAAGCCTTAGGCCTCCTCGGGGGCATACGGCCCATAAAACTCGATCCCTCCTAGGAGTGTGCCTTGGTCGGTAGCGGTCGATTCCTTGGTTTCATGGTAACTTCGGAGGGCATAAACCCGACCTTGCTCGGCCTGAGGCCATTACGGAATCCTCGGCTCGAGTTTGAGAAGGGTGCGAAGGCGGCCCGACCGATTAGCCGCCTTGGCGGTTTCATTTCTCGGTTCACAGACCGTTTGAAACCACTCTTCGCCACCCTCAAGGGGGCCAATCGGTCCAGATGGAATGAAGAGTGTGATCAGGCCTTAGCAGCAATCAAATACTATCTGGAGGAACCCCCAGCTCTCGCTAGCCCTAAAGCCGGAGAGACACTCTTCATATATTTAGCAGTTTCAGATGTCGCAGTAAGTGTCGTCCTATTCAAAGACTGTGAAGATAAAAGTCAAAGACCAGTGTTCTTCGTCGTGAGTCATGGCAGACGTATAAAGCTAGATAGACACGCGAAACGGAGCCGTTTGGCTCTGGATAAGGCTAAGAATCTTCAATACTTTCAAGTACACCCCATTATGGTGCTAACCAACGCCCCTTGAAGCACTATACATAAGCTGACTTATCAGGAAGTGGCATTTGGGCCAGTGAACTAAGAGAATACGGTATCATGAAACTAGAGTTAGCTAAGAAGGGGCAGGTCCTGGCCGACTTTCTAGGAGAGGTTCCCCAGCCTAAAACAAGCTTTGCCAGTTTAAATTGGTGGACTCTCAATGTAGACGGGCATCTCGGCAAACAAGGGCCGGCATTTTCCAGCAACTAAATTCCTCGGGAGGGGATAAGATCGAGCAAGCTATTCTGCTAGGCTTCAGGACCTTAAACAATGAATCAGAATATGAAGTCATCCTGACCGAGATTGAATTAGCAACTGCACTATCTTCCGACAAGTTTATAATTCGGAGTGATTCCCAATTGGTGGTAGAGGCGGTGAGATCTGGGAATGAGTCGGGGACCCTCGAATGAGTGAAGTAAGTAACTTCACGGTTAAGCAACGGTACGTTTGGTTTTTCAACATGGAAGCTCGAGCATGTTCCTAGGGACTTTAATGAAAGAGCAGACGCCTTAGCCGCCGTAGTCGCATCTCTACCTATAACAGAAACAATATTTATGCCTATATATTACCAGCCGGATTCCACAATAGCCACTATCCGGGTAAGCCAGGTGGGCGAAACCTCCACTTCCTGGATGGACCCCTGATGAGTATACTTTATACTCATTTTATCCCTATGTTTTACTTATATTTTAGTAGTTTTATTATATGAATAAGTGATCTAATGCTCTAAATGTTCAATTTTGTGATTAGGTCATCCATGAGCCAATATGGAGCAAAAACAAATAGATAAAGCCCAAAAATCAGCAAACAACACATGTAGCAGCAGCTACTGTGTTTTGATGTTTTCAGCTACACAATGATCCCCCAATTGGTAAAATATTGATATGGATAAATAGGATACTTCTCAGGCTTTCCAAAGATACCTTATTCACTCTATTTGGACTTCAAATGACAAAGTTATGACTCTTGGTAGTTGAAGGAAGAAGAGAAGAGAGCTGAAAAGTGACCAGTTGGAGAATTTTGTAAATTCAGTATTTATAATGATTTCCAAAGTGTTTTTCCTTGATATATCTAGATTCTACACTTCAAGAGCTTTCCAACGGTACCAAGAACACCCAAATCAGAGTTCGGATGACAAAGTTATGGCCTTACGAGTTGGGCGAACAGGGGACCTAAGCAACTGGACGGTGAGAACCAACGTCGCGGCGTTAGAAGGCTGAAACGCAGCATCGACGTCGTGATGTTTGCGCCGCGGCGTCGCAACGTTCGAGGTTGATTTTGGGTCGATGTTTATCGTTTGAGCCATAATTGTAGGTTTAAAGCTCGAGCCTAAACAGCGAAGAAGGGCGATTTAGAAGCGAATTTTGGCGTCTTTGAGGAGAACAAGCTCCTTTGGGTGAAAAAGACCCTAGGGCTTGTTCATGAAATTTTCTACGGTTTGTTCTTGGAATGGGAAGAGCGGCTTGAGGGAGGAAGAATATAATGGAGGAGAAGAAGGGGCTTGATGCCGATTTGTTTTCTCTTTCACTTTTTCGATTTTCTTTCTTTTTGATGGTTGTATTTACTTTTTCCCTTATGTTTTAGTTAGTTTTCTTGGGGTTTAGATGTATCCAAAGGAATATTGTATGAATATCATAATTTATGATTGATGTTTTTGTTTCATATTTATGTTGGTATTTCATTTAGATCTTAATGCTTAACAGGTATTTGGCCAATATTTCCATGGTTTGTGGTTTGATTCAAAATGAGAAGTGAGTTAAAATTAGACCATGGATGATTTACCATCTAATTATCATGAGGAAATACAAATATAAGTGAGATTGTAGATGTGAGTATTTAGATTTATAAGGGTTCAATGCATCCATAGTTATATGATGGTTTGAGGCGGAATCGTCTCAACCTTTTCTAAGGGTAGTGTCGGATGCTTTCGAAAGATTGAATAACCATTGGTAAATCACCATCTTTATGATGAAATTGATCATCGATTAATTGGGTTAGGAGGTTCATACATCATTGTTTAGAAATTGAAATCTATGCTGCGGGCTTTTTAGTCTTTATCTCTGATGATTCTTGTATGCTAGATTAGTGTCTTTGAGTTTTCTATGGATTTTCCACCGTGAAATAGGCATAGGCTACGTTGAAGTGGTGCCAGTGGCAATTCTCGGGTGGGAGCAGTACTCACTTATCATTATATTACTTGAGGCGACGCGTGTACTTACGCACATAGGTGTACACATTTTACATAGCACAAATCAGCTTATCAACCCCATAGCATAGTATATCAACACGGGAGAACTCCCTAACGAGAAGGACAAGGCTCACAAGGTCCAAGTTTAATATGCCAGATTTTCCTTAATTGGTGGGCAGTTGTTCAAGCGATCCTCGAATAATGTATTCAGGCAATGTTTAATTCACCCGCCGCGCCAGATAAAAAGAATGACCAAAATTTATGTGATATGTGACAACCATGCGACAAAACTCGTACATAAAATTTAATACCAGTGTATTATCAGCCCACCATGAAGTCTGACACCGTTGATTATGTACGAAAATGTGACTGGTGTCAACGACAGGCTCCCATCTTAAGATCGTTGGCTCAAGATCTTTTATCTATTTCAAGCCTATGGCCCTTCGCCCAATGGGGAATTGACATCGTAAGGCCACTCCCTACCGCCCTGGCTCAGAAGAAGTTGTTGCTAGTGGCCACTAATTACTTCATCAAATGGATAGAAGCCGAGGCTTTTGCATCAATCAAAGACAAAGAGGTTACTCTGTTTATCCAAAGAATATTCGACATCTCGGTATTCCCAATCAATCGTGACATACAATGACCCCAATTTATCGTAACGGTCTATAGAAACTGGGTCAAGAATTTGGCACAAGAACCTCGTACCCACCCCACGAGCATCCGCAGCCAACCACTCGCTGGCAGGCTTCCAACAAAGTCCCCGTTGACGCCATTAAGAAATGATCGACGCAGCCTAGCGCAAATGGGTGACTAACTTCCCTGGGATCCTCATAATATTAACGATCGTTTATTGATTAGTACCCAAATAATGCAATATTAACCCTTGTTTATAGCAGGTTTTATGTGCTTTTTGTGTACTAATCGACTTCAATGACTCAATTGTTACATTGGGATCCCGGCTTTGCTACTGATCACATTTTGTAGCTATTTTAGTAGTTTTGCAAGTCAAATGTCTCATACCTCAATTCGATTCAAACACGATGATCCCGAGTCAATTAAGACTCGATCAAACCAGAGGAAATTTGAGCATATATCAAGAGAAGGAGCTCGAAATTTTGCATAGTAAAGTTTGCAACCCGTGAATCAGTGTTATAAATTCTCAGAACGGTGAAATTTTGTAGGTTGCCAATTTTCGCGAACTCCATAACACCGTCACCCGATCACTTTTCCGATCAAGTGATCCACTTGTTGGTGGGTTTTATGCGCTTGCCCTATAATTTGGCTCTTATAACACTGTAATTTCCCTTATTTCTGAGCCTATATGGCTCAGCCATGCTTAGACCCAAATCAGTCCCTTTGGCATACCATCAATCAATCAAGGAAATTGGGCACGAAGCTTCCTTTCACTTTGCTGGTGGTGATTTTCTCTTCTTCTCTCCCTTCACTTTCTTGGTATCCAAAACAATTCTTGATGATGACAAACTGGCGGATGCTTTCACTGTCACCCCGATTCTTAAAGGAAGGCCACTTGCGTTTTAGGTTTAATTACATGTTCATGTTCTCATGTATGTATTTAAGGGTATTTGTGCCCCTACTTCTCACCTTAGAGTTAAAACTTTAAGCATGCTCTCTTTAATGTGTATTTGCAAAGTTTTTGGGTTCAGGGATACTAATAGATCCAGCACTAAAGGCCCATTAGTTGTCCCTATTAGTTTATCGTAGGGTAGTGTTTTTAGATGTGTTCTAACTCTTGGGGACATTTATGCCTATTAATTGCTATCTTTCAAAAGGAAAACTATTAGGGTTTACAGGTTTTTTATATTAAATGAGATCGTTAGGAAGTAGCTATATATGTCATGCTCCCAAACCTTGTGAGGATAAAGACAGGTATTGTTTGAGTCAACACCTGGGACCTAAGCCCGTTAACAGGGACTTGAGTTTATATATCAGCTTTTCACTTTGATTATTTTTAGTTTCCGACATTCCACTACTTTGCTTTCTGGCCTTTAGGTCCAACGAGAAAGCACCATTTTAATCTGCTGTAACTCTTCTCTCATGAAGAAAACTGTCCACATTGACCACAGAGCCATTATCTGGTAGCTTTTGCTTCCGATCGACATTAAATCCTAGGTTATAAATTTTATTGATTAGAACACCTACTTCAGAAAAACGAGATGGTAAACTATAACGGATGGTGCTTAGTGAAAATAAAAGCGGAGTGAACTTGTGATTCCACATCTGTAAGTTTAAGTATGATCTCATTCTTTTTTATTTTATCATTTTTTTTTTGACTTGGTGCTGCGAGAATTTGAGGACTCACGCTATGGGGGTTTGGCTTTACATCTGACCCATTCACAGTACTTTGATTTTAGCTAACCAATAACTTACTTTTTGTTATTGTTTGTTAATTTTCTGCTTGTTGTGTGATCATAGCAGCTTATCACGATGGAGTGTGAAACACTTCTGGCTTGAATTAGAAAACTAGTGCTTTGCAAAGTAGATTTATGCAGATTACTTTACCTGTTGATGGGGCCCTTGCCAAGCAGCCAGAGCAGCAGGGTTCATATTAAGACAATGCATGTCAATGAGGATCACAGAACTACTAGGGGTGGGTGCACACCTCATGGGTGTCCTATATGGGAGGATGTGGCAATGAGACCTTATTTGGTGCCTACGCTCCGGGCTTTTCATGTTGTGGAAAGTGAAGGAATCCATACACTAAGTGGGTTTTTGAAAGAAGTTTGCGACTTTGAGGAAGGGATGCATTCGATGTGGACTTACTGGTTGGGACCATGACCCATAGAGGATACAATTTGAGAGTGGCCAACTCATGGAGCGAGGATCTGTGGGAAGTGGGACACATTGCAGAACAAGGAATTTTGAAGAAGTTATTCGATTGTATGGACCAACAATGCAAGAGGATCTACACCTTTATTCATGTGGGTGAGAGGGTTTTATCGATCTTTGGGAAAGGTATCTGAAACCATGGGTGCATGCCCTCACCATGGCTTTGATACATGGATTTAGTGAACCATTTCTAAGTGGGAATGTCCTTTCCATGAAAAACGACTCCACGGAGACCCATGTGTGGGGGGACTTCATGTAAAAAATCCGAGTAAAAGCCATGGACTTTTTGAACTACGTGGCTAAAACCTCAAGGATGGGATGGCCAGAACCCCGAGGAGGTGAGGGAGAATGAAATAACTGATGAAAAACTGGGGCATTTATGCATTGACGAAGATGGAATTAAGAGGCTAAGTTGTCACCACTAAGCGAGAAGAAGATGGGAGAGGCAGGCATAAAGGCCACCGGGAGTTAGGAAAGGGTGGCGAGGCATCTATGCTTCTTGACCGTGCTTGATTGTGATCATGGGTCATCGAGGAGGCGGTATTCGTTCCCTCGGTGAGGGTTGTGTTAGAAAAAGCAAATGTTGTGGGTCGAAGTAGGCCGCAGTTGGTGCCGAGTATGGCAACATAGTGGCCCGGAAGAACCACTGACGGCAGGTGGGAGAGCCTCACAGTATGTGTTTGTGGAGCGTGGTAACCTTGATATGGGTCCACCTGGCGGTAACAACCCGACCGTCTTTGTTGAAACCCGACCATCATCAATTGAGCAGGTGGTGAATTTTGTGGAGGAAGCGGAAAACTATCAATGCTGAGGATAAACGAAGAATAGAGAAGGTGGCTCACTTAAACGAAAATTGATGGGCTTCACGAGCTAAATGTAAAGAAATCGGTACCTTGGAGTCATCCATCAGTGTGATGGATTAAACTAACAGTATAAAGAAAAAGAAAGGGAGATTCCTTCTGGAACTTTTGATCTAGGGGTGCATGAACTAAGCTATACCCGATGAGCACACTTGAGAAGATGGATGGGGTCGACATTATCGTTCAAGGGTGGTAGCGACGATCCGATACCCCGAATCTACGGGAAAAATCAAAACGGGAGGAAGAGGAAGTGAAGCACATAATCATCGAAGATTTGATGTTGAAAAGCATGCCCCCGCCCCCCATTTCCCCAAGCCTTGAGAAATGAAACTGCGAAGGCATCTTGGAAATGTTGAGCGGGTGGTGAACATCACTGGCAGTGATCAATGATTCCAACCTGAGTAATTTCTTAAGGACTTGTGCCACGATTAAAAGGGGTTGGGCAGCATTAATAAAATTGCTTCCCGACTAAACAAGTCATCTACATCATCCGGTCTGAGAACCTTGTTGAAATAAAAATCCAGAGATCCCCATTGCTCTCAGATGACGTTTGAGGACTGCATAGACGAACCTTTGCTTGATTTGGGAGGCGAGTGTCGACCCTCTTGCCATACTCGATATGGCTGATTGGGTTTGGGGGGCGAAGCTACAGCATGCCACATCCTTAGCCGGATCCAATCGGTAGAAAATGCAGAAGGGGATAGTTGTAGGGATGTCTTGGTAAGGTAGATAATTTCTATTATCAGGTAAGTTTCATGGTTAACGTCTGAGCCCGATGGCGAGAGAGCACTCACCCAGTTGCCGTCATACTTGGGAGGCCATTTTTATGACTAATGCTATAATCAGCTAGGAATGGAGGTTGTAGGCTCTTTGGCGACATGACATTGGAGCTCAACATTTTTCACTTGAGAAACAAGGATAAGCAAGGTGGGGGATAGGAGCAATTCGGATGAAGTCTTTGTGCCAGCACAATTGAAGGAAAACCTCAGTGTTCATAAGCTGAGAAGAATCAATTGAGAACAAAGCGGTCGATGAAGGATCGAGGCGCATCGGTAAGCCTTTACTACACATATACATGTGTAGCACCATCAAAGAGCATAATGTAACAACCCGGGGATGGCGAGCTGAACTTCAGCTACTTGGCATGCCTTTATGTAAGCATGGAGGGCTTCTCCTCCTTGACCCCCAGTAAGGCAGGACCTGCAATTAGCATCAAAGGGTGGTTTCTGCGGGAACTTGGAGGCCGCTCAAATTTTAATTAGATTTTGTTTTGTCTTATTTGATTTAAAGTGGTTTTCATTAATAACTATCATCTCAATTTTGTAAATTTTCTTATTTTTCAAGCTTAGAATTCTCACTGTTTTTGGGTTTATTGTTTGTTGTTGCGGTGTTAAGTCTTGGGAGGCTTGAACATGCACGAGGATTTCTCGGAGTTCGCGAAAATTCTTGCAACTTTGCGAAAATTAGCGAGGTTGCGAAATTTAGCGGCTGGCGAAAGCCACTTGTTCATCTTCTCCTCCTCACGCAGCTCTTTGTTCTATGACCGCCGAACCACGCCCCTGAAATTAAATTTTCTAATCTTTTGAGCCATTCGATTAATGGTCATTAAGCCATTAATACCTTCCACCCCTCCTCGCTTTATAAACCCTTGTTTCGCATTTCATTTTGACTCACAAATCATCACTTCCAGTTTAAGTCTGTCTCCTTTCTAGTTGCTTTCCCTCGGTCAGAAAATGTAAAGACGAGGAAGGCTCACTCTTTCGGGGCGCGAGATTGAGACAGAGCCTACTCCATGGCAGCTAGGCCTACGTGGCGGGTTGGCTCCTCTGCTTCTTGTGACCCCTCGGTAGTCACTACCCCCTTCTTGTGCTTGTGTAGGCCTAGTGTGCCCATACACGCATGCCTGCGTCTTTGCTTTTCCCCTGCCGTGCTGGCTTTGTGAGGTGATCTTTGAGGGTTCCTCCTCCCCATGGCCCTTTGGGGAGATATCATACTCGAGTTGGGCTACTTCACGCTCCTTCACATCCCGGAGGCCCGGCCGGAGGGCCACCGCCAGAGGGCCGGACCCGGGACCCGGGGGAGTTATCTAAAATTCCAAGATCCAAGGCGGCAGCCCTCTCCAACCTTACGAGTGTGCGGGAGCTGGACCCCATCCTCGGGGGTCCATCGTGGGTTCAACCTTGCACCCTACGGCCCCATCCCGAGGCTGATGTTAGGCAGCCGGGATGGGATTTCCATGGGGGCTATACGATCTCGTCATTTTGCCACGGACTCGAGGCTTCAGGGACTCCATTACTCCTCGCTACAATGATACCATCACGGGCCATTCCTTGGTCTTGGCGTCGATGCTATTATCCTCGGGTGGAATCCTTGCAGGGTTCTATCATCTGATGGCATCCGGGTGAGGAGACGGCAGCGCTCTTCATTTTTCTATTGACGTGCGAGGCCCGGGGATACTTAGAACCCAGATATCACGGGTGCCCTCCATCTGTGGTTGTCCTCGCCCGATGTGGTCGGTTATAGACGGTGGCCACAATCCCAGCCCGACCCGGGGAGATGGTCGGAAGCTACTCTCATATCACCTTCTTGGTGGGTCCATATTATTCAGGCGGCACCTTCCACAGCGTATGCTTCTTATAGACCACGTTTTGAGGTCTAATATGTTTCCACTTCAGCATATAGAATAGAGAGTGCGGGGTCATTGTATCGCGTGGAGGATATTGGTTAAGCTTAAGTGGCTGATTAGCGTCATTTATTCCATTTAGGGGGCAGGATCCACGCTCTTCTATTTCTGCTGACTATGTTGGGTGCTTGACGCATAGCCGGGTTCAGTCGAGGCAACCCCTGGTTGGAGGCGTACGTCGGCAGTGTCAGGAGCCCCTGCACACGTGTTAGGTAGGCGGGCCGGGCTCAGGCACCGTTTCCCCCTCGGGATCAGGCAGGGCCGAGTGGGCTGATGATGATCATCCCCACATGTTGACACCATTTGGGGCCTGGCCCAGATTCACCGGTATCCCTACGGTCCTGTTTAATCCTCCACCGACTCACGCTCCAGTAGCTCCGACCGATGCAGGCCGTGCCCTCCCACACCTCTCCACGAGACTTCGGGCCCCACCTTGGCTGTTAGATCGGACCTGTGTGAGGCACCATCGACCAAGTATAATGCCTCCCTCTGCCCCGAGAGACTTTGCAAGCTCTCATGGAACAGGTCACACATTCTCAACCACTATTGACTTCATTTAAAACCCACATTACCTAGAAGAAAGGATGTCCGCACGAGAGGCTTCCACGGCCAGATCAGTTATCATATTGCGGTAGAAGCCGCCCCAGGCCTCCTGCCCACATCTCTCTCGGAAGCCCACACTTTCCAGGACCACCTCCAGCTATCCTCCCGAGGCAGGAGATCGGTTCCTCCGCCGGCTGCGGCTGCTGGGCCGTATTGGCGGCTGCGGCCGGGCCGCCCGGCTGCTCACCACCGAGCACCTCGGCGTGGGCGGGACAGCCCTATAGGCCAGATTGAGGAGGGGTACTGCTTATCGCTAAATTTCTGTTCGGATTCTTTAGATGATTAGTGTTTAGATGATGTTCCTTTTTGATTTTGATTTTACTTGTACTTTATTTTAAACAAATCCCTTTTTATGTTATACTTCTTAGAGCTTCTTTGTTTTACTTCTTTGAAAGTCGAAAATTTTTGTAAAAATTCATGATAAAAATATATAATACAAATCTTTTCTACACTTTTATCTGTTTGACCTACCAGGTTTGTGTTTTACTCACAAATTGAGTGAGGCCTTTATATGATTCAATTCTAGAATGGTTTCCATACTGATTGGGTTTTGGTCGGTGATGACCCATTAATTACCCCACTGTCTTCACCTACATTCTCACAGCCCACACACACAGTTCACATTAGTTTTCATGTTAATTTGAAATTTATATTCTCCTTTTCTTTTACAAATTCGGCCTTAGAATCATTGACGACCCTTAATAGATTAAAGTTCCTTATGAAAGAAGGCTAATGTGTCTTCCAAAAGAAAAAGAAAAGCCAAAGAAAGAGTCGAAATGGCCATGACACTTTGCCTTGAAGCAGGCACGATGAGGGTATATGGCGAAAGCCTTTAAAGCCCGGTGCCACTAAGCGGCCCGGTTAAGACCACCCAAACTTTTGTGCTTTCGTTACATGGGTGGACGGGTGGAGTTTAGCGAGTTATAGGTGCTGGAGGCTCGAAATCATTCGGAGTCCGGGGTTAATCCTTTGGAGTTTGTGGTCGAAAGATCCTCATGTCTTGATTCCCTAAACCTTCACTGGTTGGGAGTCATCGGTTAATCCGTTACGGACTTGATGAAGTCGAAGTTACCGACGTACTACACAATGCAGGCGGAAGTATGAAATATGTTTGGAGCTTGATCTATTTAAGGTTGGTGATAGTCAGGTATTAGCGTAGTTTGTGGTTGAGGAGGTAGCTTGGCAGCTTATTGGTGCAAACCACACCCAAAAACACTTAAATTTTGGTGGAAATTCAGGCTAATTTCCTTAGAATAATTGCTGCCCTGAAACTTGTTCCTGTATGGCATTTGTTCTCCCAAGCTGGTTTTTATACAGTGTCCCAATTTGTCATATTGAAGGTTGGGCAATATTTGCATATTCTTTTTGAACAAACAGTCCATTTTTGCACAAACATACCCTGCATGATCTTCCTTCTTTGGAATCATTGTTAAGGGACTAGCAATGTCTCGGTTGGGGAGAGTGATTAGTACCCAAATAGTGCAATATTGAGCCTTGTTTATAGCAAGTTTTATGCGCTTTTTGTGTACTAATCGACTTCAATAACTCAATTGTTACATTGGGATCCCGGCTTTGCTATTGATCACATTTTGTAGCTATTTTAGTAGTTTTGCAGGTCAAATGCCTCATAATTCCTCAATTCGATTCAAACACGATGATCGGCGAATTCCAAAGTGCTGATCAAACGAAGGAAATTTAGACATATCAGAAGAGAAGGAGCACCGGAGATTTTCTTGAGTTTGCAAAAGTTTGCAGCTGCAAATTTCACTTAAGTTCTGCGAATTTCGCGGGTTGCCAATTTTAGCAGCTTTCTGGTTTCTTGCTCACCTAACTACTTTTAAAAATTGCCTTTTTATCCACTTGTTGGTAGTTTTATACAAGTTTTCTCTTATGTAATTTTGGTTCTTTATAACACTTTTGTAATTTCCTTATTTCTGAGCCTATATAAGCTCAGCCATGCTTGTAATCAAATAAACTTTTTGGCATACTATCAATCAATCAAGGAAATTAGGCACGAAGCTTCCTTTCCCTCTGCTGGTGGTGATTTTCTCTTCTTCTCCCTTCACTTTCTTGGTAGTCAAACACCCCTTGATGATGACAAATCAAAGGATGCTTGGCTAATACCCCCTGATCCTTGAAGGGGAAGGCCACTAGGTGTTGTTTTTAGGTTAAGATACATGTTCTCATGTTCTTCACGTATGTATTTAAGGGTATTTGTGCCCCTGATTCTCACCTTAGGTTAAAATCTCTTAAGCATGCTCTCTTTAATGTGTATTTGTAAGACCCGAGAAATTCCATTTCTGGAAAAAGGGCAAAATCGTAATTTCCATTACAAAATCGTAATTTCGATTACAAAATTGTAATTTCAGTTAAAAATCTGGAAATTATTCTCTGGATCTCGAATGACAAAACGGATTTCACCGTTGGAATCGTCTCACGAAATCTAGCTAGCACGTAAAATTTCGTTAAATTCTGAGACAAGTCGGGGTTGGCACGTTTTACGAGGCATCGCATTTCGAGTGCCATAAAACTCTTTTCGATGCGACAAAAGTCACATATAACACGTACTCATGTGCCATAAGTGGTATGAGTAGAGAAATGATGGAAATGGACCGACCGAGATAGTCTTAGAATGTCGAAGCAGAAATGAAGGGACATAATAGGCATTTTGGGAATTGTACAAGTCACTAGAGGGACAAAATGGGAGCCAGTGACTCGTCTTCTCCAAATGAAAAGAAGCAAGAAAACGTGGAAAGGGGGAAAATCTGACAGGAAGCTTTGGATCTCATTTTTAGAAAGAGAGAGTCTTCCTTTTTTCTAGAAATACGGGCAATCAGGCCCAGAGTCGGTCTTCGGAATGAAGGAGAGTTGCTCTGCGCGGAGAGGAAGCCGGCGTGGGCCTGCAGATTTGGGGTTTCCTCAAACTCAGGAGGTAGAAGTTTCTCCTCTTGGGTTTGAATCTTTGTTTAGAACTATGTTGATGCCCGAGTTGGTTGAAGCAGGGTCGTGAGACCGTTTGATCGGTCCAAAACTTGGGAGCCAGATTGTTTAGATTATGAGACCCAAATTTATTGTCAGTGATTGCTCACGAGATTTGTTTAGGAATGGCTAATGGTGTGATTCATGCCATGGAAGTACATTTTTGATGTGTATGAGGCCGGAATCGGCCGAGAAATGCGGGTTCTGAGAGTGAGCCAGATAAATTGGCTGTATTGATAGGAGTAGCAGAAGTTTTTACTTGTTCCTGAAACAGTGATCACAAAATAAATTTTGTGAGAATATGTGTTTGGTCGAGTGATTCAAGTGGAATTGCTCTTGTTTGATCATTAGCCCAAGTGAGCTAATTTTTGGAGTGTGGAAATGTGAAATTACATAACATGATTGTGTGATTAAATTTTTTTATGTGAATATATGCATGTTTATATATTTGCATGTGTTATAGACTGTAATGGAAATGGCATGAATGCATTCCATATGCACTGGAACATCCTAGGACTATAGGAGTTAGTGCATGAGACGAGTCTAGAGAAAATGGTTCGGAGGGTTGTCTAAAAATATTAATTATCGGTAGTCCCAGTGCAAAAATATCGTCGTCGACGGCCCGATTGATATTCATCGGAGGGTAGTCCACAAACAAATAATATGTCCTCAATGAGTGGAGGCGGCCCTGAGTGATATATATATATACATCGGAGGGGTTGTCCACTAACAAAACAATAATTCTCATCTGAGGCTTGGCGAGTGTGAGAGAGTCAGTGAAGGACTCGGGATGCGGGGTTAGTCATGTAGACATTCAAGAGTAGGATCATGCATTTGCTTGAATGTATGTTTAATTGGAGCATTACTTATGCACTTAGGTGGAAAGTAACCCATTTAGGGTGATTCCACTACTGAGCGATAGCTCACCCCATCGTGGGAATTTATTATTTCAGGTACAGGGAGTGCACAGGGAGACGGCTCATCATAGAGGCCGTTCTAGAAGAAAGCCGAGTTGTGGCTTTGGTTTTGTGATGTACTACATGTATTAGAATTTTAGATTTTAATATGTGTTGTATAAGAGTAAAATTTTAACTCTTGTAACTATTGAATATAGTTGTTGGATTATGATGAATATTGTTATTGGGCCCAAGTGGCCGTTTTACTGAGTTGTATGAGTATTTTTTGGCCCACTTAGGACGGGTTTCATGCAATTGATGTATTTGGGTGAGAGCTCCTAAATGCAAAAGGGCTACGCGTTATCACACGAGTGGCGTCGGGTAACCCGGCATCCACTTGTATTCCGCGAGGTTGGCGGTGGTCCAACGGACCCCCGAGAGTTTGGGGCGTCGCGACATTATCGAACTTTGGGGTATCGGCTACCTAGGACTTGAGGGTTTGGGCTTAGGCCATAGTCTTTGGGGTGTATGGTGTATCACTGCTTGGGTTGTGATTCGATGTCGAGTTTAGGTATGAGATTACCTAGAAATCACGGGGGCAAAACTAGGACCAGCATGCATGTGTTTGGTGTGTTTTGTGTGATTTGAGGAATTATTGTATGATGGTGTGTATGCCATGTTGTATGTGTGACTGTGTGCATATATGCTTGGTTAATAGCATAGGATGAAGTGTGGAAAGTTTTGGAATTTTTACAGTGTACAAAACTGGAACAAAGAGAAAAAATGAAAATAAATTTCATAAATTTATTTGGTTTAGGGGTGAAGGAAATAATTTTCTAAGGTTTCTGAGTTGTAAAATTGAAGAAAAGAAATTGAATAAAATAGATTTTATAAATTTAATTGAGTGTATTGGAAAAAAAATTAGTATATATATTTTTTGGTTATTTTCGATGTGAGATATGAAAAGTCGTAGGTCGAGGACCTGATTAATGCCCAAAGTGCTATTTTGAGCCACACCCCATTTGAGGTAGGTTTGAGTGTAAACTTTGTGCCTTAATCATGTTAATAAGTCCAATTGGAAGTGTTCAGGTCTTCTTAGTATCACTTATGCAGTTTAGAGGTTATTTTTGGTTGTTTTGCAGGTTTTTGCGTACCTTGAGGAGTTCAATATCGAGATATGTGCTGAACCATGAAGATTGAACCCATTTATCGGCCTTGAGCATACGAGATTCAATGAAGGAATGAAGGCAAAGTGATGAAAATGGATACGATAGAGGAAGCGTCAGGCAATCGACAAAGCGGCAATTCCAGAAATTTGGCTAAGATTGCGAAAATTTATTTGGGATTCGCAGATTCCGATCCTAGCGAAATTGAGAAATTTCGCTAGGCTTCAAAATTTCGCTATCTGCATTGTTCCTAGCGAAGTACACACTTTTGCTATCTCTTAAAATTTGCTAGCTAAGCGGGGTGCCGTGCCTAGCGAATTCTACGATTTCGCTATCTACGTGGCTCACAATTTCTCTACTAAGCGCGTGCCGCTAACTAAACGAAATTGTATTTCCTAAGCGAGGAATTTCTGTCTTGTCATCCTTTTGTAATCAATGCAAGCAGGCCCTCATTTGGTGTATTACTTCCTTGCCATATATTAGCCAAAATGTTAGGCTTTCTTGTATTTTCATACATTGGGTGGCCTATATAAGCCCTCCCCCAAATTGTAACCCTAAGCAATCTGGAAGCAATCTTTTGGCACATTTTCATTTTATGTAAATATCTCCCGTAGCTTTCACTTGAGGTTTTGTTTTTCTCTCTTCTCTCTCCTCTTTCTCTCATTTTCTGAGCTGCAGGCATGCCCTCTTGAGGGATGACAACTCAAGAGATGTAGCTAAGCCTCTTAGCTTTGAAGAGGAGAGGTAGCTAGCTTGGTTGTGAGGTAGTTTGCGAGGTTATCCTCATGTGTTGTTAAATGCTACAGTCTTTGTATTTATGGTTCCCATCTTCTCGAGCTAGGGTTGAATATCATTTAATGTCATTACCTTGGCGATACTTACCATGCTTTAGGATCACAGTGCATACTTGTTAGCTAGATGCAACTGTTGTTCTTTAGATAGCCTTTACGAGCCGAAATGATGTTGAATGTTAGGGTTTCAAGCGAAGGGGCTGTGGAGTGCATGTTGCAGTGTTGGCTCGAATAGGAGTGATTCTACAGGGTTGGGTTTGCTAGTTAAACAAAGATCAGGTTGTGGCTTGGACTATAGGTTGCTTGTCATAATGCGAGGATAAAGAGCAGGGGACACTTGTTTGCCTGTGTTATCAAGTTAGTGACCTAAACCTTCAAAGTTACCTTTTCTCATTTCACTTTTAGTTTTACAATTAATCATCGGTCGAAGCAAACTCATTGTTTTAAACAAAATCCAAAAATCAAATTAAGCTTTACCATTTTCAACCGTCTGAGTCATTCATAGGATGAACCCAGCCAGGTGTTAGACCCTAGACACATATCTTTGCGGTGGCTTGACTCTGGCGGTAGGAGAACAGGATATAAATTTTGTTAATTACGCGGATCACCTCTTTGTGGCGCGAATCAGGACCCGATTTGAGGTCGACATGAATTGAGGTGGCGACTGATGCAGTTGGGCTTGAGGTGCGACTAGAAGTTGGCGTGATGACTAAATTTGGGCGATAGCGGTCTCGAGAAGCTTGACGACCTGTTTTTGGTGTCGCAAAGGGGGGCGTTGGACATTTGGTGTCGCGACATCACTTTGATGTCGCAGCGATTCTGGCACCATAGGGGTGGTGTCGACCCCATTTTTGAGGTCGTGACTTTAGGCATTTATTGGATAGGCAGAAGGGATGTCGCGACATGGAAAAGGCGTCATGACATAAGCGAGTTAGGTGAAGCGGGTTGAAGTCGCGACATCATTTTGAGAATCGTGACATGGGAAGGCGATGGGGAGGTCGCTGACTGGATTTTGTGTCAGCGACACGAAAATCCCAGCGTGGGTAGAAGCTTGAGGTCGCGACATGGGAAGGTGATGTCGCGACATAGGAAAATCCCGGGAGGGTGGCGACACAGGTTGTCGCGACTGGCTGAAGCGGCGAAGTTAGTTTGGTGACGGGCACGGATGCGAGGTCGCGACCTAGAGGCGGTACACAGGCGTGTCGCGACCGGTGCACGCCCGACAAGAGCGCGACTACTTGGCGGCTATCTCGCAGCGACATCGCGCGACCGATCCGAAGCTGTGTGCTTTCAGCCGGCGCCCACGACACCGGGCGCTAGCGCCTGCCCGGTGGTGTCTGCGCGACGGAGTTGCAGGTGTGCGCTATGCACCCAAACCCGGTTTTGTGACGGAGCGCTGTTCGGGTCCTTTGTTTGAACTTTATTCACCGCGGTTTTAGTAAAAAAAAAAAAATGAGATGTTTATATTAAAGTTATTATAAATGCATCGACGTCGCATGTGAAATTTTTTTTTTCGGTGTATGAATAGTGTCTCGGGGCTGTGTTTGAGCCTTAGAGATGCACGTGAAATTAATCTATATGTTCATTGTGTAGATGACCTTAGTAGGGAACAGACATTAAGATGACATCCGCAGACAGCGGTCGAGCACCAGACATTTGACTGACCCCGTATTTGATCAGCGGGCTTTGCGGGGTTGTAGGTGTGCCGGCGGCTGCTATCGCCGCAGTGCATAGTAATTCGGGGAGAACTGGCTAACCTCCGAGA
This sequence comes from Tetrastigma voinierianum, assembly GCA_016808115.1. NCBI lineage: Eukaryota > Viridiplantae > Streptophyta > Magnoliopsida > Vitales > Vitaceae > Tetrastigma > Tetrastigma voinierianum. Next base: position 332,233 of record JAEQBH010001016.1, read on the forward strand.
GATTTGGGCGCATCATCCTCAGGCATTCACGGGAGGGAGACCCTATGGTGGCAAACCATTGGTTTATGCGGATCGAGAACCTCACCAAGGCTATGGAGATCACCTCAGGTATGACGGGATCGGGTTCGTGCATTCCGAGCTAAAGGGCGGGGCCAGGTATGGTGGAGATGGAGTTAGGACTTAAGACTTAGAAGTTATGACATGGGCGAGGAGTTTCGGGAGAATTTGTTCATGGGTAAGTATTTTCGAGGAGACTACGAGGCATGCAGGCTCGGGGTTCATAGGCGAGGCTGGGCGGGCGGCGACTGTGATGGGTATGTGGCTAGATTCACGGGGGTTGTGATTTGCGATGATTATGTTACTTGCCGTCCCGGCAAAGTTGAGAGGTCGAGAATGGGCCCGAAGTTGTCCGATTCCGGGCGAGGACCAGTAGGACTTCGCCTACGGGATATGGATTCCATGGTTGGGACAGCCCTGACCATCGAGAGAGAGATCGGGGATGCTCGGGCCTTTTCCGGGATACGGTGTTAGTGAGAGAGGAAGGGCCGGTCAGTCTTCTTCCGGTTCGGGGGAAAGAGGTAGAGGCTTCTGGCCGAGGGTCCCAGTCGGCCATCCGCCGAGGAGACCCGGGATGAGAGTTGCCGGTCGGGGCGGGACGGATGAGTTACCCGGTCGGCGGGAAGATGGTGTCTTGCCATTTAGCCGGCCTTGACACATGAGACTGGTACCCCAGACGAATCCCAAGGTTTTGGGACATCACGGTCCCGATTAGTAGCAGACGGGAGAGGGATACGATCACGTTCCTCCATAGCACGGTACATGTCGGAGAAGCCCCGGTCTCGGTTCGAGGGGCTACCACAGGCACCGCATTTCACGGGGCGAGGCCGAGAGGCGGAGTATGGAGTAGAGATAAGGGCCCGAAGGCCTGAGGCGGGGACATCGGGGGTTCGGGGCGTGTCTGTCTCACACCGCGGTAGTCAGTGGTCATCCCGGTTATACGAAGTGCGTTTTTGCTATCTACTTTATGAAATTTAGAGTGTTATTTGATTACGGTGCTTCGCATTCATTTATTATTCTTCATCCGGTGTGATCGAGTTGGGCTTAAGGTTGAGACCTTAGGAGCCGCTTTTATGTGAGTTACTCCCACAAGGATTAGGGCGAGAATAGGGATGATATGTCGAGGGTGCGAGTTGGAGATCTCGGGGACCACACTCCGCGGTGGACGAGGATCATGGACATGTCGGAGGATTCGATGTCATCACGAGGGATGGATTAGTGTGACTTGGGGTCGTTATTGATTGTGGCGTAGGAGAGTTACGCTACCGCATGGCGGTACTCGTGTGGTATTTCAAGGAGACGAAGCATGATATTTTACCCAGGATAGTATGAGTCCAGTGTAGGGACGGGTTAAGCGGGAGTTAATTTAGCGAGCCTTACGGAGGACGGAGGGAGACGGACAGATCTACCTCAGTGGTATGCAAGTACGTGGATGTTTTCGGATGAGCTACTGGACTACCTCCCGCAGAGGGGTAGTAGACCGGTGTCGAGTTACACCACAGTGCCGCTGCCACGTCTCTATGACTCACTTCATAGGATGGCACCGGTTGGGTTGCGGGGAACTCAGAGTCCAGTTATAGGAGCTATTGGACAAAGGGTTCATTAGAGGCAGAGGCACTTCACCATGGGGCGCTCCGGTTCTATTCTCGAAGAAGAAGGACCAGAACCCTCGGAGCGTACGTGATTAAGCAGTTGAGAGCAAGTTACGATCGAGAATGATACCCATTCACAGGGATTGGCGATTTGTTTGATCAGTTGGGAGGAGCACAAGTCTATTCCAAGATAGATCTTCTTGCGCCCAGTTACCATCGGTGAGGGTTAGGGATACGGTCATCCACTAAGACATCGTTAGGACGCGTATGGGCCTTATGAGTTTGCGATGCCGCGGATTGACGAATGCGGCGGCATTCATGAATCTCGTGCACTTAGAATTATTCCAACCTATCTAGATAAGTTTATCGTGGTCTTTGTTGATGACATCTTGATACACTCCCGGTCGGGTGGGAGCATGAGTATCCTTGAGGATCGTTTCACGGTTGGTGAGACCATCGGTTGTAACATTTGGGGATTCGGTAAGTCTGCGAGGTTAAGCTATTAGGTGAGATTTTGGGACACGTGGTGTCAGCGCAGAATGTCTGTCGACCGGGAGAAGGTCGAGCGGTGATGACTTGGGAGAGGCAAGTCAGTCTTTGAGATCACGTGGTTTCTTAGGATTAGGTGAGTGTGCAGGGAGATTCATGAGGATTTCTCGGAATACTTGCTTTTATGACTAGGTTGACCCGGAAGGGGTCAAGTTTGAGGTGGGATGACCGATCTTGGAGGCATTCCGGGGGAGTTGAAGGGACTTGCCCGGCTCCGCATCTTGATGGATTCGGATGGGGACGAGGGGACGGGGTACACAGTATATTGTGATACCTCGAGGGCTGGATTGGGATGTGTTTTGATGCAGTCCGGAAGGGTAGTAGCTTATGGTTCTCGTCAGTTGAAGAATCCACGAAGAGCAAAGAGTGATTACCCCCACACACGACATGGAGTTAGCGTAGTAGTCTTGGCCTTAAAATTTGGCGCCACTACTTATGCGGCGAGGAGTTGAGGTGTCTCGAGACCGTAAAAGTGGAAATATATATTTATCTTGTGAGACCTCGGCATGAGGCAAGCGCGAGATGGATGGAATTCCTAGAGGATTATGACTTCACTTTGCATTACCATCCGGTAAGGCAAACGTGGTATTGATACTTTCAGTCGGAAGTCATGAGGGCGTTGGCGATATAGCTTCTCGGGAGTGGTGGATGCTTTTCCGAGGCGTGGGACGGTTTGAGGTTATGGAGATGCAGTATTGACGGACTCGGGGTACCTTGGGGAGTTTAGTGGCTGGCGTCTCTGATGGCGAGTGATTGAGGTCAGGTGGCGGGGCGCGAGTCAGGTGTCCATCGGGGTGCGTCTGGTCAGTACGGGTGGCGAGTACGGGCCCAGTTCACGTGAATGGTAGTCGCCGATATAGGGGCCCGGGTAGTGGTTCCCCGAGTTGACGATTTGAGAGAGGAGATTCTCGGGGGTTTCCAGCTGCTCTCGATTTGCTGTGCATCCGGGTGGCTTGAAGATGTACCAGAATCTTAGGTAAACGTACTATTGAGTGGGATGAAGAAGAAGAGACCGCGTGGGGGACTTTGTTCGACGATGTCTCACATGTCAGCGGGTTAAGGCTGAGCACGAGAAGCCCGACGGGGCTTCGCCCGATACGGCGGTGGCTGGTGGAAGTGAACCGTCGGATGGACTGCTGACCCGCACTTGCCATGGGCCTTGTGAAGCATGGCGGTATGGGTGATAGTGGACGGCTCGCAGAAGTCGGCATTTCTAGCCGTCGCGGATGACCTTCGCCTTGGAGATTACGCGGTTCATACATTCGAGAGATGGTCGGTTACATGGGTACCAGTATACCTTAGTGTCGGATAGGGACAGGGTTTACGACGCACTTTTGGAAGAGTTTCAGTATGGGCACATGGTGACTATGAGTGCGGCGTTCCACCCTGGGCGGAGATGGTCCGATCCCGAGAGGACTATCATGTATTCGGACATACTTTCTGACCAAGTCTAGATCATAAGGGCAGCTGGGAGGAGCATTTGCCCTTAGTGGAGATTCGCCTCTGACACTTGAGTTGTGGGAGGAGATATACGGATGGCACCGTATGAGGCACTATATGGGGCGCCTGCCGGTCACCATTATGTTGGATAGGGGTGGGAGAGGCTCATCACGTCTGATGCGATTAGAGAGCCTGCGAGAAGGTAGAAACGATACGAAGCTGCGTCTTCTCGGCAAGTGTGAAGTTTGGCGGATGTGCGGCGTCGACCTTTGAGTTCGGGTTGGGGATCATGTCTTCTTGAAGGTGATGCTGAGAGAGTGGTCAAGTTCGGCAAGCATGGGAAGCTATCGCTAGAGATTTATTGGACCCCGAGTACTCGAGAGGGTAGGCGCAGTTGCGTCTGGGTTAGCGTTCTTGCCCGGCATGTCGGGTGTCCACTAGGCCCATTTCACGTCTCCGTGCTCCGAGAAATATACCCAGGATCCGGCTCATGTGGTGGATTGAGGGACGGATTAGCGAGGTTGACACGGATGGGACCTTCGAGGAGGACCGGTGTGCATTGTTGTTGATAGCGGGTGATCGGGTTTTGCGGCGCGCCAAATCGTGAGGGCTAGTGTTGGTACTATGGAGGCACCATAGAGTGGAGGGGAGTCACGTGGGGCCCCGCGAAAGGGACCGCGATCACGGGGCCACCTATCCACTGCTTGTTGAGGATGAAGGTACGTGGTTTAGTAGTTTAAGATTTAAATGACTAGCTTACATGCATGGTAGAGTGCATGTTGCATATGCATGTGAGTGATTATGATAGTCCAGAATTTCGGGACGAAATTCCTTTTAAGGAGGGGAGAATGTAAGACCCGAGGAATTCCAAATTTATGGAAAAAGGGCAAAATCGTAATTTCGATTATAAAATTGTAATTTCAGTTAAAAATCTAGAAATTATTCTCTGGATCTCAGATGATGAAACGAATTTCACCGTTGGAATTGTCTCACGAAATCTAGCTAGCACGTAAAATTTCGTTAAATTCAGAGACAAGTCGGAGTTGGCACGTTTTACGAGGCATCGCATTTCGAGTGCCGTAAAACGAATTTCGATACGATGAAAGTCACATATAACACGTACTCATGTGCCATAAGTGATATGAGTAGAGAAATGATGGAAATGGACCAATGGGATAGTCTGAATATCAAAAGCGAATGAAGGGACATAATTGTTTTAAAGGAATTGTTTGTCACTAGAGGACAAAATAGGAATAGTGACTTGTCTTCTCCAAATGAAAAGAAGCAAGAAAACGTGGAAAGGAGGAAAATCTGACATGAAGCTTTGGATCTCATTTTTAGAAAGAGAGAGTCTTCCTTCTCTCTAGAAATACGAGCGATCCGACCGTCGGCGGTCTTCTGAACAAGAAGGAGAGTTGCTCTATGCGGAGAGGGTTTCGCGTGGGTACCAGATTTAGGGAGTTTCCTCAAACTCCGAGAGGTAGGGGTTTCTCCCTACTTGGGTTTAGTCTTTGTTTAAGAACTATGTTGATGCTTGAGTTGGTTGAGGTCGTGAGGGGCTGTTTGATCGGTCCCAAAACTTGGGACCGAATTGTTTGGATTTATGGAACCCAAATTTACAGTCCGTGACTGCTCACGGACTGTTTGGGTGGCTGGTGGTGTGATTCATGCCATGGATTGTGTTTTGATGTGTATGAGGCCAAAATCGGCGAAATAGGGGAGTTCCGCAAGTGAGAGCGGAGTAAATTGTGTTTTGTTAGAAGCATTGGCAAGAGGGTTTCTTGTTCTGAAAGCGGTGATCACAAAATAAATTTTGTGAGAATATGTGTTTGGTCGAGTGATTCAAGTGGAATTGCTCTTGTTTGATCATTAGCCCAAGTGAGCTAATTTTTGGAGTGTGGAAATGTGAAATTACATAACATGATTGTGTGATTAAATTTTTATGTGAATATATGCATGTTTATATATTTGCATGTGTTATAGACTGTAATGGAAATGGCATGCATGAATTCCATATGCATTGGAACATCCTAGGACTATAGGAGTTAATGCATGAGACGAGTCTAGAGAAAATGGTTCGGAGGGTTATCTAAAAATATTAATTATCGGAGGGTAGTCTAAATTAAAAATATCAATCGTCGGAGCGGCCCAATTGATATTCATCGGGTGATCCACAAATAAATAATAATAATATATCAATGAGTCGGAGCGGCCTAATTGATATATATACATCGGAGGGTTGTCCACTAACAAAACAATAGTTCTCATCGAAGCAGGCGAGGTGTGAGAGGGAAGTCGGTGAGGACTCGGGATCTAGAGGTTGATCTTGTAGACATTGAGTAGGATCATGCATTTGCTTGAATGTATGTTTAATTTAGGAGCATTGCATGTGCAGGTGGAGTAACTTGACAGGGTGATTCCTTTGCTGAGGCGATGTCACCCACAGTCGTGGGAATTTGTTATTTCGGGTACACGGGCGCGGGGAGACGGCTCATCATAAGAGGCAGTTACAGAAGAAAGCCAGAGTTGTGGCTGGTTTTGTGATGTACTACATGTATTAAAATTTTAGATTTTAATATGTGTTGTATAAAGTAAAATTTTCAACTCCTTGTGACTTTATTGAATATAGTTATTAGGTATTATGATGAATATTGTTATTGGGCCCCGAGTGGTCGTTTTACTCATGTTGTAATTATTTTGGGTTTGCTTGGGACGGGTTTCATGCGTGATGTATTTGGGTAGGCTCCCTTACAAAGGAGACTACAGGTGTCTAGTGGTGTCGGGTAGCCGACATCCACTTGTATTCCGCCAGGTTAACGGGTAGTCTTGGACCCGGGGTTTGAGCGTCTGATGTTGTAAGCTTTTTGGGTTCGTGGATGCGCTTTCCTAGATCCTTGAGGCCAGTTAGTTGTCTCCTATTAGTTGTTGTAGGGTAGTGTTTTTGAGATGTGTTCTCACTACTAGGGACATTTATGCCTAATGAAATGCTATCTTTTGAAAGGAAAACTATTAGGGTTTAAGTTTTATATTCAATGAAGATAGGTTCGAGAAATGACGCTATGTCATGCTCCCAAACGCGAAGATAAAGACCCGAGTACATGTTGGTCAACCTAGAACCCTAAGCCCAGTGGCTCGAGACTTCAAGGATTTCTCTCTCAACTTTTCACTTTAGTTATTTTAGTTTGCAACCATTCACACACACTGTTTCTCACAAACCCTTTGAATCCAACGAGAAAACACCATTTTCAATGCACTGTAACTCTTCTCTCACGAAGAAAACCCATCCCTGTCTTCTACCCTAGAGCCACTATACTGCAGTAGCTTTGGTATGTCAGTAGTAGGAATCCTAGGTTATACATTTTGTTGATTCCGAACACCTACTTGCGAGGCAGATCACGGAGACCGATCGGTATATCTCCTTTGCACTTACATCGGAATGGAAGCTATAATCCCTACGAGGATCGGTATGCGTAAACTGACGGATATCATCCGAGACAAATTAAGTCACAGTCCATAATCAAAGACCTGAACCGATGGATGACCCTGAGAAAGCGGCCTCATCTTGATAGCATCCAACCAACTAGCGGATAGAAACTCTGTAAATCGTAAAGCCAGAAGCGTTCAGCCGGGGACTTGATCTTAAGGAAAGTCTTTGAAAACAGTGGGTTCGGTGGCGGGAGTTTTGAATTAGCCCAGGAAGGGCCATATATTATAACTCAAGCCGGTGAATCCAGATCATATGCTTTAGATAAGCTAGACGGAACACCTATACAAAGAATGTGGAATCTTTATACACCTCGATACTGCACATAAAAAAGATAAATTTTCCTCTAATTGTCTTTATTGTATAATCAAAAGGAGTTATAAAGAGTCAGGGTGTGTGGCTACATACTAATCAGAGCCGGCATGATTAATGTCATGGCTCAGGAAATAAAAGTCCGGGTGGCGCTAAGCTCACCTATCTGTTGCGACATGGTTAATGCTGATTGGTATGTAGATAAAGTCTGCATGGTCTTTACGTATACTATCAGGCTGACATGATGTATAGTTGAGAAACACTCCAAACCTTCAAAGTTCGAGGTGGGCGCTACATGCCCTATCCGGACCAGCATGGTTAATACCCAGCTGACTCAGAATAAAGTCCGGATAAAGCTATTTCCCTATCCGGCCCAACATGGCTAATGCCCAGCTGGTCCAGAATAATGTAAAACCCGAGAAAATTCTAATTTTATGAAAAAAAAAAATGGGAAAACGGTAATTTCGATCAAAATCTGAAATTTTTCTAGATCTCGGATGACAAAAGGGACTTCACCGTTGGAATCGTCTCGCGAAATCTAGCTACCACGTCGAATTTCGTCGAATTTTGAGACAGTCGGAATTTCACGTTTTTCGAGGCACCGAGAGTAGTGCGGGACACTTGGCGCATTGGAATGGCTCAAGATGAGACACGTGTCAAGTGGAGAGTGATTCGTGCCACGGTAGGGTGAGCGGAATCAACAATATTTGTTTCCTATGTTCCTCCTACTGCCGTAGTCAAGCTACTACAGTATAGTGGTCTAGGGTCGAACACGGGGATGGGTTTTCTTCGTACAATTGATTTGAGTGAAGTCAAAATTGGTGAATTAAATTTGGATTTTAAGGTGGTGATAAAAACAGGGGTGTAGTGGTTGGCAAACTGAAATTTAAATAAAATAAAATGCAAAATAGAACCCCTTGAAGTCTCGGGCCACTGGTTTAGGGTTCGAAGGCATTCAACATGTCCTCGGGTCTTTCACCGTGTTGGGGAGGATGACATATAGTCCATTTCCAGGCAGGCTCTTCATTGGCATTAAAACCTAGCCTAAGTACTTCTTCCTAATGTATAGCATTTGGCCACCTTAATGTTTCAAAGCAGTTAAAACCCTCACTTGGATCTGCTGCGGAGCTCATAACTAGCAACTAAATGGGCATCGGTGGATCTGTGTATTAAGCATCCCTTTGAACCTTGGCTGAAAGCTTGCAAGTACTAGCCACTCGGAATTTGCATCACAGTGATTCAAACCTAAAAGGTGAGATACAAAAACAGTAAAGATAGAATTCTTGCGTGACAGAAACTTATGAAGATGGAGTTACTCGTAAGATATGACATTGTTGGCATTGAGTCCACAACCGGTGTGCATATGGCCTCAAAAGAAACCTCACGACAGCTAATAGAGACAACTAATTGGATAGCCGGTGGATCTAAGATTAAGCATCCTTTGTAACAACAAGAAAGCTTGCCAAATACACATTGGCTAGAATTTGGATCTGGGTTTCTTTGAGTGAGATGCGAGGGAGCAATGCTCATAAATGCAGTGTGATAAATGAGAGGGCATGACTGCCAAACCTCCACCGGTGACCCTCTTCTTCAAAGGGAGGAAGGGGTGGCCAAACATCCTACGAGTTGTGTCATCCTCGGAGGAGTGTTTGTGGCAGAAAAATGAAAGAAGGAGAGAAGAGCAAATAAAACCCCCAAAATGGCTAGAAGCTGGTGTGAAATGAAAAGTTGCTTAGGGTTACAAAGGGATTGGGGAGTTTATATAGTCCAACCCAAAGTGTGAAAATACAAAAAATACCCAAAAATATGAGATTACATAAGGGTCAAAATGGTAATACATCAACGTGAGGTCGTTTTAGAACCAAAAATACCAAAAACACGACGGCTGAGATTTCGCTATGCGGGGAAATTTCGCTAGTATAGCGAATTTCGCTATGCTAAGCAATTTAAAGCTAACCTAACAAAATTCTACAGAGATAGAAAATGGGAGATTTCGCTATCAGCGATTCTTTTCGCTAGCTAAGCGAAATTTCGCTAGCCTAGCGAATTTTGTGAGTAGCGAAAATTGGAAAATTTCAGGCACGATGAGATTTGGCACTGGCTAGCCGAGGGAATTTCGCTAGCCGCGAGAATTTCGCTAGCACCCCGGCAAAAATTCCCCAATTTCGGTAGGATTGCGAAATTTCGCTATGATTAAATTTTAGCAATCCCGACGAATTTTAAATCATAGCGAAAAATCTAGTTTATCCCTTTGCTCCTGTTTTAGCTCACTTTGCATCCTCTCTATTCTTATTCATCACTTTGCCTTCGATTCTTCACTGAATCTTGACATTTCATCACCTCGGCTCGGTGAAATCGTCTAGGATTCTTGCAATCAACACCAATAAGAAGCCAAGCTTGTTGATTGAAGTTCTCAAAAACCTGCAAAACTATCTAAAACAATCTCGAAAACAAATCAAAAACACTAAGTGGACATGCACATGACAATTGGCTTAATTCATCTGATTAGTGCGCAAAAAGCACTCAAAACCTATCTTGAATAGGGCTCAAAATACTTTTGGGCACTAATCACCCAACTTGACATTGCTAGTCCCTTAGCAATGCTAAAACAATAATGGGATGCATGCTGTGCTTTTACAAAAAGTGTATGTGGATCAAAAAGTGTATGTACAGGTAAGCCTTACCTTTAGTATGAACAATTTACACCCTGTATGAAAACCGACATGAGAGAACAAAAACCATATAAGAACAAGTTTTAGGGCAATGCCAATTTCAAGAAATCAGCTTTGAATTTCCCAAAATCTAATTGTTCTGAGGTAACAGGTTTGAGCGATAAATTGCAAAAGTTATTCCACTTTGACCCCAGCTCTTTGCCATGGCCGTAAGCGTTAAACAACCTAAATAGGATTAACTACGCACTCTTATTTCTTTATTTGACCGTTAGCAGGGTGCAATGCCAAAGCCGACTTCACCAAAATTCCGGGTGTAGCGGGTCAAGGTGACTCCCAACCAGTCAGGTTTAGGAGCATCGAAGCGAAAGGATCCATGACGAACTCTTGACCCTTGGACTCCGTGACTTGAGAATTAAGCACCTACAACACGCTAAACTCACCCATCCACCCATGTAGCAGACACTAAAGTCGGTGACTCCTAACAGTGAAGGTTTAGAGGCACCCAGGCTTTAAAGGCTTCGCCATATACCCCTCGGATGTGTTAGGTTTCAAAGCAGTCATCACACGACTTTTATTCTTTTCTTCTTTTCTTTTCTTTTTTTTTGCCTTTTTTTTTTTTTTTTTTTTCATTTGGGGGAAGACATTGGTCTTCATACATGGGTAACACAAACCTATTATGGGTGGTGACAAATTTAAGGTCGGCACACTTTGCAAAGTGGAAAGAACATATAGCTTCTCAACCTATTGGTATAATCTGAATGCGGTGTGTGGATTAGCTAAAGGGGGGAAAGTTCAAGGTTGAATCTATTTGAAGCCTCGATTGACTAAAAACTAAATCATGTGTGGAATTGTTCTATCACTAAGGTAACATACGGGGTTCAATTGTCTGACTAAGTAGAGTAAGCTCTGTTTCTCAGCGCTGCCCTCTTATTGGCTAATACTTATCACGAACAATCCTATACAAAATAAGTACAGAATGAGATAATAAAAGCTAAAACAAAACAAAATGTGATAGATGCCACTCCCAACTCTAACTTTCCCCCACCAAAGTATAATTGTGTCTCCTTTGGGTAGGGATTGGAAAGCTAGGGAAGTGAGTGCGACCACCTCCTCTCGGTAATTGGTGTATCGTCAGTGGATAAGTACCTTTCTCATGATTATATTATATCCCAAGAGAACATTTGGAGCCGGCGGAGCTTAGGAAATGTCGGGTTCGGATGCTCAAATCTGAACCGGCACCAGACAACTCCTTTGTGCCATCTGATATGGCGGGTTGTTTGTGTCTTTGATGTAATTAGCGAGGCTTGTACAGTGGCCACTAATTTCCTAATGTTTTTCTGCGACCTGAGCGGTGATGGTGTGGCCTTTGTGGTGGGTGCCCGGGGTTTTGTTGGGGATTGGGCTGCAGCGGGGATATACACTTGAGTCGAGTGGGAGGGGGCTCGCAGCGAGTGGGCATTTGAGTGGCAGACGGTGCGGTGGGGTTCATTCGGGGATTGGTTTGAAGGACGTTGCTTTTTAGAGCACTTCCTTTGCTTTTGTTTCCCTTTGCCCTCCTCACTTATAAAGGGAAAGATTTCTTCTTTCTTCTCCCTTGGAAAAACAACAGCACACGTATCTGAGGATTCAAACACTCCTTCAGATAATTGAATAATATCCTCTATAAGCACCTCATGTGGCTGTTGTTGACACTGTTTCTCTGCCATGGTGTCACTTTGGCACTCTTCCTCTGGTGGACAATGCTGATGATTGATTAGGTCTTCAGTGGAATCTTGCAGGTTGTCCCATTTATGCTCATAGTCATTTTTCAGCCCATCTATTTTTTTGTTCAAATTGTCTTCCTCAGTGACAATTTTCTGATTCGAATGGGCATTAATCTCCTTATTCTCTTCCACAAAGTCATCCACTATCCGGGTAAAGGTCACAGAATTGCTTTCGATTGGAGAAATTAATTGTGTGGTGGTTGGTGTTTGAGGAGTTGAGGTATCTTTGTGGAGGCACCATGTAGGAGGGTGCACTCGTGTCCCTTGATCTCTGTGATCCCTCATGGATCTAGGTGGGTTTGGATTTCTCTCCCAGGGTTGCTGATTTTGCCATGCAAGGTTCCTATAGTCCCTCATTTATTCATATATGCCTAAGGGGTACTCTCCACTTTGAATACTCAGCATGTTGTTCTCCCTCTTCCATTTGGAGGTGCAATTCGACCATGAAAATGTAATCTTGCGGGTATAAATACACACAAAAGCAGTCCTGCAACTTCTTGCTTTTTTTTTATATATATAGTGAAATGAACTAAAAAAAAAAGCGGCAGGTAAAAAACGTAAAGGAAAATTCACGAGAACTTGTGATGAGGATCCGCAGTGTTCAACAAGTCATCATGGCATAGGCACCATCAGGCAGCGGCGCCATTTGATTCGTGCCACGGTGGGGTGAGCGGAATCAGCAAATATTTGTTTCTATGTTCTTCCTGTGCGTAGTCAAGCTCTTTGCAGTATAATTAGTCTAGAATTGAACAGGTTTGGTTTTTCTTATTTCAATTGATTTGGTGAAGTCGAAATTTGTGTGAATTAAATTTGGATTTTAAGGTGGTGAAGTAAAAACAAGGGGTGTAGTGGTAGGCAAACTGAAATTTAAATAAAAATAAAATGCGAGAACCCCTTGAAGTCTCGGGCCTTGGTTTAGGGATTGAGAAGGCATTGACATGTCCTCGGGTCTTTTCCTCGTGTTGGGGAGGATGACATATAGTCATTTCCCAAGCCCGAAACCTTCATTGTAAAACCTAGCTTCCCTAAAATTACTTCTTCTAATGTATAGCATTTATTACCCTTAATGTTTCAAAACAGTTAAAACCCTCCTTGGATCTAACTTTGGGGAGCTCATAACGACAACTAAGTAGGCATCGGTGGATCTAATAGTAGCATCCTTGAACCTTGAAAGCTTAATCGCAGCCACTCACGGTACATCACAGTGATTCAAACCTAAAAAGTGAGATACAGAAATAGTAAAAGGGAATAAATGCTTGCGTGACAAACATGAGGACAGTTCCCTCATAAGATATGACATTCAGTGAGCATTCAAGTCCCTAACAGTGTGCATATGGCCTCAAAAAGGCAACCTACGGCAACTAATAAGAGACAACTAAGTGGATGACAGTGGATCTAAGATTAGGCATCACTTGTAACCGCAGCTTGCGAATACACATTGGCTGAGCTGGATCTAGGAGTTTCAACCTGAAATTGAGATGCGAGGGGAGCTTAAATGCTCATAAAATGCGATGTATGATAAATGGGGCATGAACTTACCTCGAGCCTCCACCGGTGACCCTCTTCTTCCAAGGAGGAAGAGATTTAGCCAAACATCCTTTGAGTTGTCATCCTCGGAGGTGTTTGGTAGCCAGAAAAAATGAAAGAAGAGGAGAGAGAGCAATAAAACCCTAAAATGAAAATTTGCGGGAAACGTATTGAAATGAGAAAGTTGTAGGGTTACAAAGGGGTGGGGGGTTTATATAGTCTGACCCAGTGTGAAAATACAAAAATACACAAAAATATGAAATTATAAGGAGGTCGAGAAATGGTAACACATCAAAACGTGGTCGTTTAAAACCAAAAATATCAAAAACACAGGGGCTGAGACTTCGCTATGCAGGAAATTTCGCTAGTATAGCAAAAATTTCGCTATGCTAGTGAAATTTCGCTAGTCTAGCGAAATTCTACAGAGATAGCGAAAATGGGAAATTTTGCTATCAACAGTGAATTTTGGCTAGCTAGTGAAGGATTTTTTTGTGGTCAACGAGTGGAAGATTTCGCTAGGCACGATGGAATTTGGCTAACTAAGCGAAATTTAAGCTAACTGTGAAAATTCCCAATTTCGGTGGGATTCTTGAAATTTCACGCTATGATTGCAAAATTTTTAGCAATCCCAGCGAAATTTTAGCAATCATAGTAAATCCTTCAGTTTGCTCCTTTGCTCCTGTTTTGCTGTTTGCATCCTCTCACACTTCTTATTCATCACTTGCCTTGATTCTTCATGAATCTTGACATTTCATACCTCGACTCGGTGAAATCATCGAGGATTCTTGCGATCGACACCAGCCAGAAGCCAAGCTTATTGATTGAAGTTCTCAAAAACAAAACTATCTACAAAATAATCTCGAAAGCAATCAAAAACACTAAGTGGACATGCACATGACAATTGGCAATTCATCGATTAATGCATAAAGCACTCAAAACCTATCTTGAATGGGCTCAAAATACTTTTTGGGCACTAATCGAGAGAAACTATCAAACATGTGAGCTCTCAAGTGGGACTGATAAGAGACATGTAGCCCGACACATGATTGGAGAAGGAAATCAAGGTAGATGGATGAGGATAAGGTGATAAGGGTAATCCAAGGAGCCCGATAAAGATATTGACATGTGGCAAAAAGTACTCACAAAACTTGACTTTAGACCAAACAATTCCGGAGAAAGAGATAAAAAGAGAAAAGAAAGGAAAAAGGGAGAGAAGAAGAAAGCTTAGTGAGAGAAACTCCACCTTCTCTCTAGTTTTCCCAACGATCAGATCGGCGGTTCCCGGTGGATTAAGAAGAAAAGTGCTTCCCTACACAAAGAGTTTTCAGTAGAGACTAGAAACGGGGAGTTTCGACAAACTCCAAGAGGTAGGTCTTCTCCTGATTTGGTAATTTTCTACCCTAAGGGTTGTGTGGTGGTGTCTTGCCCCAAGGGAAGTGTTTGGGTGCATTTTGAATCAAGGGAAGTTACCCTATTTTGATCATACGCATTAGCCGGACTTTAGGACTGATTTTTTGGTGGGAAATAAAGGGAATTTCAGGTAAATTGTAGCCTCATCAGTGAAATTGATGTTAGGATTTTAAATTACCAAAATTGGACCTCTATAACCTAAGTTGTGTAGTCGTTTACTCAGAAACTTGATCCTAAGTGAAATCCTGCTAGAGTCGGCCTTTGCTAGGAGGTCGACTCGGCCGAGGAGGTCGGCTAGGCAAGGTCGGCTCGGCTAGAGGTCAGCTGCCAAGGTCGACTAGGCCGGAGGTGGCTCGGTTGGGGCTAGCTTGGCGGAGGTCAGCTGGGCGGAGGTCGAGCTCGACCCGGAGGTTGGCTGGAGCGGAGGTCGGCTCGACCCGGAGGTCGGGAAAGGCTAGGGCTGGCTGACTCATGCGAGGCCTCCAACTTCAAACGGCCATAACTTCTTCGTCCGAACTCCGATTAGGGTGTTCTTAGACTCTATGGAAATATCATTGAGTCAATATTCCATCCATATACTTTTAGAGGGCATTAGGTGATCATAACCTGCTGTAATATATGTTTTTCCAGGACTGCTGGCCGGCTAGTGCTGGTTATTCTTGTGTGACTTTCAACTTTGGACGGTCATAACTTCTTCGTTCGAACTCCGTTTTGGGTGTTCTTAGACTCTATAGAAAACCCATTGAGTCTATATTACATCCATGTTCCTGTGGAGGATAGGGGTTATCGAACCT
This sequence comes from Tetrastigma voinierianum, assembly GCA_016808115.1. Classification (NCBI taxonomy): domain Eukaryota; kingdom Viridiplantae; phylum Streptophyta; class Magnoliopsida; order Vitales; family Vitaceae; genus Tetrastigma; species Tetrastigma voinierianum. Next base: position 347,833 of record JAEQBH010001016.1, read on the forward strand.
TTCTTAAATCTATGTTTTTCACTAAGTGTACAGTTTACTCGGTTGTGTCGACCTGAATAGCCGGGTTTTAACACGGCCATTGCATGGCATGTTGTAGGTTGTAGTAATGGGTAGGATTACCATGATTTAGCCTAAGGAAGGTTGTATGACATTATTGTTTAGTCATGGATTGATGAATGCTAATATGTTTGGTACGATGCGTATATATATATATATATATATATATTGGCATGAAGTATATGGAATTTATATGCTTATGATATATGTTGCATATTGATTGATATGAGAAGTAAAATTGATGAGAATGATTCATGTAGTGTGCATCATATGTAACATGAGAGAGTGCGGTGACATTAATAAATGCATGTGCATAGTGGCTCGTCGTCAATCGGGTGTGGGTGCATAGAAACAGTTAATTCACCATTCTTGATGAATGTGTGGGGAGCTCAAAACGGACAACGTCTAATTGAGACTCACGGTGGTATAAAATGAAAATAAATATACGTGCGTTAGGCGTAGCAAGATGGGGTAGATCGACCGAGGTGAAAGACCCGAAATTTATTGAAGGTTTGGGCAACGATCCGCCGGCGATGAAAGCCGTCGAAAATGTTGGAAAGGTGCACCGGCATCGGCGGTGTATTGAAAAATCCGTGGTCCACAAATACATAAACACACAAAAAATTTGATCAAATCAAATGAGCATTGGGGCTTGTCAATGGGTTACAAGTTTTAAAAACAAAAAGCTTCATTATGAAAAAGAAAAAATGGTCATTAGTTAAACACCAATGACATGTTTTCACATATGGAAATTGCATGTGTGAGGGAGTCAGTGAGGACTCGGGACATGGAATAGGTTGAGTCAAATTCTCATCCATGGCATGTAGACATTCGAGTAGGAATGTACATATTTTTACTTGGATGTGTGTGTGTTTGATCACTGCATGAGCACTTAGGTGGGGAGTAACCCTTGTAGGAGATTATCGCTACTAGGCTTTGCTCACCGGTCGTGGGATCTCCCTTTCGGTGCGAGGTCTAGTACGGGCGGCGAGACCTGTAGTAGGACCGCATATGGGATGAGAGCCATACACGACTTTGTTGTGTTTTGTTTTCGGTCTTGTATTACATTCGAGCAGAACCAAAACATGTATTATTTTTTGTACCAAAGGGATTGTAAAGAGACTATGATTATAGTCTATCATATATTTTTGTATATTACGATTTAAATATGTAGGAATGGGTCTTGATATATGAGACATGTGAATGTGATATCGGGGCACCCGATATCCACAGGTTTTCCGCGGGTTGACGGATTGTTAACGGGACCCCCGGGATAGGGGCTTCACAATAAAGTCCGGATGGCACTACATGCCTTATTTGGCCCAACATGGCTAATGCCCAACTGGCTTAGGCTAAAGTCCGGATGGCTCTACATGCCCTATTCGGCCTAGCATGGCTAGCAGCCGTAGCTTAGGTTAAATCAGGATGGCGCTATGCCTATCGAGGCCCGGCATGGTTAATGTGATTGGTGAGTATAAGGTCGGATTCTTGTGATTGCCACTATCGGTTTAGCATAGTTGATGTCCATCTGGCTCAGACTAAAGTCCAAGTAAGATAGTTGCCCTACCAGGACCAATTTATTTGATGCCCGAATGGTACGTTACAAGGCACGAAAGCCCGAATAAGTCGGGGCGACTCATGAGCCTGGACTACACCTACTTATTGCGCATCGGTGCCATCACATTTAAACAAAGGAAACTACTTGGTTGGAAGATCGGGAAAATCGCAGCATTCGTTGAGAAGCGATTTATATTATATCAAAATGTTGGGATACAAAATGGGGCCCGAAAGGCAGTGAGCGAAACCATAAAATGTGGAGTCACAACTCTAGCCCAGGATGCATCGGGATCCTCCTTTCCCCGACTTCTATCTGAGGAATCGAGGTTATCATCTGCACTTTAGCCCGCGCCGAGGAGTGCTTCGGCCTCTTTGCTAATACGCCTTTGTTCGCCCGGCAATACGGCGGAGCAGCATCCGGGGGCCATCGAGGATTAGTGAAGAACTCTGGAGATAATGGCTGTGACGTGCCCGACATCCCGTCTGGAATTCTAGGCTTACTTCCACAAATATTATGCGCAAAGGCACAAAAGCCTTATCCATAATTAAAGACGACTTCAAAGCAGCGTCATACTCTGCCTCCAAAGCCTTCTTCTCTTTAGGACCTACTGCGTGAAAGCGGCCAGCATCTGCTGGCCCAGAGCTGCAGTAGCGAAAAACTCGCTCGTAGGTGACGGCTGGCTTCCTCATGTGTCAGAAACCGACCTTCTAGATCTGACTAAAGCTTTTTGTGAGCCCGCGTCAGCTTTCAGGACTCCACCTTCTGTCGGGCGTCTTCGGAGGCGACTAAGGGTCTTTGGACCCGGGATAGCTCAGTTCCATGCGTGTGCTCGGGGCGCGTTTGCCCTGCGCGTCGATCTCGATCGGGCCCATCTCCGCTTCATGATGGCGGCATCCCTTTCATGCCCAGCGCATTGCCCTCTCGGCGGCTTCTCTGGCACCGGCTCCCGACCGCCTCGACTTTGACTCTACCTCCACTAAGGAAGCACTCAAGGCCTTTTTGTCAAAAAACGCCGACTGGGCATAGAGCCTTAGCCTCTCCGCCTCCCTCAGCCAGGTCTATAATTCTCGATGCTGAAAGGCTATGGTCCGGATAGTAGCGATCGCCTGTGAAGAAACATATTAATGATATAACAATGGTTAAGAAATAATGCTAGAACGAGAAATAGCGCTTCCAAGCTTCCCAGTTCCGTCGACTGAGAAAAATTGTGGACTGCGGTTCATCCCCATCTTGATCATTTTACGGAGATCTTCTTTAATAGTACCGAGCGAGGGGCCCAGAGATAGTATACTCTTAGCCACGCCCCCCAGAGCTGTGGTTATAGGCATACATAGCATCATCGGGTCTGGATCGTGCAAATGATCGTGAGTCCTTGATTGAAGAACCCCACCGTCGATAATCTCTTAAGCTCTCAGAGCGGGGAGCGTACCTCCTCCATAGGAGGGCGGGCGGAGGGAGATACGAATTCACCAACATACGATCAGGAAGTAATGCCTTCCTGCGTCCAGTCCGGGTTTACTAGACCCTATCTAACTGGGCAAAGGCCTGGTTGGGAGGATGGACCACTTGGATGGCGGGAGCCAGGAAGCCTCTGCGGACCGCGGTAACGTTCCCATAGCCCAGCTATTGGGTTCAGGCCCGTCTCGGGGCGGGACGGGATGGCTGATGGCCTGCGCCTCAGGGCCTTGTCAGGAGCAAGGCCTTCTTGAATCCTAGCCATGTTAGGGGGACAGAATCAGCGTCTTACTTAAGGTTTGCATCTTCTTCAGTTCGAAGCGACAAATTGTGAATCAAATGCGAACATATAGTCTCTTTCTTCTTCTTCTTCCTTGTCTGGGACGGGATATTAGAGGGACCCGCAGTAGGGGAGATCTTCGCTCTGTTCCGAGTGGCTTTCTATACGCCTCAACGTCCCCTTCTTTTTCTTCGGCCTTTCGAGGGTAAGGCGGGGGTCCTTTATTGCCCGGGAGGACGCTCAGTGGCTACCCCCTTCCACGCACAGGCGCACGGGGGTGGAGGCGGGAGTCTCGCTAGCAAAGGAAGGTTACGCGGGTTAGGTACTAATCACCAATTTCCGACTAGCCACTTCGCTATCCGCTTCCCTGACTAGAGAAGAACTATCTAGGATTAAGTTTAGAAGGTTTGTAGTAACGAAATGCTCGCCTTCCACAATTTCCGAGGGTAGAGGGCGGGGGATTATTAGGACACGGTATGGAGACGGGTGGCGGCGTAAATCACAGAAGTTCTTCACAGTAAGAAGGACTTCGTAATGCCGCTCTTGCTCGAAAATCTCTAATAGCCTTGATTTTTCGCAAAGCGGCTCTTTCGCGATACACCGGTTGCCCGCCGTTTGTTTCTGATGCAAGCAGCCACGATAGTAAAACACATGTATGTGAATGGGCGTCTGAGAATGAGCCACGCCGACACGGCCCTAGTTAATGGTACACCCCTGGAAAAGACATCGAATGGTTAAGATCAAAGGAAGGTTGGAAGTACGGGGTTTCATCGAGTCCACGGCGGGGATCACCCCCTTTGCCTCACTCTTAGGCGAGTCGAGGAGTCCTATAACGAATTGCAACCAGGGACTCTAGGCTAACATGGACATCCGACCACCTTGTGCTACCCTCAAGGTATAAGCGAAACAATCTTTTACTAAAGAAAGATCAAGCTGGTAAAGAAGGTTCAATACACAACACCCAGTCAGAATCCGGATGACATTTGGGTGAAAAGGCGGAGTGGCGCTACGGTAAAGTGCGAAATTGTTTCACGAGAGACGGCCGCACGAGAGCCCAGCTTGTGCTTTGATTGCTCCTAGTGAAAAATATGTGTGCACTCTTCACCCACAGTATCATGAGTCGGGCCATCCGATAGCATGATGTCAATGTCATCGGGGATTTCACAGTAAACCCTCAACTCCTCCATAAACAAGGAGGAGATGATCTTTGCTTATGAGGCGTCCTCAGTGGGCCTAAACACCACCCATGCAGAAATTTGGTGGAAGTCTCTTTACGACCTCGCATTCTACAGCAAATAGATAAAACAGCAATGATCGACTGAAGCCATGATGCCACACTGGTAAAAGGAAAAACCACTTGCAAACCCATTATGCTTAGGTGGGCTTTGCCCAGTCCAGGTAAGCTCTAAGAATGACCCCCTTCACGCTATTCCGACGCCAATAACCACGTCGGTAATAAAAAAATATGTGGACTCAGGGTAGAAACGGTGTTTTACCTATAAAATGGAAACTGAACAAGCGCCTGGAAGAATGGTTAACCACAGCACACACCATCGCAACATAGTATCCACAAGAAATCTCTCGAACAAAGGAAAGCAGAGATAGCCCGAAGACCTATAGTAAGGAAGGGAAATCAAATGATGGCTCCACATATATTAAGCTTCTAGAACTGCATTGCATTTAAGCCTACAGTACGACTCATCATCTCCTTAACCAATTTGAATCATGGCGATGCTTCATCTATTAGGGCATAATTGAATGAGCGTGGAGCCGGGCTCGTGGGCGCTGTGCGTATGCATGACAAGCGTTAAACGACCATCTTATTTCCTGACCAGTCCATTTCGAAGAATCTCAAATACCATAGTCCTTCGCCTAGGCCTAAGTCCTTCTCGTTGGTAGGGAATTGAAAAACATAAGAACAATGTGTGCAGGAACATTGAAAATTAAAGGAACTATGCATTCATTAGTATTCATGGCGTTCATAATGTCTAATAGAGAGTTTATAACAAAGTAATCATACTCTGATTACATACTCCATCCAAACCAAATCCAAAGGCCATAAAACAAAAACAAAAAAGAAAAAGAAGAAGAAGAGGAAGAAAAAGTTGAAGCAAAGGTTAAGGAATAAGGTCCTACGAAGGTGGAAAGGGACATAAGGATCCTCCGCTGATTCAGAAGGTGGAAAAGAACACAAAAAGGCCCATTGATTTAAGAGGGGGTGTTCTTGGCTATAGAGGATTCCATTCGAGTTCTCGGAAGACCACCCCCTTGAATGCGATCCCGACTCGGGGAATATCCCTCCCGTCTGAGAGCATTTCCTACTCCCGCTCAATCCTTGCAAACTTGCTGGTCATACTTGACAATCCGTTCCGCCCTCTTCATCGTTCACCGCCCGTAAGATCTCTGATTCGACTCACGGCCTTGACCCAAACCACCTCGTTGACAAACCAGTAATAACCAATGGAACACAAGAATCCTTCCTCCTGCAAACCTTTTATAGAGATCTCCAGCCTCGAAGGAATCCCAAACAACAGCATCAAATGTGACTTCAAAAAACTAGGAAATTCCCCGGTAATGTGTACATTGGAACACCCCAGCATTAACGGTCCACCAATCCCAACATCAAACAAGTCCCAAATATTCTCTTTTCGCCAATCCCCACATCTAGCAAGTTCCAAATATTCTATTTTCCCGATTGGGAAGAACGACCTCCTCAACAGGGAAAAGGGGGCATTATGGGTACCATGGCGCTGGCGAGGCCGAACCCTCAACAGCGAGGCCCGATCGATCTACATTGAAACTAAAACCCAGTCTACGGACCTAAAACGAAAACCCACAGGGCCCAATCTACGAGGCCAATCATCTTCGTTTATAAGTTAGGGTCAAACATGCTTCCCCAGCCGGGCGGGAGATACAATACCTAGGTATAATCTTTTACGGCGGCTATCATCTTCAGAAGGCAATGACGCCTCTCTCTAAGCTTGAATAAATAACCACCCCACGAGGTCACATCACGTAGCCATCTAATGGCGGTCAAGCGCATCATGGGCGAAGGTGCGACGTTTGGCCCGCAAGGGCAATTTGGCTATCTAAAGGGAAAAACAGGTCATAACACGTAAACAAAGCGCCACCTTCCCCTTTGGTTTCGGAAGGAAATCGTTTACTTCCCATGAAAAGCGGACAACGGCCCTCCTCCATAAAGGAGGAGGGTGGCTCCACGAGGAAGGTAAGACATTGTGCGAAGAGTTGAGTCTCTTTACTCTCGGGGGAGCCCTTGGCGGCTGTATCGGAGCGGGGTACACCACCGCCATTTTCTTGTTGGTTTTGCAGGTATATGCTGACAAGTTGATGCTCGGACGATCCAGTGACTTAGAAAATTCAGGAGACTGCAGTTAGTGCATACATGTCAACCCTCATGTTGAGGGTAGATACTTTACTTTTGTGATCACTTTTTCCTACTTGGCCCACCTTGAAGAGGTGTGTTGATTCCTATCTTTTTTATATCTTAATTTACCAAATGAAGATTATTGTGTGAAACTGCAATGGAGCCTCATCCAAAAAGTAACTACGTAGAACAATTAGAGAAGTAACCAAAGCACACAACCAAACAATTATTGGCCTTGTGGAAACTAAATGTAGCGGGGAGACGGCAGATAAAGTCTGTAACAGTTTTGGCTTCGACAATTGGTGTAGAGTGGAAGCTTTCGGATGAGTGCCAGTGGTGGCATCTGGCTCTTTTGGAAGGATTGTGCTGAGGTGATTATTCAGAAAACTCATCCGCAGTTTATGCACGTTTGTATTTCTTAAGGACATCATATACCTTGGTACCTCACTATAATTTATGGTAGCTTAAACCAACATCTGAGGAAACTCCTTTGGAGAGACCTTAACCTCGAAGTGGCGAGACCAGGATCCTCTTGGTTGCTTGAGGATTTCAACTCGGTTACTAGTGGGGATGAAACCTCAACCCCGGGAAACTTTAACCAGAATTGAAGCGTTGGACTGAATAGTTGGATGTTCCAACACGGTCTGATTTATTTCGGATACACTGGCCAACTTTCACTTGGACAAGCGGGAACTCAACACAGACTTTCACTCGGGCAGTTTGTAATGTAGAGTGGAACACTCTATTTCCGCATGCAAATCTGTCTGTGCTTCTGAGAATAAATTCTGACCACTCACCGCTATTAATTAATATTGAAGGAAGGGGAAACTGCTCTTAAAATCGTTTGTTCCTTTTCCAAGCGGCCTATTTCTCACATCCAGGCTTCCTGGATTTTTTAAAATTGAACTGGAAGGTCGACTCACCTTATGGAAAATAATTATTCTCTTTCAGAAAGACTCCAAATATGGCATAAGGAGAAATTTGGTATTGTGGAAAAGAAGAAACGCCTTTGGGGTCGGGCTTGTAGGGATCCAAACGGCCATTTCCCAGCCGCGAAATGCACACCTTCAGAAACCTGAGAGCAAGCTCCAAAGGACCTGGAAGCTGTCCTTAACCAAGAAGAACGTATATGGTACCAGAGATCGAGGGAGGATTGGATTACTTCAGGAGATCGGAATACTAAGGTTTTACCACGCAGCAACTAAAGTCCGAAGTCACAAGAAGAAAATCATGGGCTTAAAAGATGTGGAGGTGGGATCCTCCCGACCTCCTTGGCGCTTGCACAAATGGTCCAAAATTTTTTATCAGACTTTATTCACAAAGGAGGAAGGGGCAGGATGATTACTCTCTTGGATATCAGAACAGTTTTCTCATTCTGCCGGGAGACCTCCAACAAAATCTTAGCAAGCCATTCTCTAAGGATAAAGATAAAAAGGCCCTTTTTGACATGGCTCCCTATAAGGTCCCCTCCGTTGACGGATTTCATGCAGGTTTTTTTCAAGGAGCTTGGCCAGTTGTAAGAGATACCCTTTATGCTTTCGTACTGCACTTTCTCCACACAGGATGCCTCCCGGATGGGGCTAATGATATTCTCCTAGTGCTGATTCCCAAAGTAGCGTGTGTAGAGAGCAACACTGAAATGCGTCCCATCAGTCTTTGCAATATAGACTATAAGGTAATAACCAAGACCCTTGCTAATAGATTAAAAAAGAAGTTTTGGATTAAAATAGGGTTTTTAGTTTGAAAGTATTGTCTAAAGTAATGTGTTTAGGTCATGTGGGATACAACAAGGCATGTGGCGAGCTTAACAATTTTGAAAACTTTAATTGTCGTTATTAAACGGGCCGGCGAACTGCGCCCCGTTTGTTGCGGTAGTGTGAGACAGCGACTTCTTCATTTAAGTTTGTTGCATTTGCGTGGACGGTGGCATTGCCGCGATAATAATCTCGTAGCCTTTTTTTCCTCCCGATTTCTCCCCCGACCTCTTGCAATTAACCCCCTCCTCCGGTGGCGACCATTAGGGCTTTTTCCAACTACTTTTTGCTCCATAATTTGGCTTTTAGAGCTGTTTCTTTCTGTTTGAGTAGGTAACCTTCTACCTTTGAATGTTTTTGTGTTGAAAATTTCATAGAATTGGTGGTTTTTATTAGTGTGTTTTTCTTGATAATGTGGTGATTAAACCTGTATTTTATTGAGAAACAAATATGGAGTGCATAAATGTTGGGTTGTCCTAAACTGTTTATAATTTTGTCCCCTATTTTAATAATATTTTTTTGTTGATTTACTATTTATTTTATAATATAATCAAAATACGAACAATGATTTTTGTATTGTCCTTCTGAAGCTAGTAAAGCCCCTACTTCCATTCCCTTAGTAATTTTTTGAAAATGATTTTCCTATTGGCATCCAAAAAGGTTAAAACCAAAGTTCTATATTATGCTCCTCTAAAACATGCAAGTAATAAGTAATTGGATTAAGGTTTTATATTATGGTAATATTTTGTTTTTGGGCACTTTAGACTTTAGTATTCCCTCACGGCAATACTTTGGGTTCTCCATTTTTTTCTATCAATATATTTTGCTTGATTACCTATAAAAAAAAACATTGATAATTCCTCTTTCCTTTCAATGCATGGGTTTTTTTTTTTTTTGATAATTTCTGAAATTTTCTTTGAGATAAGCTCTTTCGAGAATATATAATAGAATTTTTTTCAAAAATTCTATGTAACTAAACTGGTTTCAACCTAAAAACCCTTCAAATCAGGTATTATTGGCAAACAAACTAGATAGATGAGAGTGATGTGATATTAGTATGCTCGAGTTCTAGAAGTTTCTATGGATACCCCACACCCAACTTGCTATTGGTTTAATTCTTGCCTAAAGCTGCTTTGAATGTTGAAGGGTACACCTGATACATCATGTATGATGTATCTTAGTTGCTGATAAGACATACTAAGAAGTGATTGTTTGATCTTTAATAGGAAGGTGGTGGATGGTTATTCCTCCATTCAAATAGAGAATCAGGGAAAATAGTTCTTTTATTTCTTTTGCTTCTATTTATTCTAAAATCTTTTATCAAATGTTATAATAAGTAGTGAAAGATCGTCGTCTTGAATGCCGAGTGAAGAAGAGGTTGGATTTTCTAGGATATAAACTTTTACGATTTTGGTTAATTATAAAATATTACAATATTGATTGTAGCATCCATGAATGTAGTTTAAATGATATGGATAATGACCTCTCATATTATTTAATTTATTGGGACCATTTTGTATAGGTTAATTATGTCTATTTCCACTATTTTTGTGATATGTTATTACAATGGGGAATCCACTTAGGACTGAAACAGATGTCAAATATGTCGGAAACAAAGCATCATTATGCATTTGGATGTACCGATTGATTGCACGTTTGAACAGTTTGGTGATATGATATACTCAAGGACAACCATTGACAAACAAATGTTCAAATTAGTCCTCAATTAATGTAAGTATCCCCTAAAAAGTGGAAATATGTTCCAACCTTTTCCAATATGGGATGACAGTAGTGTGTGTTGTCTCTTGGATTCTTAGAGTCTCTGGATCGTCGGGGCATTAACCTAGCGGCAACGACCTACAAAACAAACAAGGAACCAGCGTGGTGTGCGGCCGCTCTCGATTTTTAATTAGGGTATCCTCGCCCCTCACCCTCTTCCATTTAGCAAACAATCACCCACTTTCCCATAAAAGTGGACCATCCTCCCTCATGCATAAATAAAGGGAAGGAATCGCATGATAAAAGGGGGTGCTTCATTTGCGCATCAAGGCATGTTCTTCCTTTTGGATAACGATGTTATCTGATTCTTTCGCCTCAAGAATCGTTTGATCATCCTAAGGGCGGTTACGTACATGATTTGTGGGAGGATGTGTTTTCAAGCTACGAGGGATCAACCGGGAAATTATTGGCTGACCATCTTCTTAGAGACAGCGGTCATTAGGAAAGGATGTGTCAGGGCGGTAAATCTCACAGGCCCTTCAGCGTGATCGGATGGTCACGGCTAGGGTTCGGCCGGGATTCGGCGGAGTGTAGTTTCGGATCGTGTTCGTGTGAGGATACTTGGAGTGCGGCTTTGTAGGCGAGGGTACTTGGAAAAGGCTTGAAGCTTGGGCTGGCTTATGGGCTTTGATCTGTGCGGAGCCTTCTAAATAGGGGTGTTAGGCCCGGCCATGGTACTTACCGATTATTAATACTTAGAAGTTGAACATGGTTAACCTGATTAGCATGAAGGGGTGAATTATATATTGAAGTTTGTTTAAGTCGACCACAAGTTAATTATGTGGATGGCTATACGGATTTATTGGTTTGAAATTATAATGTTGCGGAATTTGACTATGGTTTCGACTAGTAAGAGGTCCCGGCCTTCGGATGCGATAGATGTGGAGTATATGCAAATGTTGAAGACTAGGAATATGACGAAGCTAATGTTGAATCCGATGAAGATGTTGATGATGAATCTAATGGAGACTTAGATGTGAAAGTTGATGGACATGTATCATCCTTCCAGACTTTCAACCAAGTTTTGGAGAATGAGCAAGGGATATATGTCTCTGCGCATGTAGCATCTTGTGATGTATCAAATAACCATGATGTTGACTTGTCCATCACCTCAATTTGAACATGTTCAAAACTTTGGTAATGCTATTTCAAGTGATTACTGGGCTCCATGGGTCGTACTACTCGAATACTCCAGTGAGAATTTGAGGTGGCCCCGAGTTTTTAATTCGACTTTGATTTGTAGAGGCGCAAAGATTTACTTAATTAAGCACACTAGAGTTTATGGTTGTTGCATCCTTAAAAAAAATTATAGTTTTAAGATGTAAGAAGGCTTAGAAGAATAATCAAATATCCATGGAAGAGTTTGCTTGCCATGCTTGTGAAAGACACTTGTTTATTTGTTATCAACAAATATAAAATACTTGTGTCAATCCTTTCTTGAATCGGGACCATCATCAATTGGACTCAAACTTGGTTACTGCTCATATCAAGGGAATTATTAAGGCACAATTCACATTGTCTGTAGCTGCTATTCAAGCAAGTGTGATAGAGAAATGGGAATAATGAAATCTCATACAAAAAGGCGTTGGATGAAAAGCATAAAGCACTTAGAGCCTGATTATTTGGCTTTTCTCAATCATATCTGGTTTGCCCACATTTGTTCTTGACCTTCGGTAAACAAATCCTAGATGTATTGTAATTTGGAAACTATTTGATAGTAATATGCCAAACACAGAGATATTTCAATGCATTTTCTGGTCATTCAAGCCATTTATTGAAGGGTTTGAACATTGTCGTCCGGAACTGAATATTGATGGTACACATTTGTATGAGAAGTATAAAGACACGTTATTGATTGCTATGGGGTGTGATGGAAATAATTAGTTGTTTCCATTGGCATTTGCTATTATAGAAGGCGAGAATATTAATAGTTGGGGATGGTTCTTGACATGTATAAGAAACAGAGTAACTCAACAAACGGGGATTTGTGTTATATTATTATGGCAGCAATGAGCAATCATCATCTTGGTTGGGCTGCATCATTTGTCTATCACAAGATTTGCATGCGTCATCTTGCAAGCAATTTTATGACCCGCTTCAAAGATAAACTATTGAAGAATTTGGTATGCAGAGCCGCTTTAGCGACGACACAACGCAAATTCAATAGGCATATGGCTATAATTGGGAGAATTAATTCTGAAGCACAACACTGGTTAAAGGCCATCCCTCTTAAGTTATGGGACTTTCACATGATGGAGGTTGAAGATATGGGATAATGAAAACCAACATGTCCGAGATATTTAATAGTGTTCTTAAAGGAGCTCATAACTTACTAATCAACGCAATGGATTCGATTGACCTTTTACGCATGTAATAGTTCTTTGTTCTGAGAGAAAGACGAGTCGCTCCTGATTGGCATCGATGAGCGATGCATCCTTATGTTGATGCTTAGATTAAAGGCTCGTGTGGTTAAAAATTTGGATCATTGAGTATTGTGACACCTTTGAACATAGGGACTTCCTACGTTAAGCGAGGAGTGCCACAAGCATCTAAGCTACTTTTAAGATTTTTTTTTTGACACATGCATATAATAATCCATAAATCATTCATATACATAACTCTTAAACTTGCTCTGAACAAAAATCTATACCACATGCTCACGAAAGCATCCTTAAATAATCAAAATACCTTGTGTAGTAATATTCCCAAAATAAATCTTCCTTTATACATCGACCAAAGCTAGGTTACTTAAATAACTTGAACCTTACAACCTAATATTACAAACAGTCTATTCTACTTATTCAAAATTATTTACAAAACTGATGATAGTCGAAACAAAGAACCTACATAGAAACGGCTTACATTACGTGTTGGCCTTTCTACGATGTGAAGATGTCCCCAGCGCGACTTTTCGCACCTACGGATAAAATTTCGTGCTAAACATGTATAGCTTACGGGAAATAATAACAAAGTGGACAACCACCTAAAGTGATTTCCAACTATATGTAACGAGGATACAAATCATAATACCAACATTCCTTAAATATACAACATCTTCTTTGCTCCAATATTTCATTATTGAAAACTTATATACATATCTGAAATTAATTAACCATTAACATGAACACAAACAATTCTGGTTAACCATCACACATCTCATATACAGATTTTCTTGCATGATCAGTTGTAGTGGATAGTGGGAACACACAGAAGTACTCGTCGATGGAGGTTCTCATTCAAAGAATGACCAGCGGTATGAGCAGAGAGAACCCTATGAGCAATTTGCGACCAGAATCCCGACTACCTGGTCGTTGGCTTGCATTACGGTATATGTATTAACTACAGTCATTTATCATATTAAGGACAGATCTGCCATATTTCCAGTTGATGAGTATGATTGTCACATATAATTCATGCATATACAGAATCATTTCACCTTAGCTACATATTATTTCAATATCATATGGCATTTGAACCAAAACAATTATTTCATGCATAATCCATATACTCTGTACTATTAACCAACCTTACAATAAAGCATATATAATCGGGGTAAATACTTTAAAATTTTTATGCTTATCAGGTTCATATATACCTATACCTTGTGGTTTCATAATATTCCTTTCTCCCATAGGAGTACTTTTGGTTCAAGGTCTCTTCCCTAAACCTATCTTGGCTATGGGTCCCTAATTTTCATCCTCAACTGGAATCATCCAATTTTAAGGTCACGTAGGCCGTGTATATTGGAACAAAAGCTCTGACAACCCAGAAATTTTCCCGTTTTCGACTCTGTTTTGGTCCATCTCTAAAACACCAAAATTACTGCTCTTTATGGACTGATTTAGGTCTCTATTTCTTCTAGACATTTTCAGTCATGAGTCTTATGCACCATTTCAAATTGGAATCATCCAATTTAGAGATATGTAGACCAAGTTATGGCCAAAACAAAAACACGACACAACTTAGAAATTTTCCTGTTTTCGACTCTATTTTGGTCCATCTCTGAAACACCAAAATTACTGCTCTTTCTGGACTGATTTAGGTCTTTGTTTCTTCCAGAAATTTTCATCCATGAGTCTTACGCACCATCTCAAATTTGAATCATCCAATTTAGAGATATGTAGGCCAACTTATGGCCAAAAAAAAGCTTTTAGAAAAGCTTTTGACAACAAATACCTTAAAGCCTATGCATCTTTCTTTTTTTCACTTCTTCGTCTTTAACCATAACCACTTCCAAAACAACCCAAAGTACCATCAAAACAACCTCAAATCAACCAAAAATCAAAGACACGAAGAGTTAGGGTTTTTCCTAACACCAACATAGACAAAGAATGAGTTATGATAGTTTCATAACCTTGTTTTCTTGAAATCTTTTACCTAGCTTCCCTTTTTTCTTTACTTCTTCCTTCATTCTCACTTGAGCATGGAGAAACCCCAAGAAATGACTTCTTCTTCTCCCCACCGGAATGCCCTAGGTTTCTTTCCAAAGCCAAAATGAGGAACTTCTCTTCTAAAGGCAAGTTGTTGCCTTAATGAATTTGGCTCATATTTTGCCCTTGCATTTAAGTCCTTCAATTCCCTTCAATTTTCAAACCAAATTATCAAAATTCTAACATGGCATAACATCATTTAACTTAATGTCTCTTAAGTCCTTAAGTTGATAATTTGCCACTTATCATTTGTACTTCTTTAAAAATTATGATTATATCATTTTTCACTCTTAGCAATATTAATTTTTGAAAATGCAAATTTGACTTATATTATCTCATAACATGTCATAAAACTATTAGGGTATAATTAAAGTTATTTACAATTGTTCTTTACGATCACATCGAGGGCGATTTCTCAGAAGTCAAGAGTGGTCGAACATAGCGCCTCCCAACTATATGACGAAATGCACATGTAGTAACACTGATATATAGTTCCATGTAGCCATATCATACATTTGTAAAACCGAATTAGAATTTGATTGCTTTTAGAAAATGGTAAAGCGTAAATTCTTGCTAGAAATTGAAAGTTTAAAACTAGAATTTTCTATATTTGGATGATGAAACGGACTTCACCGGTGGATTCATCTCCACGAAATGAATTCGTAGAAGAATTTTGTTAAATTCCGAGACAATCGGATTTTCATGATTTTCGGGGCGTCGAGTTCCTGGTGGACCCTAAAAACGGGAATTTTTAGAATAAAAAAAAATATCGAAAGTGGAAAATAAATTAAGTAAATTTCATTTAAAATAAATTGAACTTGAACCGGGACAAAATAAATAGTTTCGGGGCATAAACGGATCTGGACAAGTCATGGAGATATGGTGCGATGTGGGCCAAGTCTTTAAGATTTAAGTTAAGTAGAAAAAAAAATCATATTGGAGGGGGGAGAACTAATTTTTGCTGCTGGAGAGAAAAATACTAGAGAGAGAGAGGAAGAGGTCGACCTCTGCAGGATCACGGAGATCGGTTGGTCGGAGTCGTCGGGCAAGGCAGAAAGTTCATCTACTCGACGTGGGCTACGCGTGGGTACTAAAAACACGGGATTTTACCAAGGATTTAAGCAAGGAGTTTGAGAAATCAAAAGTTTCGGGTTTAAGAAGTGTCCACGGGACTTCCTAGAGCTTAACTACGCTCAGGGAATTTAGATATTCTTCATACTTTGGTTTATTTTTACGCTCTGGGAGTGACAGTTGTGTTTTTCCTAAGGGGCTGTTTAGTTGGGTTTTCTATCCTAAAGGGTTGTTTGGCAGTGTTTTTGCCCTAAGGGGTTGTTTGGCAAAAATTTTTGGTTGTGGGAATGTTGCCTTATTTTGGCCCTATGAAACGTCCAGATTTTGGGACTTAATTTCGGTTGGGATGAATGGGGAATTTAGACTAGTTTTCTTCATGGAAATTATAACTGCATCTATAAAATTGATATAGGTTTTTAAATAACCCAAATTGGACCTCTATAGCTCAAGTTATAGTCCATTTTCCGGGATTACCACAGGCTACCCTGTTTTGACACTATACACTATCTAGATTTTGGGTTAGGAAAAAGAGGGAATTTAGACTAGTGTTCTTCATGGAAATTATAGCTATATCTGTGAACTTGATGTAGGCTTTTTAATCACCCAATTTGGACCTCTATCTCTAGAGTTATGGTCCATTTCCCTGGACTGCTATAACTTAGGTTGTTTAATGGTTTGTGTCCAAATTTTAGGATTGTTAGGGGACTAGTTTCTGAACTGAGTTCGGAACTATCCTGTGGTTTGTTATGGCTTGTTGTGTGGAATGTTTTATGGGCAATCTCTGTACAACTGGTCTTAGAGGATCAATTTGGCATTGCTGAGTTTGAATGACATGTAATTATTGGTGATTGGAGGTCAATATGTGTGTCCTAATGTATTGACATGTGATGAGTTTTTGTATGGATAAGGCCATTGCATGGCTTGTTTGTAGGCTATTTATGGACATGTTATGTCACAATTTGGCCTAGAGGATAATGTATGTCATTGCATGATTGGTGATGACTTGTTGATGCTGACATATGTGTGTGAAAATATATTGACATGAAATGTTTAATCGTTTGGAAATTTTATGTCGATTGATATAATTGTCCATGGTACATGGTGAAGTTTATGATTTTAGCATTGTCCATGTAGCATTCATTATGCATGTGGCATGATATAACATCTGATAGCGTATTACATTATATCACCGGGACACTCCATTAAATGGGTGAGTGCATGGTTATAATCAACAGCTAAACGTTTGGTGTTTGATTGGGGTTGGCTGACAGATGGAATAGCGTGGCAGTGCGCACGGTTGTATAAATAAAAATGAAAACATGTGTCGGGTAATAGCAAGCAAGGATATATACCTCCTCAGGTGAAAGGCGATATTTTGGTTATACATGTGTCCGATGGTGAAAGCCATGAAAGTGTAGGAAGGCTTGTAAAAAAAAATTTGCTACCTGAGGCACATGGTTTTAATATAAATGATCATTGAAAAGAGGTGTAACATCCAAAAAGATTTTGATTTAAAACAAAATGAATTTGTTTTGTAAAATGATCATTGGATGTAATCGAGAAATGATGGATTTTACACATCCACGCGCATGGGCTTTGGCATTGTGATAGGGTGGTAGGACTCGGGTGTGATGGAAGTCGGTAAGGACTCGGGGCATGGTACATGGTCGAGCTCTCATCTCATCTCATGACATGTAGAATTCCAACCTAGGATTGTATAATCTTATTTGGAATGTGTGAATTATGGAACATGACCATTGCATGTGCAATTAGGTGGGAGTAGCCCTTGTAGGAAGTTTACTCTCTTGGGCATGGCTCATCTATGTAAGAGAAGCATTTTAGGTCTTGGGACAAACCTTTGGGTGGACTGACGCTCATTCGATACGTAATTGTGAAGAGGCTAGACATGTGGCCTTTATTACAGGTTTATGTAGGCTCTTTAGTGTCTTGTTCTAATGTGTATTATTTTAAGAGTGTTGTAATTAAACTCTTATATGAATTGTTTAAATATAATTTGTATGTTTTAAATGAACATGGATAAATGGACCCTGTGTGGTCATTCTTTACTCATAAGTGGACCCGGTGAGGTCAGTGTATTATATTGGGCCTCGAATGGGCCATGTTACTATGTTTTCTACAGGTTAGATTTTGGATAGAGCTCCTCGTACAAAGGAGACTCTATCCGATTTTTTGTTAAAATTATGGATCCCGGTAAATGGGACATAATAGTACAGTATCAAATCACCCGATATCCATGAGTTTTTCGTAGGTTGAAGGTTGGTCAATGGACCCCGGGTTTTAGGGCGTCACAATAGTAGCATGTCATCATGGATATGGTAGTTCCATTATTTGTTGAGGCTACTACACTACGCGATTCGTCTTGTGATACTTAAGACGTGTTTCATCCATAATTGATAAAGATGAGTGACACTCTTTATGATGGTCCCTCTGATTGTACCTCCCAAGTCGATGGCATAGTCGGTAGATGTCCTAAATTAGCGGTTGCATAATGAAAATGGGCGTTAGGGAGAAACAATAGGTCTGATGTGGTCTTGTAATAATAGAAATCAAGTTCAGTGAAAGATGTGCACTAACTCTATTTTTTTCCTTTTTTTGTATGGCAATTTGCCTGTCATGTTTGTAGTTGCTTTGTATACGACTTATGTACGAATGTGTATATCTTGGATTATAAAATACTTGTGTACCTTATGTAAGTAAATGATACATCATTTTATCTACGTAGTTTTATTTCATTACTTGTAGTAATTAGTTATTTCATTCATGACTATGATACTAGTATCTCGATGTTTTTAATAATTATCTGAGATAGTGTTATACCCGGTACAAATATGGCATTCGAGTGCTTCATAATGTGATCCTTCATATCCATCTATATTGGTGTTATGCAGGATAGACCTGCGGTCGCCCCTTAGTAGATATGGAAGAGGTATGTATTTTATTAAATATTAAGTACTATTACATATTGTAACATGTAATTCATGTATAATCAATTATAAAATTGGTTTTTTCTTTACTTGTAGTTCTGAGTACTCGCCCTCGCCGTGAATGAAAGCCTTCATCAGTATGTAGAGGATGGATCCACGTATTCGTCCATACGTGATCCGCACGGGATTCTATGGTATATACCACTTGGGCTACATCATGATCGATTGGCTACTTATCACTTGTCTCGTTGAGGGTGCGGCGACCCCAGAAGACACACACGTTCATGTACCCGTCGAAGATAGCGATCACGTTACACGATGTTGCTATCGTCGCGGGCTCGAATCGAGGACCGATCCGCGGGACCATGTGTTTCCAATGTGGTGGAGTTGTGTGGGGAGGCGCCGTGTCACCCCACCCGAGAAGAATGCTCTCAGAGGATCCTCTGACATATAATAGTGTTTATGAAGCAGAAGAAGTTATCCACCACAAACTTGGCGAGATGAGGTCACTTTGAAATTAGATCTGCGTGGTTTCATCTTAGCGTTGATGGGATCTATTTGTTTGTGAACAAGGGTGCATGTGTGCATCGTGCTTTCTCCCATTACTATGGATTTGTGGCCTTGAGGCTTTGCTTCTTATAGTTAGAGATTGGTGCATTAATGCTTGGTACATATCAGGGGTATGCCGAGACCGACTTGGATCATCGTGGTATTAGTGGTTTGTATTACACTATTACAAGTATCCATTACTTTGTTACAGCCATACATTCTGTGCACAACATCATTAGTTTGCTTACTTTTTGTTTATTTTTTATTCAGCTTTGGTCTTGGGAGAGACTTTGCGTGGTGACAGATTTTGGGCAACAATAACATATTTCCCAGCACCTCACATCGCTCGTTCCTTACGATGGCGATATCGATGTCATACGATGGAGACATGGCTTAGAGCATCTCTCTGATGAAACTACCTGCTCAGCGGAATGACCCTTCCATTAGGGTGTAAGTGGAGAGTACCTTTAACATGGGTGCATAACCCATATGATGTACTCCTTTTATACCGAGATTAGCTAGATGCACAGACTCTTGACCAAGTAATGATATATGTAAAAGTATATGGTTCTATAGTAATTTCATTCATATGCAGCCTTATGTTGTGTCAAATTCTGTAAATATGTGGGTTTTATGGCGGTCATACTTGGAGATTTGGTTATTAGCTCACAGGATATCTACTTATCGTTAGATACTCTTGGGCGATGTCATAACTTATGTGTTTTAGGACTGTTGAGTGGCATCGTCCAGAGTGAGTCTTGCACCAATTTGGCTATAACAGGAGATACCTCCATCATGCTCTTATGAGCAACAACTACATAGAGTGGATGCACGTGGATGAACTCATAGAGAATGGGCGGCGCTATAATGCTTCATACATTTGCCTTATGGAATACGGCCGGGCATGATCATCACTACACCTCTATAGTGGGTATTATGGACTTCATGATCCATATATATATCTGATAAGTATCGTCATATTACACAATGTTTTATGACACCACCACTTCATAGGGATGATATGAGGTTCCATACTACAGCCGGTACTACTCAGGTTTTGGTAAGTTATAGTCTTGTGTTTCTAAAGTGTTTTTCAAATTTCAATCAAAAGATTAGGTATTTATAATTGTTTGGTTGGTTCTTTTAGATCTCTATCATGGCTGACATAGCTAGTCGCTTGCATGGGGCTACCACCGATTTGGTGTCTGAGCTTGCATCCTTATCCCGGCCCAGACAGTGTTACTTGGTGAAAGAACCTTTGCTGTCCTTGGAGCTACGATCGGGAGACATCCTTCATAGACCATCATTTAGACCTTGATTGTCATCCACTCTGGTCGCATCTGGCCCATTCAAGGTAGTGGTGGGGAGGTTGATCGGCTAGGTCGTGGTCGAGATGGTGGGCGAGGTCATGGTCGAGATGGTGGGCGAGGTTGTGGTCAAGATGGTGAGGGAGGTTGTGGTGAGATGGTGAGGAGGATTGTGATACACTGGCTTGACATTGCCTACTTCAATACCCCAGTGTTTACCGTCACGATACTTCCATACTTCCCCATACTTACCCATCACCTAATACTCTTATACCCCCACAGACTTACACATCACCTTCCATACCCCTAGACACTTACACATCTTTACCACCTCCAGTGTCTCCAGAGCCAGCCTCCATGGCAGTAGATATCACCTTATCATCACGCCCTTTATCATCCCCTTCATCGCCTCCTATTGATGAGACCATGGTTGACCTTGTATCAAAGTTGGGTGCATTTCCAAATAGGCGACCTCGTGCTCCATGTATACACTGAGTATTTCATCCATCAGCTCCCTTAGCTCCACTGGCTCCATTAGCTCAGTTGAGATTACACGGGACCACATAGATCGTTAATTTGTATGTATTCTGGGCATGGGTACAAGAAATATAAAGACTCTTGTGGGACTCAATGATATATGTTGTTATTTGTATACATTTTTATATATTTGCATTTTAAAATGATAATATACACGACTAATTTTCTTTGTTAATTATCTGAAATAAAACTCACAAATATTTTAAAATAAAAAACTTGTAGGTTTATTTGGGATTTAAGGCTACTTTGTATGTGTTTGTTGTGAAAATTTAAAAATATTTACAAATATGTGTTCGAATCCATTACAAGATGTTGTAATTTATCTAATAGTAAATATTTTCGTTTCAATAATTTTTAAATAAGTTGATGTATCCATTACTTGATGTAATTTATCCAATAGTAAGTATTTTCGTTTCAATAATTTTTAAATAAGTTGATATATCCATTACTTGATATAATTTATCTAATAGTAAATATTTCGTTTCAATAATTTTTTAAATAAGTTGATGTCTGAAAAGAATATTAATAATTTTGGGAATTAAATTACATCTTATACCTTTATCGTGGGTAAATTACATTATATCTTTGCTGTCAGCTGACAAGCATGATTAGTTGATAAAGATAAATGTCATTGTCTGCGGCAAATAGGAGTTAGGGAAGGGGGAGAAGTAGGGAAGAAAGGTTGGGGAGATTATTAATGCGACAATGCCCGCCCCATGAAATCGCTCAAACGATAAAGACCAGTGTAAATAAACGAGGTGAAGTCGTTGTTATGGACAGCGGCAATTGAAGCTTCAAAAAATTATTACCTTGTTGTATCCCACGTGGCCCAAACGTGCTACTTTGGACAATACTTTTAAACTAAAACTAATTTCATAATTTTTTTTTAAAAAAAAACTCTATTTCAATCCAAAATTCTTAAAAAGGATCATGACAAGCATCACTCCACCAACCCAGAGCATCTCTATTCCTAGACGATAAATCACTGACAATGTGCTCATTTACCAAGAAGTTCTCCATACTATGCGAAGCCAAAGAAGGGGAAAAGGTATTATGTTAATTAAAGTCGATCTGGAAAAAGCCTATGATCGAATTTCTTTGGATTTCATTGAAGACCTGCTTAGAGTTGGGCTCGGACTCTCGGTCAGTAAATATTATGGTCTGTCAGAACGTGAAGAATGACCATATGTTGTTGGAATCGAGAAAACCACAGTTTGTTTAAATGTCGTGAGAGGAATGTCAGACAAGGGGACCAGTGACACATATCTTTGTGCATGCATGGAAAGAATTTGGGACACGCTATAAATGAAGTCGTATGACAAGGTGAAATTTAGAAACACTTCCCTTTCAAGACATGGCCCAAAACTCTCCCGTTTATTTTTCTTGATGACCTCATCTCATTGTGAGGTGGACCCAAATGCCCGTTATCTGGATTGTATTAACATGTTTTTATTGCCATTTCAGGCGCATCCAGTTTACAAAAAGTCACATCAGATTTCTCGGGGGTGGGCGAAGTGTGGCTGAATATCGAGCATGTACGGAATACCGGTGGTTTACCAAACTTGGCGGATATTTGGAATCTTGAATTATGGGACGTGTGAATAGGGTCTCTTTCGGTATGTTCTAGGCAGGTATAAATGGAAGGTTGGAAGGTTGAAGAATTCAAGACCCTCACTTTTAGGCACGGTAGGACGGTGTTAACACGAGGCGGAGTGTAACTTCAGCTCAATATCTGAGATGCATTCGACTTTCCTGCCAACTAGTCTCTTCCATGCTGATGATAAAAAAGTCAGAAATTTCATTTGGGGAGGGACACAGGACAAAAGCCGGATTCACTTAGTAAAATGGGACACCCTTATCCGAAGCAAACAAACATGTGGCCTTGGAATATGAGGCATGAAACAGGTCAATTTAGCCTTTATGGCAAAGTTGGGGTGGCGGATCCTCACACGCCAAGATGACTTTTGGGTCAAGATTCTTTTGTCCAATATGTAAAACTAAGGGTGACGTTGGAAAAATTCTCCAAAAGAAAGGGTGTGTCTAACGCTTGGAGAGGAGTGATAGTTGTGATAGAGTTTGTTTTATGAATTAGTTGTTAATTGAAAAAGTCTATAAAACATTCTTCATATGGGACGTCCATATAGAATGAGGGGTCCTAGGATATAGGAATTAGTGTTAGTAGGGGATCACGTTTGTTAGTAGTGAGATTAAGTGTTTGTTAGTAGGAGTCGAGTTTATTTGGGATTTATTATTTGGTTTATTTAAGCGTGTTGAGGAATGAAAAGTGGAGATTTTGCATTAAGCAAGTTTCACGGTTTTAAATTCTTTTCCCTAAAGAGAAC
Source organism: Tetrastigma voinierianum (assembly GCA_016808115.1). NCBI lineage: Eukaryota > Viridiplantae > Streptophyta > Magnoliopsida > Vitales > Vitaceae > Tetrastigma > Tetrastigma voinierianum. The sequence goes on from JAEQBH010001016.1 coordinate 371,282, forward strand.
AAAATTATATTTGAGCTTTGACTGGGACCTATCATTGGTATCGGGCTCGTATGTCACTTGACGGAAAGAATGAAAATGCGGAGTCTAGCTTTGGGAGACCTCCAAAATAAATTTGATCGAATGGAGCGGGGTAGGTGATAAACCGAAAAATTATTGCTATTAGTCGGGATGTCGGACGAAGAAGCCTGATTACAAGGCATGAGACTTCCTTAGGCAGCCCAAGCGCTGGCCCGCCTGATCATCGAATTGAAGCTGGGGATCGAAACGAGGGGGAAGGCGACCGATGTTCACTTCTAAACTGGCAAAGCTTAAGTTCCCGAGGTATTCTGGAGATGATCCAACATAGTGGTTTACACGAGTAGGTCAGTTTTTCGAATACCAAAATACCTCGGAAACATATAAAGTGTCTTTGGCATCCTTTCATTTGGAAGGCGAGGTGAACCAATGGTGGCAATGGTTACGTCGGGCATATCATGAGGAAGGGAATGTTGTCACTTGGGGTATTTTTGTCGAAGAATTATGGTCTCGTTTTGGTCTTACTGATTGTGAGGACTTTGATGAAGCATTATCAAAAGTGTGAGCAAAAAAGGCTCCCAACCTTGAGATTATCGAGTTTGAGAGGTTGGGGCGAGAAGGTTAGTGGATGGACCCAAAGCTCTTGTAAGGAGTACATTTATGGGGGGGATTGGGCAGGAAGTTGCGGAAAGGATCTGGGATGTTTAAGCCCAAAAATTGAAGAAGGCCATTAGTTTTGCTAGGATGAAGGATGATCATTTGAGTCAGCAAAAGAAGACTGTACTCATGTCTAGCACCATAAATTCGTCTTCGACCATGAAGCGACTCAGTTGGGAAGAGATGCAGAAACGACGAACTCAAGGCTTGTGCTTTAATTGCGATGAGAAATTCACTCCAGGGACATAAATGTAAAGGTCCACAACTATTAGTGTGTTGGATGGGTAGGCGAGAGGATCGAGGAAATTGATCTGGAGTGTCGGAGATTACATAACATATTCCGCAACTTAAACCTTGAGGACAAGGTTTCTCTTCGCGGAGAATTAATGATAGAGTTTGTTTTATGAATTAGTTGTTAATTGAAAAAGTCAATAAAACATTCTTCATATGGGACGTCCATATGAATGAGGGTCTTTAGGATATGGGAATTAGTGTTGCTTCAGTAGGGGATCACGTTTGTTAGTAGTGGGGTCATGTTTGTTAGTAGAGGAGTCAAGTTTATTTGGGATTTATTATTTGGTTTATTTAAACGTATTGTAAGGAATGAAAAGTAGGAGATTTTTGCATTAAGCAAGTTTACGGTTTTTTGTTCTTTTCACCAAAAGAGAAACAGAGAAGTATAATGTTGAGGCTTTAGCTAGGACCTATCAAGTTGCTACTCATCTTCTAAAAACGGGGCTAACAACTAGAATTTTTAATGGTGAGGACACACTGTTTTGGCGTGACAAATAGTTAGGGGATCTTCCCCTTTTAAATTATTATTGGATGCCGGAAGTTGGATGGCGATGGAGCTCTCTTCGAGGAATACTCCCATCGGAGCTACTGAGCAAAATCACGAACGTCATACTCCGGCAAGATGGCGAGGAAGGATGACATATGTTGGGGGCTAGCAGAGTTCCGATTTGCTTCTCTATTCCTCATCTTAGTCTGTTGAACCACCCCTTCACGATAAGGAGATGATATATGAGTCCCGATTTGAAACTTAAAGTCCTAGGAAGATCGCCAATTCTTATGGTTTGTGTACCATGGAAAAATCTTAACGAACGTGGAGAGAATAATACTTTGTACCTTGGAAAGAAACTTTTGCAACCTGTTTATGGTTGATGTGGAAATGGAGAATGAACGATGTTTTCAACGAGGGCCGAGGAAAGCTTAGCGAGGAAATCCCAACTGATACAACACTACACATCTGAGTTTCTGCCTTTCTTGAAGTAGGGATAAGCGGTTGCAAGGAGAAGGATCTTTGAGGACGGTATCAGGTAGGATGGACCCTCCACCCCTAGGATGGCTGAAACTCAATGTGGATGGTAGTGTAGATGATAGGGGGGCTTGTAGGGCAGAATTAGTCCTTTGTGATTTGTGGGCAACTAGGTGCAAGGGAGGTTTTTGAAACATTTAGGGAATCCACGATGGAGGAGGTGAAACGTGGGGCTTGTTATGGCTCAGAATGGCTTGGGACTTAGGTGCTTTCGACAACTCTTGTTGAGTGATTCCTTGGGAGTTTTAAATTGGGTGACTGGGAAAGATGGATAGCTCCCATGGCAATATAGGGTTTGAATGCAGAAATTTATGTGTAAGATACTAGAAGGTGATGCACACTCAGATATTCAAAGAATGCACTATGGAGAATCAAAGCGATGGAGCTAGCACTCCGCTACAAAGTCTGAGACTGATTCTGAAACGTGATGCGAAAGGGTCCCTAGAGCCTAGGAGATTAACAGAGTAATCTTTGTTTTTTTTTTTTTTTTTGGAGTGTCTCACTCTCCCAGGTGTACAAAAATATATTTATATATATATATATATATATATATATATATATATATATATACTCTCTTTCTATATATATATATATATATATATATATATATATATATATGTTAATATTAATAACTTTCCCAATGCTCATATATATGTCCTCGTTGGCGCTCGATGAAATTTACCTTCATGGCATCTTCCATCTTCAATAAGATTGTCATTCTAGGTTAGTTAATAAATTATTCAGATAATATATATCCTCCATTCTTTTTCAAGAATTTTTTTTAAATATTGGGTTAATAAGATCTATCAGACCCTAATTAATTATGTCATAATTAGTCCCTTTGAAAATATTGTGACGCCCCAAATCCCAAGGTGTCTCATTGACTACCATCAACCTGCGGAAAACTGTGTGTCTCATATCATGAGATTCATACATGAGTAAAAATGGCCACCTTGACCTACACATCATACTCACCAAAATATCATCAACTAGATTACCATAGTTTTAAAGAGTTATTACATCACTCTTAATACGAGCATATATTAAAATTAAGAATTAGTATATTTTACAATGTATCTACCAAAGCCACATCTTTGGCTTTCTTCTCAAACGGCCTCTAATAGTGTCATCTTCTGAACACTCCCTGTACTTGAAATAATTTTCCCTCGACAGGGTGAGCAATGCTTGATATTGGAATTATCCTACATAGGTTACTCCGCTGGTACAAGTAATGGCAACCAAACACATTCAAGCAAATGCATGGTTCTACTTGAATGTCTATATGCCCAATTCCATATCTCGAGTCCTCACCAACTCCCTCACACATGCCTAAGCCATAAGCCATGTATGAAAATCATTTTTTTCAAAACAAAAATATTTGTTTTAATTGAAGGTTTCCCTAGATATAAATACATTGGACAATCCTCAGGGTAGATTTGTTGAAGTAACTCTCCAAGCGATTCCTTAAGGTCCCTCCGATGTGAATTGTTGGACAATCTTCCTAATACAATTTTCGGACAATTTCGATAAAGTATTATTTTAATAATTTTACAAATTAATTCATCGTTTGGACAACCCTCCGATTTTATTTGTCATGCACTCACACCTACCTTCTAGGGTGCCCCGGTGCATATGAAATGCATTATGCCATTTCCAACAATTCATGTTAATATATATAAAACATGCATATACTAACGAAATTGACTCACAACATCATGTTATTCAATTCATAGCAATAACATCAAAATTAGCTCACATGGGCTAATTAACAATTTAAGCAAATTCACATGGACGTTTTCGGTCCAACACACAAATCGGGACTGTTTTTAACGGTCTTAAACACATTGCGTGGGCTGTCCATGGACAGCCCCTTCATTAACCTCGGTTCCACTTCTTTGGAACCTAAATCCATGGCCATTTCGGGCCTCATAACACCCAAATCATTAACAAGGCTCTTAGTCAAAGAATAAACCAAGTAGGAGAAGACCCCTACCTCCCGGAGTTATCGAAACTCCACAAAACCGGTACCCACGCGTAGCCCTTGCAGCGTAGACCAACTTTGCTTCTTGCCCGTCAGAGTTTGCCGGACCTATCGCCGGAAAATCTAGAGAGAAGGTAGACACTCTCTCTCTAAAATCTCTCCCTCACGGTTTGCTCTTTCTCTTTCTTCCTTTCCTCCCAAACTGGTTTGGGAGAAGATAGTGGTCAATTTGGTGTCTTCTCACTTACCAAGTGTCACTTTCTTATTGGTCATTTGGATTTGCATGTCGTATCCACCCTGTAGTTTTTCACCCCACTCACATGTTGCCACATGTCTCTCATGGGTCCCATTTGAGCTCATGTTTGACTCATTATGCTCATGACACGTGGCACCTCTTGAGCCACTCAAAATGTGCTAATTTCGACTATCTCTAAATTCGACGATTCGACGTAATAGCTAGATTTCGCGAGACGATTCCAACGGTGAAGTCTGTTTCGTCATCCGAGATCTAGAAAAATTCATGATTTTGACTAAAATTACAATTTTACCCTTTTTCAGAAAATTAAAATTTTCTCGGGTTTTACATTCTTCCCCTCTTAAAAGAATTTCGTCTCGAAATTAAAATGCGATCCACAACAATCACATGCGTATGCAAGTGCCTTATGCGTACATGTAAACTATTCATTTAAGTATTAAGCGGTAAACCCGTGCCTTTATCCACTAAGCGAAGGGATGGGTGGCTCGCATCATTCTCGCGCGACCACGTTGACTCCTCCACTCCCACGGTCTTTGTCGCCAGCACCCTCTCGCTAGCCTGTGATCTTGCTTTGCAAACGATCAGGTATCCATATTGCATCACGGTCCTCCTCGAGAAGGTCTCATGCGTATCGACCTCAACAATCTCTCCCAAATCCACTACATGTGCCGATCCCGGGAGGTGCATTCCCGAGTATGGAGACGTGAAATACCTCATGGACACCTAACATGCTGGGCGGTAAAGCTAACTGGTACGCTACAGTGTCTACCCCTCTTAAGTATCTCGAAGGGTCCGATGAACCCTGATACTCCTCACACATTTAACCTCGACCAATTCTCTTGCGCATCACCTTCAAGAAGACGTGATCTCCAACCTCAACTCTAAGGGCCGACGTCAGACATCAAAGATAGCTCTTCCGCCGCTTCCGGAGCCGCGAGAAGATGTCGTCAGATCAAGTTCACCTTCTCGATGGTGTTCCTGAATCATATCGTATCCGCTGATGGAGCCTTCCCACCCTATCCAACATATCTGATTCGCATTGCCTCCCATACAATGTCTCATATGGTGCCACTGTGATACTCGCTGATAACCATTGTCAGAAAAATTCCATTAAGTATGCGCTCTTCCCAGCCTAAATTGTGGATCCAGACGCATGCTCGCAGCATGTCCTCCAACACCTATATGGTCCTCTAACCCCGACCATCTATCTCAGCGGTGTCAGACTATGGTCACCATGTTCCCATATCCTCGAAGCTTTTCCAAAGCTGTCGTGAACCCTCGGGCCCTATCCGACACTATCGATAATCGGTACTCATGTACCGAACGATCTCCTCAAATATACAACCGCAAAATTCCTCCAATAAAGGTCATCCGCACGGCCAGAAATGTGTCGACTTCGCGGAGTCGATCTACTATCACCCACACACCGCGTCATGCCTCCGCTGGCGCCCGCGGGCGCTGGTCACAAAATCCATCAGGATGTGCTCCCACTTCCACTCACCCACCTCCAATGGTCAAGTAACCCGCTGGGCTTCGTAAGCTCAACCTTAACTCGATGACACATGAGACACCGTCAACAAAGTCCCCACGATCTCTTCCTCCTCCCAAGAAGATCGGGCGACGAAGATCCCGGTACATCTTCGTGCCACCTAGATTTACAAAGAACTCCAGAGCAAGTGAAACTCCCTAAGGATCTCTCTCCTCTCTCAAATCGATCAACTTAGGAACCACTACCCGTCCTCTATATCGAAAACCACCATCCACGTGGCTGGTCCAAAATTTCTCACACTGCACCTAACTATACCCGCTCCCGATCGACACTATCTCCTCGTCCTATCCCGTGGACTGACCACCGCTTCAACAGAGACTGGGGTAGCCATTTAAACTCCCCCAACTGCACTCGAGCCTACCTGGGCCGCACTATAGCCCAAAGTTGTCCCACGCCCGAGCATCCACCATTCCCGGAAGCCATACTAGCCAATGCTCCCTCGGCTTCGATTGGCGATCGCCACTTCACATTCGCTCTACCAGGTGTAATGCAAAGTGAAGTCATAATCCCCAGAACTCCATCCATCCGCTTGCCTCATATCAGGTCCCACGCATGAAAATATACTTCAGACCTTTATGGTCTGAGCACACCTCAAACTGTTCGCCATATAAATAGTGGCGCTAAATCTTCAAGGCGAAGACTACGCTACCAACTCCATATCGCGTGTAGTAATTTCGCTTCCGACTTAACCGACAGAACTATAAGCTACCACTCTCCCGTGCACGCATCAAACACATCATAGTCCAAATTTTCTCGAGGCATCACAAGACAATCGTACCCTCACATCTCTAGACTATCAGATAAGAGTTGAAAATAAAGCCTTCAACTCCCTGAAATGCCTCCTCGCATCGGTCATCCCAATCAAACTTGACCTCCTTCCAAGTCAATCTAGTCATAGGTGCTGCTAATTGGGAGAAATCCTCAATGAATCTCCTATAGTAGCCGGCCAATCAAAAGAAACTACGTATCTCAAAGACTGACTTTGGCCTCTCCCAACTCATCACTCGCCGACCTCTCTCGGGTCCATTGGACACACCTAAAGTCACACCACGTCCTAAAATCTCACTTCACCAAGCCAAACTCACACTTATCGAATTTAGCGTACAAATACGGTCTCTCAAGAATCAGAAATATCCTCAAGTGATCCTCATGCTCCCTTTCTAACTGGGAGTAGATCAAATGTCATCCACGAAGACCACGACAAATCGATCCAAATAGTAATGGAATAATCTGGCGCATTAGGTCCATGAATGCCAGCCGGCGTGTTCACAATCCAAAGGGCATCACCGTAAACTCAAAGTGCCCATAACGCGCCCTAAATGTCAGCCTTAGGGATATCCGTCTCCCAACCCCAATGATGGTAACCAAGGCGAACGCCTATTCGTTGAGTAGACTCAAGGCCCTCTTGTAACCGATCAAACAAGTCATCAATCCGAAATCCGTACAAATTCCCGATCGTGAACCCCGTTCAACTGGTCTCTGTAATCAATGCACAATCAAAGGTTCTGGTCTCTTCTTCTTCGCAAATGTAACTGTGAAATATCTACGGTGAGGGTGTCGCCATCGAGCCTCACCAAGAGTCTTGTTAACTCGGACTCGAGTTCCTACAACTCAACTCGGTGCCATCCTACAAAGTGAGTCATAGAGATGGGCAGTACCGTAGGTGCAACTCGACACCGAAGTCTACAACCTCTATGTGAGGCAACCCTGCAGCTCATTCGAAAACGTCCTCATACTCACAAACTACCAAAGGTGAGATCCAGTCCGACCTTACTGCCCCCTTCAGGTGCGCTTTGCTAGCCAACTCGCTAACTGTCCATGACACCTGGACTCGTACACCATATGGGGCAAAATATCATGCTTGTCCCCCTGAAATACAACACGAAAATATCCCGCAGCGACAACCTCCTACACTCACAATCGATGACGACTCTGTAAGCTGTTAGCCAATCCATCCCCAGGATGACGTCAAACTCTGACATGTCCATGACCCTCAGGTCCACTGTGAGAAGAATCCCAGAGATCTCTAGCTCGCAACGTTTACATATCATCCTTATTCTCACCCTAGTCCCTAGGGGAGAACTCACATATAAGGGCTCCTCCAAGGCCTCAACCTCTAAGCCTAACTCTATCACAAATGATGCTAGAATGCAATGAATGCGGGCACCATAATCAAATAACACTCGCCCACAGCGATAGCAAAACGCACCGTATGACTAGCCAGCTCGCAGCCTGCAAGTGATATGATGGCGACATGCCCCTCGAACCCCGACGTCCTCGCCACCAGGCCTCGTCCCTACCTCACCCTACGACCTATCCCCTCTCTAGCCTCGCCTGTAACCCGAGGTGCCCGTGCGCCCCCCGAGACTAATACCCGGGCTTCTTCGACCCATACTAGGGGGTGGGAGGAATATACTCGATCCGCTCATTCTAATCGCCGACCGAGACTATGTCGTCCTCGAAACCCTGGGATCCCCTGCCTCCTGGGCAATCCTCCCCATATGTCCGGCCGGCAATGGTAAAGACACCATCCGCCCACCCGATCGGGGCAACCCTCAGCCCGGCCCCCGGCCCCGATGGACGCGGCTCTGTAACCCACGTGAACCGGAAGCCCTCTCGCTCTTTCCCGAACCGGAAGAAGACCCACCTCCTTCCTCCACCACCGGCACCCGCATCCCGAAAGTGCCGTGCATCCCATATCCCTCTCTATGGTCATGGTCAGTCCCAACCATAGTCCATGTCTTCAGCGAAGTCCTACACCCCGCCCGAATGGACAATCTCGCCCATTCTTAAATCTCCGACTAGCCAGTCTGTACACATAATCGGCAAGTAGCTTTAGCTAACCTGCAAACCCGCTACATACTCAATCACAACCATAGCCCCTACTTCAAATTCTCTAGGAACTTCGAGCTCGCATGTGTCTAGCAAGGCCGTAAAATACTCCGCCCCATGAAAAGATCATGAAACTCCGCCCAAGTCATCGCTTCTCTAGATGGTCTCGCCCAGCCCACCACACTTAGGCCTCGCCTCTAGCCGAATGCACGGTCCGATCCTCGGGTCATATCTGAGGTAATCATAGCCTCCAATACTTCGATTGGCATTTAACCAACGGTCCGCTAATTAATTCTGATCTCCTCCTCAGGAATATCTGAGATGATGTGTCCCGAACTCCCAGAGGTTACTCTGACCCTCGGCTACCTACTACACTAGCTTCAGGCAAATGGTCAGAAATAAGAATCCCTACAAAATTTCAAGAAAGGCCCTGGTCAACATCGTGGTTCTCGCTAGCACCTCGTGGATGACTCACGCCCCGTCCCGACCAGCAATCTACATGTCAAATGGCAGTCAGCTTTAATGAAGTATCTCTAAGGGTGTAAATACAGCCTCGAGATACTATTCACACACCGAAAAAAAATTCATACACAACGTCAATGAATTCATAGGTAATGCAATATAAATATCCCACATATTAAATCATACATAAGAAAATTTTTAAAATTTTTGTACTCTTTTTTTAACTCTTTGCGGAATGCTGCTCAAGAACATTGTCCATGAACAAGATATAAACACGACTCAACAAAGGCACAACATAAGACACTACACCAGTGTCAAGTCGTGTGCATCGCGTTTCACATCGCTACAAGACACGCCTTGGCGTTAGCCACGCGCACAAAGACGCCGGTCGAGCTCACTGGCACAGTCGTGGGCGCGAAGTCGCTCGCTCGTCGCGACCTCCTTTCCTCGCCTACCCCGTGCCGTCGCGAGATCATTTGTGTCGCGACTTCCTCGACGCACTTTGCCGTCGCTGACGTCATCCCATGTCGCGACCTCCCTTCCACCCAATCAAAGCAAATCAGGTCGCGACCTTAAAATGGGGTCGCTACACCAATTTCCAACAGCCGTGTCGCGAATTAAAACCCGGTCGCGACCAAACCCGGTCGCGACACTAATGGCCGCGGTCCCTCATGGGGCCAAAATGTCGCTGCTTAGCCAGTCGCGACGCGACCACCGGTCGCGACCCCCGCAGCCTATCCAAGTCGCGACCTCAAAACGAGGTCGCGACACCAAAATTTCCCACAGCCGAGGGCCCATGTCGCACATCAAACCACTAGCCGCGACGCCCTAATCGCAAAACTGTGTCACACCAAATTCCTCTCGCCCATAGAAAAGCCCCTTGGCGCGACCCAAAACCTCGTCGCACGCCTAAACCTCCCGTCATTAATCCAACAGTCAATGACAGCCCATTTGTGGTCGCAACCTCAAGCTGCTCCCCAAGGCTTCCAACCCTATCGCAACCTCAAATTCCAGGTCGCAACACTCTCAAGACTAAACCAGGTCGCGACCTCAAAGCTAAGTCACGACCTCAAACTGTCTACCCCAGGTCGTAACGTGGATTTCAGGTCACGACCAAGGACTGGCCCAAATTAACTCAACTATGTCGTGACCTAAAATCGATGTCGCGACGCCAACCCTACAAATCCAAGTTGTGACACCAAAACCATGTCGTGACCTCGCCCTATCTGGCCCAGGTCGCGCGCGCACGCTCGTCAAGGCGCCTAGCACCCATCCCACGACCAAACCAGTCACGACTCTGTTATTGAGACTGCGCAGCCTATTCCACTTTCATTTTCCACAAATTATTATTTTTTTCAAATTTCTCTAGTAGCTTTCCTATCACCTCTTGGTTCTCATAGCCTAAAAACAAACTGCTACTCCTAAGATACAGTAGTTTAACCCTCCAAATCACTAAACATTTTAGCGATTTATATTCTTCACAAATTAAAGAGTTGAATTACAACCCTTTTTCTTGTTAAAAAATTGGAATAATTTTCCAGAATTCCATAAAACACAATTTTTTTATATTCCAAAACTGGAATGACTGTCCAAAAAAAAAAAATATTTCATTTCTGGACCATTCTACCCATAATTTCTCGAACACCTAAGGTTATATTTTCTTCTCAACCCTAGTATTCAACATTTTTCCTATATGCTATTTACCAAGCACACAAATCACACACCACACATCATTCATCAAAATGCTCAATGGATGCATGATCTAACCCATTTCCCATCGAGCCCTAGGTATTCGTATACCTAAGCTCTGATACCAAGCTGTGACGCCCCAAATCCCGGTGTCCCGTTGACCACCATCAACTTACGAAAAACTGTGTGTCTCATATCATGAGATCCATACATGAGTAAAAATGGCCACTGCCTATGATGACTACCACCAAAAATATCATCAACTAGATTACCATAGTTTCAAAGAGTTATTACCACTCTTAATACAAACATATATTAAAATTAAAATTCTAATACATGTTTTACAAAATGTATCTACCAAAGCCACATGTGCTTTCTTCTCAAAAAGCGCCTCTGAGTGCCATCTTCCCCGAACACTCTCTCACCAAATAATTTTCCTCGTCAGGTGAGCAGCCCGTAGTGGAATTATCTCTACATGGGTTACTCTCCACCCAGTGTACAGTAATGGCAACCAAACACATTCAAGAAATGCACGATCCCACTAATGCCTACGCCCAATCCCATGTCTCGAGTCTCATCGACCCTCACACATGCCTAACCATGTATGGAAATGATTTTTTCAAAAACAAAAAATATTTGTTTTAATTGAGACAACCTCCATATAAATACGTTGAAATAATCCAAGGAATTTGTTGAGTAACTCTTCAAACAAATTCATGGCCCTCCGACGTGAAATTGTCGACAATCTTCCCAACCATTACCTCGGATAACTTTTCGATAAAATTATTATTTTTAATAATTTTACAAATGAATTCATCGTTTGGACAACCCTCCGATTTTATTTGTCATGCACTCACACCCACCATTATAGGGTGCCCCGATGCATATGAAATGCATTATGTCATTTCCAACAATTCATGTTAATATATATAAAACATGCATATACTAACGAAATTGACTCACAGCATCATGTTATTCAATTCATAGTAATAACACTGTACCAAATTTTCATATAAAGTTAATTAACAATTTAAGCAAATTCACATTGACGCTTTTGGTCCAACACGCAACGACCGCTTAACAGCCTAAAATGCTGGGCGCGGGCTCGGTCCATGGACAAATTTCTTCCATCAACCTCGATTCCATTTCTTTGGAACCGAAATCCATGGCCATTTTCGGCCTCACAACACCCAAATAATTAACAAGGCTCTTAGCAAAAGAATAAACCAAGTAGGAGAAGACCCCTGTAAGACCTGAGAAATTCCAATTCCTAGAAAAAGGGCAAAATCGTAATTTTGGTTACGAAATTGTAATTTCGGTTAAAAATCCATAATTTATTCTCTAGATCTCGGATGATGAAACGGATTGCACCGTTGGAATCGTCTTGCAAAATCTAGCTAGCACGTAAAATTTTATAAAATTTCGAGACAAATGAGCTGACACGCTTTTCAAGGCATCGATTAAAAGTCATAAACGAATTTCGATGCGACGAAAGTCACGTATAACAAGTAATCATGTGCCATAAGTGGTATGAGTAGAGAAATTATGAAAATGGACGGTCGAAATAGTGTCGAATGTCAAAACTGGGAAAAGAGGGACATGACGGGTATTAATGGATTTGTTTAAATGAGCTTAATGACAAAAACAACGTCAGTGTTGTCCCTCCCATTCTAAAAGGAAGCAAACATGCAAGGGCGTGAACGTAAAAGAACCAGTAGCCATTTTCTCGTTTGGTTTTAGTGTGAGAGAGCCTTCTTTCTCTAGAAATACGGCATCCGAATCACGGCAATTTTAGGATAAGAAGGAGAACTCGTCTACGCGGAGAGGGTCGCTGGTACTAGATTTAGGAGTTTCCTCAAACTTCCGAGAGGTAAAGGATTCTTCCCACTGGGTTTTATTCTTTATTTAAGTGTATTTATGATGCTTGAGTTGGTCAGAGGCCGTGAGGGGTCAGTTGACTCCAGCCCCAAACTTGGGACCGAATTGTTTGGATTTATGGAACCCAAATTTACAGTCCGTGACTGCTCATGGACTGTTTGGGTGTCTAATGGTGTGATTCATGCCATGGATTGTATAAGGCCGGAAATGGCCGAGAAATACGGGTTCACAAAGTGAATCGATAATTTGTGCTTCGATAGGAACAATAATCTAGGGCTTCCATCACCGAAATGTTGATCACAAAATAATTTTGTGAAAATATGTGTGTGGTCAGAAGGATTCAAGTGGGAATTTCTCAGGTTTGATAATTAGCCCAAGCCGAGCTAATTTTCTGTATTGAATTGTGGAATTACATGACATGATTGGTGGTGATTTAAATTATGAATATATGTATGCGATATATTTGCATGTTATATGAGTTATCGAAATGGCATCATAATGCATTTCATATGCACTGGGGTAGCCTAGAAATTAGGTGGGTGCATGACATGAAAAATTGAAAGAAAAACGAAAATGTTTTTTAAAGGAATTTCACAGATGAATTCGAGAATAGGGTCAGAGACTCATCCAACAGATCATTTCGGATGAGGACCATGACTGTTTCGAAAGGTTCTCCAACACATTCGCCTCGGAGGGTAGTCCCATATTTTTACCGATACTTCGGTAGTATAGTTTCGAAAACAACAAGAATTGTTTAAAAAGATGCTTCGCTACACACAGCAGCCACAAGTGAAATATATAAGCCGTAGATCATGATCACGTAGATTCATAGATCATGTATTTGCTTGAATGTGTGTTTATTTGGGAGCATTGCATATGCACTTAGGTGGAGAGTAGCCCACTTAGGGTGATTCCACTACTGAGCATTAGCTCACCCTGTCAAGGGATATTATATTTTACAGGTACAGGGAGCGAGCGAGGAGACGGCACGTTATAGAGGCTATTTTAGAAGAAAGGCGGAACTGTGGCTTTGGTTTTATGATGTATACATGTATTAGAGTTTAGAATTTTAATATATGTTGTATAAAAGAGAATTGATTAACTCTTTTGAAACTATTGGATATAGTTGTTGTATCATGATGAGTATAGTTATTGGGCCCAAGTGGTCGTTTTACTCATATTGTGATTATATTGGACTGTTTGGGACATGTTTATGCATGTGTTGTATTTGGGTAGAGCTCCCATACAGCGAGACTCTCGCCCGATTTTCAAGTGGCCGAATAACCCGACATCCACTTGTATTCGCGGTTGACGGTAGTCAACTGACCTGTTTTGGGGCGTCACAGCTTGGTATCGTAGCCAGGTATACGTACCTAGGGAGCTCGAAGGTACTCCATCACCACTAGGTGGTTTGATGTGGAGTATAGGTATATGGAAACCTAGAGATTGAGGATTTGGGCTAAGCCATAACAGGTAAGAACATCACCACTAGATGTGGCTGATGTTGTTTAGGCATGAGATTACCTAGAAATCACTGACAAAACTAGGACACGATGCATGTGTTGATGTGTTTTGTGTGATTTGATGAATTATTGTATGATGGTGTGTATGCCATGTTGTATGTATGATGAATGTTTGTGTGCTTAGGCAAATAGCACATAGGTGTTGGAAAACAAATTTTGGAATTTATAAGGTAACCGGAAGGATAAAAGAAATAAATTTTTAGAAATTTATTTGGTTTATTGATAATGAAATCAAATTTTAATAAATTTGAGGTTGAACACTAGGTTTAGTGTTTGATCAAGAGGTTTTGAGGATATTTTGGGACAAAATGTCCAAATTGAAATGAAAAAAATAAATAAATAAATAAAATAGGTGTGTATTTTTGTGTCTTCCAGTAGTTGGGAGAAATGAAAAAAAAATGATGAGGTGAAGAAAATAATTTTCTAAGGTTTTACAAGTAGTAAAATTGAAGAAAATTGGGTTAAATGAATTTTTATAAATTTATTTGAGTGTCCAAGAGAATGAAAAAAAATATATAATAATAATTTTTAATGAATTTTCCAACTGCTGGAAATAAATGAAAAAAAAATATATTTATAATGAAAAACGAAAAAAAAATTTGGTGCAGATTTGGAATGGGCTACTGCCCAATTGTATTGTAAGAGAATGGGAATTGTATTGCAATACAGGAATTTGTATTGCAGTGAGGCACCTAGGATGGGCTGGAAGTGTATTGCAATACACTGGTTTGTATTGCAGAGAAGAGGGCTGAGTTTGTATTGCAAGACTGTATTGTATTGTGACTTAGAGGATGCAAGGCTTGGATTGTATTGCAGGATTGTATTGTGGCAGGAAGGCTGGCTGGGGAAAATTTGTATCGCAATACAAAAATTGTATTGCGGACAGAGGGACAAGTAGCCATGGACTGCATCGCACACGTCGCGACACGGCCAGCGCCAGCACGACCAAGGTTGGCGCAGGTTGGCGCGCCAGTGGCGCACAAAGAAGCGCGCAGCAAGCGCAGGCACGCAGCGCACGCTGCGGCATCGGCGTGGAGCACGCGGGCGCCGTGCAGGCGCTGTGCACGGCGCATTTGGCAGCGTGCGCCGGGCGCGGCAGGGGCGCGCAAGGCAGCTAGCGCAGCGCCAGTCGATCGCAGCGCTACGGGCGCGTGAGCGCAGGCGCGGGCAGTAAGAGGGGCGCGCGGGGCGTAAGCGCTGGCGCAAGGGGCGCGCAGGCTCGGCGCCGTCGCTAAGGTCGTGCACTCCTGCACTCGGCCCGTCGACCCGCTTGACCCCTGACCGCCTCGAGTCACTTGGACATTGTTCGTGAATTCGGTTCATGAACACTGTTCATCGCAAAATTTTTCGAAAATTTTTTTTTTATAAAATTAAAATAAAAAATCAAATTAAATTAGATGAAATTTTCAAAAAATAAAATTTCCAAAAATGAAATTTTTGTTGATAAAAATATTTTAAATGCAAATTTATTGCCTCGTGACACTGTAATGCAAGGACAATGTATACATTGATTTATGTATGAATAGTGTCTCGGCCGTGTTTATGCCTTAGAGATATCAGATGAGATTTAATGTTAATTGTGTAAATGGCTGGGTGAGGAGGACGAGGATGTGAGGACGCCCACTGGCACTAGTCGCATCACCGACATTTGACCACCGCCAAAGATTTTGATCAACAGTACTTGTCGAGGTCGGGTAGGAGCTGGCAATGCACCGCTATCACACGTGCTACACGTGAAGTAGTCAAGGAGGTCCCAGTAACCCCAAAGGTTTAGAGAACATCATCCTCCCGACATCTACGTGGGGAGGAGACCCGATGGTTGCACTACTGGTTTATGCAAATCCCACAACATATTGAGGCCATGGAGATCACCTCCGACACGACGATCGTGCCAGTCGCATTCCATGGGAGGGCGAGGCCCAAGTGTGTGACGGAGACGGGCGAAGACCTCTGTGAGACTTAGAGGCTGCGACATGGGGCGCAGTTTCCCCGTGAGTCGTTTCACGGGCAAGTACTTTCCAGAGACTGCGAGGCATGCCGAGGCTCAGGAGTTCCTAAAGTCAAGCAGGGGCGATGACCGTGGATGGACTACGCGGCTGGGATTCACGTAGTTAGCCCGCTTTGTCGATGATTACGTAGCCACCGACGGGCTAAAGTTAGAGAGATTCGAGAATGGCCAAGTTGTCCATTCGCGTGATTGTAGGCTTCGCTTCACCGGATATGGACTCCATGGTTAGACCTGCCAGCTCCCGACCATAGAGAGAGAAATCGAGATGCACGGAGCACTCAAAGATGTGAGTGTTGCAGCAGCAGGGAGGATCAATCTTCTTCTGGGCTGGGGTTTGCTTCTTCGTAAGGTAGACACTCTCTCTAAAATCTCTCCCTCACGGTTTGCTTTTCTCTCTCCTTTCCCTTTCAAATCGGTTTGGGAGATATAGTGTCAACTTAGTGTCTTCTCACTTGCCAAGTGTCACTTTCTCATTGGTCCTTTGGATTACACCCTATCCACTTTATCCACCTACCATGGATTTTCACCCACTCACATGTTGTCACATGTCTCTCATGAGTCCCATTTGAACTCATGTTTGACTCATTATGCTCATGACACGTGGCACCTCTTGAGTCACTCAAAATGTGCCAAGTGTCCCGCTCTACCCTCGTTGCCTCGAAAAACGTGAAAATTTGACTGTCTTGGAATTTAACGAAATTCGATGTGGTAGCTAGATTTCGCGAGACGATTCCAACGGTGAAGTCCGTCATTATCCGAAAGATCTAGAAAATTCCGCATTTTGACCTAAATTATCATTTCCACTCTTTTAAAATTAGAATTTTCTGATTTACAAATACATGTAATTGTATATTTGGATTCCCTTGAGTATTTTTGATTAGACATCCAAATATAAGAAAATAATTTTTTCAACATTATTTTTTTTCTCTTAAAATTTTTTCAGAAAATAAACACAAATATACCTGAAGAAAATGCTATGGGGGTATTATTTGAGAAAATTATGCTAAGGTTTATCAATATAATTTATAGTTTAAAAAGCTATGAGGAATGAGAAACTTAAAGACAAACCAATTCATTTAAAATTAATTCTTATTGGTGCTGAGTTTGAGGACAAAGGGTTCATTTAAAATACCCTATTACCGGTGTAGAGGGTCATGTTCCAAAAATGTAATTTTAACCCGCACGAAACCCAAAATAAAATAAAAATAAAATATGTTATTCAAATATTTATACTTAGAATTTTTAGAATTTAATCATAATATTTTAAAATATAAACATTGAAAATATTTCAATAAAAGAGATAAATATAAAAATTAAAAATAGTAGTACTTTAAATTTTAAATTTTAAATTTTTTGATCAAACATATTATATATGAATGCATTTTTTTCTTTTTTGAACTCAAAATATGTTATTTTAAAAATATATGTTTCTTTTTCTGTTTTTGGGGGTTTTCTTTTTTAAGTGATTTTGTTAAGGTTGCATTTTTTTAAACAAGAACTTCTTATACACTGTAACAACCTAATAGAAATTATTTTTAAATAAGTTAACTATGCATTGATTTCACATTTCTCATAAACTTTTTTTAATAGTGCATAATTTTCCCATTGCATAATTTTCCCAAATTGTTTTCTTATCTTTAGTTATTTAATAAAATAAAAATAAATAAAAAATCAAATAGGTGTGTTTGGTTTATCCAGCCTGCTTTTTAATATAAAAATATAATCGTATACAATAGTTTAAAACAAGATAATTTGAAATATAAAACCAATAAAATCTCTTCGATTGGATTTATAGATAATAACCGATTAAAATAATTTAAATACTTTCTATAAAAACCGAATAAAAAATTAAAATTGTAATCTACTTTTATCCATAAAAATATTATCTAAAATTCATAATTTTCTAACTTTTTGTTAATAAATGGGACAATGCATTCAAGTCCTCCACTTTCATTTTTTCTTTTGACATTTACCCCCTTGTACTTTAAAATGTTGCAATAACCCCTACCTTGAAAACATAAAATATAAGTTCTCTTTAAAAGCTTATTGGGAATAAAATTAATTCGTTACATTACATTTATGCGCCCAATTACTTTAACATTTAAAATGCAATTTAGTCATTTTCTTTAATAAAAAATTATGAATTGTAATATTTTCAAGAGAAATTCTCATATAAAATAATGTTTAAATAAAAAAAAAACTCTCAACTATATACTAAATTAAGATATTTTATTATTATCTGTAATTTTGATTTGAAAATATTTTTGAAAAATAGAAAATTGATAAAATTCAAAATTTTATTTTTAATAATTAAAATTAATTATAATTTTTTTAAATTATGAAATATCTTTTTCAAAAACTAAATACTTAAAATAATTTTACTAAAATAGTTTGACTTTTGTACTTTGATCTGTTTAGATTTTATTAATAAATCAAAATACTAAAATTAGTACAATTCTTTATTTCTACATGTAAATTTATTTATCCGTACAAATATTATCCAAAAAAATCCATAATTTTCTTCTTAACTTTTTATTAATAAATTTAAAGATGACATTGTCAAAATAATTATCTATAAAATTAAAATTAAATATCCAAAAAATGTAAATATTTTTTCTAAATTTCTATTAATAAATTTAAAGATGACATTATCAAAATAAGTATCTATAGTTAAAATATAAAATTAAATGAATTAATTTTATTCTTCAATAAATAATTTTATAGAAATATATATATATATATATATATATATATATCATGACCCGAAAAAACTAAAAACAAAGGAGTAGGAATTTTTATTAAGAGTTTTTCAAAATTTCAAAATATCATATAATATAAGTTTAAAAGACAATAGAAAAGAAATTGAATAAATTTTTAAAAGATAACATTATCGGATAAGTGGTTTTTTTTTATACTTTGAAATTAAATGCTTTCTAGGGGCACTATAAATTCCAATTCTATGAATAAGGCAAATCGTACTTCGATTACAAAATTGTAATTTCGTTAAAAATCCATAATTTATTCTAAATCTTGATGATAAAACGGATTGTACCGTTGAATCACCAAGTAAATCTAGCTAGCACGTAAAATTTCACAAATTCGAGATAATGGTTTCACACGTTTTCGCAGGCATCACGGTCAGTGTCGTGAAAAATCCATTTTCGATGACGAAAGTCACATATAACACATACTCATGTTCCTTAAGTGGTATGAGTAGAGAAATGATGAAAATGTGGATGGTTTGCAGAATACAACGTTAAATCGGAAACGAAGAGATTTAATGGTCATTGATGGGATTTGATTTAAGTCACTAAATGACAAAATAGTAACAGTTATCTTCCCCAAATGTTAAAAGAGAGCCAAAAACGTAGAGAGAAAAGAGAATTTTGGTCCAAGAGTGCATTTGCTTAGAATTTAGAGAATGAGCCACTCTATCTAGAAATACCTGACGATCCTGACCGCCGTACGCCTTTCGCAAGAAGGAAAGACGTTTGACGCGGAGCGGTCACGGCACACCGGATTTGTGAGTTTTAGACAAACTCCAAGAGGTAGGGGTTTCTCCCTACTTGGTTTTATTCTCTTTACACTTTTGTGAATGTTTACCGAACGAGGCCGTGAGGGGTCGTAAGCGCTTGATCATTCCAAATCTCTAACCGAAGGTTAGATTTGAAACCCATGTGGACAACAGAATTATCCACTGTGCTGATTTTGGGTTGTTATTGTGAAATCATGTGTTAATGTATGCCTTGATTTGAAAAAGGCCGGGAATGGCCGTGAAATGCGGGTTCACAAAGTGAACCGATAAATTGTTGAGTGTTGGAACCGTAAACCTTAGGGTTTTACTATTCCTAGGAATAGTGACACAAAAGTATGTTTTTGTGTGAAATGTAGATCGAGGGATTCAAATCGACCGCTTTTCGTGCTTGATCATTAGCCAAAGTGAGCTAATTTTGGTGGGTGAGTTGTATAATTACATAACATGATTGTGTGATTTGAATATGCGAGTATATTCATGTTTATATATTTGCATGTGACAGATCAGATGGGAATCAATTGCTGCATCTATATGCACTGAACACCCTAGATTATAGGAGGCGGCTGGAGATGGTCTAGAGAAAAGGTTCTGTAGGTCAGTTTCAAAAACATTAATTATCTGGAAACCAACTTAAAATATCAATCATCTGGAGTGACCCAATTGATATTCATCGTGGAGGGTAGTCCACAACATATAATATATCAATCGCCTGAGCGCCCAATTGATATATACACACGTAGAGGGTCATTCACAAACAAACAAAAGTATAACTTTCATACGAAGGCTAGGCGAGTGTGATGGAGTCATGAGGACTCGCACTTGAGTCGGGTCATGTAGGCATTCAAGTAGATCTGTACGGCTTTGAATGTGTGTTTGGGCTTAAACATTGCACACTAGGGTGGTGAGTAGCCCACTTAGGGCTTATTCCTCCCATCGAGCATTAGCTCACCCCGTCGTGGGACCCCCCTTTTTACAGGTACAGGGAGCGTGCGAGGAGACGGCTCGTCCTAGAGGCTGAGTTCTAGAAGAAAGCCGGAATGTGGTTTTGGTGGTTTTACATGTATTAGAACTCTTTAAGTTTAATATATGTATTGTTTAAGAGTGAAAATATTGTAACTCTTGTAACTAGTAGACATATAGTTGGATCCATAGTCAGGTATGCATATCGAGTATCGCTGAGGCCCAAAGGCCGTAGCACTCATGTGATTGACATATTGGATTATATTACACTGTTTGGGATATGATATGCAGGTTTTGTATTTGCAGAGCTCCCGCACAAAGGACATCTCCCGTCTATTTAAAAGTGGCGTCTGCAACCCGACCTCCACTTGTATCCTCATGAAGCCGATTAAGAAGTCAACGGACTCTCGGCTGGGCGTCACAAACTGGTACGAGCTAGGCATACGGCTACCTAGGGCTTGAGGATTTGGGCCAGGGCCAGTCTTTGGAGGTGTAAGAACATCACCACTAGGGTGTGGCTCGATGTTCTGCTTAGGCGAGATTACCTAGAAATCACACGACAAAACTAGTGACACCTACACGTGCTCGTGTGTTTTGTGTGATTTGATGAATGAGGTGTTTGATGTGTGATCATGTAGATATTTGATGAATTTGTTGATGAATGGTATGCTTACCGTGTGAGGTGTTATGATGTTGTGTGCTTAGTACTTAGTGCCACAGAAGTGGAAATTTTGAGTTTACAAAGGTGTAAACCGGAAGGATAAATAAAAAGAAATAAAATTTTAGAAATTTATTTGGTTTAATGGATAATGAATTCAAATTTAATAAATTTGAGGTTGAACACTAGGTTAGTGTTGTATAAAGAGGTTTTTATGAGATTATGGACCATTTTCCGTAATTACATGAAAAATAATAATAATAATACTTTCGAGTTTTATGGTAAACTCGAAAATGATGGAAAATAAATTTTATAAATTTATTTGGTTTAGAGGTGAAGAAAATAATTTTCTAAGGTTTTACAAGTTGGAAAACTGAAGAAAATTAAATAAAATAAATTTTTATAAATTTATTTGAGTATTCTGGAAAATGAAAAAAAAAATAATATTAAGTATATATAATTTGGTGGATTTTTCCAGCGTCGTGAAATAATCGGGTTGAAGGGAGAAAGAATAATGAGAGAAAAAAAATGGTGTGCAAAATCGGTTGGGCTACTGCTCAATTATATTGCAAAGGGAGACTGTGCACAGCCATCAGATGAAAGATTTAGCTTGGTGGCTGAAAATCGTGGTTGCAATATCAGCCGTCGGGGCTCAGCTGTATTGCAATGAGGTATCGGAATGCTTAATGAGCAATAACGATACACCTATTGTATCGTGACAATAGTGTGCGCTGGGCATGTCTGATTAGCACTCGGGTCACAATACGCTATTGTATCAGGACACGGTGGTTTGGAAAGCTGAATTGTATTGTGACTGCAGGGGCTGTTATGGTGTATTGTAATACAAATATTGTATTGCAGGCTGGAGGCAAGCTGGCTGGGGAAGGATATGGTGTCACGATACAATAGTTTGTATCGTGACTGAAGGGCTTGAGGACTGGGGTGGAGTGTATTGCAAATACACTCGTGTATCAGACGTTGAAGCAGAGTAGAAGGAGCTCGGTCGCGTATACGTAATTTGTATCGCGGGCTTAAAGGAGCTTGGGGCGTAAGGCTGTATTCGAGACAAAGCTCGCAACACGTTGAATGTGTGCGCAAGTGTGGCTCGCGATGAGGCCGCAAGACCGCGACACTATCGCGTTTCACGCGGGTACTCGCCACGATACGGCGCTCTCGTGCCCATACGACACTGTCGTGCCCGCGCCCACGACACGGCTTCGTCAGCGACACACGGCCAAAGGCAGCCGCCCGGCGCACCTGCGCCACTCACGGCTGGTGCTCGCACCCGGGCTTGCTTTTCAACCGTCTAGTTTTTCGACTCGTAGTGCTCTCTCGAGTCACCGTTTGACCTCGGTTCATGAACACCGGCTCATCACAAAATTTCGAAATATTTTTTAATTGAAAATAATAAAATCAAATAAAATTTGATAAAATTTTCAAAAATAAAATTTTCGAAAATAAAATTTTGTTGAAAACAATATTTTAAATGCAAAATTGATTGCGTATACACCGGAAGTTATGTATGATTAGTGTTCTCAAATGTGGTTTATGTTTGTAGGATATTGTATTTAACTACCATTTGAAATCATGATTGCACGCAGTTATGAGAGGAAACTATATGCATGGTGTAATGTGTATAGAAAAGGGTAGAATGCTATGTTAGGAACTATGACCTTAGGGGATTTGGATAACGAAATGAACAAGAAAGCTTAGAATTTTATCAATAAATGAATTGAGTGGTTGGAATTCTGGCCGCCACTTAGAAAATGAACGGCCGCTTCATGGTTGTCAAGTCTATTAGTAATTAGCATCTCGCATTACTAGTTAGACCTAAATGAAAATTAAATGATTCTTGTTGCCACATGTTAATTTTGTGTAAATGGCTAGTAGAGACAAGGACGATACCTGTCACCCGGTCGCACCACCTATTATTTGACCAGCCACAAGATTGGATCAGGGCCTCTTTGTAGAGGCCGAGGTGTTGCAGCGGCCGCTATCGACAAAGTTAGCATAAAGGTGTAGTCGTGGATCCTAGTAACCCCCTGTGAGGTTTGGGACGCATCATCCGACATTCATTGTGGAGTGTAACACCTCGAAATATACCCTAGTCAAGCTGACATGTTTAGGTATTTTGTAAGCATAATATAGATACTGTGAGTTAAATGCTAAACACGAAATGAGAGACTGAAATTTACAAGATTTGTTGATAAAATTGTAAATTGTCCAAAAGGGGGCTTAAAAGTCATAATTTGACAAGATTTGAGGGCGTTTTGAAATAACATAAGATGAGTCAGAAAAACAAGAGATGGAGGGACCTTTTTGCAAATAATGAAACTTAACCCAAAAATGGGTTTTTGGAGGGCCAAACATGGCCTTAGCAAACATGGATTAAAAAGACCAAAATTGGTCTCCATTTGGAGAGGAGCAAACCGTGAAGAGAAAAGAAGAGGAAGAGAAAAGAGAGAAGAAGAGAAGAAGAGAAGGAGGAAGATCAAGCTAAGGTATGGAACTTTGGATTTTTGTATGGAAACTCACCTTGATTATGAATTCTATAAGATTTGGCATGGATCCTTGGGTTTGTATGATGATTAACTTGCTCAAACCTAGGTTTTGCTAGGTTTCATCTAACTCAAAAATTATGGAAAGTGAGGTGGTAAACCCATGGCACAAGATGGTTATGGAATCCTTCCTTGAGGATGGATTCATGGTTAATTAGGTAAATGAGTTAGGGTTTAGAACAAACCCTAATTAACCTTCATATTTGGTTTGTGTATGGGTTATAACCCATATTAGAATGGTATTGGGAGAAATTCATGGAAAGGTTTTGAAAGAAGATAAGAATTGGAAGAGGATTTGAATAGAAAAGAGATTACAAAGTGAATTTGGAATGATTTTGATGTGTGTAGGAAGTATAGGAGTGATCCATGGATGAAAGTGCATGAAAATGGAGAAAACACATTCTCGCACTGACTTGTACTGGTACATCTTTGAACATGTACCCACACTTTGTGTTCTGTCAAAGCACATGTGTACAGACACATTAGGGTGTACCCCACACCTGCTCGAAGCCCTATTCTCGACCGGCTGCGGTTTCAATATAACTTGCTCATTTGTTATCCGATTTGAGTGATTCAAGTGGACAATTAAAATAGACTTCAAGGAGAACCAAATATAAAGAAATAGGAATCGTTAAATTCTGACTCTAAGTGGTCGCAAAATCCACTCAAAGTGAGGTCATGTGCAAGCCAATTCCTGCATCAGTTTTAATCATAGAGTAGTCCAAGTTGTTTCGGACGTATCTTGAGTTCCGGTGCTCCGAATTGGGTGATTCCAGTTCGAATAGAACCCTTAGCACCTTAGATTTAAAGGAGTACAAAGAACCAGTGTCAAATATGGAGACAAGGCAATGAAAAATGAATATTGTAAACTGTCCCTCGGGTAAAATTCCAGAAATCGACTAGTTGGCATGAAAATGCCATAATCCTTATTTTGGTGATCCGATTGGATTGATTCCAATTCTAAGTAGGGCATAGATCTTGCTGAGGGACAAGAATACATGAATGATGTGTGGATAGGCATCATATCGTACAAGTATCTGAAATGCCATATGGAATAGGCATGAAACCTGAATATGATATGAAACCTGAAAACGAACTAAAACATGAACATGAATATGAAAGATAAAATGTCATGATCACAGAATGTGATTAAGAAAGGTTATAAGTTCCAAAAGACGTATGACAATATGACTACCTAGGACCGAAGAATGAGTGGACGTCCCGTTGTCGCCGCACTTCAAGCAGTGTTTCTAAGACTCCCGTTGGTGCTACCCCAAGATTCTCACGCGTGGTTAGCCACGGTTGATTGGTGTCCCAAGACTCCTTCCTATGCTACGACACTCCTGCTGCGTGGGTAGGCACGTCCTGTATGGTGCTACGGCACCCCAAGATCAGATCAGACTCTTCTCGATACTTATTGTACTGCGTCCTACTCTGGCCTTCTTATGATTGGTCTAGGTAGTCGGACGTATATGATTAAAAACACTCAATAATGAATAAGAGAAGAATCCTAATCATCTCCGTATTTAATAAGCTCGTGGTACCTACGGTACCCCGCATCCGAATAAGTCCTCAGAAATTTACCGGCAATTTTGTATCCGATAAGTTTTGTAGTACTCCACTGTACCTCCCGTATCTAAATAAGTTTTGTATCCGAATAAGTTCTCGTCTCATTGCCTCGGCTCTTTATTAAGTTCTCAGAGTACCCACGGTACCTTGTATCCGCTTGTCGGCTTCGCACTCCACGTACTCCCGCCTTCGACAAATCGTCAGACCTACTGCACTTTCAGACTGACAAGCCCGTAGGACCTAAGGGTACTCTCGCATCAGGAAAATAAGTATATGTATCTGTTGTGATCCGTATCTGCTATGGACTAATGTCCATATTCGAAATGTGTATTCAAGATAAGTCCGATATGACCAAGATGTGATATAATTATGATCTCGTTTCCGACTTATCGTACTCTTACTAAAATTTTCACACAATAATAAGCCCAGAAGAGGTAGAGAGGTTCTATAAGACATGTATAAGATCTCGAATACATGTCTAAGTTTTGTAATACTCAAAGGATAAGCTCCGGTAAGATAAGTATATACTCTGTAAGATATGTATAAGATCTGAAATACATGTATAAGATCTCAAAATACATGTACAGTTTTCGTAATACATGTATAAACCAAAATACATGTATAAAGGTCTGCACGTGATAAGATCCGAAATGTATCAAACTCAGAGTACAAGTAGAAGATCCGTAAGACAATAAGGATAGGCTCAGAGTGCAAGTATGATACGGCAATACCAATATAAGTTCTGTAGTACCCACGGGTACCTCTGTATCTGATTAGATTATGTAGTACCCACGTGGTACCCCCGTATTTCCATCACCGTAGGGCACCTACCTAGTATCCTCCGTATAAGCTCCGTATAAGGATAAACTCAAGAGGTACGACTACCCCCGCATGAGCATAGTATATCGCTAACCTAGGACTTAAATAGATATGATACCAACACAAGTCAGTATCGAGCCAGGCATATTTGATCAAGTAGTACTTTACTAGTACTCCCGCATAGAGAAGTTCAAATCCGTGATAATGTGCTCCGTATCTCTGCGGATACCCTTCGGTACCTCCGAACAAGCAAACCCGTAGTATAAGTATTAAGTTCTCAGAACTCCTATGGGGAGATCTAAATAAGTATAAGCTCAGAACCTCTACTGGGAGACTGAGATAGACATAAATACCAACACCGACATACCTCTCAGAGGTTAAGTTCCAGAACTCCCATGGAGATCAACAAGTGCAAGTCTCTGAGACAGCACAAGATGTTCCGACATGTATGTCATTTGGGAGACTCCACAAGTATATGTCCGATACAAACATAAGTATAAATATGTATCCCACGGAGATAAGTATCAGTATTATTAAGTTCAAGTAAATGTCCTTATGAACTGAATAAGCATAAATATGGATCCTATGGGAGACATAAGATTCTTCCGTTAAAAGTCACAAGGTACAAGTAGACGTAATTATTTTGATGACACAAATAGGAACCCGACCGAAATCCCGAAAATCATAGAGTTATGTAAAAGATGAATTGATGCCTGCTATCAGATATGTCTAAGTTTGTTCACTATGATCTGACCTGTTATATATTGGATTATATGAATCATGATGATTTTGATATCTCAAGCTCGTTATAAGTTTATCATGATCTCGCCTCAAATGTACGCATCGCGATAGTTATAAGATATGCTCCCACTAAGCGCAAAGCTAAGCACTGCTTTTAATCCGCAGGCAATGTGAGACGCTGCAAGAAACATCCGCATACAAACAAGCCAACACACTTGTAAGGGTTCACTACATGTAGGTTCCGTACTCTGATTTGTAATGTAAAAGTACAGTTTTGTAATTGTAAATGGGACTTGGTAAATGTATATGATATTTGGATTCTGTTATAAGATGTGGGCCATACCCACAGGTATTAGTTCGGTTTTTAAAAAAAAAAAAAAAAAAAAATCAGGTAAAGAGTCCCAGTATATGGTCTCGCACGTCGAGAACTAGGTTCGGTTCGCGTCGGGTCGGGCCAGGACGGGCGGCGTGGCGAGTTAGTGTCGAGCCTAGGTTTGGCGTTTGGATGATCTCAGATTAAGGATGTACCTACATAGTAATGTGTTTGGCCTATCCTAGAATGTCTGATTACATTATATCGACTAGAATGAATAAGTCCCAATCACTTTGAAAGATTAGGACTGGAAAGTTAGTTACGATGGAGCTTTGATGGCTCAGTGAGTCACGCTCCGACACAGTAAAGACATGAAAGAAAGGATCACGATACGAGAATATGCAAATGCTAGAGTATGAATTTCGAGAATGAATTCTTATAAGGAAGGGAAGGTAACACCCCGAAATATACCCTAGTCGTTTTCGACATGTTTAGAATTATTTTGTAAGCATAATTTAGATGTTTCGTGAGTGCATCTGAGAAACACGAAATGAAACTTCGGAAATTTACAAGATTTAAGGATAAAATTGTAAATTGTCCAAAGGGGGCTTAAAAGTCATAATTTGACAAGATTTGAGGCTAAAGTGGAAATAACATAAGATGAGTTGCAAAAACAAGAGATGGAGGGACCTTTTTGCAAATAATGAAACTAACCCCAAATGGGTTTTGGGTAAACATGGCCTTAAACATGGATTAAAAAGACCAAAATTGGTCTCCATTTGGAGAGGAGCAAACCGTGAAGAGAAAAGAAGAGGAAGAGAAAAGAGAGAAGAAGAGAAGAAGAGAAGGAGGAAGATCAAGCTAAGGTATGGAACTTTGGATTTTTGTGTGAGACTCACATGAGATTATGAATTCTATAAGATTTGGCATGGATCCTTGGGTTTGTATGATGATTAACTTGCTCAAACCTAGGGTTTTGCTAGGGTTTCATCTTAACTCAAAAATTATGGAAAGTGAGGTGGGTAAAACCCCATATGGCACAAGATGGTTATGGAATCCTTCCTTTGAGGATGGATTCATGGTTAATTGTAAGTAAATGAGTTAGGGTTTAGAACAAACCCTAATTAATAGCTAATATTTAGTTTGTGTATGGAATTTATAACCCATATTAGATAGTATTAGGAGAAATTCATGAAGGTTTTGAAAGAAGATAAGAATTGGAAGAGGATTTGAATAGAAAAGAGATTACAAAGTGAATTTGGAATGATTTTGATGTGTGTAGGAAGTGTAGGAGTGATCCATGAATGAAAGTGCATGAAAAATGGGAGAAAACACACATTACATGGGCACTTTAGAACTTATGCTAAGTACACTTTGAACATGTACGGTACACTTTGTATGTTCTGGCTCGTTTTTGGCCAATGTGTACGGTACACATTAGGGGTGTACCCGGTACACCACGTTACCCTTTCCTATTAGACGGAGTTTTTGGTATTTTAGCCTGCTGCACATTGTTATCCGATTTGAGTGATTCAAGTAGACAATTAAAATAGACTTCAAGGAGAACCAAACATAAAGAAATAGGAATCGTTAAATTCTGACTCTAAGTGGTCGTAAAATCCACTCAAAAGTGAGAATTAAGTGTAAGCTAATTCTGCATCGATTTTAATCATAGAGTAAGTCCGAGTTGTTTGGACCGTATCTTGAGATTCAGTACTCGAATTGGGTGATTCGATTCGAATAGGGCTATAGCACCTTAGCTTTAAAAAGTACAAAAGAATCAGTGTCAAATATGGAACAAGGCAATGAAAAATGAATATTGTAAACTGTCCCTGGTCAAATCGGTAAGCAGCCGAACTAGTTGGCATGAAAATGCCATAGCCTTTATTTTGGGTGATCCGTTGGATTGATTCAATTCCTAAGAAAAAATAGATTCATTGAAAGACCGGATATGGACTGTTAACATGGATAACATCGTATGTTTCAGTATCTTAAGTGCCATATAAGATGACGTGGGCGAATATATAATCATGACTTTGATGATGACAATGAATATGAAGGAATGAATATGTGATCTGCGAATGTGAATTAAAAATATTATAAGTTGCAAGGCGTAGCGACGGAATCATGACGCCCGGGCGAATGATGATGGAAGTCGCATTAACTCAACATCGTTAACAGCTCCTGATTCCGTCTTTGTGGTGACCGCGTTGCAGTTCGTTTCCGGCATCTCCGTATCCCGGATAACTCGGCATCCGCGCGGATGGTATCTGTATTTCAAATCGGATCGCGTCGACGGTTCTCCGCACATTCGCGTATTTCGCGGTTGATCTCTGGAACGTGGTGGGACGTGAATCGACTGTTGATCAACGAACGATGAAAGAATCGATCGTTGATGTGGTTCGTGTTCGACTCGTCTGACGGTCTGCCATTCGAATAACATCGGTTAGTTGTATTCCTCGGTGGCGCGTCGTATGAACCAGGTTCATATGAATGGGATAACGGTCAGTTAACTAATATTGTTACAACGTATTGGACATCTGTATCTGCAAGGTTCGTGATGCCTCGAATCGTCCGATTAAATTGTGACGCTTCCAAAAAGATCATCGATATCGTTAACTCTGGCGGTTCAGGTACTCCGTGGCGGAATCGACTTCTTGTGGTCAATAACGTATGGACTATAATAATATAATATCGATGCGTAGTCGTTGATAACCGCCGTTGGATGGCGTTCACGTAGAAACGTCATTCGGTTGCTCGCGATAATAAACTCGTGGTTAAATATATATCATGGACGTGTGGATCGACAATATCGGTTTATGATGATATAAATAGTAGGACCGATCTTCTCTGTGAATATGTAGATCGATGGCGCAACTGCGCGGTTGTAAGTCGACGTAACGAACAATGGATGGATCGACGAATCAACTGCGTGAAACGAAGTCGATGAACAGACGATATGTGTTCAGATGAAGTATAATGTAAGTTGCAGCCAGTACCTACGGGTACCTGCGTATCCCGATTAGATTATGTAGTACCTCACGGTACTCCTGTATCGATCAATTTACCGCCCAGTACCTACGGGTATCTCCGTGTAATCTCCGGATACTGATAAACTCTATAGTACCTACGGGTACTCCCGTGAGTATATGTATCGTTAACTAGGACTTGTTGGGATGTGATACTAACCTGAGTTGGTATCGGAAGCAGACGACTGATCAAGTAGTACTTACGGGTACTCCCGTATAAGAGTAAGTTCCGCAAATCCAGTATACGTTCCGTAATCTCTGTGATACCTTCGGGTACCTCCGAACAAGTGTAAATCCGTAGTATAAGCATAAGTTCTGTAACTCCTATGGGAGATCGAAATAAGTATAAGTTACGCCAAGCTCCCTACGGAGATCGAGATAGATATAAATACCAATACTGTTAAGTACCTCTTGTATAAGCATAAGTTACTTGTAACTCCTATGGGAGAGATCGAAATAAGTATAAGTGAGACAGAGTAACTCATTATAAGTTCCGATATGTATGTCATTTGGGAGACTAAATAAGTATATGCGATCTGAACATAAGTATAAATATGTATCCTGCGGGAGAATAAGTATCGATTATAATGAGTTCAAGTATGTCCTTTGGGAATGCGAATAGCATAAATATGGATCCTATGGGAGGTATAAGCATTGTTAAAGTCACAAGGTACAAGTAAGACGAATTATTTGATGACGAATAGGAACCCATTTGAAATCAGAAAATCATGAGTTATGTAAAAGAGATGAATTGGATGCCTTGCCATTGTATATGTCTAAGTTTGCTCTGAATATGATCTGACATGTTATATATTGGATTATATGAATTCATGATGATTTTGATATCTGTTTCTGTTATAAGTTTATCATGATTCAGTCTAAATGCATGTGCATCAGTATAAGTTATAAGATATGCTTCCCACTAAGCGTAAAGCTTAGCACGGGTTTTTAATCCGTGTAGGTACAGGAGAAGACGTCAGCAAACATCGCATCTGTTTGAGCGACACACTTGTAAGGGTTCGCTGCATGTAGGTTCCGTACCACGATTTGTAATGTAAAAATCACGGTTTGTAATTGTAAATGGGACTCGGTAAATGTATATGATATTTGGATTACATTTATAAGATGTAAGGCCATACCACAGGTATTAGTTCGGTTTTAAAAAAAAAAAATATCAGGTAAAGAGTCCCAGTATATGGTCTCGCATCCCGAACTCGGTTCGGATTAAGCGTCAGATTGGCCTGGGTTCGGGCGTGACAGAAGATATCCAGTGGTGGCGAGACCATTGGTTTATCTGAGATTGAGAAGGTGTTGAGGCTATAGGAGATTACCTCTTCGACCGGATTAAGATTACACCAACGTTCGGCTAGAGGTGGGCCCAGTATGGGTGGAAATAGGCGAGGACTTCTAGAGACTTAGGCGATGACATGGCGAGTTTGGTGCTCATGGTTAAGTACTTCCGAGGGGGTGCGAAGGCTCGGGGTTCCTAGAGTGGAGCGGGACGATGGTTGTGATGGAGTGTGTGACTAGGTTCACAGAGTTAGCCCCGATTGGTTAATGATTACGTGGCCACAGACTTGGCCAAAGTTAGGAGATATGAGAATGGGCTGAAATTGTACATTTGGGCCAGGATTGTAGGACTTCGCCTACAGGATATGGGCTCCATGGTTGGGACAGTTTGCCACCATAGAGAGATGGTGGGCCCAAGGTTGAGACCTTAGAGGGCCTTTATGTGAGTTCTCCCCCAGGGTTGGGGCGAGAATAGGGATGATACGTCAAGGTTGCGAGTTAGAGATCTCGGGGACTCTACTCACAGTGGACGTGAGGATCATGGACATGTCAGAGTTCGATGTCATCCTGGGGATGGATTGGCTGACATCTTACATGGTTGTTATCGATTGTGAGTGTAGGAGGGTTACCGCTACACGGGGCCCGGTACTTCGTGGTATTTGGGGGGGCCAGGCATGATATTTTGCCGCAGACGGTATCTGAGTCAAGTGTCGGGGACGGTTGGCGGGTTGGCTGAAACACCTAGAGGGCGAGGAGAGACCGGACTTAGATGCACTCGGGTAGTATCTTGCGAGTATGTGGATGTTTTCCGGACCAAATTTGGACTACCTCCGGAGGGTAGTAGACTTGGTGTCGAGTTACACCACAGTACTTCACCCATCTCTATGACTCACGCAGGATCAGCACCGGTTGAGTTACGGGAACTCAAAGTCCGATTCACAGGAGCTATTAGACGAGGGTTCGTTAAGTGGCGCGGCGCCGCCCATGGGGCGCTCGGTTCTGACTGCGAAGAAGAAGGGCAGACCCTTATTTGTACATTGATTCTCGACGAGTTGAACCGGGTTCACGATTAAGAGTCGGTACCCATTACGAGTTGGCGATTTGTTTGATCCGATTGAGAGGAAGCGAGTCTACTCGAATGAACCTTCGCGCCCGGTTACCATCAAGCGAGGTTGGAAATGCGGATATCCCTAAAGGCGGCATTTAGGACGCGTTATGGGCACTTTAGGTTTGCGATGATGCCCTTGGTTGGCGAATGCGCCCGGCGGCATTCATGGATCTCATGCATAGGATATTTCCAGCCTATTTGGTCGGAGTTTAGCCATTAGTCTTTGTGGATGACATCTTGATGCTCCCGGTCAGTGGGAGCATGAGTATGCAGCCCGAGGATCGTTTTACGGAGTTGTTGAGAGACCATCGAGTTGTACGCCAAGTTCGGTAAGTGCGAGTTTGGCTTGCGAGGTGATTATTAGGACCGCGTGGTGTCGGCATCAGGAGTGTCGGTCGACCAGGAGAGGTCGGCCCGGTGATGAGTTGGGAGAGGCCCGAGTCGATCTTCGAATCGTAGTTTCTTGGGATTGGTGGGTGATACGGAGGTTCATAGGATTTCTCCATATTGTAGCACCTATGACTAGGTTGACCCGGAAGGAGGTCAAGTTTGATTGGGATGGCCGTCTGAGGCATTCCCGGGAGTTGAAGGAGACTTACTTCGGCTCCCATCTTGATAGTTCGGACGGGACGGGGGTACCCGGTGTATTGTGATGCCTCGGGCGGATTAGGATGTGTTTTGATGCGATCCGGAGAGTAGTGAGCTTATGGTTCTCGTCGGTTGAAGAATCACGAGAGCATAATTACCCCCACCGCGACATGGAGTTGGCGGTAGTAGTCTTCGCCTTGAAGATTTGAAAGCATGCCGCCCATCAGCGAGTTAAGTGTACTCGAGACCGTAAAAGTGCGAAGTATATTTTCAAGCAGCGGGACCTCAATATGAGGCAACGCAGATAAATGGAGTTCCTAGAGGATTATGACTTCACTTTGCATTACCATCCTGGAAGGCAAATGTGGTGGCTGATGCACTTATTTAGAAGTCACGAGGAGCTTTGGCTAGTATAGCTTCTCGGGAGTAGCGAATGCTTAAGGCGTAGGACGAGTTTGGGCTCTGGGTACATGGCTTGAACTCGAGGGGTACCAGCAGGGAGTTTAGTGGCTACGGAGTCTTTGTTGAGCGGAGTGATTGGAGTCGATGGCGGGACGAGAGATAGTGCTATTAGGGACCGAGTACGATCAGTCACGGGTGTGAGAAATTTAGACGGTTCAAATAGATGGTAGTCTTGATATAGGGGGCGGGTAGGGTTTCGAGTTGACCGATTTGAGAGAGGAGATTCTCAGGGAGTTTCATTGCTCTCGTTTTGCAATGCATCCAGTGGCACGCAGATGTACCGAGATCTTGTCGCGTGTGTGGTGGGATGAAGAGGCGCGTAGGGAACTTTGTTCGACGATGTCTCACGTGTCGGCGGAGTTAAGTGAGCACGAGGAAACCAGCGGAACTGCTTCAGCCATTGGAGGTGGGCGAGTGGAAGTGGGAAACGCGTCACGATGGACTTTGTGACCCGCGCACGGAGCGGCGAAGCGGGGCGGTACTGGGTGATAGTGGACCGACTCACGAAGTCGGCACATTTTCTAGCGTCGCGGATGACGCCGCCTTGGAGAGATTACGCGGGTTGTGTTCGTGAGATAATTAGGCCATAGTGCCGGTATCATAGTGTTGGATAAGGGACCGAGGTTCTGATTGCACTTTTGGAAGAGTTTCCAGCGGTATGGGCTGCGGTGACCATAGTCACGGCGTTCCGCCCTCGAGACGGATGGTCGGTCGGGGAGGACTATCACGGTATTAGAGAACGTGCTACGAGCATGCGTGCGGATCATAGAGCGGTTGGGAGGCATTTGCCTTAGTGGAATTCGCCTGCAACAACGTTACGGGCGAGCATATAGATGTACCGTGAGGCATTGTATGGGGCCATGTAGACCACCATTATGTTGGGCGGGTCGGAGGAAAACCATCAGGTGCGTCGATTAGAGACACCTCCGGATGGTGAGCTTGATACGGCGTCTTCTCACGGCAAATAGAAGCAAGAGCTATCACGAGATGTGCGCGTCGACCCTTAAAGTTCGAGGTTGGGGATCCGCGTCTTCTTGAATGGTGCTGAAGTGGTCGAGGTTCGAGAAAGCACGGGAAGCTATCGCCCAGGGTTCATTGGACCTTCGAGATACTCGAGAGGGTGAGCGCAGTTAGTCACCAGGTTAAGCGTTGCGCCAGCCCGGCATGTTAGGTGTCCTGGGGTGTTTCACGTCTCCCATGCTTAGATATACTCCCGGATCAGCTGTGTGGTGGATTAGGGACAGATGAAGTTGACCTGGATGCAGGACCTTTGAGGAGAGGGACCGGTGTGCATTGTTGATAGCCGATGATCGGGTTTGCGACGCCAAAGCCCAGTGAGGCAGTGTTTGTACTATGGGGCACTATGGGTGGAGAAGTCACGTGGGGTATGGGGACACGATCTGGGCAATTATCCTTCTTGTTTAGGGATGAGAGGTGTAATTTAGTCGTTTAAAATTTAATGTTGTTTACATGCACGTATTAGAGTGCGCGTTGCATATGCATGCGTGATTGTGATTATCCCCAATTTGGGATAAATTCCTTTGAGAGGAGAATGTAAGACAGAAATTCGATTTATGGAATAAGGGCAAATCGTAATTTAATTACAAATTGTAATTTCGGTTAAAAATCAAAATTTATTCTCTAGATCTCAGATGATAAAATGGATTGTACCGTTGGAATCGTCTCGCGAAATCTAGCTAGTACGTAAAATTTCGTCGAATTCCGAGATAGTCGAAGTTGACACGTTTTTCGAGGCATCGCGTTTCAAGTGTCGTAAAACGATTTTCGATGTGACGAAAGTCACATATAACATGTACTCATGTTTCTTAAGTGGTATGAGTAGAGAAATGATGAAAATGGACGGCCGAGGTAGTGCCGAATGTCAAAACTGGGAAATGAAGGGACGTAATGGTCATTATGGGATTTGATTTAAGTCACTAAATGACAAAATAGTAAATAATTATCTTCCCTGAATGTTAAAAAGAGTAAACGTGAGAGGAAAGGAAATTTTGGTCAATGCTTGATTGCTTAGAATTTAGAGAGAATGAGCCTTCTCTCCACAGAAATATGTTGATCGGCCAGTCGCGATCTTCGGGGCAAGAAGGAAAGATGTTCTACGGGCGCTTTCTCAGCGTCGTGCAGTTTGTGAGTTTTAGACAAACTCAAGAGGTAAGGGGAGTTTCTCCTTACTTGGATTTTATTCCCTCTTTTAAGCACTTTGTGAATGTTTGGACAACGAGGGCCGTGAGGGACCGTTTGATCGGTTCAAATCTTGGGCAAGGTTGTTAGATTTTGAAACCCATGTGGACGATCCTGGTAGCTATCCTGCGTTGATTGGAGTTGCTTATTGTGAAATCATGTGTTAATGTATGCCTTGATTTGAAAAGTAAAGGGAATGGCGTGAAATGTGGGTTCCTGAAATTGAGCGGAGTAAGTGTTAGTATTGGGCAAGTAAGCCTTAGGGTTTCTTGTTTCCTAGGAATAATGACACGAAAATATGTTTTGTGTGAAAATGTGTAGATCGAGTGATTCAAACTGAATTCTTTCGTGTTTGATCATTAGCCAAAGTAGGCTAATTTTTGGTGTATATGGTTGTATAATTACATAACATGATTGTACGATTTGAATTATGCGAGTATATTCATGTTTATATATTTTATGTGATTATTTGTATGGGAGGCCAAGCATACATGCATTTCCATATGCTGCTGGAACACCCTAGGATTATAGGAGTGAGTGCATGAGATGAGTCTAGAGAAAAAGGTTCAAAGGGTTGTCTAAAAACATTAATTATCGGAGGGTAGTCCACAAACATATAATATATCAATCGTCGAAGCGGCCCAATTGATATATATACACATCGGAGGGTTGTCCACAAACAAACAAAATAATAACTTTCATACGAGGCTTAGGCGAGTGTGATGGAAGTCAGTGAGACTGGGGATCGAGTTGGTCATGTAGATTCAAGTAGGATCATGCATTTGCTTGAATGTGTTTAAGTGGAACATTGCACGACACTTAGGTGGTGAGTAGCCCATAGGGTGATTCTCTGCGAGGCATTAGCTCACCCCGTCGTGGGACCCCCCCTTTTTTACAGGTACAGGGAGCGTGCGAGGAGACGGCTCGTCCTAGAGGCTAAGTTCTAGAAGAAAGCCGGAATGTGGCTTTGGTGGTTTTACATGTATTAGAACTCTTTAAGTTTAATATATGTATTGTTTAAGAGTGAAAATATTGTAACTCTTGTAACTGTGAGATATAGTTGGATTCGTAGTTGGTATGCATATTGAATGGTTATAGGCCCAAGTGGCGTATTACTTATGTGATTGGATATATTAGTTATGTTACCTTTGTTTGGACGAGGATGTCTGGAGTTTTGTATTTGGGTAGAGCTCCGTTCACAAGGGACTACTGCCAGATTTTCCCTAAAAGTGGCGTCGGGTAATGACCTCCTTGTATTCCGGCGGGTTGATGGGTGATCAACGGACCCCGGGTTTAGGGCGTCACATAACTGAATTTTTAAAGCAGATTTAAAAAAAATTAAATATTTTAAAATCGGGTGTATTCGATTTGATTGATTTTTCCGTTAATCAATTTTATGCGCACCTAGGTTAAATAGCCAGATATGTAGAGGATCCCCAATTTCCATTCTCTCAACAATTTCTGTTTCAGCGTAGACAATCCATTCTCTCAAATTGATCTCTATCTTCTCTCTCTCTCTTCGGTTTGAATTGTCTCAAAATTGGAATTCGGTCGAAAATGCAAATTGGATGTACTCTATCGAGGTCAGAATGTTGAAGAAGAGCAAGAAAATGATGAACCCTTTCAGTTTAAAAGGTTCCAAAAAGCAGTCTCAGGCCGTCTATAAAGCGAAGAGGTACCACCTAATACTGTCGCTGGGTTTTCTTCTATCACTTCTTTCGTCATTTCCTCCCATCTCAGAAAATCTTCTAATCAATTCTCTTATTCTTTCTTTTTCTTTCTCGGCCACAGTCCACTCATGCTGAATAACAAAACAAACTTATTTATATATTTCCTTCTTCACCTTCATCTTGATCTTTAGGACTAGGGTACTGAGGGAAGGAAGCAGCGAGTCTAAAGATATACGTCTCCTGGAGACGGAATCCTTGGGAAAGGTTTAATGGCATGTCCGTTATTATTCGTCTGCTTTTCTTTTCTTTTCTCAGGATGACATTAATGGCAGTGTTTTTCCTTTTCCTTTCGATTATTTTTTGTGAAAAGATTCTGGTGGTCAATGGAAAATTGCTGAGCGCTGAGAAGGATGAGTTTATCCTCCATGAATGCTTGGTTCATCCCGCTCTTCTGTTTCACCACAAGTACGTAACATTACCCATGCATTAATTAATATATAATTATAGAAAGTATTGTGGAATTGATGAAATAACTCTAAATTTATGAATCTAACATTTTTCATTAATAGTCTCTTCTCCCAAATCGGGGGTTTTCAAAGTGTATTTTGATCAAACTACCCTTATTATTGGCATCAATCTCCTTCTTGTTCTTTTTTTTTTATGTCGAAGTTTAATTGATAATTATATATTATTTTTGTGAATAATTATTTTCAGCTTCCAAAAAGTGTGTTCATAATGGGATGTACGCGAGATCAGTGCAAGAAGTGCTTAAGCCGCAGGCCATAAAGAAAGTCGATCATATGTGTACTAATAATAAGGTAATTTAATTCGCGATTTACTAATTAACCCTAATTAATTAATTAGGACATTAGTCCAAGAAATTAAATAATAAATATATTTAAAAATTGGATATGCAGGAACTAGTAAATTTCTACCGCACAAATTTGACAAAAAACAAATTGTGCATTTTGAGTAACGTGGATATCGACCCCTTAGGAGAACCTCATATAGATTCTCTCTTGGATCAATAGTGAGACTAACGATTCGCAATACAATAATGGGAGCTATAATGTGTAATTATCAAGCCTTAGTAATTGTGCATTTTTAAAATACAATCTAACATGGTCTGTTTTACATCTAGGTTGTTAGAATCAAACCATGTCAGCGAATGTGAACTCACGATCAATAATGGATGCCCTTAGGTGACCGGGCCTAACTTCTTGGAGTAGTTAAGGAGTGAGAATGGTTCTCAAAAGTAAAAATTAACCTATGTCATTGTTGAGCCACTCCCTCAATCCCCAGCTGCTGATGCATCTAAAAGCGTTCAGATGGCATATCAAAATTGTTTAGTTGATAATGCGAAAGCGGAATTGATTATCCTCACCTCCATGTCACCTGAGCTTAAGAAGCAGTATAAGACTGTGCATGCATATTCCATAGTACACCATCTAAGGGAACTTTACAATGAGTAGGTGAGAGATGAAAGGTTCAAAGTCTTTGAACTGCTTTTTGGTATCAAGATGAAGAAGGGGACATCCCCAGTGCAGCATTCATTGAAGATGTAGGAACGCATTGGGAGGTTGAATCAATTGGGTTATTGGATGGATTTTGAATTAAGTGTAGACTTGATTCTGACATGTTTACCCGATAGTTTTTCATTTTGACTTGACCTCAGGATGGAACTTTACATTGTGTCCACCATACCCAAGTTGATGAACTTGCTCAAAATAGTTGAGTCTTCTTTAAGAAATGAGAAAAAGCATGTGATGCTTGTGGATTGTCCGGTTCTAAGAAGAGTTCTAAGAATGAGAAGAGAAGTAAATCCACTCAAGCTGAGGAGGTGCGGTAGAGAAAAAGGAAAAAGAGACGAGACCTAAAGGACTACTTCATTTAGTAAGGATGGCTGTTGGAAGAGGAACTGCAAAGCCTACTTGGAGTCGAAGAAGAAGGTGGCATTTCGCAGGGAGGAACTTCACCTTGTCTTCAAAGACGCCATGTGAGCTTCTTTTTCATTAATTCTTCTGA
Source organism: Tetrastigma voinierianum (assembly GCA_016808115.1). Taxonomy (NCBI): domain Eukaryota; kingdom Viridiplantae; phylum Streptophyta; class Magnoliopsida; order Vitales; family Vitaceae; genus Tetrastigma; species Tetrastigma voinierianum. Next base: position 410,974 of record JAEQBH010001016.1, read on the forward strand.
TCAGCTCTAATTACCTATTAATTAATTCATTTTTCATTTTTAAGGCTCCCTTTTTAGGAAATTTTTCATCCTGAAATCCTGTTTGTTAATTTATTTCATCTTGATTAATGATATCATGTTGATTTTGATGGTTGAAATCAAGAGATGAACTGGAGAAATCTAAAGAGAAGTTTGATGTAATTGTGGGAGACCTGGCAGAACCTCTTGAAGAAGACGGCAGCTTTATGCTCTACACAAAGTATTTTTACGAGAAAACCATTAAGCCCAAGCTCAACCCCATGGGTATTTTGTCACCATGGTGAGAATATATATATATATATAGCTTCATTAGGCTCCCTTTCGAACTCTAGGGAAAAAAAAAATACTAAGACTCCTCAAAATGTACTAAAGAATGGAAAAAATGTTAAGAAATTTTTTTTTTTTTATGTTTGATTATAGGGTGAAATATATAAAAGAAAATTAAATATAAGTCCCTTCAAAATTTTATATATTTTAAATTTCTTGGTAGTTTGAATAAAACATATATAATTAATTTATTAAGTTTAAACCTATTTTATATTTTCCTTCAATTTTTTCTTTTCACTTTCATCTCTATTTTCGGCCCGTATTTTATTTCGTAACACTTTTTGGGTTTTCAAATGGAGCATAAGCAAAACAATTTTTTCTATTATTATTTGGTTTCGGTGCGGAAAATATGAGAACAAAAAATCAAATATATAGCTAATTTATTAAGTTTAAACCATTTTCTCTTTGTTTTCCTTCAAATTTCCCTTCCTTCAATTTTTCATTTATATTTTCTTTCCTTAGTAATTTTCGGGTTTCAAACCGAGCATTAAGCTCTTGATGGAGAATTAATGCAAACCCTAGACAATCAGATTTTAATTTCCTGCATTTTCCACTTGTGTTTGCCATACATACAGGCCGGGCCAGCAGGAGTTCTCACTCACAAGGGGACTTTCACCTCCATCTACCAAACTTTAAACTCTTGTTTTCAATGTAAGTCCCTCCAATACTTATATATTTGGTTGTTTTATAAATTTTCATATAATTAAAATTGGTTAAAATTTTAGTTACAAATAATATATACATTTTACATTTACTTACTAACAATGATTTACCATGTAGATGTGCGCCCATACCACGCTCACGTGCCATCATACAAAGACACTATTGGTTGGGTTGTGGTAGTCATTGTTATCGGGTGGGTGATCAAATTTATACGTACTTTAGTGTTTGGATATTATGGGGTTTTCGTGTTTGGTCGGATAAAATTTGGAACACCAAACTCTAAGACTCCATTTGAAACCCGAAAAGTAATTAAGAAAAGGAAAAAAATACTAAGTAAAATGATTTTTATGTTTGATTATGTATTTTAAATTTTTAGTCATATATAATATAGAGAAACAACCAAAACGAGTTTAAATAAACCGTATAGAACTAATTTATTAAATTTTAACCTTTTTTTTATTTTCCTCAAAAAAAAAAAATTTCTTCTATTTTTTTCTTTTTATTTTATTTTCTTTCCTTGTACAATTATTATTATTTTTTTTTTTGTAAACGTAGCTTAACATTCTTTTTTGCTTTGATCTATGCACATACTTTTTTATCTTCTTCATCATTATAGTTGGCAATTGTTAAATCAATCTTCCTTCTTAACTAGGCTTCTGATCAAACCAATCTCCTCGAACACGATCTCTATCAGTGTGACTTCGATATGCTCGACGGTCAAATCATTAAGAGGATCGAAGGGGGGTGGTTGCAGTACCTAAATGGGGTTACCATCTTGACATCTTCCATCTTCAATAGATTGTTTTTTCTGGAATTGAATTGTAATTAATTATTCCAGATTATATATATATATATATATATATATATATATATATATATATATATATTATCACTCCTCTTTTTTAATAATTTCTTTTTAATTGTGGGTTGATAAGATTCTATCAGACCCTAATTAATTATCTGATCATTGTAAATATTGAAGGATGATGAATGAGACTGATATTCCTAAATAAGAAGAGATTAATGCTCGTTGATTTTGTATACACCATGCATGTTTTCCATAACTAGGTTTGTTTTTGTAAACGTAATAATGAATAGTGCTTGTTTTTGTTCATATTAAGGTGGCTCCCCTATGGTATGGGCCTACGTCCAAAGCTCAATAATCAATTAGTTCCTTTAGAACCCAAAAAAGTATTAAGGAAAAAAATAACAACAATGGAAAATAATTTTCTCATGTTTGGTTTCATCATGTAAAATGAAATCCAAATGTATGTAACATATTTTCAAAATTTTATATGTTTTAAATTTCTTAGTCATTATGTAATAGAGAAAAAGTAGATAAATAGGTTTGAATATATATAAATTAATTTTAAAGTTTAAAAGTTATCTTTGTTTTACCATCCATATTTTATTTCTTTCACTTTTTCTCTTTATTTTCCTCAATTTATTATTCATTTACATTTAACTCTCTATGATCATCACTCTTTTTTACTCCATCCGTCTATACTTTTAGTATGAATGTTCTATAGAATATAAACTTATACATTAAATTAATGAATAAATATTTAATTCAAATATTCAATTAAAATTTTTCAATTCTACAAAAAATTCAAGAATAAAAAATCAACTTAAGCTTAGCAAAACATATGGTTTTGACTCTAGAGTTTGATTTTTTAAAAGTTTATTAACTTCATTGGATTATACATAATAGAAGAGACAATTGGGATATCACCTAGTTTAATCGGTGGTCTCGAGTGAGTTCTTGGAGAACAATTGTGTTATGCGACAAAAAATTAGCTCTTTTATGGTCCCTCCTGGTTCGTATGAGGATTAATTTGGATGTGATATGGTTTAAAGACACATTTTGTGTGTATATGAGTCCACTTATGACAATAAACTTGTAGGGATCCATGAGTCATGACCCACAATTTGACATTTGACAAAAGAAAAAATAGAAGAGACATTTGAAATTTATCATAAACTGTTTATTAGTATGTTTATCTCAAATAATTAATTCAAGTGATAGTCTTTAGGGATCATTGAATCAATAACATGAAAACTTGTTTGAAGGAAACCATACGAAACATCTTCGAAATCTTAATTCCGGGAGTGAGATATTTAATCGAGATTCACAGCTAAAACTCCACATCTATATCAATCGGTTTGCTAGGACATTTATAACATGTACAACCCAAATAAGCTTACTTTAAAAAAAAATAAAAAAGGAATGAGAAATGAAAATCCACTTCTCTAATTTTTTTTTTGAAAATATCTCCACCAGTAAAAGCAGTGATATGGCACTTTGCAACCCCTTTTCATGTATGAAATGACCCACCTATTCTTTTTAATTACTAAAAATGGATTAAGAAAAAAATAGAATTAAAGAAGGTGAATATTGTACATCAAATAAGACTACTTAATACTTTATTAATAGCTCAACAAAATGTGCAAAAGAAATAAAAAATAAATTAACAAACCAAAAGATGAATTTATTAACATCTTTGCTGAATATGAATATTTGTATTTAGAAAAACAAATGAAATAGAATTAATAGATTCAAGAAATCCAGAAGAGTAGTATCATAAAGAGAATGCCCACGTGCAACTCAATCCCATGATTCATTTTCTTCTATTCTCTTCAATCAGTTTCTCTTCTACTCTTCTCTTCTCTCTCTCTCTCCATCGGAAAAGGCAAAAGAAGAAAATGATGCATGTGAATAATGTTGAAGAGAATAGACAAGAAAATGATGAATGGTTTGATGAGTTCTTGATAAATTAAGGATGGCACTTCTTCTCCCATTAATTCTTTGTTTTTGTTTCTCTTTCTCTTTCTCTTTCTTGGCCATGCGTGCAGCTTCACTGCCTTCTAGTAGGTTCTTTCCTAGAAAATAAAATAAAAATAATAATAGCTATATACATTCCTTGATCACCATGACTAAAGCCGCGGGTCTAAAGGTCTACCATCTCTCTCTTGAGACAGAGCCTTTGGAAAGGTTAGGTCATGTCCTGTCCGTAATTATCAATCAGTTTCTGGTTTTTATATTTTTATGTTGATAATTAGGATATTAATTAATCCAGAAAATGAATTTATAGTGAGTTGAAGTCCTTAACATGGTGTTGCATGGAGTCGTGGATTTGAAAGAAATCATTAAGCCCCAATGCCAATTAATGGTGATAATAGGCCTTCTCCTTTCTCGCCCAAATTAAATTTCTTAAATCGATCAAGAATTAATTCAAACCCATGATCAAAATCAGATTTTAATTTTAACTTCCTGCATTTTATTTCCCAGTACTTAATTTCATGCAGGAGCAGGAGTTCTCACTCACAATGGGGTTTTAACCTGCGCCTACAACACTTGTTTTCAATTTAACTTTTCCCCCCTTCATTTCTAATCCAGAGCCAAAAATTAAAAAAAAAAAAAAAAAAAAAAAAAAAAACAAAGTTATGCTCTTGTTTGGATACATTTAAAGCGTTTTATATTGTCATAGTAAGGAGAACAAGGATGATAGGAGAACATGTTTTGATTCCCTAGGTTTTATTTTTAAAAAACACCGAAAACACTAAATTTAGAGAACAACAACAGTTTTAAAAAAACAACACCAAAATAGTATTTTTTACATTTTTAAAAACTGTTCTCAAAAACAATTTTCACAAACAAGACCCAAACATAACCTTGTAACGGTGCCTGAAAGATTTGAGGCATCCATTACAACCTTAGAAAACACTAAAGATTTGTCTGAGATAATACTTGTAGAGCTTTTAAATGCTTTGCAGGCACAAGAGTAAAGAAGATTGATGAGAGAGGAAAAGACAATTGAAGGAGAATTGGCAGCCAAGTATGAAGATAATTGTGAAGTGAGTAGACGAGTGCGGTTAAAGGAAAATTAAATCGGAAGAATCCTATCCACCTTGTCGGCATTGTGGAAAGAAGGGTCATCTACATTTAGATGTTAGAAGACCTAACGCTAAGTGTTCCAAGTGTAACCAACTTAGACATAAACGATAATTTGCAAAATAAGGGCGATAGAAAAGGAAGAGCCAAGCGGTAGTTCAGAAGAAGAAGATTTCTTGTTTGTGCCACTTGCTTCCTGACTTGAATTGAACAAATTGTAGGCTCATTGATAGTGGTTGCTCCAACCACATGACGCACGACAAGAGTCTGTTCAAAGAATAGTGTGAAATAACTTCATCAAAGGTTCGAGTAGGTGATGGTAAACATATTACCGTTAAAGGAAAATGTGGCACGCCCCCGAGCGAAATTAAGATTGACTACCGATCAACCGCGGGAGAATCTCTCGTGAATGTCGGGTGACCCGACATTTCTCACGGCTGTCGGGGCGAGTCTCCTTTATGCAGGGAGCTCTACCCCGATAAAACCTGCATATACCTGTCCCAAACGGTGCAATATATCCAATCCACATGAGTAATACGGCCACTTGGGCCTAAGCGATACTCTGTACATCTTAACTATGAATCCAGCTATATACCAAATAGTTACAAGAGTTACAATATTTTCACTCTTATACAATACATATATTAAAATTAGACATTTCAATACATGTATATATCATCAACCAAAGCCACAACCCGGCTTTCTTCACAACCTCAGTCTCTAGGACGAGTCGTCCCCTCGCACGCTCCTTGTACCTGAAAAATAATATCCCTCGACAAAGTGAGCTAATGCTCAGTAGTGGAATCGCCCTAAGTGGGCTACTCTCCACCTAAGTGCAGTGCAATGTTCCAAAATAAACATACATTCAAGAAAATGCATGATCCTACTTGAATGTCTACCGCGATCTTCGGATCCAGGAGTCCTCATAGACTCCATCCTCACACTACTTTAAGCCTCGTATGAAAATTATTATTTTGTTTGTTTGTGGACAACCCTCGATGTGTATATATCAATTGGGCCCTCCGACGATTGATATATTATTTGTTTAATGGACGCTACCCTCGATGAATATCAGATTGGGCCCTCCGGCGATTGATATATTATTTGTTTGTGGACTACCCTCAGGTGAATATCAATTGGGCGCTCAGACGATTGATATTTTTAATTTGGACTACCCTCAGAACCGTTTTCTCTGAACTCATCTCATGCACTTTCTATAGTCCTAGGGTGTTCCGGTGCATATAGAATGCATATCTTGATTCAATCTGATCTAATTCACATGTAAATATATAAACATGCATATATTTACAAAACAGTATTCACACAATCATGTCATATAAATTCTCATTTCATACATCAAAATTAAGCCAGCTTGGGCTAATGATCAAACACGAGCAATTTAATTTAAATCACTCGACCAAACACATATTTTCACAAAAATATATTTTGAGAACACTGTTTCGGGAATAGTGAAACCCTCGGTTACTATTCCCGAAAAAATCACAAATCATCGGTTCACTTAGTGAACCCACAATTCATGGCTATTCCAGGCCTCTTTCACATCAAATCATTATTTAATACATAAATCATCATATAAACACCCCAAATCAGTCCCCAACAGCCATGGACTGACCAAGAATTTCTAAAATTCCACAGGTCGATTATGTTTTGGGAGCGGTCAAACGACCCCTCGCGACCTCGAGCCAACGGTATTAAAAAACACTTAAATAAAGTGTAAAGCCCAGTAAGGAGAAACTTCTACCTCAAGGAGTTTGTCGAAACTCCTTAAATCCAGTACCCACGCAAAGCCCTCTCGCATTAAACGGTTCTCCTTCTTGTCAAGAAGGCATCGATGGTCGGATCGTGTTCTAGAGAGAAGTTTCTCTCTCTAAAAAAACTCAAAAATTTGCTGCTCTCTCCAGCCTACCCCTTATGCCCGTTTTTGCTAACTTTTAATTGGGGAAGACGGCACTATTCCCCTATTTTGTCTTTTTCTTCATTTAATCATTTTAAAAAATGACCATTATGTCCCTCTTTTCCCAGTTTTGACACTCGGCACTACCTCGACCGTCCATTTACATCATTTCTCTACTCATGCCACTTCTGGCACATGAGTACGTGTTATATGTGAATTTTTTCACATCGAAAATAGTTTTACGGCACGAACGCGATGCCTCGGCGATAATTCCATTGTCTCGGGTCGACTAAATTTTACGTGCTAGCTAGATTTCGTGAGACGATTCCAACGGTGCAATCCTTTTTGTCATCCAAGATCTAGAGAATAAATTTCAGCTTTTTAACCTAAATTACAATTTTATAACCGAAATTACAATTTTATAACCGAAATTACGATTTTGCCCTTTTTCCAGAATTTGGAATTTCTCGAATCTTACATTCTCCCCTCCTTAAAAGGAATTTCGTCCCAAATTCCAGGACATTCCACAATCCACTCATGCATATACAGCGTGCTCTACATGCATGTAAGCAGGTTATTTAAATCTTAAGCAGTAAACCACGTACCTTCATCCCTAAACAAGAAGGGATAGGTGCTTTGCATCGATGTTTATCACGCTCCCACGTTGACTCCTCCATATGGTGCCGCTAGCACCCTCACTAGCCTCACGGTCTTGCGTATAAAGCACGATCACGGCTATCAACAATGCCTGTGGTCTCCCTCCTCGAAGGTCCATCGAATTATCGACCTCAATCTGTCCCCAATCCACCACATGAAATTTGGGTCTGGAGTATATTTCAGACATGGAGCGTAAAACACCTCGTGGACACGACATCTTTGGCGATGCTGCTAACGATGCATAAGCGGTGCCACCACCATCTCGAGTATCTCGAAAGGTCGATGAACCTGTTCGATAGCTTCCCACGCTTCTTAGGAACTGACCCTCCCCTCTTAGGCATCACCTTCAGAAGGCGTCAACCCCAACCTTGAGCTCTAAGGGTCGGCGTCGCATCACGCATAGATCTTCTGAGCTACGAGTTGTGAGAAGGCGATTTGTCGATATCAGCTCACAGCTACCGGTGTCTCTAATCAAATCAGGACCAATGATGGAACTCTCTCCTACCTCGGTCCAACATAATGGTGACCTGCATGGCCTCCCATATAGTGCCTCATATGGTGCCATATGTATACTCGCCTGATAACTGTTGTTGTAGGCGAATTCCCCTTGGGATGAGTCTCGCTCCCGGCTGCCCTTATGATCCGGGACGCATGCTCGTAGCATGTCCTCTAATGCTGTATAGTCATCTTAGGTGACCATGCGTACGGGGTGGAACGTTGTACTCATAGTCAGCCATGCTCCATAGCCTTTGGAAACTCTTCCCGAGTGTGCTGTATTAGGTCCACATCCGCCACTATGGATGCGGTACTCCATGTGGCCGGACTATCTCTCGGATAATCATAGGCGAAGAGGAATCTCTCTCAGGCGAAGGTCATCCATACGGCTAGAAAATGTGCCGACCGTGAGCGGTCCACGCAATACCCATCTGCGTCATGCTTTTCTTTGTGTCCGTGGCAAGTGGGTCACAAAGTCCATCGTGATGTGCTCAGCCTGCTCGGCCTCGATGGTTGGTAGTATAACGTATAGTCTTCAGCGTAGCATAACATGCGTGAGGCGTCGTCGAGCAAAGTCACCTGCGTCTCTTCATCCCCTCCAATGAATGCTGGCGGCGAAGATCTGGCATCTTGGTGCCACTGGATCACACTCTGAATCGAGGAGCGGTGAAACTCCTGAAATCCTCTCCGTCGATCCATGGGAACCACTATTCGTCCCCTATATCGAAGACTACCATCTGCGTGAAAGGTCCGACCCACCAGTCACGTGTCTGTTGTACTCGGTCCACCCCAATGGACGGTATCTTTGCGTCGACCTTTGGGACTCAATCACTGCGCTCAGCAGGCTGGGTGTAGCCACTAAACTCCCAAGGTACCTTGGGTCTTCTTGTTGTCTTGTAGCTGAACTATCTCACGGTCTCGGCGTCTAGCCACTCAGGAAGCTATACTAGCCCAGCGCTCCTTGTGACTTAGGCCCGAGTGCATCAGCCGCACATTTTCATACCGGGATGGTGTCTGAAGTGAAGTCATAATCTCTAGGAACTCCATCCATCTCACGTTGCCTCATATTGAGGTCATTGCATGAGAAAATATACTTCAGACTTTGTAGTGCAGGTACACCTCGAACTCTCGCCGTATAGAGTAGTGGCGCGAATCTTGGCGAAGACTACAGCCCCTTGACTCCATTATCGTGTGTGGGGTAATTCATAGTGATTGCTGGCGGTGAGAACCATAGCTAATACCCTCCCGGACTGCATCAAACACATCCCGAAATCCGGCCCTCGGGCGCCATATTTACTTTGTACCCTTGTCTCTGTCAGGAACTATCGAGATGGGGCTGAAGTAAGTCTCCTCTTCGACTCTGGAATGCCTCCTCGCATCGGTCATCCCAATCAAACTTGACCTCCTTCCGGGTCAACCTAGTCATAAGTGCTGCTATCTGGAGAAATCCTCAATGAATCTCCTGTAATACCCAGCCAATCCCACGAAACTCGTATCTCGGCGACGGCCTCTCCTGACTCATCCTTGATCGACCTTCTCTAGGTCGTGGCCTCCCGATCTTGACACCACGTGTCCCAAAATCTCACCTCGGTAAGCGGAACTACGCATGCGAACTTGGCGTCTGTGATGGTCTCTTAACAAGCTGTAAATGATCCTCGAAGTAATACTCATGCTCCGCTCGGTAGGAGTAGATCAAAATGTCATCCACATTCTGACAAAGCGATCTAAATAGGGTTGGAATATCCTATGCATGAGATCCATGAATGTTGATGGCGCATTCGTCAATCCGAAGGGCATCACAGTAAACTCAAAGTGCCCATAACGTATCCTAAGCGTACATCGCCAGGGGATATAAAATCCACTAACCCTCTCGGTGATGGTAACCGGTCTGCAGTTACATCTTGGGTGATCATCCTCTGTTGTCAGGCTCAAATCGTCAATCCTCGGTAATGGGTACCCGATTCTTGATGTAACCACATTCAAGCATCGGTAATCAATGCCTGATCGAAGGGTCTTGTCCTTCTTCTTGAGATAAACGTTTGTGGTGAAGTGCTCGATGCAATGAACCTTTTGTCCCGATAGCTCCACATGTTGGACTCGAGGTTCATAGCTCGTGGTGCCATCTTATCTGCGGAGTCATAGAGATGGGTGAAGTACGAAGTGTAACTCAATCTCACCAGAAGTCTACATCTCACATGTGGAGGTAGTCGGTGGCTAAATGCGGGAAAACATCCACACACTCGCACACTATCGAGGAGATCTAAGTGCAGTCTCACCTCGTCCTCTAGGGTGGGCTCGCTAGCCAACCCGTGGAGCTATCCCCTAACACTGGTTCGTTATCTTTACATTTTGGGGCACAATGTGTTTATCCCACGAAATACCCACACGAATGCCGTCATTATTGTGGCCCGGTAGCCCTCACATGCTCCTGATCGATACTTGACCATGGCATCGGCTGATCCATCCCACAGGGATGACATCAAACTCAAAGCATGTCAGTCCTCGGGTCCCACTTGTAGAGGCGAGTTCGAGATCTCTCATTTCATGACACGGACATATCATCCCTATTCTCGCCCTAATCCCTAGGAACTCACGTCTGAGCTCCTTGAGGTCACCGACCTCGAAGCCCTGACTCTCTGTGGTGGGGTTGTCCCGAGCCATGGAATCCATATCTTGTAGGTGAAGTCACTGATCACGGCCGAGATGGACAGCCCCGAGTCCATTCTCAAATCTCCTAACCTTGGCCAAGACTATGGCCACGTAATCATCAGCAAATCGTGCTAGCTGCGGCGGGCACCGTCCTGTAATCCATCATAGTCATCGCCCACAGCCCAGGCTCTAAGAACTCGAGCCTTCGCAATCACGGGAGTACTTACCCATGAGCGGCTCCTGAAACTGCCCCGTGTCATGGCCTCTAAGTCTCTAGAAGTCTGGCCCGTCTCCAGCGCGTACCCGGGCCTGCCTCTCATTTGGAATCGCAGTAGCCCCGATCTGGCCATTATCGGATTGATCTCATAGCCTCGATATGTTTTTCGATGCGCATAATGGTGCCTGGGTCTCCTCCTTGTAAATGTCGAGGGTGGTCTTTGTTACACCCCTTCTCGATCCGACCCGATTAGGCGGATCGAACGAAGTCGAGAAGCGAGACTTTCTATATCACTATCTATATCACATACTTTCTTGAGACTCTTATTGACACATTTCTTTCGAATTTGTACTTGTACCTATAGTATACAAGCAATTTAATAACAAAATCATTTACATATACAAAGAAGCTACCACCTGGAATTGGTGTCCATAAAAATCTATACACATATATAAGTCCGTTGCCTTACATGTATCATTTCCTAATCTGAAAAACTTGAATTGCGGAAGCGTATTTGGTGAGCACTATCTACGAGTCGGCTGCTTTGCTGATGTGGAATGTCACGTCCCTCTAGTCTCTCTTTGCTTGAATTTTACAGTTGAGCGCCGTGCTAAGCACTACGCTTAGGTAGAACATAGCGTGGACAACCACGATGGCATCACGAGAGCTTATACATATGCATATTATCTACTCACATACCTATTTATATACTTTAATTACTTATCATCTCTACATTTCTATTGCATGTCAATCTTTTCTGTTACCTATTCTATGTCTTTGGCCTATCTCTTATCTATACTTTTCTTTGTATTCCTATTTCATAATTTGCATATTCCTATACTTATCCCTGTGTTCATCTGCAACGTGTGTGTCTTTCAATGTTCCTATTCTTTTCGGGTTACATATCATGTCTCTAGTCTATATCTTTTCATCTTCCCGGTTCTAGTTTTATTGCATTCTATATACTATACATATAGCATTTCTTATCCTATACCTATCATGTCTTCTTTCATGTTGGCTAGTACACATGCCCCTGCTATACTTTTTCATTTACCTTTCTCTTTTCTCACTTTTCGTACTTTACTTGTTCATATCCTTTTTGTACTATACTTTGTGCTTTCTATACTATATTCATATGCTGTTCATTTCCAATACTGTTTTCCTATTATACTTTCATATAGCTTTCTCTTTTTAACTGTACTTGCATATGTTGTCATATATATATTGATATGATATTCATATGCTATAACCTCATATGCTTTTTGTATACTATGCTTTTCATATACTATACTTTTCATATGGCTTTCATTCTTCACTTTCATACTTGTACTATTGTATACTTTCCTGTTTTATTCGTTCATCTTGTACTTTTCATATCCTGTTATCTTGTACTATTCATATACTTCATATACATTTAATGCGTTCCTTATTCTATCTATCATACACTTTGTGCTTTTGTATACTTCTGTACTTTTCTTGTGTTACATGCTACGTGTTTTGGAGGTACGTAGGTACTGAGCGGATACAAGGTATATTCGGATCTTCTTCTATTCTTTATTCAGAGTCTATCTGTATATATCTTGTTTATTACCTAGATCCAGTCCATGAAAATGAGTAGAATTGTGATCGATAAGTACCCAGTGCAATACGATTATTGAGTCTTGTAGCACCAACGGTACCGGAGTACTAATCGGGTGTAGACCTTGTCGAGTGCAGTATAATCAGAATTAGAGCACTAATCAGAGATGCTAGTACTAATCAGAATCTTAGAAGTACTAATTAGGAGTCTTAGGAACAATCATGAGTGCGAAGTACTAAATAAAGTCTTAGAAGTACTAATCGAAATTAATCGGGCACTAATCGGGAATCTTAGAAATTACTAATCGGGAGTCCGGTACTAATCGGGATGCAGAAGTACTAATCGGGAGTACGAAGTACTATCAATTGCATCCACTCATTCATTCTTTGATCCTAGGTAGTCATATGATCATATGTCTTTCATAACTCACATTCTGTGTATCTTACTCACATTCTGTGATCATGACATATTGCTTTTCATGTTCATGTTCTTGTTTCAGTTCGTTTTCATATTTCATATCTTTTGCTATCATTTAGTTTTGTCTTCATATCGTATATGTAAATCCTATCATATATCATGAAGGCATCTATGCATTCTTGTATTCATATATTTCTATATCGCTTTCTATATTCATAACTCTTTATATCATTTTATACATGTACATTCATTCATGTACATGTACTCATTCTATCTTTTGTCATCTTTTTGCTTATCTCTATCGTTCTTGGCATTTCAGCATTTCTATCATGTGTTCCTAGCATGTTCATTTTATTCATTTCGGTATAACTATCATATATTCCTATCATTTACGTATTCTTGTCATGTCTTTATCTATTCATATCTTTACATGTTTACATGCGTGTTAGTCTATTCGTTTATGCATGACAATCATATGTTCACATCGTATACTCTTATATTCATATGTGCCTATCATTCGGGTACTGTAGGCTATCATATCTTATGACATATCTTATCATATCTTATAACTTATACCTATCATATCTTATGACATATCCTATATTCATATCATATTCATGTTTTATGAACCCATCTATACATATTGCATTTTCTATATTTTCCTTGTTTCATAACATTACATATAGCACTTCCATATACTGCAAGTATAATGTCTGAAATCACACCTCATTCATATATTCTTATTCCTCTATGAATCTACTTTATTTAGGAATTGGAATCATTCCAATTGACTCATCCAAATTCAAATTATGGCATTTTCATGCCAACTAGTCATTTACCGATTTTACACTCGGGACTTTTTGTATTACTCATTTTTTCAGGGTCTTAACTTCATATTTTGACACTAGGTCCTCGTACTTATTTAAAGCTAAGGTGCTAAGGGTTCTATTCCAATTGGAATCACCCAATTCGGAGCACCGAAACTCGAGTTACGTCCGAAACAACTCGAACTACTCTATAATCAACCCAATGCAGGAATTGGCTTGCACATGGCCCTACTTTGAGTGAATTTTTGGGCCACTTAGAGTCATAATGTGACTATATCTATTTCTTTAGGTTTGGTTTTCAGCAGAGTCTATTTTAATTAGCTGAATGTGATTAGGATAGAAATAGGCAAGTTATCAAGCCAAAATCTGGCCAGTCCAAGGGTGGAAAACCCGAGCGAGAGTGTATCGATACACCCCTAGTAATACCAATTTTTGGGTTAGGAAGGTATCTGGTACACATTCAAAGTGTGCCAGTACACATTACCCAAAAAATGTCGAGAATGTGTATTTTCTCCCACTTTTCCATATTTTGATCTTGATTCAACTCTATACTTCAAACACACATCAAAACCATTTCATATTCATTTTGTAACCTCTTTTCTATTCAATTCCTCTTTTAATGCTTATCTTTACTTCAAAAATCTATCATGAGTACTCTCAAACCCACTCTAATATAGGTTGCTGACCCTCTATGACCAAACATGATGATTAGTTAGGGTTTGTTCTAAACCCTAACTCATTTAACACTATTAACCATGAATCCATCCTTAAAGGGGAGGATTCTATGCTACTTATTACTCTTTGGTTTATTCTGCCACTTTCCATGATTATTGGTTTAGAATGAAACCACAGCAAAATACAGGTTTGGAGACAAGCCCAATAACTATCTGATTGGAAAACCATTCAAAGCTTTAAAACCCATGTAGTTCCATACCTTGGCTTGCTTGGCTTCTCTTCTTCCTCTTCTTCTTCTTCCTCTTCCTCTTCTCTTCTTTTCTCCTTTTGCTATTCTCTCTCTACGGTTTCTCTCCTCTTTTTGGAGACCAAATTTGGTCTTCACTTATCTCATGTTTGTTAAGGCCATGTTTGGCCAAGACAAAAAATCCATTTTTGCTTTAAGTTTTCATAATTGCATTTTGGTCCTCCATTTCTCTTTTATCTCTATTCCATCTTTTCTATATTTGCCTTTAATCCCATCTCTTCATCTTATAACACTTAAGTCCTCAAGAGGTAAATTACATATTTACCCTTAGCATAGATTAATTCGGGTCTCTAATTTTATTTAAGGAATTTCCTATTTAGCTTTAATATACCTAAACAAGTCCAAAACTGTTAGAGATTTATTTTGAGATCTTCTGAGTGCGCTCTAAATCTCTGGAGGTTACTAGGTCCTCCTTGACTACCTGCTATGCTAGCCTGTGCGATAGCAGCCGCTGCAACACCTACAGCCTCAACAAAGGCCTGTTGATCAAATGCCGGCGGCTGGTCAAATGTCGGTGGTGCCTGACCAGTGCCCCGTGGACGCCCCCTACGCCCTCGTCCTCTACTAGTCATCTACACAATTAACATGGCAGTTAAATCTCATCCTGATATCTACAGAGTATAAACACGGCCAGGGACACTAATCATGCAGCATAAGTAGTGTATACGCATTATCCCTTGCATTTAAAAGGTAGTAAGACAATCAGTATATATTTAAAACATTTTTATCAACAAAATTTCATTTTGAAAATTTTATTTTTGAAAATTTTGTCTAATTTTATTTTATTTTACTTTAGTTAATTAAATATTTAAATTTTTTTTTCGTTTTTTTTTCCAGCTATTGGAAACACCCAGCTTATATCCATTTTTATTTCTTCAGCCTCTTTGGAGTACACAAAAAATATACCTATATTTTTTCATTTCCCGAATCTGAATAAATTGCAAAAATTTATTTTAATTAATTTTCTTCGATTTACACCTTTGTAAAACCTTCAGAAAATTATTTTGTTACCTCATTTTTTTCCTTTAATTTGGGACACTTTGTCTAAAATCTCTATCAAACTTCTTGATCGACACTAAACCTAGTGTTCAACCGTAAAATTTATTCAAATTTTAGTTTATTATCCATTAAACCAAATAAATTTATTCAAATTTATTTTATTTCTCCTCTTTGTTCCAGTTTTCACACTTGTAAAAACTCCAAAAATTTTCCTATGTGTTATCTACTAAGCACACATCACTCACAACACATAACAATCAACATGTTATACACCTTTCACACATACATACAACCATTCATCAAAGCACACAGAAAACACACATGCAATGTTCTAGTTTTGTTCCGTGCCTTCCTAGGTAATCTCATACCTAAACCGAACATCAAACCATCCAAGTGGTGATGGCTACCCAAACCCGAGCTCCCTAGGTATTCGTATACCTAAGCTCTGATACCAGTGGCCCCAAACCAGGTCAGTTGACTACCGTCGACTCGCGGAATACTCTTGAATGTCGGGTGACCGGCATTTCTCTGGCATCCCGGGGCGAGTCTCCTTTGTACGGGAGCTCTACCCGAATACAAAACCTGCATATCTGTCCCAAACAGTGCAATATATTCCAATATATCAATCACACATGAGTAATACGGCCACTTGGGCCTAAGCGATATATAATACATACTAACTATGAATCCAACTATATACCAAATAGTTTACAAGAGTTACAGTATTTTCACTCTTATACAATACATATATTAAATTTAGATATTTCAATACATGTATATATCATCAATAAAAAGCGCGCCGACTTCTTGCAACCTCGGAGTCTCTAGAATGATCGTCCCTCGCACGCTCCTATGCACGAAAAAATAATATCCCTCGACGGGGTGATGTCTTTCGGTAGTGGAATCGCTAGTGAGAACACTCTTCCTAAGTGCGGTGCGTGTTCCCGATATATAAGAAACATACACACGAGTGAGGCAGCGACAGTAAAGCGGCTGATCTGCTTGAATGTCTATATGACCAGCTTCGGATCCAGGAGTCATCGTGACTCATCACACTACTTTAAGCCTCGTATGAAAATTATTATTTTGTTTTGTTTGTAGACCCGACCCTCCGATGTGTATATATCAATTGGGCCGCTCCGATGATTGATATATTATTTGTTTGTGGACTACCCTCCGATGAATATCAATTGGGCCGCTAAGACGATTGATATATTATTTGTTTGTGGACTACCCTCCGATGAATATCAATTGGGCCGCTCCGACGATTGATATTTTTAATTTGAACTACCCTCTGATAATTAATATTTTTAGACAACCCACCGAACCGTTTTCTCTAGACTCATTTCATGCACTCACTCCTATAGTCCTAGGGTGTTCCAGTGTGCATATGAAATGCATGTATGCCAATTCCAATACAGTCTAATTTACATGTAAATATATAAACATGCATATATTTACAAAACAATCAATTCACACAATCATGTCATATAAATTCTGAAATTTCATACGTCGAAATTAATTTCGAGCTTGAATTTAATGATCGACAGAGCAATTTAATTTAAATCACTAGACGAACACATATTTTCACAAAAATATATTTTGAGAACAACATTTGGGAATAGTGAGAGCCCTTGGTTACTATTCGAAAATCCGCAGATCATCGGTTCATTTAGTGAACCCGCAATTCACGGTCATTCCCGGCCTCTTTCACATCAAAGCATGATTTAATACATAAATCATCATATAAACACCCCAAATCAGTCCCCAATAGCCACGGACTGACCAAGAATTTCTAAAAAAAATTCTACAATTCGGTCCCATGTTTTGGGACCGATCAAACGGCCCCTCACGGCCTCAAACCAACCAAAACATTGAAAAACACTTAAATAAAGTGTAAAACCCAAGTAG
Organism: Tetrastigma voinierianum; assembly: GCA_016808115.1. NCBI lineage: Eukaryota > Viridiplantae > Streptophyta > Magnoliopsida > Vitales > Vitaceae > Tetrastigma > Tetrastigma voinierianum. The sequence continues at coordinate 428,522 of JAEQBH010001016.1, forward strand.
GGAGAAACCCCTACCTCAAGGAGTTTGAGGAAACTCCCTAAATCCGGTACCCATGCAATGCCCTCTCCGCGTAGAGCAGTTCTCCTTCTTGTCCCGAAAACTGCCGACGGTCGGATCGCGCGTATTTCTAGAGAGAAGTTTCTCTCTCTCTCTAAGAAAAAAACTCAAAAATCTGCTGCTCTCTCCAGCCTACCCCTTCTGCCCGTTTTTGCTAACTTTTAATTGGGGAAGACGACACTATTCCCTATTTTGTCTTTTTCTTCATTTAATCAATTTCAAAAATGACCATTATGTCCCTATTTTCCCAGTTTTGACACTCGACACTACCTCGGCCTTCCATTTACATCATTTCTCTACTCATACCACTTCTGACACATGAATACGTGTTATATGTGACTTTCGTCTCATCGAAAATCGTTTTACGGCACCCGAACCGCGATGCCTCGAAAAACGTGTAATTCCGGCTTGTCTCGGAATTTGTGAATTTTACATGCTAGCTAGATTTCGCGAGACGATATTCCAGCGATTGCAATCTATTTTATCCATCCGAGATCTAGAAGAGAGATAATTTCGGATTTTAGCCCGAAATTACAATTTTATAACGAAGTACGATTTGCTTTTCGAATTTGGAATTTCTCGGTCTTGAAGAGTACAATTGATATCTCAACCTATCATGGTACTAATTTAATCACTGATGTTTTATATGTGTTTGGCATAGATAAGAACTTATTGAGTGTGGGTCAATTGGTTGAGAAAGGATATAAAATACTATTTAACAATAGTTATTGTCTAATTTAAGATGCAAATGGTAGTGATTTATTCAAATTGAGATGAAAGAAAAGTTTTATTCAAAATTGATTGAAGGAGGCAAATTGCATTCGCAATTTACCTCATGTTGAAAATGAAAGTTGTTGCAAGATTCAGGCCATCAATGGCAAGGAGTATACCTCTAAAACCTTCAATCAATTTTGTGAGGAATCTGGAATTTATCACCAATTGACTGCTCCATATACTTCACAGCAGAGCAATGATATTTCTCTAGAACATAAAGATGACAATGTTGATGGAAAAATTATGGATAGAGAAGTAAAGTGTTAAGAGTATGTTTGGATAGGCATCCCAGGTAGACAAAACGATTTCAAATGTCACAGCACAAAGCAAAGTTGCTTACAATTTTTCTGCCCATGTTGAATGCAGAAACTATTCACACTGCAAACAAGTCTCTGGTGAAAAAGATTGGTGCTACTCTTGAATTTGATGAAGACAAATACATCCCCTTTAAAGACATATCTGAGCATTATTGTCAAGGTTCAATTGATACTATAGTATATTTGGCTTATGTTCAGCAATTTGGTTTGTTACATCTTGTTCTTGAATCGGTTGGACTCTGTCCTGATGCTTAAAAACAGAAAGAACTTTTGGTGACTTATAATGCTAGTGTACAGAGCAATAGAGATTTTGGTTAAAGTGCTTTCAACTAAATCAGGGCAAGACTTGGTGTCATCAACTTCTAAAGCAAGGAGGAGTGTTGTAGATATGTTTTTGACTACTGATGACGTGCTAAATTCTGTTGAATGTGGTGTCAATCTATTTATTTATTACTTTTTCAAAGCTACTATTGCTAGATTTTAGGTGTTTGGTTTTTTTTTTTTCTTATTCTTTTTCTGGTGCTATTTATCTTCATGGGGAGATTGCTCAGTCCACACTTTGTAGTGGGAGGATAGACCCTTCCAATATAATCTCTATTAATGTTTAATAAAAGTATAGCTATGTTTTCACGTTCTACTTTGTTCTATACTCCTTATCAAAAAAGAAAACAGCAAGGTAGATAAGGACGACAACCGGGAGGAGAATCCGCCAGAGGATAGGAGTGATTGAAATGAGGAAAAGAGAAGCGAAGTTGGTAAGAAGCAAAGTGATGGACCAAGGGACAGAGGAAAGCGACCAGGCTTTCCAAGTGCAAGCTGTGTCTTTATCCCAAGTGGACCTCGTTATCCTTGAAGGGCAAAATTCCAAGATGACAAGTGTAGTGCCAGGGAAGGGAAGAACCAGTTTGGGCAGAGGGAGAAAATCCAGGGACAACCGTTTGGGCCCGAACCAATCGGCTGCTGAGGACAGTCATTGGGTAATCACTGGCTCAATTAACGGTAACAATATAAGACGGGAGCAGGTTTTTCACGAGCATCACCACGACCCCCCTTCAAGGGAAGAAACCGAGGACGGAGGTGCTCATATGAATGAAGTATAGGATGGGGAGACCGAGGAAGACCCAAATCGGCCCTTACGACGATGAATTTGCAAGAGTCGTTAGTGCATACATGTCAACCCTCATGTTAAGGGTTGATACTTTACTTCTGTGATCACTTTTTCCTACCTGGCCACACCATGAAGCGGTGTGTTGATTCCTATTTTTTTATATCTTAATTTACCAAATGAAGATTATTGTGTGAAACTGCAATGAAGCCTCATCCAAGCGCTTCTGTAGAACAATTAGAGAAGTAACCAGAGCACACAACCCAACGATTATTCGCCTTTTGGAAACTAAATGTAGCAGGGAGACGGCAGATAAAGTCTGTAACAGTTTTGGCTTTGACAATTGGTGTAGAGTGGAAGTTTTCGGATGAGTGCCAGTGGTGGCATCTGGCTCTTTTGGAAGGATTGTGCTGAGGTGATTATTCAGAAGAAAAGCTCATCCGCAGTTTATGCATGTTTGTATTTCTGAAGGACATCGTATGCCTTGGTACCTCACTATAATTTTGGCGAGTCGAACCAACATCTGAGGAAACTCCTTTGGAGAGACCTTAACCTCAGAATTGGCGAGACCAGGATCCTCTTGGTTAGCAGCTGGAGACTTCAACTCGGTTACTAGTGGGGATGAAACCTCAACCCCGGGAAACTTTAACCAGAATAGAAGCGTTGGACTGAATAGTTGGATGTTCCAACACGGTCTGATTAATTTGGGATACGCTGGACCGACTTTCACTTGGACAAGAGGGAACTCATCACAGACTTTCAAGGGAGAAAGGCTAGATCGGGCAGTTTGTAATGTAGAGTGGAGCTGGAGCACTCTATTTCCGGATGCAAATGTGTCTGTGCTTCTGAGAATAAATTCAGACCACTCACCGCTATTAATTAATATTGAAGGAGGGGGCAACTACTCTGATAATCGCTTGTTCCGTTTCCAAGCGGCCTATTTCTCACATCCAGGCTTCATGGATTTTTTAAAATTGAACTGGAAGGGGTCCAACTCTCTTATGGAAAATAATTATTCTCTTTCAGAAAGACTCCAAATATGGCATAAGGAGCAATTTGGTGTTGTGGAAAAGAAGAAGAAACGCCTTTGGGGTCGGGCTTGTAGGGATCCAAACGGCCATTTCCCAGCCATGAAATCACACCTTCAGGCTTGAGTAAGCTCCAAAAGGACCTGGAAGCTGTCCTTAACCAAGAAGAACTTATATGGTACCAGAGATCGAGGGAGGATTGGATTACTTCGGGAGATCGGAATACTAAGTTTTACCACGCAGCAACTAAAGTCCGAAGTCACAAGAAGAAAATCATGGGCCTAAAAGACGTGGAGGGTGAGTGGATCTCCGACCCCATGGCGCTTGCACAAATGGTCCAAAATTTTTATCAGACTTTATTCACAAAGGAAGGGCAGGATGATTACTCTATTAGATATCCGAACGGTTTTCTCGTTCTGCCGGGAGGCCTCCAACAAAATCTTAGCAAGGCATTCTCTAAGGATGAAGTGAAAAAGGCCCTTTTTGACATGGCTCCCTATAAGGTCCCGGGGTTGACGGATTTCATGCAGGTTTTTTTCAAGGAGCTTGATCCAGTTGTAGGAGATACCCTTTGTGCTTTCGTACTGCACTTTCTCCACACAGGATGCCTCCCGGAAGGGGCTAATGATATTCTCCTAGTGCTGATTCCCTAAGTAGCGTGTGTAGAGAGCATCACTGAATGCGTCCCATCAGTCTTTGCAATGTAGGCTACAAGGAAATAACCAAGACCCTTGCTAACAGATTAAAAAAGGAGTTAGGGATTAAAATAAGGTTTTTAGTTTGAAGGATTGTCCAAAGTAATGTGTTTGGGTCACAAGGCATGACAACGACTTAACAATTTTTTGAAGCGATTGCCGTTGTCGAACAAGCGGCTTCGCGCTTCATTTATTTGTCACTCTGAATCGCGAGCCGTTGTTTTAGTTTATTTGAATTTATCGTGGGCGGTGAGCATTGTCGCAATGCCCGCGCCAGCCTTTTCCTCCCCCATTTCTCCCCTTTTTCCCCAGCCTCTCCTGCAATTAACCCACTCCTCCGTCGGCGACCATTAGGGCTTTTTCCAATTGCTTTTTGCTCCATAATTTGGCTTCTAGAACTCCATTTGACTCCACAACATGTAATTACCCTCCTACCTTTGAATGTTTTTTTGTTGAAAATTTCATAAATAATTGATTTCTTGATAATGTGTGGTGATTAAGCGCATATTTTATTGAGAAGCAAGCATGGAGTGCGTAAGAGCTTGTTTGTGTATTTTAGGTCACATTTTTTTTATTAAATGTTGGGTTGTCCTAAACTGTTTATAATTTTGTCTCCTATGTTAATAAATTTTTTTTTGTTCATTTACTATTTATTTTATAATATAATCAAAATACAAACGATATGATTTTTTGTACCCTTTACAAAGCCAATAAATAACCCAGATGCTGAGGAACTAGATGAATCATCCCCTATTCATTATCACTTACCACCATCGCCTCAATTTGAACATATTCAAAATTTTGGTAATGTTATTTCAAGTGATTAGACTCTATGGGTGCAGCATACTACCGGATACTCAAGTGGAGAATTTGTAGCTGCACAAGTTTTTAATTCCAAATTTGATTTGTAAGAGGCTGCAAATATTTACTCAATTAAAGCACACCAAGAGTTTATTGTTGTTAGATCCTCAAAAAAATTGCTAGTTTTAAGATGTAAGAAGGCCGAAGAATGTCAATGTCCATGGAAGCTACGTGCCATGCTTGTGAAAGACACTTGTTTATTTGTTATCAACAAATATAAAGGGCCGCATACTTGTGTAAATCCTTGCTTGAATCGGGGCCATCATCAATTGGACTCAAACTTGGTTGCTGCTCATATCAAAGGGAATTATTAAAGCCTGACTCACATTTATGCATGTATTTATTCAAGCAAGTGTGATGGAGAAATGGGGATTTCAAAAAGGTGTTGGATGGAAAACATAAAGCACTTAGACAGTTATTTGGTGACTTTTCTCAATCATTGATAGAGCTGCCACGTTTGTTCTTGACCTTAGAGCAAGCAAATCTTAGATGTGTTGTAATTTAGAAAACATTTGATAGTAATATGCCAAACACTAAGATATTTTAATGTGTTTTCTAGTCATTCAAGTCATTTATTGAAGGGTTTGAACATTGTCATTGTAACGACCCGTACCAAATAATACAAGTTTTTAAAACGTTTGACCAAGTTTGACAACACTTAGTATGTGGGCCCAAAGTTGATTTTTCAAGGATGCATAATTTTTGGGTTATTTAAGACCTTACCGTAGGCCTTGTCGTCACGAGTTCGCCATGAAGCTGGTTTAGAAACGTCGAATCGACTTCACGGATAGAAAGTTATGATACAGGGAGTTGAAGCGGCGGTGTTTAGCGATGTCAAGTTGTCTTCAGTGTTTTACACAGAAGTGACCCTAGGCCTATATATACATAGATTTTCGTGCCGAGGAACCTGGCCTAACCTCATTTGAGCTCAAAAGCCTAGAAAAAACTCCCCCGAGCCCAGTGGGCACCAAACTAGGTCGTTTTGACCCATTTTCAGGCCGTTCAAGTTTCAGCCATAGGAAGACAGATGCCGCACTGCGTCTTGGAAGGCCAGGGGCGCCACCGAGGCAAGCTGCCTATAAAATTTCCAGGCTAGCCGCCGCCGGACGCGCCCGAATTGGGTCGGCGAAGGCGACAGCGGCGACCATCTTGGGTCACCGGTTTTCTGCATTTTTCGGCCACTTCAGGCCAACCCATACCTCCCTCCCACCATTTTTGGACCCTCTAAACTCATTCCCGTGGTCCCTTTTTGCATATTCCTCACCGTTTGAAAGATACGACAAAAACAAAGTTGGCAGACTATTGGATCGAGTTTTCAGGCCACCACAGCAACCTTTGGAACAAGGTAAGGGTACTGATGTGTTCCTGGTCTCTTGGGCTTTCCGTTGATATGTGTTTTGTAAATTTTGGACGTCGTTTGGTTAGTTTTCCATTTTTGGGTCATTTAGGGTAATTACCGAAAAGGTTGGACGGAAATTAGTACGGTGGTCAAGTTTGAAAAAAAAAAAAAAATTGAAGATGGATTAGTAAATTGGATGTTTATGAATTATTGGACGGTTCAATTTCGAAGTGGCTCCTGAGTGAAAAGCCCCAATTTGAGTCTGGGTCTAGAGCTGTGTGTAATTGGACACAGGAGTCAGTTTAGATGGTTTCATAGTTAAAGTTATTCTGAGGCCTTGAGGCATCCCAGTATTGTTGGTTCAGTTATTAGATTAAGTGGTGTCTTATTTATAATACGGGCACTCACGCCGGCGGGAGGCGATCTGCGGGAGCGGAGATTTGTATGTAGTCGATGAGTGGTTTATATGTTTAAATATTTTGGGGTATTATATTGGTATATAATTATGGTTAATTATTTAATAAATATATCATTTGATCGAATGGTTGGTTATGCATAAATAGAATGACATGTTTTCATATAAACAAGTTATCATTTCACGTGAATTTTGTCAACATTTTAAATATTTGGAAGTTTCTTTGAGTTCATGAATTAAGTCTATGGTATGTAAATATGTTGGAGTGCATTGGATTGAGGTTTTAAACCACTTTGAAAACTTATTGTTTTAAGAAAGAGATTTTGAGATTTTGTGAAATGATTTTAATACAGTATCGTTGGAAAGGTACATGTGAGTGAGGAAACGATTATATATTATTTCCACGGCCGTGATGTCGGGATTACCCGAAAGTTTATTAGTTGCCACGTGATGGTCGGGTTTACCCGAAGGTTTATTAGTTGCCACGTGATGGTCGGGTTTACCCGAAGGTTTATTAGTTGCCACGTGATGGTTGGTTTTAACCGAAGGTTTATTAGTTTCCACGTGATGGTCGGGTTTACCCGAAGGTTTATTAGTTGCCACGTGATGGTCGGCTTTACCCGAAGGTTTATTGGTTGCCACGGTGTCGTGAGGTCGGGTTTACCCGGCGGTTTATGATGGGTATATGGTACGGTACATTGTTGGTTTCTGATTAAAGTATTAGTATTTCAATATTTATGGTTATGGTATTTTCATGGTTATTTTTACGACATGATGGTTATATATATTTTATGCTCAATTTTTATATTGTGAACAATTCAGGTTATAATTTTCTTAAAAATCACGACGGCTAATTTTTGAGCATGAATTTCATATTGTTGGACTTGGGTAAAGTTGGGTTTTGTGAAATGTTTCTAAACGGGGAACCTTACGAAAGAGTGGACGTGAGGTTTTGAGAAAAGAAGAAAAGTTCGAAAATAAAAACATTACTTTCATATAAATTCTCTGTCACTCAAGGATTTATTATCTCACGTTTATTGTTTTAAATATGTTCCCTAGGTCCGGGCAGTTTGTAGGGCCTACCTCGCGCCAGATTCAACACCACTCTTTCTGCGACAGCTGTAGTACTCTACCCCATCTATCTGTCTTTTTTTTTTGGACCTATTTATTTTCATTTGTAACTAAATTCACCAAATACTCTTAGAATGCTCTGATATTAGTTTTGAACTCATATGAGTCCTTATTATGTATGTTGTGGTTATGACCTACATTTGGATATGTCGGTCGTGGATTTTTCTATATAATTGGGTGTGTAGTCTGCATGTGGCACACTTCTTTCTTAGGTGGGGTTCCATTGTGTATTCCCTATGGTTTGTACAGTGGGACTTCACTAGGCTGGACCACCCGGGGAATCTTGGGAGAGTTTCCGGGTCGGGTCTTGTCAGTCATCCCATACTGAGTATTGATGGTACACATTTGTATGGGAAGTATAAAGACACGTTATTGATTGCTATGGGGTGTGATGGAAATAATTAGTTGTTTCCATTGGCATTTGCTATTATAGAAGGCGAGAATATTGATAGTTGGGGATGGTTCTTGGCATGTATTAGAAACAGAGTAACTCAATGAACGGGGATTTGTGTTATATTATTATGTCAACAATGAGCAATCCTCATCTTGGTTGGGTTGCATCATTTGCCTATCACAAGATTTGCATGTCATCTTGCAAGCAATTTTATGACGGCTTCAAAATAAGCATTGAAGGAATTTGGTATCTGTATAAAGCCGCTTTAGCGACTACACAACGCAAATTCAATAGGCATATGGCTACAATTGGGAGAATTAATTTCGAAGCACAACACTGGTTAGAGGCGATCCCTCTTGAGTTATGGGCACTTTCACATGATGGAGGTTGAAGATATGGGATAATGACAACCAACATGTCCGAAGTATTTAATAGTGTTTTTAAGGGCTCGTAACTTACTAATCATTGCATTAGTTCGATTGACCTTTCACATATGGATTACTTTATTGCAAGAAGGGAACAAGGTGCTCATAGATTGATGACATTTGTGACAATACACTCTTTATGTTGATGCTCAAATTAAGGCCCGTGTGGCTAAGGCTGGATCAATGGAAATTGTTGTGACGCCCCTAGCCCGAACATAGGGACTTCCTACGTCAAGCGAGGAGTGCCATAAGCATCTAAGCTACTTTTAAGATTTTTTTTTTTGACACATACATATAATAATCCATAAATCATTCATATGCAAAAACTCTTAAACACCTTTCTGAACAATCTATACCACATGCTCACAAGAAGCATCATATAATCAAAAAATACACTCTTTGTAAGTAATATTCCCAAATAAATCTTCCTTTATACATCAACGAACCGATTTACTTAAAAATCTTGAACCTTACAACCTAATATTACAAACATAATCTATTCTACTTATTCAAAAATTATTTACAAAACTGATGTTAGTCCAAAAACAAAGAACCTACATAGAACAACTTCTATTACTGTGTTGACCTTTCCTAATGCGAGATGTTCCTAACGCTTGACTTTTCTGCACCTATATGGATAAAAAAAATATGTACTAAGCATATAGCTTAGCGGGAAATAATAACAAGAGTTGGACAACCACCTAAAGTGATTACTTGACTATAGGTCTGAAACGAGGATACAAATCACAATACGACATTCATAAATATACAACATCTTTAACTTAATGTTCATTATTCAAAACTTATATACATATACAGAATTGGTTAACCATTAACATGAACACAAACAATTCTGGTTAACCATCAACATGAACACAAACAATTCTAGTTAACCATCACACATCTCATTTACAGATTTGCTTGCATGATCAGTTGTAGTGGATAGTGGGAACACACGAAATTACTCGTCGATCTGGTTTCTCATTCCGAGAATGACCCAAAGGGTGCTAACAGAACAGAGAACTCTATAGGCAATTTGCTTATTAATCCAACTACCTGGTCGTTAGCTTGCATTCTGTTATATGTGTGTTTACAGATCATTTATCATAATCAGGACAGATGTGCCATATTTCTAATCGATGAGTATGACTGTCACATATAATTCATGCATATATAGAATCATTTCACCTTAGCTGTAGATGATTTCAATATCATATGACATTTTAACCAAAACAGTTATTTCATGTATAATCCATATACTCACAATGCCCTATTGACAACCTTACAATGAAGCATATATAATCAGGGTAAATACATTTAAAAATTTTATGCTTATCAAGTTCATATATACCTATACCTTGCGGTTTCATAATATTCCTTTCTCCCATAGGAGTACTTTTGGTTCATGGTCTCTTAGACACTTGTGTAGCTATGGGTCCTAATTTTCATCCTCAATTGGAATCATCAAATTTGAAGGTTTGTAGGCCATGTTATGGCTGGAACAAAAATATGACAACCTATAAATTTTCCCGTTTTCGACTTTGTTTTGGTCCATCTCTGAAACATCAAAATTTTGCTCTTTACGAAATGATTTAGTCTCTTTTCTTCACCAGACATTTCATCCATAAGTCTTATGTACCATCTCAAATTAGAATCATCCAATTTAGAGATCTGTAGGCCAAGTTATGGCCAAAACAAAAACACGACATAACCTAGAAATTTTCCTATTTTGACTCTATTTTGGTCCATCTCTAAAACACCAAAATTACCTCTTCTGGTGGTTGAGTCTTTGTTTCTTTTAGACATTTTCATCCATGAGTCTTACACACCATCTCAATTGGAATCATCCAATTTAGAGATCTGTAGGCTAAGTTATGGCAAAAAAAAAAAAAAAAAAAAGAGGTTTTAAATTTAAAAAGCTTTTGACAGCAAATCCCTTAAATCCTATGTTTTTTTTTTCACTTCTTCGTCTTTTACCATAACCACTTCCAAAACAACCCAAAGTACCATCAAAACAACCTCAAATCAACCAAAAATCAAAGATGTTGAGAGTTAGGATTTTTCATAACACCAACGTAGACAAAGAATGAGTTAGGATAGTTTCATAACCTTGTTTTCTTGAAATATTTTACCTACCTTCCCTTTTCTCTTTACTTCTTCATTCATTCTCACTTGAGCATCGAGAACCCCCAAGAAATGGCTTCTTCTTCTCCCCACCGGAATGCCCTACCTTTCTCTCCAAACTAAAATTAAGACTTCTCTTTTTTTAAAGGCAGTTGTTGCCTTAATGAACTGGCTCATATTTTGCCCTTGCATTTAAGTCTTCAATTCCCTTCAATTTACCAAACCAAATTATCAAAATTCTAACATGACATAGCATCATTTAACTTAATATCTCTTAAGTCCTTAAGTTGATAATTTGTCACTTATCCTTTGTACTTCTTTAAAAATTCTGATTATATCATTTTTCACACTTAGAAATATTAATTTCCGAAAATTCAAATTTTACTTATATTATCTCCTAACATGTCATAAAACTATTATGGTATAATTCGAATTAGTACAGTACGTTCTCTACGATCATCGGGGCGATTTCATGTGAGAGTCGAGAGTGGTCGAACCATAATCACCTCAGCTTATATGACCGGCGTACACGTGGTAAGACAGCGATATATGGATTTCCGTATTTGTCCATATCGCCATTTGTAAACCAATTAAATTTGGGTTTTTGAAAAGGAACAAAGCGACTTCACCTTCATTTATTTGCGTACCATAGATATGAGGTTCATGGGTTTCGTTTGTTGCGCTGTCTTAGGCGGTGGCATTGTCATGATAATAATCTCCCTAGCCTTTTTCCTCCCCCATTTCTCCCCTTTCTCCCCAAGCTCTCCTGCAATTAACCCGCTCCTCCGCCGGCGACCATTAAGGCTTTTTGCAACTGATTTTTGCTCCATAATTTGGCTTCTAGAACTTCATTTGACTCCATAGCAGGTAACCCTCCTACCTTTGAATGTTTTTGTGTTGAAAATTTCATAAATTTGTGGTTTTATTAGTGTGTTTTCTTGATAATGTGGTGATTAAACCTGTATTTTATTGAGAAACAAACATGGAGTGCATAAGGCCTTGTTTGGTAGTTGTTATTTAAGTGCATAAGGCCTTGTTTGGTAGCTGTATTTTAGGTCACATTTTTTTTATTAAATGTTGGGTTGTCCCTAAAGCATTTTATAATTTTATCTATGTTAATATTTTTTTTTGTTGATTTACTATTTATTTTATAATATAATCAAATACAAACGATATGATTTTGTGCCCTTCTGGAAGCCGATAAATGACCCCCGCATTCCCTTGGTAATTTTTTTTTAAATGATTTTCCTATTGCATCAAAGTTCAAACCAAAGTTCTATATTATGCTCTCTAAAACATGCAAGTAATAAGTAATTGGATTAAGGTTTATATTATGGTAATATTTTGTTTTTGGGCTCTTTGGAGCTTTAGTATACCTCATATGTACTTTGGGTTCCCTATTTTTTTCTATCAATATATTTTGCGTGTTTACCTAAAAAAAAAAATTGATAATTCCTCTTTCCTTTCAGCACACTCAATTGCTTTTCTTCTTCCACTTTAGAGAGATATGAATAGATAATGATCGATAAGGTAGAATTGTCCCCAAGGTAAGCATACCTAAGGTGAGATGGAAGTTGTTTCTCTTCAAGAATCGGGGGGTTTTCTATTTAAGGGACAAGGCGAGAAGAACTAGATCCCAAGCTTTCAAAGAATTTTGTTTGTTTTGCCCAAAAGAGTCCATCCACAATACACATTCTCTTGCTTCATCATCAATAATGTCTGGAGAATCTCCATATATGAGGCTAGTCTCCAAATTAGGATCTATGTGATCCTTTTGGTTAGACACTATAACCTCCACAATGTTTGCTATAAAAGCGACTTTTGTCACCCCATTTGGATCGATCCGTCAGATTAGGCGGATCAATGCAGAAATGCGGGGCCAGCGATACTACTCCATACTATATCTTTATCTGTCTTTGGGACCATAAGAGCGGTACACATGCTGTAGTATACTAACAATTTACGTAATAACAAAAATCATTTTACATATACAAAGATACTACCAGGAGTGGTGTCCATCACAATCTATACATATCTGAGTCCTTTACTTATACATGTACATTTTCTGTTACAAAGCATGGGTTGCGGCGTATTTGATAGCACCTCTGCAGAGTTGGCTGCTTTGCGATGTGGGAATGTCACGTCCTCTAGCCTCCTCTTCGGTACCTACGCAGTTGAACACGTGCTAAGCACTGCGCTTAGTGGGAACCTAAGCATGAATGACCACGATAAGCGTATCCGCGAGCTTATACATATGCATTTTCATATAACTTTAATTACCTATCTATCACATATACTTTGCCTATTGCATGTCAATCTTTTTCCCGTTACCTGTTCTATGTCTTTGGCATATCCTTTATCTATACTTTATATATTCCTATACTTATCATGTTCATTTCCTTTCATGTTCGTATACTGTGCATGTATCATATACATTCATATCTCATATACTTTCATATAACTTATCTTATACTGTCTTGTACTTTTATCTACATTCTTATACTTTTCATATACGGTACTTTTATATGCTTTCATATGATACTTTCATATACTGTACTTTCATATGTCTTTACACATTTCTAGTCTTTTTCATCTTTCAGTTCTACGACTTATTACATTCTATACACTATTACATATATAATTTCTTATCATATACCTATATCATGTCTTCTTTCATGTTATTACACACGCCCATCTTTATCTTTCATTTACCTTTTTCTTTTCTCTGCTTTACGTACTTTAATTGTTCGTATCCTTTTCGGTAATACTATACTTTGTACTTTCTATATCTTGTATTCATATCTTGTTCATTTCTATCTTTGTTTTCTGTTATACTTTTCATATGATAGTCATATACTATGTTTTTCATCTTATACTGTCATATACTATACTTTCATATGATATTCATATACTCACGCTTTTCATATCTTTGTACTTTTCATATGTTTTCATATCTTTATCACATCATATACATTTCGTGTCATTGACACTTTATTTCTTAATACTTGTATACTTGTCATATACTTTTCTCTTTCATATCTTGTCTTGTTCTTATACTTTCATATCTTTGTACTTTTATATCTGTCATCTTGTACTTTACTTCTTGTTCTTATAACTGTATACTTTCATCGCATAGCTGTGTTATACTTCTCATATCATGTATTCTATACATGTCATTTCCTTTTAGGTTTCATGTCTACAAATACCTTAGAAGTGGATACGGGAAATAACTGTATGTACGAAGAATCATCCTTTGTACAAGACAATGATCTCTATACGTATGTGCAGAAGGTACTATCAGCATGCAAGCCGATGATCTCTATCTCAATATACCCGGTATCATCAGCACATGCGAGGCCATTGACCATACCATGTACTATGTAGTGACCCTTCCGGGGTGCAAGTGATTAACCGGGATCTATGTCATAAAACCCGAAGCGAGCCTCGATATCTATCTATGTATCTTTGCGGCAGTATATCTTCCCTATAGGCATGCCTATCTATTCCTCTACTAGGTTCTAAACGAGACAATAAACTTTATTACATTTACCATACATATCTCATAAACATGAATAACTATTGTTATCATAATTTCTTATCGCGATATATACTATCATTACTTTAATCGGTATTGGATTCTCATATCTGTAGCAGCTATGTCAGTTTCATATTTCTTTATAATACATATATTCGTATCTTTTTCTATCATTTAGTTTTGTCTTCGTATCATATATAGAATCCTATCATATATCATGAATGCATCTATGCACTCTTGTATTTATATATTCATATATAGCTTTCTATATCCATATCTCTTTATATCATTTATACATCATATCCTTTATGCGTTTCTCGGGATTTAGCTATTCATACTTCTATATTTCTATCATGTATGCTTTTACTTATTCATACATTCATATCATATACACTTATATTCATATACTTTCCTATACATACTTTACCTATGAATCTTGCTATATTATATTTTCATATACCTAATTATATTACTTACTCTGTCATGCCTTTACCACCTTTTCTAATAGTATTTTGCAGTACCTGTTAGCACTTATATCTTTTCATATCTATATGGTTCTTATCATTTCATGCATTCTATCATGTGTTCCTAGGATGTTCCATCATATTCATTTCGGTATGTCTATCATATAATCCTATATTCATATCATATTCATGTTTCATGAACACATCACATACATATTGCATTTTCTACTCGCTTGTTTCATGCCTGTACATATGGCACTTCATATACTTGTAAAGTATGATGTCTGTGAAATCACACACTCATTTATATATTCTTATTCCTCATAGAATCTACTTTACTTAGAGTGGAATCAATCCAATCATATCATCGAAATAAAGTTATGGCATTTTCATGCCAAACTAGTCAATTTACGATATTACACTTAGGACGGTTGTAATCTCATTTCCAGTGTCTTGCCTCCATTTTTGACACTAGTTATTTGTACTCCTTTAAATCTAAGGTGCTAAGGGTTCTCCTCCAACTGGAATCACCCAAATCGGAGCACCGAAACTCAAGATATGACCTAGACACCCGGGACTTCTCTATGTTCAAACTGATGCAGAATTTGACTTAAACATGGACCCAATTTGAGTGAATTGTTTGGCCACCTAGAATCAGAATATGACGATTCCTATTTTTGGATGTTTGGTTCTCCTTGAAGTCTAGTTTAATTTTCCACTTGAATCACTCAATTCGAATAATAAATGAGCAAGTTATGGCTAAAATATGAAAACTGGTTGAAATAAAACGAACACTACGTAGAATGCAGCTCATTTACCACTGTACACCCCCTCGAATTTTGCCCAGAATGTGGGCTTTTCTTCACTTTTTCCATATATTACTACCCAAATCATCTCAATACTCTATATACAACTTAAAACCACTCAAATTGTCTTGAAATCTCGATTATACTCAAATCATCATTCAATACATTTCTTTTATCAAAAACCTTTCATGATTTTCTCCCAAAAACAACTCTAATATGGGTTATGACCCATACACAAACCAAATATGATGATTAGTTAAGGTTTGTTCTAAACACTAACTCAATTACCTCCAGATTAAACCATAGATCCAAGCAGAGAGGATTCTATAACTATCTTGTGCCATTTAGAGTTTTATCCAACTGAACAGCATCTTTGGACAGGATGGCTTTAACAAACCCTAGGATTTAGGCAAGATAACCATACAATTGCATGGAAAACCATTCAAAACTTTAGAAATTCCATATAGTTCGATACCTTTTTGGCCTTGCTTGAACTTCCCTCCTTCTTCCTCTCTTCTCTTCTTCTTTTCTTCCTCTTCCTTTTCTTCTCTCTTTTTCTCTTCTCTATCACACAGTTTGTTTCTAGCCAATTGAGGACCAGTTTGTTGCCTCTTATCTATACCCCTAAGGCCCATGCTTGGAAAGCCATTTTTGGCTTATTTTCTCTTTTTTGCTACTTAGCCCTTTAACTCATTATTATTTTCAATTCCATCTTTTCTCTAATTGCCTTGAATCCCGCGCTTCTTATTTACATTTCATTTTAAACATTCGCCATGTGCCCTAATTCTTCCTTTTTATGACCACTAGGTCCTCAAGTATTAAAATTACATATTTACTCTTTTACTTTATTATTACTTTCGAGGTCTCTGGTTTTATTTTCAGAAAATTATATTTAACTTTTAATATACCTAAACATCGAGCTTGACTAGGGTATGTTTCGTGAATGTTATAGCTTTTCCCTCCATGGAATGCTTAATGGCATTGAACACGTTGAAAGTCACCTCTTCATCTTTGCCCCTCAATCTAGTTCTCCCTTTGCACGTGATAAGGGCCAGGTCGATAGCTAAGAAGGGTCTTCCTAGTATAATCGGCACTTCCTTATATTCTTCCATGTCAGAAACTATGAAATCCGCTAGGAAGATGAACTTGTCTACCTTCACTAACACGTCCTCAATAATTCCCTGAGGATGAGTAAGTGATCTATCCACCAATTGCAAAGTAATAGTTGTAGAATTCGCCTCTCCTAAGTCAAGTTTCCTGAAAATAGATAATGGAATTAAGTTAATACTAGTACCAATATCACATAAGGCTTTTTCAAAAATTGAATTGCCAATAGAGCATGGTATAGTAAAACTCCTCGGATCCTTTAGCTTTGGAGGATAGCACTACATTCCACAGAAAGAGCAATGGTTTCATAATCACTAAGCTTTCTTTTGTTTGCAAGGATGTCCTTCATAGACTGACATGAAGGGAATTTGCTCCAATGCATCGGAAATTAGAATATTAATGTGGAGCTTCTTGAAAATTTCCATGAACTTGCCGATTTGGTTGTCCAACTTGTTCTTCTTCAATCTTTGAGTATATAGGACAATTGAAGTATCTTCTCTTAAAGGAGCTTTCAACTCAGTTTTTCTTTGCCCCTTGTTAAATTTTTCAGTAACTTCTCTACTTTTCCAGTAGTTCCAACACTCTTTTCAGCAATTTCATTACTGTATCCTGAATTTCCGGCTTTGTGTTCTTCACTCTCAGCATTGTCTTCATCCTTTTTAACACTGTTTTGGATAGGTCTCTCTACAGTTTTTCCGCTTCTAGGTGTGATGGCTTTGCAATGCTCCTTGCCATCTCTTCTAGGGTTCACTTTCGAAGTGCTAGGCAAATTGCAAATTGCCTTGTTGTCTCTTATTGAACAAGGGCCATCGGCCATTTGAACTTCTGTTCATTTGAGTAGCTTGATTAGTGAGGAAGTTCTTGTCTCATTGACAAATTGAGCCCAGATTGCTCCAATTCCAATTAATTCTTAGCCAACTCGCTTATAGTGTCTTCAAAGCTTGCTTTCTTCTCTTGAGGATGTGAAGGTTTAACTTGCTTTACCGGGTGCATCACGTTCGGATTGTTTCTCCAAGAGAGGTTAGGATGATTCCTCCACCTTGAATTGAAGTTGTTTGAATATGGATTGAATTGTGGTTGAGGGAATTTACTCAAGTATTGGGCTTGTTCCACACTTATCTGCCCACACGGGTTTCCCATTTGACACTTTGTAGTTGAATGAGGTCCATTGCAAAAATCACATGAAAGGGTAGGCCCTTAGATCACATTTTCCACAGCCTAGGCATTTTGTAATTGAGTGGACCGAAGTTTCTTTGTAAGCAATGAAACTTGGACCGCTAAATTGTTGAAAACATCCATTTCATGTACTCAACTCAGTTTCTTAGGCGTTGCTCTTTCATTCAGCCATTGGCAATTATTCAAAGCCATATCTTCTAACAATTGGTATGCCTCATTTGCAATCTTGCTCATCAATGCACCTCTAGCCAAGGCGTCTAGGAGTGTTCTAGTAGTCCCGGTTAACCCATTGTAGAAATGATGCACTTTCATCCATTTTTCCAAACCATGGTGGGGGCATTTTCTTAAGAGGTCCTTATAACAATCCCATGCCTCATAGAAGCTTTCTCCCTCATATTGAGAAAAGGTGTGATGAGTCGGAGGATTCGGGTGTAATGTTTGCTTTGTCTTTCAATGAGAATGGGAAAAGTCTCAAATGGATAGCATCGGTACTCACCTCGTTATACTTCACTGTGTCACACACTTCTATGAAATTAGAAATGTGCGTGTTGGGGTCTTCATTTGGTAATCCCATGAATTGAATATGTTGAATCAATTGCAAAGTGATAAGCTTAAGCTCAAAGTTGTTAGCTTGCGTAGTTGGTCACCTAATCACTGGAGGGATGCCAACAGGAGGGAAGGCATAATCTCTTAGTGCTTTCTCCAAATCCTCCATGGGAGGGATGATTAGGGCACACTTTCTCATAACTATAGATTGGATGTCTACCTTTCTCCTTCATCTAAAACCTTGACATTCTCCATTGATTTGTTTCAAATTCAGTTCGTTCTTTCCTTCTTGTGTGAAACCACAGGAATCGATTTCTAAGGGAGGGGTTTAACGATCAAATTTGAGTCAAAATTCGAAATTTTCTAGATCTCGGATGTGAAATGGGCTTCCTTTGTTGGAATAGATCTCGTAAATCAGATGCCACATCGAATTTCATTGGTGAGACAGTCGAATTTCATGTTTCGAGGCAGGGAGTGGTCTTGAACACTTGGCACATTGTGAGTGGCTCGAGAGGTGCCACGTGCATGTGAATGAGTCAACATGAGGCTCTAATGCAGGGACCCATGAGAGACATGTGGCAACGTAATGAGTGGGTGAAAATCCAAGGTAGATGGATAGAGTGATAAGGGTAATCGGGAGCCATAGGAATTGGACAAGTGGCCAGAGTGAAAGGACATCTCACTTGACTTCTATCTTCTCAGTTGGGAGAGAGGAAAAGGAGAAAGGAATCCAAATTTAAGAGGAAGAGTTAGAGAGAGAGGCTCTACCTTCTCTCTAGATTTTTCGACGATCGGACCATTGGGTTTCGGCGAAGCAAGAGGAAAAGTCTTTCCTCGTGACAAGAGCTACAAGTAAAGACCGGAATTAGGGAGTTTCGAAAAACTCCAAGAGGTAGGTCTTCTCCTACTTTGGTTGTTTTCTACCCTAAGGGTTGTGTGGTGGTGTCTTGCCCTAAGGGGAATGTTTGGTTGTATTGCAGACAGCAGGAAGCTGCCCTGTTGTGGCAAGTCACCGATTAACGAACTTTAGAACTGGTTTTGGGTGGGAAATAAGGGAAGTTTAGCGATATGTTTTTAATTGAATTGTAGCCACATCAGTGAACTTGATGTTAGGCTTTTAAATTTTTCAATTCGGACCTCTGTAGACCAAGTTATGGTCTTTTTACCCTGAACAGTCTAATCGGCGAGAGGTTAGGCTGTAGAGGTCAGCCTATAGAGGGTCGGCGAAGTTAAGCCTATGGGAGTCGGCTCGGCCGGAGGAGTCGGCTCGGCTCGGCAATCGGTCGGCTCCGGGTTTGGGTTTGACTACGTGTGACCTCCAACTTCGGAAGGTCATAACTTCTTCGTCCGAACTCCGTTTTGGGTGTTCTTAGACTCTATGGAAAGCCCATTGAGTCAAGATTCCAACTATGTGCCTGTAGAGGGCAGTAGGTGAGCTCATCCAGGTCAGCTAAGCTCGGACAGGTCAGGTCATCTTGGCCAAGTCCGGTCAGCTCGGTTGGGTTTGACTATGTGTGACCTCCAACTTCGGAAGGTCATAACTTCTTCGTCCGAACTCCGTTTCGGGTGTTCTTAGACTCTATGGAAATACCATTGAGTCAAGATTCCATACGTTCCTATGGAGGGTAGTAGGTGAGCTCATCCAGGTCAGCTCAGCTCGGACAGTCGGGCCGGCTACAGGCGAGGCGGTCGGCTTCGGGTGGGTTTGACCTAAAGTGTGACCTCGACCCCGGAAGGTCATAACTTTCGTCCCGAACTACTGTTTCGGGTGTTCTTGGACTATATGGAAAGCCCATTGAGTCCAGATTCCAGCCATGTGCCTGTGGAGGGTAGGAGGTAAGCTTAGCTAGGTCATCTCAGCTTGGACAGGTCAGGACAGCTCGGCCAAGTTAGGTCAGCTCGGCTGGGTTTGACTACGTGTGACCTCCAATTTCAGAAGGTCATAACTTCTTTGTTCGAGCTCCGTTTCAGGTGTTCTTGGACTCTATGGAAAGCCCATTTAGCCAAGATTCCAGCCATGTGCCTGTGGAGGGTAGTGAGGGAACATAACCATACTGAAAACCTATGTTTTGCAACAAGTGTGCAGGTTGTTTGGTTGTGTCGATGTAAATAGCCAGGTTTTGACATGACCATTTCATGGCATGTTTTAGGCTATTTTATTGAGTATGGTATAAGGATGGTATGGCGGCCATGAGAGGCCATATGGTTTAGTTCCAAAAACTTGGAATTGAAGGATAGAGGGTTTTTATGATCGGTTTCACACAGTCCAAGACTGTGGTGGGTTGGGGTTTGAACTGGAAACTAAAAGTTTCTAGGTTTTATGGTTTTTTGATGTTGTATGGATGATTGGAACCAAACTGGTTCATGATTGTGAGAGTCGAGAGTACATTGGATGGGTCCAAGATTGTGACCTGGTTGTGTGTTATTGCTTGTATGAATAACATGCAGTGTGAATATGACATGTTAATGTATGTCGTATGATGTATTGACATGGGTTGTGCATAGAGGATAATTATATGTATTAATTATAATTATCCATGGTATGTTGATGTTGCATGTAGCACACATATATGCATGTAACATGAAGGAAAATGCATTGACATCATGCATTTCATATGCATGGGTACATCGCGCCGATCCCGGGTGTGGGTGCATGGTATTGTTTATTCAGGTGTTGGTGAATGGGTCGTGAGCTCGAAAAATGGGATAAAGTCTAAGGTAGAGACTCATGAGGGTGTAAAGCCATTTAAATGGCAAGTAATGTGTGTTGGGCGAATTTGGGTGTAAGAGACCCGTGACATCATCCGAAAAGTTATGTGGGTGTAGAGACATGATGTATCAAAAAGTTCTATATGGGTGTGAGACCTACGGTATGTCAGAAAAGCTACGTGTGGGTGTAGAGACCTGCGGTGTATACGAAAAGTTAAATGGGTGTGAGACACCGCGGTGTATTCAAAAAGTTACGTGCGGTGTAAGAGACGCGATTAATAATCCGAAAAAGCTCTGTTGCCCCAACGAAAGAATACCGCAGCGATTATGGTTATCACGTAGACTTCAAGTTGTGTGATAGGAGTCGGGATTGACTCAGGATTAGTTGCCCATTGTCACTTGCATTGGGTATTAGTGAGACGATAAGGGCTCAGTACATGTGTGTCATTGGTACTACTAATGACGGTTGTCACACTTGGCATAGGCATGTGTGAGGGAGTCGGTGAGTGACTCGGGATATGGGCATGATGACATTTCATGCATGACATACGACATTCATGGTGACACTTTCACTTGGATGTGTATCGGTTGGTTTGATCACTGCATGAGCACTTAGATGGGGAGTAACCCTTGTAGGAGATTATCCTCTTGGAAGCTGCTCACTTGTCATGGACCCAACTTCCCCGATTGCAAGGAAGGCCGGCGCTCCTTCGGTAGTCAGTGCGAAGGCCGGGTTGTGCCTTGACAGGCATTTTGTAAAATATTGGAACTGATCTAATTTTAATATGTTTTGGCATCTTGAGATGCCATAAGAGTTGTATCGAACTCTTGTGAATATTTTATAAGAAATGGGTTATTTGTAAGAAAATTATACAGGAAGAGGTCTCAACATATGAGACATGTGAGCGTGATATCGGGACACTCGATATTCGCAGGTTTCCATAGGTTGATGGGTTGTCAACGGGACCCCCAGGATAGGGGCGTCACACTTACCCTTCCTAATTTGTCTCGTTGTTCTTTCTAATTCGGATCGAAGTGCTAGATCTTTGTCACTGATGTTCGCATGAATCAATGGTGTAATTCAGTAAGAAGAGAGGAAACAATTGTCAAAATCCTAATAAAAGCTCAAACAAGAAAGGAAAAACAAAAAATTTGCTTGAAATCTGAAAAACTTGGTATCAATATTAACACAAATTGTAAACACTATGGCAATATTAAAAACTTGTTAGGCTCTAAAATTCAGCTACTAAACACATGATATACGGGCCTACAAGTAATATAGTGGACTCGAGTCAGAATGTCGAACCACGGGAGTTGGGTGTAACTACATAGAGTGGGATGCTCTCTTATATCAGATAGTGAAAATGATGAATTGAAATTATAGAGAAAAGAAAACAACTAACAAAGAGAAAAACAAGATTAAAATTATGTTTTTAAAATAAAATTATCTGATGAAGGGCACTAGGGTTTTTTGATGTAAATGGATAATCCCCCGAATATTCAAGAAGCGATCTCTCGTCGGGCGATGACATATGCTAGAGCGAATCTCACGAAAGTGTTAATCATTGTAGCTCTTGAGAATTTGGGATCTATCGACCATAACCAAGTATATTGCTTCTCAGCTCAACCCCAGGCCCCAGTGATGCATTAATAGAAAAGAAACTCAACTATGCCTCATAATTCATGTTAATATCTCTATTATCCAACAAATTATGTTGATTCACCTAGGTCTAACCTATCATGCACTTCTCAGACATGTCACAAACATAATGAAATTAATCAGAAATCACTATGAATTAACATAAGAACGAATCAATGAGTAATTAACAATCAATGGACCCAAGAGGTGAAAATCAATGCATTAATATAAGGTTCATATCCATATTACAAACAAAACCTAGATTAATGAATTAGAGCATAGTAAGAACTGAAATGAAATAAGAAGAATTGGCTTATAATGGAAAGAAGAAGAAGCTCTGAAGAGAATATGGTCTTAGTCATTTCTAGCCAAATCTCCGGCAAGTCTCCCAATTCTCCACTAAACACAGAAAATTATCAAATAGAATCCAAAACCTTAAAATAAAAAACTGGAATTTAAAGCTAAGCCTAAAGAGGAACAAAAGTTTTCTAAAAGGAGGGAACTTGTAAGAGAGCCGCTCTACAGCCAAGTCGAACTCCAAATCTAAGGAGAAATGTTACATATTTATACACCTCGAAAAATAGACGAAAAATAGAAAAGAAATGTGTGTTGTATTAGGTACAATCGTGACCTTCTTGCTTCATGGTAGCGACTTGCGAAATAAGTTCCTCCAATTTTCAGCAGGCAGCTTCACGATCTCGACCATGGTGACCTACGATCGCGACCGTGGTGACCTACGATCACGACTTCATAGAGACTTGATCTCCACAGTCTACAACGAAGTCTTACGATTGTGACACGGGTTCTGACCTCGGTAGTTGATTCCACACGGGGGTTCTGATCGCGACCGTGGTGGTTTACGATGCGACTTCACCGAGGGCTCTTCTACACAGTTTCCCTTCTTTGTTGCATGGTCATGACCGTGGCTCTCTAAGGTCAGGACTTCGCTCTTTTGCCGTCGTGACCGTGGTTGTTCTAGGTCGCGACTATGGCTCTCTTTTCAGCCTATCTTCCTTATTTCTTCACCATTTTGCTTTCTTTTTGTCTTGTTTTCTTCGTTTCTACAAAACACACAACTATAGGGGATTATACATGAAAATAGCTAAATTAAAATCATGATTTATGCTATATTTTGACTAAATAATGCTAACCTAAAATACTCATAACACCTTTCTTTTTTAAAGTACGAGGATTAGAAATTTTGGGTTTGTTATCGAAGTTTTAAGCTTTATGATTGTACCTTTTAAGGTTAGTATGGACCAAGTTTTTCTTGGTGTTCATTTGTTTTGCTTTGGTTTCCTTTTGCTCTCTGGGATTTGTATCTTCAATGATGATGTGAGTGATCAGATCAGCCAAGGACAACTGCTTATGTTTGTGTTTTAATTGTTGCTTTTAGTCACTCCACGAGTCAGGTAGTTTTTTTATCAATTGTCCAACTACGAACTGTTTTGGTAGTTCTATTTTTCAACCCTTAATTCCTCGAGCAATTTGTGGTACTCATTGATTTGGAGCTTAGCGTCCTTGTTTACCGCTCTCTCACTTGTATTAATTTCCTACCCTGAAACTTTTGCCCACATCCTGACATTGTAGCAGTGAGCATGGACTCCCAAATTACCTTTGCTTCCTTGTAAGCACAGTAGACATCAAACAACTCGTTAGATAAGGTAATTAGAATTGTATATCGACCGACCTTATTGCACGTGCCCAAACCTCAATCAGTTGACATGGATGTTTTCAGTGGATAGTAGCCATGTCACTCCATTCATATCCAAGGTGGAATAAATACTTTCTTGCCACCTTTTGAAATTCTGAACAGCAAAAACTCTCGATCCACGGAGATGTCGGGAAAGGGTTAAAGGCGTAAAGGCCGAAGCGACACCGGAGATTTGTGAGTAGGCGGTAGCATTGACAGCTAGTAGTGGCCGGTGGGACCATAACGAGGAACGGCATCATAAGGGGTTTGTGAGAGGAGTAGTGTCGCGATAAAGGAATGGACCCGGCCCGACTAGAGGTATTTTTCCATGTCGTAAAAAATTCCTAAGATTGTTGATCGTGGACACTTGTGATGGCAATTCAAAGCTGCGTGAGGTGAATAGTGTGGCCAAGTCATGCCCACAGAGGGAAGAAAAGTTAAGCAATGTAGTTGAGTCGTATGTAAACACTCTATCCTTGAATTTTATTCCCTAAGATTAAAACGACCCTTAAGAAGATCACAAGAACAAAAGAACAACAAAGGCGAGGCAAAGATCCGGGAGTGAAAAATTTTATGTGTTTTCAACATCAATAGAGATTTGAATTTTTATAGGAAAACAGCCAGAGTATGGAATTTGTTTGAACTTCAAAATATGGTTGTTGACCATTAAAGCTGGAAATAAATCAAATTATGAGTGAATTTTCTCTCTTTGCAAAACTGAACAGTTTTGATTTTTAAATATTTAAATTTAAAAATTCAATTAAAATTGTCAATTCTACCAAAAAAAAATTCAAGAAAAAAAAAATCAACTTAAGCTTACACAAAACATATGGTTTTGACTCTAGAGTTTGACTTTAAAGTTTGTGCTTGTTTGGATTATAAATAATAGAAAGGAACAGAAGCAATCGGAGGTCTGAGTTTGAGCCTTGGAGGACAGTTGTGTTATGTGCTAAAGCTTTATTGCCTCTGTGGTCTCTCCTAACTCGTATGAGGATTAGTTTGAGTGTGATATGGTTTACAAGAGCATTTTGTGTGTGCACAAGCCTGCTTATGACACCTCCTACTCTAACAAAAAAAAAAAAAAAGAAACATTTGACAATAAACTTGTAGGGATCCACACCTACAATTTTACATTTGACAAAAAAAAATAGAAGAGACATTTGAAATTTATCATAAACTACTTTACTAGTGTGTCTATCCCAAATAATTAATTTTTGTTGACCACACCTTGTAGGGATCATTGAATTGATAACATGAAATCTTGTTTGAAGAGGCTCATATATATATACACGAAACATCTCGAAATATTAATTCTATGAGCAAGAGATTGAATCAAGATTCACAAGCTGAAATTTCACATCTACCATCAATAGGTTTTGCTAGGGCATTTATAACGTGTACAACCCAAATAAGCTTACTTTAAGAACAAAAAAAAAAAAAAAAAAACAAAAACAAAATGAAGAATGAAAATGAAAATCAACTTCTCCATTTATTTATTTATTTATTTATTTATCTATTTATCTATTTATCTATTTATCTATTTATTTATTTATTTATTTATTTTTTGAAATCTCTCCTGGTAAACGAGAAGATATGTCGCAACCCTTTTCCATAATATGAAAATATAATGAAATACGGCCACCATTCTTTTTTAATTTCTAAAATTGTTGAAAAAATAAATTAAAGAAGGTGAATGTGTGTACATGGAAATGACCTACTTAATACTTTATTAATAGCTTCAACAAAACACATGCAAAAAAAAATAAAAATAAATTAACAAACCAAGATGAATTTATTTGCTTTTATCTTTGCTGAATATGAATGTCTTTGTATTTAGAAAAAATGAAATAGAATTATGATTCAAAGAAATCTGAGAGTTTCTCTTCAGTAGTTTCTCTTCTCTTCTTGGGCAGAAATTCCAAGTGCAGGATAAAGGGCAAAATCGTAATTTCGATTATAAAATGGTAATTTCGGTTAAAAATTCGTAATTTATTCTCTAAATCTCGGATGACAAAACGGATTGTACCGTTGGAATCGTCTCGCGAAAT
Organism: Tetrastigma voinierianum; assembly: GCA_016808115.1. Classification (NCBI taxonomy): domain Eukaryota; kingdom Viridiplantae; phylum Streptophyta; class Magnoliopsida; order Vitales; family Vitaceae; genus Tetrastigma; species Tetrastigma voinierianum. Next base: position 454,910 of record JAEQBH010001016.1, read on the forward strand.
CTAGCTAGCACGTAAAATTTCGTCGAATTTTGAGATAGTCGGTGTTGGCACTTTTTACGAGGCATCGCGTTTCGGTCTTAGTAAAGCGTTCGATGCGACGAAAGTGCATGCGATATCAGATGCCATGAGTGGTATGAGTAGAGAAATAAGGAAAATGGAAGGCCGAGATAGTGCCGAATGTCAAAACTGGGAAAAGAGAGACATAACGGGTATTAATGGATTTGTTTAAATGAGCTAAATGACAAAAAGGGAATAGTATTGTCTCTTACAAATCAAAAAGGAGGAAAAGCGGCAAAAGGAGGAAAACGGAGAAAAGATCACGATGGGGTGATTCGGTGTTTTTAGTGAGAGAAATCTTCATTCTCTCCCAAAAATGCGCGCGATCAGGCCAGTCGCGGTCTTCGAGACAGAGGGAGCTTGCTCTAGCGGAGAGGGCTTCGCTGATAGATCACCGGTTTAGGAGTTCATCTGAAGCTCCTTGAGGTAGGGGTTTCTCCCTACTTGGGTTTTACGCTTTATTTAAGTGTTTTACAATGCTTCGGTTTGCTTGAGGCCTTGAATGGCCGGGTTGATCGGTTCAGCTTGGAGGCAGGAATGTGGATTTGAGGCCGCATGTGGATGAGTCGTGACGTCACGGGCTGATGTGGGTTCTAGTTGTGCATTTGTGTGAAAATGTGTGCTTTGATGTGTATGAGGCGGGAATCGGCCGAAATATGGGTTCTAAAGTGAGCGGAGTAAGTCAATGTCTTGATAAGACATTAACTGGGTTCTTGTTCACGAAAGCAACAGTCACAAAAAAATATTTTTGTGAAAATATGTGTTTAATTAGAGTGATTTAAATTAAATTACTCGTGTGTATGATCATTAGCCCAAGGAGCTAATTTTTGATGAAATGTGGAATTTACATGACATGATTGTGTGAATTGAATGTTTTGTAAATATATGCATGTTTATATATTTATATGTGAATTAGTATTTGTATTGGAATTGTGTGCATTCCATATGCCTTTGGAACATCCTAGGACTATAGGAGTTAATTACATGAGATAGAGTCTAGAGAAAATGGTTCGGGTAGTCTAAAATGTGTGTGTTATCGGAGGGTAGTCCAAATGAAAAATATCAATCGTCGGACGTGATTGATATTCATCGGTAGTCCGCAGCAAATAATAATATATCAATCGTCGGAGCGGCCCAATTGATATATACATCGGAGGGTTGTCCATAAACTAATAAAATAATAATTCGCATACGAGGCTAAGGCAAGTGTGAGAGAGAGTCGGTGAATCTGAGGATGCGAGTTGAGTCGTGTAGGCGTTAGTAGGATCGTGCGTTTGCTTGAATGTGTGTTTACTTTGGAACGCCTTTGCACTTAGGTGAGTAGCCCACTTAGGCGATTCCGCTGCGGCATTGCTTCGCGCATTCGAGGATGTTATTTTGCAGTGCGGGAGCGTGCGGGACGGCTCGTCTGAGAGGCCAGAGATTTGAAGAATGTTGGGTGTGGCTTGAGGTTCTTACGATATTTACATGTATTAAAGTCGTGTATTTTAATATATGTTGTATAAGTAAAGCATTTGAACTCTTAGAACTGTGGATATAGTTTGGTATGTTTTTATGGATATTTGTAGTATGGGCCCCGAGGCCGTTTTTATCCTGTTGTATCACATTGTGATTATATTGGGTACCTTGGGACGGGTTTCATGCGGAGTGTTTCATTTTAATTAGAGCTCCGTACAAAAGGAGGCTACGGGTCCACCTCTTTGAGTGGCGTCGGGTAACCAGGCATCCACTTGTATTCAGCGAGGTTGTGGGTGGTCGGCGACGGACCCTAGGGCTTGGGCGTCACGGCAGTATCGAGCCTGGGTATCACGAATACCTAGGGAGCTCAGGTTGGGTATCCATCACCCTGAGGTGGTTTGATGTGAATATAGGTATATGGAAACCTATAGATTGAGGATTTGGGCTTAGGCCATGGTTGAGTAAGAACATCACCACTAGGTGTGGTTCGATGTTGGGTTTAGGTATGAGATTACCTAGAAAATCACGGGAATAGAGCACTGCATGCATGGTGCTTAATGTGTGATTGCGTGTATAACATGAGTTTTATGTTATGTGAATGATGTTTATAACATGGTTTGTGATGTGTTATGATGTTGTGTGCTTAGTGATTAGCACATAGGAAAACTTTTAGGAGTTTTACAATGTGTAAAACTGGAACAAGATAAATAAATAAATAAATAAATAAAATTTAAGAAATTTATTTGAGTTATTGAGAAATGAAAACAAAATGAGGTGGAGAAAATTTTGGTTTTACAGTGAGTAAAATTGGAAAAAGAAAATGAAGAAAATAAATTTCATAAATTTATTTGGTCTATGGGGAGAAGAAAACATTTTCTAAGGTTTTTAGAGTGTGTAAAACTAAGAAAATGAATAAAAATAGAATTTTATAAATTTATTTGAGTATTACAGGAAAATGAAAAAAAAAATTTAGAGTATATAGAATTTTTGTATTCCTCCCGATGGTTAGAGCTAAAATGAAAGATGAAAAATGAAAGAAAAGAAAAAAATGTAATTACGAAAGCAGTTTTTAGGCTCTTGAATTGTGTGTGAGATCATAGTTTGTATCGTGACTTAGGTTTTGTTAGGCTAAGGAAGTGTATTGCAGTAGGTTGGGTTTGTATTGCAGTAGGTGAGCAGTGGGGTCATTGTGTTGCAATGGGCTAGATGTATATTGCAATAAAGGATTATGTGTTTGGCTTGGCTGGGGAGGCGAGGCGTGCGATTACCAAACATTGGCTATCATTATTCTTTGTTTGCTTGAATAGGAAGGATTTGTATTGCAAGACCACTGGTTGTGTATTGCAATACACCAAGTGTATTGTGATTGAAAGAGAGAAGGTTGCTGGGAAAACTATATTGCAATACAGTTTAGTGTGTCGTGACAGGCATGCTCGATGGCTGGGTAAAAGTGTGTCACGATACAAGCAATTGTATCGTGACGGGTGCTTGGATTGGCAGCTGGAGAATTTGTGTCGCGATACACAGTAGTGTATTGTGACACGAGGAAGGGCGACGGGGGCTGTATTGCGTCTGGCCTTGCTGCGAGCAACAACAACCTTATTTGTATCGCGTAGCGGCAAGACGCGGGCGTAGGCATGGGCGTGCGCCCTGCATACAGATATGGCGGGGTGCGGCTGCGACACGGCGTTGGGCCTGCGACCTGGCGGGCCGAAGTGGCGGCTGCGACTGCGCTACGTCTTGACCCCGGGCATGCGCAGCGCTGGGGGGCGCGTTGTGCTGCAGCCTCTGGAGTGGAAAATTTGTGAACCCAGGCCGACGGGCTATGCACTCGGTGCACTTGCTTTATTTGGCCCAGTTGACTCGATCTTGTTCCTTAGTCAATTTTGGACATTGTTCGTGAACTAGGTTCATGAACACTATTCATCACAAAATTTTCGAAAAAAATAAATTAAATTATTAAATTAAATAAAAATAGAAATAAAATCAAATAAAATTAGACAAAATTTTCGAAAAATAAAATTTTCAAAAATAAATTTTAATAAAATTTTGATGAAAGCTTGATATTTTAAATGCAAAATTGATTTTCCTTCCATTACCTTAAATGCAGGCGATGTATACACTGGTTTTGTGTATATGATAATTGTATCTAATTGTGTTTGTGCTGGAATCTTTGTATTGTATATTATTTATCATGTTGATTGTGTAGATGGCTAGTAGAGGCGGGGGCGTCGAATTAGATCCTGGTATTTGGTCAGCACCACGACATTTGACCCAGTGCCGTGTTGATCGAGGCCTTTGTAGAAGGCGTAGGTGTTACGGCTATATCACACGGGCTAGTGTGAGATGGTCGGGAGGTGTAACAACCTCCGAGGAGATTGGCACCACCCTCGGGGGGGGGGGGGGGGGGGGGGGGGGGCGCATTCATAGGAGGGGCAGATGGTGGCGAGACCATTTGTTTATGCGGTTGAGAGCCCCGTGCTGGAGGCTATAGGTCCCTCAAGAATCAGAGCCCGGGATCGGAGTTAGCTACATTCAGGCCCCAGAGGGCGAGCCGGGTATGGGTGGAGAGTGGGTTAGGACCCCAGAGACTTAGAGGATTATGACGCTGGACGGAGTTTCGAGGAGATTTGTTCATGGGTAGTATTTTCCGAGGCTGCGAGGCATGCGAAGGCTCGGGGTTTCTGGAGTGAGCGAGCGATGTGTGATGGACTATGTGGCTGGGTCCACGAGTGGCCCGGTTGCTAATGACTGCATTGGCCCTGGACATGACGGGATTAGGAGGTTCGAGAATGGGCGAGGTTGTCCATTCGTGCGGGGATTATGAGACTCTAGCTCTGGGACCATGGATTCTATGGTTGGGGCGTACGACCATAGAGAGAGAGATGGGATGCGGAACACTTTCGGGATGGTGTTAGTGGTAGAAGGAAGAATGATCGGTCTTCCTCCTGGATTCGAGGAAGAGCGAGGAGAGCCTCTAGTTCGCGAGATCTCGAGTCCGGCCATCAGAGCCGGGGACGGATGAGGATTCTGCCGTCGGGCGGGACGGATGAGGTTGCCGGTCAGGCGGGCGGGAGATCGTTGCTACCATTGATGCGACACGGACACATGAGGAGGATTGCCGAGACGGGGATCCCGGTTTGGGGCGGCACGGTCCACGGTCGGTTGGGACATGGGGAGGGTCTGATATGTTATCCCGCCGGCACGTCTGAGGCAGGCGGAGTCTCGGTTCGAGGGAGGCCCCACCACTGGGCACCTCATTTCTGGAAGTAGGCTGAGAGGCGGAGAGTATGGAGTAGGCGGGAGGGCTGAGGCCACAGAGCGGGATATCGAGTCGGGGCGTGTCTGGCCAGGTCACCGCGCATGGTGAGTCCCGACGAATCGGCCCGGTTATACGAGGAGTACGTTTTGTTATCTCGCTTATGGGCTAGAATTGTTGACATTTGATTAAGTGCTTACGCATTCATTCATTCTTTGCATCGGTTAGCCCAGTCAGTTGGGCTTAGAGGTTGAGACCTTAGAACTGTATGTGAAGTTCCCACAGGGATTAGGGCGAGAATAGGGATGATATGTCGAGGTTGCTAGTTGGAGATCTAGGGGACTCTACTTCTGTGATGGACGAGAATCATGGACATGTCGGAGTTCAATGTCATCCACAGGTGGATTGGCTGACGGCTACGGTCGTTATCGATTGTGGCGGGAGGGATTCACCTTTACACGCGGGACGGTACTCGTGTGTTATTCAGGGGAGTGAGCATGACATTTTGCCACAGAGACGGTATACGAGTCTGGGAGGTGTCGGGGGACGGTTGGCGGTTGGCTAGCGAGCCTTACCACTAGAGGACGAGGAGAGACCGAGACTTGGATCTACCTCGGTAGTATGCGGGTATGTGGATGTTTTCGGATGAATACGGGTACCTCGCGGAGGGTAGTAGACGGTATCGAGTTACGCACGGTACTTCACCCATCTCTATGACTCAGCGTAGGATGGCACCCGATTGGAGTTGCCGGGAGCAGAGTCCGATTCACGGGGAGCTATTGAATGAGGGGTTCATTGGGCGAAACTTTACCATGGGGCTCTCGGTTATTTCACGAAGAAGGAGACAAAGATCCTTGTGTGTTGAATTATCGACGATTGAACGGGTTATGATCAAGAATCGGTACCATTACCAAGGATTGACGATTTTTGTCCAGTTGAGAGGAAGCGCGATTACATTCGAATGAACTACGCCTTGGTTACCATCTGACTGAGGTTGGGGATCACGGATATCCACTAAGGCGGCTTTAGAGCGTTATGGGCACTTTGAGTTTACAGTGATGCCTTTCGGATTAGCCGAGATGGCGGCGGCATTCATGGATCTCGTAAGCGGATATTCGGGATTGTCGTAGTCTTTGTGGATGACATCTTGGTCTACTCCGATTAGTGGGGCGTGAGTTTCACTTGAGGATCGTTTCACGATTGTTGAGAGACCATCAGCGTGCGCGAAGGACCGATAAGTGCGAGTTAAACTGCGGGGTGAGATTTTGGGACGCGTGGTGTGACCTCGGGAGTGTGGTGACGGGAGAAGGTCGAGGCGGTGATGAGATTGGGAGAGGCAGTGGAGTCTTCGAGATAGGTAGTTTCTTGGGATTGGTGGGTATTGGGAGGTTCATGGGGATTTCTCCGGATTACCGCACCTATGAGCCCCAGGTTGGCCGGAAGGAGGTCAGAGTTTGATTGGGATGGCCGTGCGAGGAGGCATTCCGGGGAGTTGAGAGGGACTTCGCCCGGCTCCATCTTGATGGTCCGGACGGGACGGGGGGTACCACGGTGTAATTGTGGCGTGCCTTGGTAGGATTAGGATGTGTTTTGATGCAGTCCGGGAGGGTAGTAGCTTATGGTTCTCGTCAATTGAAGAATCACGAGCAAAATTACCCCACACGACTTGGAGTTGGCTGCCGTAGTCTTCGCCTTGAAGATTTGTACCGCTGCTTATACGTGAAGAGTTCGAGTGTACTCGAGACCATAAAGAGTCCCGAAGAGTATATTTTACGCTGCGGGACCTCAATATGAGACAGCGCGGTGGATGGGTTCTAGAGAGTTATGACTTCACTTTGCATTACCATCGTGAGAGGCGGAATGTGGTGGGCGATACACTCGGTCGGGAGATCACGAGGAGCTTTAGCTAGTATGGCTTCGGGAGTGGCGGTCTCTCGAGGCTAAGTGGGACGATTTTAGATCTGATGCAAGCGAGCAGACTCAGGGTACCTTAGGAGTTTAGTGGCTACACCGTCTCTGTTGAGCAGAGTGATTGAGTCCCAGCGTCAAGACGCAGAGATAATGTCCATCAGGGATCGAGTACAGTCAGGTACGGGTGACGAGGGCTGGACCGTTCACGTAGATGGTAGTCTTCGATATAGGGGACGGGTAATGGTTCCCCAGTTGACCGATTTGAGAGAGGAGATTCTCAGGGAGTTTCACTGCGCTCGATTTTAGGTAAATCCGAAAATTGCGCGCGAAGATGTACCGAGATTTTCGTCGCCCGGTATTATTGAGTGGGATGAAGAGAGACACGTAGGGGACTTTGTTGACGATGTATGTCAACAGGGTTAAGCGAGCAGGAAGCCCCCGGTAATTGCCGGCCATTGGAGGTGGCGAGTGGAAGTGGGGCATGTCCGCGATGGACTTTGTGACCCACTTGCCACGGACGCAGCGGAAGCATGACGCGGTATGGGTGATGGTGGGTGACTCTGATGCGGCACATTTTCTAGCGCGCGGATGACCGTAGCAAGGAGATGCGGTTGCACATTAGTGAGATAGTCCGTACGCTAGATACCGATATCCATGGTGTTGGATAGGGACACGAGGTTTATAGCTTTTGGAAAGTTTCAAAGGAGGCATGAGCCTGCGGTGACGATGAGTTACAGCGTTCCACCGCCAGACGGATGGTCGGTGCGAAAGGACTCTCTGAGTATTAAAGGACATGCTACGAGCATGTGTCCTGGATCATAAGGGCAGCTGGGAGGAACATTTGCCTTTAGTGGAATTAAGCTGCAACGCCGGTTATCGGTGAGTATCTGAGATGCCGTATGAGAGCCTTTGTATGGGAGGCCATGTAGATCATCGTTATGTTGGGTAGGAGTGGGAGAGGCTCCGTGGCTGGTCGATCGATTAGGGCACCTCAGAGAAGGTGAGCTTGATCTGGCGGGCGTCTTCTCGACTCGGAGCCGGTGAAGTTATACGGATGTCGCGGCGTCGACCTTTAGAGAGTTCGAGGTTGGGGATTCGTCTTCTTGAAGAGTGATGCTAAGAGGGTGGTCGGGTTCGGCGGCGTGAAAGGCCATCGCGAGGTTCATTGGACCTTCGAAATTTTCGAAGGTAAAACGATTGCGTGCCGGTTAAGCGTTACGCCCGGCTTATCTTCAAAGTGTCACGGAGTGTTTCACGTCTCCATGCTCCGGAAGTACACTCCAGATCCAGCTCATGTGGTGGATTGGGGACAGATTGAGGTTGACACGGATGAGACCTTCGAGGAGGGACAGTGCGCATTGTTGATAGTCGTGATCAGGTTTTGTGATGCAAGATTGTGAGGCTAGTGAAGGTACTATTGAGGCACTATGGAGTGGAGGAGTTCACGTGGGAGCGCGAGGATACGATGCGGGCCACCTATCCCTTCTTGTTTAGGGATGAAGGTAAATGGTTAGTCGTTTAAATTTAAATATTTGTTTACATCACATGGTAGAGTCTTGCATATGCATGTAGTAATAGTGATTGTCTGAATTTCGAATGAATTCGCACAGAGGAGAATGGGCAGAAATTCAAAGTGCAGGATAGCGTAAATCGTGTTTCGATTCTGAAAATTGTAATTTCGGTTAAAAATTCGTAATTTATTCTCTAAATCTCGGATGACGAAACGGATTGTACCGTTGGAATCTTCTCGTGAAATCTAGCTAGCACGTAAAATTTCGTCGAATTCCGAGATAGTTGGTGTTGGCAAGTTTTACGAGGCATCGCGTTTCGGGTGCCATAAAACGATTTTCGATGCGACGAAAGTCACATATAACATGTACTCAGATGTCATGAGTGGTATGAATAGAGAAATGAGGAAAATGGACTGCCGAGATAGTGCCGAATGTCAAATCTGGGAAAAGAGGGACATAACGGGTATTAATGGATTTGTTTAAATGAGCTAAATGACAAAAAGGGAATAGTGTTGTCTCTTACAAATCAAGGAGGAAAAAAAACGTGAGAGAGGAAAAGCAGGAGAAAGATGCGTGGGGTGATTTTGTTTGTTTTAGTGAGAGAAGTCTTCATATACAAATCTGGCGTGATCAAATGAGTCGCCCAGGTCTTCGGAATGAGAGGAAGAAGCTGCTCTCACGCGGAAGGGCCGCGTGGAATGCCGGATTTAGGAGTTTCTTCAAACTCCTTGAGATTGAGGGTTTCTCCCTGCCATAGGTTTCACTAACTTTATTTAAGTGTTCTACAATGCTTCGGTTTGCTTGAGGCCTTGAATGGCCGTTTGATCGGACTCGAAGCTTGGGCGAGAATGTTAGTTTTGAAACCCATCTTGGGCGTCCAGTGACGTCCCACGGGCTGATGTGGAGTTCCTAGTTGTGCATTTGTGTGAAAATGTGTGCTTTGATGTGTGTGAGGCGAATCGATTCGAATCTGAGTTCCATGAGGTGAGCCAGATAAGTGTGTGATAAAGACGGTAACCTAGGGTTTCTTATTCTGAAACAACGGTCACGAAAATATAATTTTGTGAAAATATGTGTTTGGTCGAGTGATTTAAATTAAATTACTCGTGTTTGATCATTAGCCCAAGGGAGCTAATTTTGATGTGAAAATATGGAATTTACATGACATGATTGTGTGAATTGAATGTTTTGTAAATATATGCATGTTTATATATTTACATGTGAATTAGACTGTATTGGAATTGGCATACATGCATTCCATGTGCATTGGAACATCTGGGAATTTATAGAGTTAGTGCATGAGAGATGAGTCTAGAAAATGGTTAGGAGGAGTAGTCTAAAATATTAATTATCGGTAGTCCAAATGAAAAATATCTCCAGTTGTCGGAGCGGCTGAATTGATATTCATCGGAGGAAGTCATGAACCAAACTAAATATATCAATCGTCGGAATGGCCCAATTGATATATATACATTGGAGGGTTGTCCACAAACTAATAAAATAATAATTCTCATACGAGGCTAAGGCGAGTGTGAGGAAAATCGTGAGGACCGGGATGAGTTAGTCGTGTAGGCGTTAGTAGGATCATGCATTTGCTTGAATGTGTGTTTACTTTGGAACATTGCTTTGCATGGAGGTGGAGAAGTAGCCAGCAGGGCGATTATTTCTTGGCGTTCGACCACTTACTGTCGAGGATATTATTTTCTGAGTGCGGGGCGTGCAAGGACGGCCTCGATCTGAGGCAGAGATTTAGAAGAAGGATGATGTGCTTTGAGGTTCTTACGATATTTACATGTATTAAAATTCGTGTATTTTAACATATGTTGTATAAGAGTAAAACATTTAAACCTTAACTAATGAAAGGTGGTTTCTGGCATGTTTTTATGGATGCCATTCTAAGATGTACAAAGATACTGTTTTATCCAAATAGATTTGTATATCACATTAAGTATTGTATTCCGTTGGGGATAGGTTTTCATGGTGCTGCTTTGATTTAAGTAGCCTCTCGCACAGCAGACTCGCCCGATTAGTTTCAAGGTTTAGAATCCGGTATCAACTTTGTATTCCGTGGTCGATCGTAGTCAAATCAGACCTTCGGGGAGTATCGTGGTACAGTACATTTCCCCTTTCTCTCCATCTATATTTGATTTACTACTCTCAACAATGGAGATTAATTCCACTGGAAAAGGCAGAGGAAATGAGATGGTGAGAATAATGCTGAAGAATAGACAAGAACAGACACGGTTTATTTAGAGTTATAGAATAAGGATTTGATCCAATTAATACATGGTGTATACAAGGAATAATAGTACTTTCCCATTAATTTTTCTTTTCTTCTTTCTTTTTTGGCTTAAGAAGCTTCTTCATAGTAGTAGGTTCTTTCCTAGAAAATAAAATAAAGACACAGATAAAGCTTGTATATGCAGCTTCCTTCCTTGATCACCATGGACCAAAGGACTGTAAAAGAAACCAGCGGGTCTAAAGATACATATCTCTCTGAGATGACACCTTGAAAAGGTTGGGTCGTCTATCCGTAATTAATAAGGTTTCAGGTTTTTCTTTTGTCTGTATTTAACTTTAATAGATATAATTAATCCAAGAAAATGAACTTTAATATGGGGTAATCAATATGTGGTGGTGCATGGGCTGGAGTTGTGGATTTGACAGAAATCCTTAAGCCCCAATGCTAATTATTATGGATATAGGTCTTCTCCTTTTCCCGCCCAAATCTAAATTGATCAAGAACATCACAAACCCACATCAAAACTGAGATTTTAATTTTAATTCTCTGCATTTTACTCAGTATGATCATATGCAGACTGGCCAGCAGGAGTTCTCACCATAACAATGGGGTTCTGTTTTCTCAATTAATCTTTCCTCTCTCCACTTCATCTAGAGCCAAGAATTAAATAAATAAATGTAATAAAAACAAAGCTATGGTATGTTTATATATTGCTTTGCAAAACTGTTTATGTGTTATAGAAGGAGAACAAGGATACAAGGGAGAATATGTTTGATTCCTAGATTTTTTTTGTTTTGTAAAACATCCAAAACACTAAATTTAGAAAAATAACAACAGTTTTCAAAGAAAAATACTAAAATGGTGTTTTCTACATTTTTTAAAATCGTTCTCAAAAACGATTTTCATAAACAATACACAAACATAACCTATGTTATGGAATATTGCATATATAGTGTGAGTGAGTAGTAATGTTAATTAATAGCTTTCCAATACTCAGATAGTCTGTTGATGCTTCATTAAGGTTCATGGCATCTTCCATCTTCAATAAGATAATTAAATTATTTCTGATCGAAAGACACTATCTCAGATGGGTCATATATATACTATATATATAAGCTATTCGAATACCATCAAACTAACCCAATCAAGATGGAAGATTTGCCATGAAGGATTGTGTTGACAAGATTTATTGGGCAAATACATTCATATCAGATCTTTCTGATTAATTATGTGATAATTAATCCCTTTTTGAAAATATTAATTACAGGATCACAGCAGAATGAAAATACACACACAGAAAAAGAAGTTATGAAATGTTTGAGACAGAGAGCTGTTCACAGCATGAGGAACCTAATTAATTAGCGCTCTCATATATAATAAGGAAATGCTTGGCTATGAACACAGCAGTCCTCCAGTGTTTCTTTGTTAATAATATTCTTCTGTACGTGTAACAGTGCTTCGTGGTTTATTGTATAAACCCACTATTAGGTTTTCGCTTCATTCATAATCAAATTTGTTTTGTTCATATTAACTATTAAGGTGCCTCCTCTATGGTATGGGCTTACGTGTGATAGTCTGGACTCCTCTATACAACTTGGCCTTAAAAAATTGAACTATTAGGCATGCTTGGTTCAGATTTTTTAAAAAATATTTTATAATTGTTTTTTAAACACCGAAAAACACTCTTGTCTCTTTTTGAAACTGTTAGTAAGCTTTTGTGCTTTTTTCTGCTAACAAAAATTAAAAATAAAATTGGGAACCCTCACAAACACATCATGGGCATCTCTCCATCTTCAATGTGGATTGTCTATTCGCATGTGGCTAGTTAATTGTAGAATTATTCAGATAATATATATATATATATATATATATATATATATATATATATATATGGTATATATATTCTTTTTTCTGAAGAATTCTTTAAAATATTGAGTTAATAAGATCTATTAGACCCTAATTAATTATGATATCTAATCCCTTTGAAATGATTCCCTTTGAGATTTTTGATTTAAAACCACAAAATAAGGCAAGAAAAATCATTTTTCAACATTGTTTTTTTTATTAGTACTTTCCAAGAACCAAACACAACATATATTAGAGAAATGCTATGAAAATTGCTTGGGAGAGAAAATTTTGCTACAAGTATCAATATGATAACTGCTTAAAAAAGCTATGAGAAAATGAGAAAGTTTCAAAGATGTTAATTCATTTAAAAAATAATTCCATTAGGGTGTGGGAAATTATGGGCAAGCTAATTCATTTAAAAATAATTCTTGTTAGAAAACCAAAAACCAAAACAAAAAAACACACATATTTATTCAAATATTTATACTTTAGAAATTTTAGGGAATTTATAATTTTTAATATTTCAAAATTCAAAATAACCAAAATTAAAAAGATAAATATAAAAAATTGGAACAATAGAAATTTCAAAATTTTATATTTAATTTATAGATCAAATATATTAGAAGTTGAATGCAATTTTCTTTTGAATCTTTCTAAAATCGTTGGTTTGAAAAATATATGTTTCTTTCTTTTCTTGTTATATTTATAGTTTTCTTTAAGGATTTGTTAAGGTTGCAGTATTTTTTAAACAAGAACTTAACACCATAACAACTCCAATCATTTTAAATGTTAACTTGACCTTTAGTTTCACATTCCTCATAAACTTTAAATAGTGCATAATTTTCCCCATAAATTATTTTCTTATGTTTAGTTATTTACCGTAAAAATATAAAATCAAATATGGATACGCCCGTTATTCGTTTGATTTTTTAATATAAAAATATAATCGATACTAGATATAGGTTTTATTTGTTAAACCTAAAATAATAATTTAAAATATAAAACCGATAAAATCAGTTTGATTGGGTTTAGATACAAATTGTTTTAAAAAGACTTAAATACCGGTTTAAAACAAAATGTAAATTAAAATTGTACCCATATCATTTTTTAAAAATTAGTATTAAAAATATAAAGTAAAATAAAATTAATATATTTATACATCAAAAATCACTCACCCAGGTTTGAGAAACTTTTTTGCCGATTTTCCTGAACCAGATTTGGTACAATTTTTCTGCATAAATATCTATTTATCCATAAAAAAAAATATTATTTAAAAATCCATAATTTTCTCTAACTTTTTGTTAATAAATGGAAACAATGTATATTTTTAAACCCTCCATCTTTCTTTTTTTTTTTTTTTTTTTTTTTGACATTTATCCCTTGTAATTTAAAATGTTAAAATAACATCTACTTTATTGAAAACATAAAATATAAGTTCTTTTTAAAGATTGTTAAAATGTTAAAATAACATCTACTTATTAGAAAACATAAAGAGTAGTGTTCTTTTGTGATCATTATGCTGTTGTTCAAAACGTCAAGTAGTGCTTAGGGAATAAAATTAATTTGTTAGCATGATTTATGCATTCAAACGTGGTTAAAAGCTATGGGGAATAAAATTCATTAGCCACATTTTAGATTTGCTACTAAGTTAACGTTTTCAACATTTAAAATGCAATTCTAGTCATATATATAATAGGAGCAATTCGAATTGTAGATATTTTCAAGAGAAAAACTCTCATATATAAAATAATAAAGTAAATAAAAACTCAATCATTGAGATCCAAATTAAGATTTTTTTATTATCGTTCAATCTTTAATTTGAAAATATTTTAAGAAATAGAGATTTGATAAAATTCAAAATACTTTATTTATAATAATTAAAAATTTAAATTTTTGAAAACAAGTGGAATATCTTTTCAAAAATAATTTAGTTTTCAAAATAGTTTGATCAGAAAATTTCCTTAGATCATAGTTTGCCAGATTTTATTAACAAATCAAAATACTAAAAATAGTACAATTTTTTACTTTCTCTGACATGTAAAATCTATTATCCATAAAAATATCATATCCATAAAACCATAATTTTCTCTAACTTTTAATAATTAAAATTAAAGATACATTGTCAAAATACTATCTATAAAATTAAAATTAAAATTATCCAAAAAATAAATAATTGTTTAACTTTTATTAATAAATTTTACAGATGACATTATCAAAATAAGTATCTATAAACAAATATAAAATTAATGAATTAATTTTATTCTTCAATAAATACCTTTATAGAAAATAAAAATATATATTAAAGAAAATTCATTTGAGCATTATTATGAACACCAACAAAATAAAAACAAAGCTGGTAATTTTATTAAGAGTTTTTCAAAATCTTGTAAAAGACAAATAAGTTTAAAGACAATAGAAAATAAATTGGAATAAATTTCTTAAAAGATAACATTATGTGTGTTTTTATATTTGAAATTAAATAGTTGCTCTAATTTTAAAATCCAATATTCATTCAAAATAATATTTTAAAAATCGGCGTGATCTTATTTTGATTGGTTTTTTCTTTGTTTAATCAAATTTTATGCACACCCCTGTTATTAAAATAATAGATGTAGAGGGATCCCATTTCCATTCTTTCAACAATTTCTTAAGTCAGCTGAGAAGACATCCATTCTCTCAAATTCAGAACACTCTCTCTTCTCTCTCTCTCTTCAGATCTTCTCTTCGGTTTGATTACCAAAACAGAGATTCCGTCGAATGCAGAAAAAGAGGGGTGCGCAGAGATGTACCTTAGTCTACGAGGGCTGTGGTAGTCGTTAGCAGAAAGGACAGGAAAATGATGAACCTTCAGTTTAAAAAACCCAAAAGAAGCGGTCTCAGGTGTCTAAAGTAAAAACGAAGAGGTACCTAATACTGTCGTTTTCTTTATCACTTTTCCCTACTTTCTCCCATCTCAGAAAATCTTCAAATCAATTTCTCTTATTCTTTCTTTTTCTTTCTTTTCTCGGCCATGCATGCTGAATCTTCTTCATCAACTCTCCAGAAAAATAATAACAAACCTATATATATGAATATATATATATATATATATATATATTTCCTTCTTCACCTTCATATCTTGATCTTTAGATTAGTACTGAGGAAAGGAAGCAGCAAGTCTAAAAGATATATACTCTGAGACGGAATCCTTGGGAAAGTTGGTCGGCGGCATGTCCGTTATTGCCGTCTGCTTTCTTTTCTTTCTTCTCAGGATATTATTAATGGTAGTGTTTTTCCTTTCCTTTCTCGATTATTTTGTAGAAAGATTCTGGTCATCATCAATGGGAAATTGCTGAGCTGAGTAGCGAGAGTTTATTCTTCATGAATGTTTTTGTCTATCCTGCTCTTTCTGTTTTACACCACAAGTACGTAACTTTACCCATGCATTAATTAATATATAATTATAGTAATATTTAGAAAATTTGACAAATAACCCTAAATTTATGAATCTAATACTTTTCATAGGCAAATTGTCTCTTCTCCACCCCAAACTGGTTTTCAAAATGTATTTTCAGAATGTAACCACCCATATTGGTATCAATCTCCTTCGTTCTCCCTTTATTTTTGAGTCGAATTTAATTGATAATTGGCAAATTATTTTTTGTGAATAATTATTTTTAGCCCAAAAAGTGTGCTCATAATGGGAGGTGCAGAAGGATCTAGTGCAAGAGAAGTGCTAGTGCACAGAACCATAAAGAAAAGTCGTCATAATTGATGATAAGGTAATTTAAACAGTGGCATCACTGAACCCCAATTATTACCATCAGGGTCTTATCCCAAGAGATTAAATAATAAATATATGTAAAAATTGATATGCAGGAACTAGGGTAAATTTCTGCCGCACAAATTTGACAAAACAGTAGCGTTTCAGGAGGAACTTCACCTTGTTCCTCAAAGACGCCATGTGAGCTCTTTTTCATTAATTTTTCTTATGAGCTCTAATTTTTCATATTTTTAAGGCCCCTTTAAAATATTTTTATCCAAAATTATTGAGCCGATTCATCTTAATTAATATTGATATTATGTTTGATGTTGGATGTTATGAAATCAAGAGGTGAGAGGGAAACTGAGAAATCTACAAAGAAGCTTGATGGACTGTGGGAATCTGAGACGACATTAAGAAGAAGCCAAGCATATGCTCCCAGACACTATTCATGAGAAAACCGTTAAGCTCCAGGCTCAACCCAGAATATGGTAATATATGCATATAACAACTTATTATAATACCTTGGAAAGCAATAGGATAGAAAAATATTAAGGCTTCTGGGTGCCAGTGATATGAATAATGTAGTACTGAAAATAAATTATTTGGAGATTCATCATGCAGAGAAAATATATGTACAAAACTAGAATATAACAAAAGTCCTCATAAAATTTTACATATTATTTTTAAATTTCTTAGTCTTTTAGAATATAAATAAATAAATAAATAAAATGTGAGTCAATAAAATATAATTCATTTATTAAGGCTTAAACCTATTTTTATATTTTCCTCTAAATTCTTTTTTTCCTTCCACTTTTTCTATCTTCATTTTCTTTGTTATTATTTTTATTTCCTTGAAGACTTTTGGTGCTAATAAAAATAATTTCCTCATGTTTTTAGAGCATAGAAAATAGAGTAAGAATAAAATCTAAATGTATAATTAATTTATTAATAAGTTTAAACCATTTTCCTCATTGTTTCTCCAAATTTTCCTTTCTATTTTCTTCCTTAATATTTTCAGATTCCAAACTGAAATATCTACACCTCTTCTTGATCAAGAATTAATGCAAACCCTAGACAATCAGATTTTAATTTCCTGCATTTTCCCACTTGTGGTTGCCATACATATTAGGCTGACCAGCAGGAGTTTCACCCACAAGGGGACTTTACCTCCATCTACCAAAACTTGAACTTTGTTTTCACGTAAGTCCCTCCAATTTTATATATTTGGTTGTTTTATAAATATAATTAAATTGGTTAAAATTTTAGTTAGAAATAATATATAATATTCTTTACATTAGTTACTTAAATAGTTTACCCCATTGCCCACCTGCTCACAGATGTGCAGCCCATACCATGCTCACGTGCCATCATATAGGAGATACTGTTGGTTGGGTTATGGTAAGTCCGTTTAACAAGTTGGGTACCTGACTTGTTTTACATCCTTACTTTGAACAGTTGGTGTTGGGATATTTTGGGTTTTTCGAGTTAGGTTGGATATAATTGATTTTCATATTTGACATGTATTATATAAATATAAAAATAAATATAGGGTCAAAAAAATTTTGATATATTTTAATTTCTTTAATCACATATAACATGTTAAACAAACAAAACTAGTTTATATAAGGCAAACCATAAGAGAATTGATTTATTAATAAGTTTTATATATTTTTTTATTTTCTTCAAAAATTCCCTTTTCTTCTACTTTTTCTTTCTATTTTTTCTTTACTAGTACTTTCCAGGTTCCAAACATGAGCTTAAAATTTTTCTTTCGCTTAGATTCGCACACACTATATCTTCTTCATTATTAGTTGGCTATTATTTCTTTAAATCACCAATCTTCCTTCTTAATTTTTCAGGCTTCGATCAAACCACCCTCCGCTTCACAACCTACTTAAGGCAAAGATCACCAGTTCACTCATAATCCATTATTAAGACTATGGTAAAAGCCAAGCATACTCCAGAAACCCATACCATCATGGCATCTTCCTATATTCAATAAGATTGTTTTTCCGGTTGCTAATAATTAATATTATTCCGACTATATATATATATATATATATATATATATATATATATATATATATATATATATATATATATATATCCTTTTTCACTCATTTTAATAATTTCTTTTAAATATTGGCTCCCAATCATGTGTGATAGTGCTTTGGTAATATATTATTGCAGGATGATGAATGGGAGATCGATATGTTTATAGTAAAAGTGAAGATTAAATGCTTGTAAGCTGATTTTAAGAAAAGAGCATGCATGCTTTCCAACTAAGAGAGGTGGTTTTTGCAAACATAATAATGAATAGTGCTTCTTTCCGTTCATATGGGAGGTGGCTCCCCATGGTATTGGCCACGTTCAAAGCCTTCAATTAGGTCAATACAGAATGTCTCTCTCTTCCTCTCTCTCTCTCTCTCTCTCTCTCTCTCTCTCTCTCTCTCTCTCTCTCTCTCATATTATATATATATATATATATATATAGCAAAGAAGACCCAAAAAGGTCACTACAAGAAAGAAAAAATAGAACAAATGAAAATAATTTTTCTGCGAAGTTTGTCTCACCATGTAAATGAAATCAAATGTAATAACATATTCAAAATTTTATGTTTTAATTTCTTGTCATTATGTTAAGTTTGTTTGCCATATGTAAAATGAAATCAAATGTAATAACATATTTTCAAAATTTTATGTGTTTAAATTTTTTGTCATTATGTTATAGAGAAAAGTAGATTAATACACAGGTTTGATTACATATATAATTAATTTTTAAAGTTTAAATCTTATGTTTTCTTTGGTCCTAATTATTTATTTCCACTTTTTCTTTATTTTCAATCAATTTGTGCTAATTTTTAGTTTAACTCCTCTAGGATCATCACTCTGTTACTCCATCGTCTGTGTTCATGTTTTCGTATGAATGTTATATTGAATATAAACTTATTCATTAAAATTAATAGAATAAATATTTAAATTCAAAATTCAATTAAAATTTGTCAGACTCACTATTATAAAAAAATTGGGAATAAAAAAAAATCAACTTAAGCTTACGTAAAACATATGGTTTTTGACTCAGAGTTTGATTTTAAAGTTTGAGCTTATTTGGATTATAAATAATAGAAGAGACAATTGAGATCCAGCACCCAGTTTAATCGTAGGTAATTTTAGTGAAGTCTTTTGAGAACAATTGTATCATGTGGTAAAACTTAGCGCTTTTATGGCACCAGATTCTGTACATATGATTAATTTGAATGTGACATGGTTTAAAGGAGGCAGCTGTAGGTATAAAGAGTCCGCCATCAATTCCATACTCTAACAAAAAAAAATAGAAAAACATTTGACACAAACTTTGTAAGGATCCATGACGTTAATAATTAGACATTTGACAAAAGAAAAATAGAAGAGAGAAAGATTAAATTTATCATAAAACTATTTTATTAGGGTAAGTTTATCCCCAAATAACACTTCCATTGACCACGTCTCTAGGATCATTGAATCAATAAAGATGAAATCTTGTTTGAAGAGGCTCACATACCTAAACGTCTTCAAATATTGTTAACCCAGAGTAGATATTTAAATCGATCCAAAATAAATATCAGGTACATCGATCTACCAATATCATCACTGCTATATAGATATTTGTAACATGTACCCACCCAAACAAGTTTAATATGAAAGAAGGAAAGAAAAAAGCAACGAAAATGAAAATCCACTTCTTTAATTTTGAGAATATCTCCATAATAAAAACAGTGATATGTACTGGTAACCCATTTCATGTATGAAATGACCCACCTATTCTTTAATTAATAAAATGGTTAAGAAGGAATTAAAGAAGGTAACATTGTACATCAAATGAACTACTTAATACTTTATTAATAATAGTTCAACAAAATACATGTGTAAAAAGAAATAAAAATAATAAATTAACAAACCAAAAGATGAATTTATTGCTTTTATCTTTTGCTGGCTTTTAGAATATTTGTATTTAGAAAAACAAATGAAATAGAATTAATAGATTCAAGAAATCCAGAAGAGTAGTATCATAAAGAGAATGCTCACGTGCAACTCAATCCCATGCATCATTTTCTTCTATTCTCTTCAACCGCCTTCTTTCTCTTCTCTCTTCTCTCCAACTCGGTCCGACATTCAAACAATGGAGATTATTCCATCGCCTAAAAATAGACGCCATACACTTCCTAGTCTGAAGGATTAAAAGAAGATTTATAACAGTTCAGCAAACGCCCGTCTAGTTCTGAAAAACCATCCTTCATCATCCAATCGGTGTAAACACAATGCACTTTACACCGCGAGCTCTCCAGATAATCCATATATAATGAACAAACCATCATCGCAATGACGATAATCAACACCACTTCCACAGACCTTCTATACACGAACCACAAACGGCATGGAAGAAAGAGCACCCTCATCCGACAAGATAATCCCCGCCGTCGTCATCGCAATCGGTGTAGAACAACCATCGATAATATTTAGTCATCCATCGAAGGTATTAAGAAAATCACTTCGCTAACAGATCTTCTTCCGCGAATAAATAAACTCCACTTAAAGATCAGGAAAAAAAATCCGGGCGAAGCTCCCGCCTTAATCCTTCTTTATTTGTTTCGCGCGCGCGTCCACCGCCGAGTGTCGCCAGCGCCGGACGGCCAATATTCCAACACTACTCCAAATAACTGGCCGGAAAAGGCATCATCAAGACGCCGCCTGGTGGGAACGACAGCTCTTACAATAAAGTCGACCCTTGGGGTGATCGATGGTATCAACTCTATCACAAGGTGAGCCACGCCAATCCTCTAAGGATGCAGACCGCCATGCAGCTCGGGACACGACTCTCAGCAGCGCCAAACCATACACTCCATAACAGCACAACCAGACGGAGTTCGTCTCACCAACCAAATAGCTGGACAAGGGAACAGAGCAACCCACCAAGGTATATAATGTCTGTAGGAAGCACGAAAAGCGTGGGCCTGCAGAAAGCCTTCATGTAACACCACCCCTCGGGGAGAGCAACCAGACTGACCCCAGACCTCCCCGTAGCAGGCGTAGTCAGACGCGTAATCCACTTCCGGTCGTAGAGGCTCAGCCTCACCGGCCCCCACAGAAAAGCTAATAGCAATATTGGGGGAAGCAACATCTAAACGACGCGCAGAACCGACTTCCCTCCTCGCCAAAGGAACGGGGAGTCATCATGGGCGCAGGTTTAAGCAAAGGTTCAACAGAGCTCACACTTAAGGAAGTCGTAGCGGCCGTAGCTTCATAATTTGCGCATATAGGATACCCTCGGGTGCGAAAAAATGAGGTCCCCGTCACAGCCGAGGGCGCATTTCTTCCAACAAAGTTCACAAAGATTTAAAATAGAAGTGTTCATGGAACGGCGGATCCTCGCTGACCATCTTAATACCTTCGCTAGAACCGTGATGGAGCCATGGGATATCAAGATCCTTCAGACGGCATGCAGCCTTACATATCACGCTAAAAAGCCCAAGCTTATTAATGTTCTCACCATTGTCAGGAGCCTCTTCCATTTACGTAATTTCCATCGATTCGTCTCCACTTCATTGAGAACATACCAAGCCGAAAGCTACCACCTCATCGGCCCAAAGCAGAGTTCATGAAGCCCGAGGTCTTATGAAAACATAGAGGTTCAACGCGAGTCATTACGCACGTGATGTTCCATTTTTCAAATAACAATATGTCAACGATTCGTCATGTCAACGTGGTCACGGTGGTTGTACGAAGATCGACGAACGCAAACTTATGCGGGGCGTCGGTTGAACACGCAGTCACGGACAGGTCTCGATCCCAGAAACGGCTCCTTCCCAACCATGGGCAGAAAGTGCCAAAAGATCCACACAAAACGTGAGTGAGTCCCGCCCTTTCTTCCAAAGGTGCCAGGAAAGGTGGGTCCAACAGATTCCAGCATAGAGAATAAAAACAGTCTTCATATGTGAACCGCACCCCAAAGATGATAATGTAAAAGGTGAGCTTTAGACATAGGGATCGCTGGGACACCACCTCACCGGTGGTTATCACGGTAGAGCATCGTTGTGTTGATCCCAATAAACCACAGATTAATGTGACTGGCGCGAGTAGGTACAAACATGAAACGGCTGATATCTGAGACGCTGCCATCCCATATGAGGACTGACCAAACCAGTAGATAACACACTAGGTAAGATCAGAGTACCACGCCGATTCCCTGGCCCGACCGATTGGCGATCCAACCTGTCAAAAGAAACGACAGAGTAATGACTTCTCATTTTTTTTTTTTCCAGTCGAACTTATATCCGTGGTGTACCAATGTGATTTTAGTAACCAACAATCATTTACATTTTACAAATGAACTACCACCGCGAATATGGTCCAATAAAATTTAGCATATTTACTAAGTCCATTCCGATACAAATACACATATATATCTAATACAAAACATCAGAGATCATGACCGGAGGCGGCTTCGGTGAGCACCATTCATAGATGGCCCAGCATCACGTGGGTGAAATGCCCCTTCATTCTCTTTATCTCCTTTCTTTCAAGATCTACATTTGATTGAATTGCAATGTTTTTACGCTAAGAACACATGGTAGATAAGAATCCACCAACAACAATAATTCACACACTATCTTTTACATTTGTTTTTACTTATGATGCATATAACTAAGTGCCCTATTCTTATGTGACTTCTACCCATCTCATATTATATATATGACTTTATTCTTTTCATCGATTATCTGTTTCATATTATATTTCCTCAGATAACATGTCTTTACAGTTACAGAACTCATATATACGCTACATGCATGACACGCATCAATCATTCAAAAATGCAAGTTCATTGGAGTACAATGGCAACTTGAATAAATCAAGTCATATCAATTTCATATTGTTCAACCGCACTAATACCAATACATATTAGACTCTTATCACCATCACTACGATGCCATTAATCAACTCCCTTTAGCACTACGCTTCATGATCCTGGATGCCCGCTAAATCCTTTAGTTTTCATTAAATTTTCATTCAAAGTGTCGCGACCAATCCCCTACTTGACCGTATTGCGATTCAAGTCGAGCCCGCTTACTCCCGAATGCTTTCAATCAAAACATTTATTTCGGCTCTATTAAATTTTTATTTTTTCAAAAAAGGTCAAAGACCACTCACTTTACCCGCTGCGCATCCTGCCGGAGCCCTGGCTACTCCCACATTTTCAATTATCTTTCAAACATGTTGTTTATGTTATTCCATTTTAGACCTTTACTGCTTAAAGCACTTCTTTCTGCAACTGCATGACCATTTACAAAAATCAGACCCATAACATTCACACTTAACAACATGAGATTAAGTAATGCTCTTTGTATCCACATATACTATGCATCATTTTCGGTGATGCTTTCAATATACAAATCATTTACTCATACTGTCATGCATTCTCTCAATGCAACAATTCATTTCACACCACCAGAGATTTTAAGCATACTATAACAACCTGACAGGTACTGTGAATGTCGTTACTTCACCTGACTATTCGATTCACACAATTTCTAAATGATTCGTTTGACGAATCGCACTTATATCATTCTAATGTGCCATTTATGTTTAACCATTCACCCCATCATGGCGATGGCAGATCCCAATATCGTGCGGGAAAGCACTCACAGATCGGAAGCTCCCATCATGACGATGTCAAGCTTAGTTGATCCCACGCAGGGGGTATCAATTATTCTATTCATCATGACTGGAACGCGGCGCATAATTCATCGGGTATCAATTATTCTGGCTCCACTTCCATGACGATCGCTTTCTGCGCAATCCCGCATCGCGTGGGTAATACCTTATCTCGCTTTCCATCGCGCCTGGATGCCGTCGGGTGCACCTGACACGTGGTAACACCAACGTCACACGCAATCACGATCGATCCGCTTAATCCCGCCTGGCCGGACACTTTTCCATACGTCGCAGGGCGCCATACATCGCGACGATGCCGTACCGATCGTATCCGCCGCGGGATTACGTCGGATACTTGCAGGACTGACGCCGCCGCCTTCGTGCATCCCGGTCAGTGCTCATTCTTCATATCATTCATCAGATTTGCTTTACCTGACCCGCAATTAATCCTGCTTTATTATTATTCACGTCATTCATTCGAATATCACATTGGACATTTCATATTCACTTATTCGTATGTTAGACGTATCTTGATGATCTCGCCCTTATTATCATTCACATCTTATTCGGCTTTCTAAATATTTCTGATTTTAATTAGTAATCACTAGACATTCTTTTCAAAGATATACTAATCTATGTACATTTCATAAATCATTCACATACTATCTGGCGTATAATGCTATTCATAAATATCATTCACATATTCTGATTCACATGAGAATCATTCTGAGATAGATACTCATTCATAATTCATTTAATGATACTTATTCAATGATACTCATTCATACACTCATCCGCCATTTTTATTCATAAGAAAGATTTTCGCACATTCATATGTATACTCATTCATAAATTCATTTTATATTATATTGTTATATTCGTTTATACTCATTCATATACTCATCCACATTTTCATTCAAGGGTATTTATTCATACTCATTCATATAAATTCATTTTACGTGATACTTATGTTCAATGATAGTTATTCATAAATACTCATTCACATATTCATTCGATATATCCATTCTTCATATACTTCTTATCATTTGTTATCATTTTCTCGGTTATATGTGATGTATTACAATCATATATATATCACTTAACCACATATGTGTTCGACTTATTTCTCATGTTCACAATCATACACACTGCTTTATTTTCATTTTCCATAATCATTTTCATGTTTCATGAACAATATCTTTACGGCCATTTTCTATATGATTTTCCTTGTTTCATGCCTATTACATATGGCACTTCATATTCTTGTGAAGGTACTTACGCATGTGGAATCACACCTTGTTCAGATATTTGTTTCCTCCTGTAGAATTACTTTTACTTAGGAAGTGGAATCAACTTTAATCGATCATCCAAACCAAAGGCAGTAGCATTTCTCATGCCAAACTAGTTTGCCAACTTATTTTCAATTAGAACAAACAGATTACTGACTCTTTTTCCGTAGAACTGGTTCCACATGTTTGACCTTTAGGTCACATTATTCTTAAAGATAAGGTGCTAGTTCTGTCCTAACTCAACTGTTTAATTCGGAAAGATCTAACTCAAGTTAATGTCTAAACAAATCTTAATTACTTCTATGTTTTGTTCAAATGTGGAAACTGTAATTTTGGTTTGCACACGGTCCCAGTAATGTCACTTAGTGGATTGGCCACTTAGAAATTAAGTAATTACTGATGCTCCAGTTTTATATATGGTTCTTGAAGTTTCTTTAATTGGCTACTCAATCACCAATTGATAAGAAACGAGCAAGGCGGCCGTGTTCACTAAAAATCGTCGGTCAAAACCGAAAACTGCACGCGCTATCAGACGCAGATACGCTTCTAACTTAGATTTGTGCAGATAAATACCAAAAACGACCGTAGTTATATCACACCGTACAAGTTCAAATTGTACCGGCACAAGTTCTAAAAGTGCGTCCGTAATGTGTATTTTTCTCCAGTTACTACACACTTTTTCATCCCAAACCAAATTCATACTATATACACTTCAAAATCATTTCAAATTCATCTTTTAACCTCAATTATCCTCAAATCATCTTTCAATGGATATCTTTCATCAAAAACCTTTCATGATTTTCTCCTGGTAAAAGCCTCTTAATATGGGTCATAACCTATACATTTACATACTAAATATTGGGTGATTTGTTAGGCTTGTCAACCCCAACTTATTTTTACCTGTAATTAATCAATGAATCCAACCTCGTGGTGATTCCATGCTTTTACATTTGGGGTTTCCTACCCACATCTCATTAATCTATCGGGTTAGGATAGTAGAAATCCTATCAAACCCCAGAAAGAAATCACAATTTCCAACAAGAAACTCACATGCTGGGATGAACTTTATTTCAAAACCCTGTAGTTCAGTGCAAACCACAACCAAAAACAAACCAAGGATCCATACCAAATCCAAGTCCATACCAAAGTTGCGGTTCCATACCTTTGAATCCTTCTCGATTCTCTTCTTCATCTCTCTCTTTCTTCCTTCCTCTTCTCTTCTTCTTCTTCCCTCTCTCTCCCTCTCATCATCATCGCTTCACCCTCAAAATGAGAGACCACTCAGTTTCAGATATGAATCTTGCTAAGGGCCATGTCTTCTCACCTTTGACATTTTAAACATTTTTCTCATTTTTTGCACTTAAGCCCTTTTTTATCCCTTCTATTCAATTTAACTTACACATTTTATACTTCTTGGCATGCCATCTTTTCAATTTTCTGTAATTTCATATCAACTTATTGATTGAGTTACTTATGTCCTCACACCGGTAAATTACATGATTCCCTGTTTATTAGAATCAGGGGTCCCTGCTTTATTTCCAAAAATCATTTGTCTTATAATATACTCTCAAACGGAACCGAAAAACCCGCTATTAAGTGTTATGCTGAGTTCCAGAAATTCACTGACATCGAACGTGATCAGATACCATCAGTAGCGGAAAATGTAACACCCGCATTCGACAGTACCTTCGTCGCTTGCAGATGAGGTGCCTCTAAGGTCAGATTGGGGGCGGCGAACCAACACCACAGATCGGCAGCCAACTACAACTCAACACCAACAACCTTTAAACCATGGATCTTGTAGAGGATTTATGGTGATGTGTGAGTCCGCACTCCTCAAGAAGGCGCTCACGGCGTAGCACGTCAAGAGAGGTGATGGAGGGTGTGCGCAAAGTGGTCCAAACTCCCTGACCGACAATCATAACCTTCGATTCGCTGCACCGGAGGGTGTCAACACCCCACGCACGACCGCTGGGTGGGATATGGCAACAGATGGGGTCGTAAAATATCCACCGTGTCCCGTCGGTCAATGAGCCAACATCATCTTCACACTCCGCTTGACAAGATAGACTTGGTGAGGCGTCGGAACCACAAAGACTCCACCGCGAGATTCTTCCCAGAAAAATACTACCTTACATTACGATGGTATCTAATTTTCCTACCACACAAATGAGTGGTGAAAACGGTTCGAGGAGAGATCCACTCGTGACTGTGAGGAAAAGATTTGTGACCAATGAAGCAAAAACTATCGATAGTATATACGTGACGCAGCTCCCATACTGAAGACAGGAGGTAAACACCGCACCAGCCCTCGAAAGAGTCAGGAGCTCCATATGCTACGTGTGTGTGGACGAGATCACTCCAACACCGCTTCACTACGCCTACGCCTACATGTGAAGCCTCCTCATTCCACTCGAAACGTGTAACAAAGGATGTTTCGAAAGTGGAACAGAGGTGAGAATGGGAGGGATCGATCCTGCACACCAATTACGACTAAACGGCACCCATCCTTCAAACCATCAAGAAAAAGAAGAAGTTTAGCCCTAAATACAAAAGCTTATTAATGAGGAGGCTCAAGAAGTTTTCGCAGCAAAAGGAAATAAGATAAAGAATACCTAATGTTGACCAACGCCTTGCGATCGTGCAATCCGTGCGCCAAGGCATCAGATCGCATTCACACCGACGTTAACCAGCACGCCTCTAAAAGAGATAGTTTCCTTTACTCCCATGACCACGGTGATGCTACAAACACCATGAACCTCCTTCTCAGCCTTCATGGATGCTTTCTCCGTTACAAACTGGACACCAAGATGATCCCACACGTTAGTGACCTCATCTGTCGCCAGCGGCAAGTAGACCTATCACATCGTCGTGAGTAATATCTTCACTAAACGCAGAGCTATCTACTGTAGGGCAGGGCAGAACGTGATGTTCAAAAAGAAAATAAGAGACATTTATGAGGTATATATATATTCAGGGTAAAATCAATCACAAATCGAAAGCCCATATAGCTCATATCCGGGCGAGAAGATTCCAACCCGAAAGATATAAAACCATGAAGTTAATTCAAACAATGCGCTTTCAGAGTCTCAACCCAGTGCCTGCTTTTATAGTAACAACCGAGGAATAGAGGCAAACCATGCATAAGATAAAAAGTCAGATTTCAATGCCGCTTCTATTAAGCATTAAAGAGAAGTCCAATGCTCAATCGAAGATAGCCGCAAGTAAGCTCGCTGACACGCCTGGGGGGGTCAAACAGATAAGGCTCTTCCACAGGCCGGCCAGATTATCGACCTTCCATCATCGGAGCCGCGGCCAACGAAATTTATCGTCGAGCGTGCTGATTGACAATCAAATGGGCACAAGCCGAGCCCCTTGGCTACTATCACATAACAAAAGGCACGCCATCTTCTTGTCTGGTATGTTATGAATATGCGTGCTCGTATCCCGAGAGCCTTGTGGTGTCGGCAATGGTGCCAACGATACAATCCTGGGTTCGTGGATTTCCTCGTGCCAAGCTCGAGATCGCATGTTACTGTCCTCAAATACATCCACACACCCACAATGACATAAGTCACTGATACAGGAAACCCCTTTAAAGAAGGCTTCAAGACCAAGTTGGAAGGTCTAGCAGGCAAATGGCATATCACCTCCATTTAAAGCATGGCATACATAACTACACGCAAGTCGCTATAACTCAAAGAGACCCATTCGCCGCCTAGCCTCAACCAGGCAGAGTCTCATCGAGAACGCACCAAAATCCTAAGGATTGAATTAGATGCTTGGAACAGCAACCAAGAGGCTCTTCACCCGCCCACTTATGAAAAGCCGCGATCGTGTCCCAAACGTACGTAAGACCATCTAAAGGAAGACTTTGTAGGAAGCAAGAGATTAACATCAAAAAGGTTAAACCCGTGAGCAGAAGCCTGCTGGTCTAGTCTTAAAAACTTCTTCCCCGGGTGAGGAAAGATCCCGCCACATGGAAAGAAACTTAACCGGAAGGTTCCTTATCGTGACATCCCCGCTTAGTCACCGACACCATTTAACCTGCATTTAGGAAGGAAAATTTATTCATTCGAACCAGCACCTCAAGCGTTCTTGTCAATAGACTCTCTGATTGTACCTTTAATAAAGCATCATCACTCGATAACGTTTATATGGGAAAATTGCTGATTACTTTGTTTAACATCCATATATGAATAAAAAGTAAGGTATCTCAGAAAAGAAATGCATAGCTGTGAAACGCCTAAGAAAATTACACACTTAGAATACACAAATTCATGTTTTTAAAAATGTTTTTATTCCAATGAAGACAATTGACACCCAAGAAGCATATCCCCTTACATCTTTGAACAAACGCATAAGGCAGCTTCCCTCAGTAAAAAAATGAAGAAAGAAAGGAGAGGGCAAGAGAAGAAAAAGAGGTGCGAACGAGAAGGAAGCAAGAGAAGGTTATTAAGAGAAAGAAGAAAAGAGAGTGAGAACTGGGAGGGAAAGAGAAGAAAAGGAGAAAGAAGGAAGAGAAAAGAGAGTAATAGAAGAAAAAGAGGAGAAATGGGAGAAAGGGGTACTAAAAGTTCTTCTTTGAGTACACCGCTCTTCTTTGAGTGTATTCTCAGTACCTGCCACGCCATTTCCACAAGACGAAGCAGTGGAATACATAACTCCCACAAGGGAGGAATCTAGGAAAACACACCCACAAAGGTGAGACCATTGGAACCAACCGCGTACCGATTCTAGGCAGTCACCGCGATTTACCACTCAAGCCTGTTTCATCATATCGTGTTCCGGGCATTACTAAAGTGAGTTAAGGTTCGGGGTTATGACTCCATCGCTAGAGGAGATGCAATTTATATGGTGCCAAAGTGCTCGGGGTATCGCAGGTAATCGACCCCACTCTCCATAAGCCCGGCATTAAAGATGCCCTCGCCGAGAGAAGGAAGTCACGGCCATGTAGCCACTGGTAATGACAGCAGAGTCCACTGAGCGCCCATGGGGGTACACTTCGGGCTTCTTCAGAGTCAGGACCACCGGCCACAATCCACCTCATGGCTGTGCAGAGCTGTCTGCACCAAGGCGTAAAGATAGGCCCACCTGAGCCCCGCCAGCCTCTTTCAAGAGCTCAACTGAAGCCACCAAGGCCTCAGCCCAGAGCGCCCGCCATGTATTAGCCCACCAGGAGCTCCAAAGCATATTTCAGTTTTTCAAGAGCTCTCCAACGTCGCTAACTATAGGCCCCGGTAGCCCAGAGCCACTTCAGCCAGGCGCATTAACCCAATAAAGCCTCTCGCAGCCTCGCGAAGAGCTCACAACCGATAGCACATGTATAGGTCGCAGCCGGCTCGAACCCATAGACAGTCCACTATCAACAACCTCGGGCCAGAGCCTGGGAACACTACAACTAAGGCCCGGGTAGCCTGCCGGCCTCACTAGGCCATCAGACACTACTGAGCCTCAAGAGCCTTAGTTCAACCCGGCTCAACTATGTCTTTAGGCCTGGGGAGCGGCCCGCCCGGGGATACCCAGCTCACGAGCCCGCCGCTAAGAGCTCAACCCAAGCCAACTAAGGCATCAGCCCAGAGCCGCCCAACTCGTGAAAATTAGAGGCCACACTGAGCCCTACCGAGGCCATTTTTCACAAAGAGCTCAACTACCGACAACACATATAGCCAGGTACGGTCAGCCAGCAGACAGCTCCACGGAGCCTCGCAGCTCTGGGCTGGGCTTTTAAAGAGCTCAACTACCGCAAGGCCATATAGTCGAAGAAAATCGTCACCAAATGACAAATTTCACTGAGCCTCAATAACCCGGCCAAGAGGCCTGAATTCGCCTAAAAGACCATATAGCTGTATCATCCAGTCACTGTGCAGAGCAGAGATAAGGGACGGAAGCTAGGAAAAGGCTAGGATAAATAATATTGGCTATTCATCGAGGCTTCAAAGCCCATGTAACGCGATTGGCATTACATCCCAGTTCATTCAAGGTAAAAAAAAAAAGCAAAAATACACAAGGAGGCTCGGGACGCCGCACTAGAATTAGGAGCAAGGCGACAAAGGGGGGAGCTGCTCATCCTGTGGGTGGACGGCTCTCCGCAGCAATTTGTAAGGACATCCGCTCCCTGCCACCTGGGGATATCACAAAGCAAGGTCCAAGCCTCAGCAGGCATAGCAACCCTCATCTTAGAAAGCAAGCCATCCAAGCCCAAATGAGTAAGCCTCCCAACTGCCATCGCTTCTCTCGGCCCTCCAAGACCAGTTTCCCCGCCTCTCAAGGTCCCCTGAACCCGCGACACCATCTAGCTTCAGCATTCAATATAGCTCAGCGCCTGGTTTCACAGTCTATGTCATAGCTGAACACCGGCTTTATTACACATGCCTCATCTCTGAAGAGCCAGCCGCATCCTTCTCCCCGGATACCTCGGTACCAGCCCCACGCATCAAGAGCCTTCTTCCCAACCATTGGCTGGGCCTCAAGCAGCATCATACCCCATCCCCTGCCAACAACAGCCATCATTCGGGCGGGGTCAGAACTCATCCTCGACCCCAAAGCTCTCCCTAAGAACTTCTTGTCATCTTCGAGCCTCTTCCCACCCTCCCAAGGCTCGCTTTTCATCGAGGTACAAAGGTTCTCAGATCTACTTGCTTCACCTGAGATTCTGTTAGATCCCGAGCCCACACTTAGCTCGCCAGAGGCGGGTGGTTTCACTCTCTCAGAAGCTCACGGGCCAGATACGACCCCTTGTCTCACCACTTCTCCAAACTCAGATGGTAGCTAGAATTGCGACACTAAATATAAAGTTAACACACAACTCTAAAACCAAGATAAAGGCAAACACACAAAAGACATGGAACCACAGGTAACCCCTGTATGATGGGGAGCCAAAGCCTCCCCAACAGCAAGGCACCCGACCTCTTCACAGATCAAACCGAGGATGGAGCGAGAAAGAGAGATCGCATCAAGAAGCAGTCTTCAAGATCTGAGAGCAAGGAATCCCCCATATCCACGCCGTGAGCCTCCCAAGTCTTCCCTTCCATCGAAGGGAGGAGGCTCGCGACTCTTACGCAGTAGACTTCAACCGAGACGGGCATGAAAATTCCAGCTGAGGCCTTTCACAGAGCCTCCCCGAGAACTGGCCTCGGCAGCAGTAAGGCCAGGAGCGTAGGTCAGAATTAGAGCTCTCGAACCTCAGCCGGCAGGGCAATACTGCCCTTGCACCCTGACATGGTGAGGGTGACGGCACGCATGCCTCAACCCTGGCTTTAAAGTGGTAATTCCTGTGCTTAACTGCCCTCAAGGGAGCCCGCAGGTTTCCTCGCTCACACCCAGAGATCTCCGATAACGCCTTCACATACTGTAGCTTTGAAGCTCCTATATAGTGGCTTGACAATGGGGAGGTCATCGTGAGAACTTCACAACTAGATGGAGGTGTGAAGGTTCTCAAAGCAGCGTGCTCAAAGACTGAACTAACATCCTAGAATATCCCGGCTCATGAGCCAAAGTAAAGCCCGAAAGACATCGCACTTCCGACCGGTTTCTAAGGAAAGATCAAGGCACACCAAGAGCCACAAAACTAATGGTAAAGTTAGGGATACCATAATTTATGAAAATTAGACCAAACTAAGCAAAACAAAGCTTTCACGTGATTCGAGCGTCCGCATGTGTACTCTGGACCAAATACTTGTCATCGATCGTATTCTGCAACCAAGCGGCCACCAACAAAAAGCACGCCTTCCAAACAAACACACTAGAGATCCGTAGATGATCGGCCGAAATGAACGCTAGATAACAAAGCCCTCGCAGCCCCTCCTTCACACCAAAGAGTGTCCAAGAACAGAGCCATACCGTGGGAACACACCTTCAAGCTCTTATCCCAAAGACAACCTCAACAACCATCGAATAACCCAAAATCATAAAGTTGGTAGAGGGTGCGCACGCTGAAATGTTGCAAGACCCTTAGCAATGGATGTAGGAAAAATGGAGGCTATTTCGGTTACGCCACCTAAGAAGCTAACACCATTCGGGGCACTTGAACAACATGGGGAGATCGCACGCCGTGACCGTAAACTCGAACGCCAAACTATCCGTAGGTGATCGGGTCTTATACTTAAGACTTCAGCTATAACGCCAACAACCCCCGTTGTGACCCACCCCAAGCAAGGCATTTTGGCACGACCACCTCATGAGAGATATGCCCTGTGGTAATTCTCACATGGGTATTTAATCTCGCTGACTTTATCCTTACCATTCACAAGGAAGGAGGAGCCCAGGCATCTCGGGGGAAGAGCAACCACGGCAAGTTGCATCACCACCACCCGTCCGCCCCCCGTAACCACACTCAGATGAGATGCGCTACCTCTGAGGAATCACCCCCCATCAGCATAGAGGAGAGACCCTAATCTAGTTTGAATACCCTCTAAGTCGACTAAACTCCAACTGCTAGCCTTACACGCCACCATACCACCCAAAAAGGCAAAAGGAAAATACAAGATCGATCCTAGAAATGAATGAAAGGATGATGACCCCAAACGTGGTATTACAAAAACACTAAAAGATTCTCGAGCAAAGGGTCACGCAAATAGTTTTAAGAAAAAGAGTTTCTGCAGGTGTGAAAAAAGCCCCAATAAGAGAGCAGAACACAATACAAATCCGGCCGTAGGATGTTCTTGAAAGAAACCGAAAAAAAGAACTAGAGGAAGCCAAAGTCGCCAAAGCTCTAAAAAAATTGGCAAGACGACAAGACATTTGATGGCTATAACTTTAACCAACCAAATACCCCGAAGTCAGAGTGTGGAAGTCTAACTGATTTGAGAAATGAGACATGCACCGCCCACGCCGCTGTCAGAATCTGTGTCAGCAAAACCTGACAAGTTTAAAAATAAAGCCAGTGCCCACTTCTCTGTGCCACCCAGCTGATTAAAAGAATATTTATGGCAAAGTAGGTCCGTAAGACTTTGTGCCTCTTGGTACGCCTTTAAAATGGGAGCCCAACACCACCCCACAAGTCGATATCACTGTGACAAATCCCAAAAGAACTCCATATCCGTAAATCAAATCACCACCGAATGCTGATGATACTCTTAATAATCTTTCCACTATCCCCTTATTATCCGACATCGATAAAGGAAAGAAAATTCCCTCATCCAATAAGAGAGAACTTTATCATCCAATCAAAACAACTGACTATAAAATGTTAAATTATTAGTACCCAAAAAGTGCTATTGAGCCCTATTTTTTGACAGTTTGACAAAGAAACATTACACTAATTCCCAAGTGTCAATAATGCCAATTGAAGTGTTCAGTTCCTCATCACTTAAGGTGCCGCTGAGCGCAGAGGTGGTGGCTTTTGGTTATTTTGCGCGTTTTTCAGAAGCACCAGAGTCTAATATCGCAAATATGTGTACGAACCGGCGAAGATCGAATCCCATTTATCAAATCTTCAAACATTTATAAAAACCAAATGAAGAATGTGAAGGCAAAGGGTGAGAAGAAATGATGCGAGAGACGGAAACAAAGAATGGAGATTATGCAAAACCCGTAAATGGCATGATCGCTAAAATTTCCGATTGCTTAAAGTTTTCGCAATCCCATCAAACTGAGAAATTCGCTTAGGGCTCTCCCAAAATTCATGACCCATTCATGCTCAGCTTAAAAATATACGCTCTCGTCATCCCAAGAAATCCTCACAGGTTACGAAATTCGCTTTAACAACAACAGAAGGTAGAGACACAGCCAAAATCCTCCTGATTGCTATCTTCAGGTACTTCGCACCAGCGAATCTTTCGGCTTAACAGACAATTTTCGCTAGTTAGCGAATCCCGCCATCTAGCCTAAATTTCAATTACATTTAAATCTCTCGCCACTTAGCGAAACTGCCCTCGCCTCAAATGTAAATCTCCGTCTTGTATCTTAGGTAATTACCGCAAACTGGACCTCATTTCCTTGGTGTATTACTGGTTCCTGTTAGCCAAATAGGCTTTAGACATTTTCTATATATCAAGTGGTCTATATAAAACCCCAGCAGCTTGGAATCCTGGGCAATTGGGAGCACACTCAAGTAATCTTTGCATTTTCATTTTATGTAAATATTCCCGCAGCTTCAAGCAGGTTTTTTCTCTTCTCTTTTCAGTTTTTCACTGCCAAACACCCTCTGAGGATGACAATCAAGGAGAGATGCTTCATAAGCCCCTTTTCTTTGAAGAGGAAGGTAGTTTAGCTGGTCGTAGCAAATAAGTGTGTCACTGGTCTCCTTTCTCATGTGTTAAATGCTGCCATCGATATATCTCCCATCTTCAAACTATTAGGGTTAATATCATTTAATGTCATTACCTCGCCAATACTTACCATGCTTGTGGATACAAAGGCATAAATGGTATTGATAGAGGTCTTGTTCTTAGATTTATTTCTTTACGAAATACCGAAAAATGAGGATGTCAACGTTTGCAGGGTTTCAAACCCAAAGGGGTCGACGACGTGTTGCCTTGGTTCACTCAAACAGAGCG
Source organism: Tetrastigma voinierianum (assembly GCA_016808115.1). Lineage (NCBI taxonomy): Eukaryota > Viridiplantae > Streptophyta > Magnoliopsida > Vitales > Vitaceae > Tetrastigma > Tetrastigma voinierianum. Next base: position 490,418 of record JAEQBH010001016.1, read on the forward strand.
ATTCTAGGGTTAGGACTGCGGTTAAACAAAGATCCCGGCAGTGCTCTGACTAGGCTGTTTTTGCTCAGTAATGCACGATAAAAACCCGAGGACACACTCGCCTGCATGTTACTAAGTAGTGACCTAAATCTTCACAAGCTACCTTTTCACACACTCCACTGCTTTTACATCGATCAAGAACAAACAACTCACACCTGTTAAAACAATCCAAACCAAATTAAAAGCCTCACCCATTTCAACACCGATGTAAGCTGGGCTCCTGGGGATGAAAAACCCATCCCCAAACAATTCCTAGACTACTATGCCGCAAAGAGTCACTGCTTCAAAGGCGTTAGAATATAGAAACAATTGTTGATTCCTATCACCCTACCGCGTGGGCACGACCGTCGGCGCCGCGCCGGATGACCACGTTGAGGTATACAAGATAAGTTGAAGTGTACTTGTGATCAACATCAAGGGGCGGAGGTGACCTAACCTTTGAATTTCACATCAGAATCAGTTTTTTCATCACTTTGCGCCATCATCAGACCGCTTTTGCTTTTGGCGCCGGCTGATTTTAGCCAACCATAACCCGTAAGTTTGCTCGCGCTATTTCTTGTGTCTTGTAACCGGGGTGTTTATATGCACCACCTGGAAAGAGAGACATCGTGAGATCGTAAAGAATCGTAGCACCACTGAACAAAAGGAAATCAGCCAATAGACTTCAAACGGATCCCCATCGAGGAACAAGAGAATGCAATAAAAATCCCAATGGACCAACGTACCTATAGGATCGATAAGGGACCACATCCACCCTCCTAGAGCTGGGCTGTTCTTCCTCGGCACTTCATACCTCCTCAAGATACGGCAAAGTGGGAGGCTCATTAGGCACCCCTACTCCCCACACATATCATGCGGAGAGTATGAAAATGAAACTATACACACACATAAGGGATTATAAGAAAGGGAGAGTTTTGTAATAACCTTTACAGGAAGGTATGATGGACATGGATTTGTTAAAAGTCAAGGTATTTCCACTGACTTAAAGGACAAGGCCATATTGTTTAACTCACTCAGGCTTAGAAGGGAACCATAAGAAATCAATGAGTCGGCAGAGTTTTTTTAAAAAATTCTTCAAAGGTTTATAAGACCAACACTCAAGTAGTATAAAATGGCAGACCTTGGTAAATATAAAGATGGTGAGAGGTTCCCACCAAAGGTTGGGAAAGATTCAGTAGACCATCACGTAATGTCGTCCCACACTCCACTGCTGATAAAGAGATGCTGGTAAACCATTTTTGCAGGAAAAGGTCTCTGCCATGAAACAAAGTATTTAAACCATGCAGCGTGGGAGATTTTCTCGAGTAAGCATCCCAATGAAGCCATGGATTTTTCTTCTGAATCCATGTGGTCAACTTAAGGGTCAATGACACCACAAACCCGAGAGAAAATGGAAAGAAAAATGCCTTTAGCCAACCTGTGGAGTGGATGTATGCACCGCCAGAGATATAGAAACAGAAAGCTGGTGAATTTTCAACCTTGAACTAGTGAAAATGCCAGAGAGGAGCCTCAAGGAAAAGGTCTACTTAAGTGCATGTAGCGACCGAAAAACACTGATGCCAGACCAACCCATTCACCTCGCTTCCAACCCACTGTAATCCAGAGAACATGATACAGTGCTCCATCAATGAAGATTTGATCGCAAGCAAATGTCAGTCAATACAAGCCACCAAGCAACCTATCACCCACATGGTAATACCCACACCCAGAATTTGAGGAATCACCTAACCTTCATGGAGACCGTTAACTCCCCTCGCCAATACGTAATACTCAAATCATTAAAACTACGCTTGTTCCACCTTCGAACTACAACCAATTTCATCCTCATACTGAATGTCATTTTAAATTTGAGGCAAGGTGGTAACTCATGGTAGTTAACAAAAGGGATCAATGTCAATTGTATCAAAGGATTGACATCAGAGGAGTTACAATTTAACAAGAGAATGACGGGCTTGAGAGCAATCTTAATCGAAAATAGACAACCTTATTCAATCACAAAGATCAACAAAATTTCCTGAGGTACGAGTAGGGAAGGTTCCCTTCCCAAACACTGCAAATCCAAAAGGAATCAAGCGAGAGAAGGATCGATAGCAATTCGGGAATGGATGAGGTGGAAAGCTACACTGATATCGTTAAGGAGGGAAGAGGTTGATCAACCAATGCCAAAACCCGTCGGGGAAACCAGAGCAGGAACAGAGCAGTAAAACATACATTTTCCGAAGAGACCCAATGAAACACCAGATGCCACTCCATTCCACACTTAGAAAGAAGAAGGTATCGTTGGCATCCAGAAGTCCTGTAGTGAACATCATACCTCTTTTGACATAATCAAACAATAAGTCCCAGATATGCAAATTTTTTGAAAGATCTTCGCACAATCAAGGAAGGGACAGTGCATCGAGAAAAGGCATTTTTAACTCCAATGTCACATAATCCAAAGCAAGAACCCCGTCACAAGGATCTAGGATTCTCCCACAATTTCAAGAAGACAGGTGGGACTTGGCTATAACTCATCAACGAGCTGCAGGTGAACCCACGCCATACCGATGTATGGGCAAAGAAGCTCTTCGCGAACTTAAACCCATCAAACATTACACCAATGGTCGATAGATCTAAGTGAAAATCCCTAAGGGATAGTTGAGGTGTCTTAGTGAAAATAGACAAATCACTACCCAAGATTTTGTAGAGTGCTCGACAGAGCCAATAGCAAACGAACCCAATCATGTGCCAATTATCCTAGAAAGACCATTTTCTCAAGCATCGCGACAAATCATCAATTGCCTAAATGGAGTCATGCAACTAGTATTTAAGTAATGACATTGGAATCGAACATACTTACTTGGAACAACAAGCACAAATTAATGAAACTGAAAAATCATGACTAATGGATGTGTTCTTCAAGGTGTCGTAAGAAGATGCGTGGAAGCAAATAACCAAGAACTACAAAAGGATATGCCAACCCGCGGAAGTGTGTTGTAGATGTGCATCAATAGCCACCGTAGGGCAATCGATCACCCGTAATCCATCATGAGGACCACAAGTCACCAGCCGTGGAGTCCAAATTACCCATATGTGGAGGTCACCAAAGCATCACGGCTTATGGTGAGATTCTCCCGCTCCTTGAGTGTCTTTGAATGAACCGGCCTCCTGTAAGCTTCCAAAACCGAATTGGGTTTCAACAATTCTTAGCTTTGTTTAATTTAGTCATCTTAATACCTTTGTTATATTAGAAAGTTTCAATTTTTTAGCAATTTTTCCATATTACTTAGTAACCTCAATATATATTATAAGATTTATATTATTTTTTTATTATAGTATCTTATAATGTTAATTTTTAATATAATACTTTTATTTCCAATATTGTAGAATCAACACTAAAAATTTGATTTTCCTCAGATGTAGTGTTAAGCTCAAATTGCCATAATAGCTTAAATTGAGAAAAGACCCTTCTACGTCTAGAATCTATAAGCAAGACGAGGAGGGGTTTTGGCTTTCACACCTTCATTTTCCTTCCCACTTCTGTGCTCCCTAGCTCTCGTTTTTGCCGCCGCCAGAAGCCGTAGTCACTTCTCAGCATCCACTGGCGCGCCTCCTCGCCGACCGGAAGCACGCCGCACTCGCGCGGCGATCACGATCGTGAGCCTCGAAGTCATCGCATTTTCATTTAGCTACCGCCCGTCACCGCCACTACCGGAGCCGCTTATCGCGTCATTGACGCGCTTCGCCGGGCTTGCTCGCCGCCATAGCATTCGCCCACGCCGCGCCTCGATCAGAAGTTCTTCGGGCCAAGGCAGCCTCTCTCGGCGACGTACTGGAAGCCGCCGCCAGCCTCCTCCCAGCTGCACGACTAGCTATCACAAATTGCGTCGTGGACGAAAATGATAGCGCTCCCTCAGCTACACCGCCGCCGCTTCGCGCACTTCATGTCTCCCGCCTCTCGCTGAGCTTCCCGTGAGTCGCCGCAGCACCGGTTTTCGCCACGCCGGGAGCCCCATTCATGCTGTCTTATGATGACAAGGAGAGGGCGCACTGGGGTGGTCCCGCCGCCACAGGTCGACGGCACACTGGGCGAGGCGGAGTGCCCCGGGGCCCAGCCCGGCCCGCCCCCAAGATCACCCCGGTCTCCCGAGGTGCCTCGAGAGTCAGATTCAGACGACATCAGACACTGATCGGACCCCGCCCCGCCACCATCAATCTGAGATCTAGAGGGTGGTTTGGTCGCCAAGCGCCCGTGAATATCGCCCGCGAAGTCATCTCATCCACGTCTCAAACGACGCGCACAACACACATCCGCAATGATCATCATCGCCGCCTGTCGCCGCCCAGATCGTGAGCCGTTGTTTGCCTGGGCACCCCATCCGAATGCCCGCCGATTACACCGAGGGATTTCTCATCAGGAGAGTCATACCACGAAGCGTCCCTGGTTATCAAGGCCGTGATCCGTCATAGATCCAGTGGATCTCGGCGAGGTTGATTAGATTAGCTCCTTTCTTCGCCTCTTCATGACCCCACATAATATTATTACAATCTGCGTGTAGTTCTCATAGCCTACCATTCGATGACATTCCGTGGAGTATCTGTCCGCTGAGCCCGGCCACCAAGGACGATCGCTGTGGAGTACTTGTAGCTAAGAAGATTCAAGAAGCAGCAAAGCGCCCGTATATACCGCCATCCAATTCAGAGAATGTGGTTATCAGCGCAGCCCACCCACTCGGGCCGTGAGATGCGGGTTGTAGAGATCGCCCTCGGTGACATTACAACAATGGCCATTTTCTTCGAGGTAGCCTATGAACATGTCTTCATCTATCACCATTCAGACCATTTTTCCCCACCCAAAGACACGACAATGGGGAGGCATTCCAGAGGCTTCTTTATCTAGATCCCCAGAGACCCGTTTGTCCTCCGAAATGCCATTAACTCCTCGATGCATTTCCTCAAGGAAAAGGTCCACCTAGTGGCCTCCCACTCAGAGAGTCTACCACACTCCGATGCCAAGACTACTGCTTAGCGCCAGCGTCTCCGAGATTTAGGTTTTCTCCCAGGAGCCCTGATAGAGAGGAGATTCATGCCCTCTTTGCCCATCGCTGGAGCTTGAGCTGATGGTCAGCCAGATTCTTCCCTCCCTCCGGTACAAATAGGGACCAAACAGGAGTGAGGTACCTGTGGCAAAAGCAGGACTCCACGTATGCATGGGCGAGCCCCTGAGCCCAGGGGGTGGAGAGGAGTCCAGCCGCATATGTCCTTCCATCTCCTCCTCCACATGCTATCAAGAGCCGCACGGATACTTCTTCTCTTCTCTTGCCTAGTCATTCACTTCACAAAGATTCATCAGAGTAATGCTCTCCATGCCAGCTCTAGAGGTGAGATAGCAGCGATGATTTATATGTTCTTCGCAATACATCAAAGCAAAGACAGAGACCGAGGTTGGATCGAAACGAGGCTACTGAGTGACCGCCGTCCACGTTCAAAGCGCAGAGATTTGGCGATCATCGCCTAGTTCGCCCCCGTGTCAGAGGATGAGTCCACCCACGCAGCATTCCTTTCGATGCGCTCGTCGCATAGCAGTGATTAGACCACCCACCACCACCACAAGAATGGCTTGAGAGAAATAGGGTTTCTTTTTATGTTTTTGTATAGTTACATATATGAACTCCAATAAATTAATTTTGATTAGATTTATGTTAATTATAGTAGTGTGCTGATAATTATGTTTAGCTTTGTATTCATGAAATAGCCATTTTGGCTAATATATATCAAAAGCTATTCAAAGATATATACGTATTTTTGTATATCATATTTGTGCCTTCACCATGGTAATCGTTTTTGTCTTCATCATTGAACAATCTGAATTGTTTAATTGGATAATTGAACTGCTCCTTTTACAAAAATCAAACCTCGCATGTCATCTTTACAAATAACATACCATGTTTATATAATTTTAATAATAAGTTCCAAATTAACTTCAATATTCCTTAAGTTAATTCCACATACGCACTCGACAAACAATAGGTCGTGAATTGTTTGCCTCCTTTCGCTTCATACAGTCGCACTTTAGCACAAGCTGGAACCTAGATACAGGTTTGTGTTACCTAAAGCATTCAAGACCAAATACCTTCCAAAAGGAAAAGAAAAAGAAAAAGAAAGAAGAAAAGATGAAAGAAGAAAGAAAATAAAGTCGTGACACTTTGCCTTTGAACCCAGCACGTCCGGAGTGGGCAATGGTAAGTCAGTCTTTCATGCCTAAGCCTTAATTGGTCGGGAGTCATCGATTTAGTGTTCGTTACACTGGTGATAGGCAGAGTTTAATCTAATTGTGTGCTTGATTTTCAAGTCATTCTGAGTCCTGCCAAGCCTCAGTAGTTTGGTAGTGGTCATGATCCTTTTTGGCTTGATGCCCTGAACCTTAATTGTTGGGAGTCATGGTCGAGACCCGCTACACCTGACTTTAAAGGGAAATGATTTTAAGACAGACCCCACAATGTAACAAAGGAATAAAGAAAGGAGAGTAACTATCCCATCTAGTTAGTCTAACAACTTACACAAGGGTCAGGGAGGGACACCTTTGCAATTTATCGTTCGATCTGGTTACATAAAGAACCATTGTGACTTTGGGGGAAATTCAAGTTGAGAATCATATGGAACCACATCGACCTAAAAATTGTTCTTCAGATGGTTTTTGGCTCTTTACTTGCTAAACTCGTGTCAATTTTTCGCCTTAAAGGTATAAGCTTATTTGGTATATACACCTACAATCATAAACTTTTGAAAATCTGGGTCAGATACTCTTTTTGTTTTTAAATGCATATTCATAAACGCTTTATTGGGGTGATTGCACCCAAAGTTATTTCTGGAGTCCTATTTAGATAGGTTTTGAGTGCTTTTATGCACTAGTCATGCGCCATACACGCCAATTGAAGTGTTCAAGTCTTCTTATCATCACTTATGTCATAGAGGGTATTTTTGTTTATTTTATGGTGTTTCTATGCACTTTCGAGAGTTCAATAAATATATCAATATAGCTTTAACCATGAAGATCAACTCCATCATATCACCCTTCAAAGATTTGAAAATCTAATGAAGGAATGAAGGCAAAAGGAGAAGAAAGATTTGTGCAGAGATGCAAAGAGTGCAAAGGGAAGAGCAGGTAAACCCAGAAATTCTCGGTGATCGCTAATAAAATACTCACTGGACGCTTAATAAGAATCCCTAGTACAATCAGAAATCTCCACCTGTGGCTCAAAAATTTCGCCTTAATCACCCAACACAAATAAAACAGAAGAAGCTAAGATATCTAATAGTTCCATTAGGTTAGCCGAAATAATAGTTTTTCACGCAGTTTCAAATCGAAAAAAGGCATACGGACTCACGCTTATAGTCTTCAGTGGGCTTACACTAGCTTGTAATTTTTCGTCAGTTAGCTAAATTTTCGCCACCATTTAAATCAAGCTCACTTCAAATGGAACTCCCTTCAAGCCTCATCTGTAGTTTTGGGGTCAAACGGACCATTTTGTGTATTACTTTGTCCCTTGTTACAGCCAAAATATTAGCTTTTCTTCTCTTTTGGTATTTTCATACACACTGCGGTCTACAAACCCCCATGTTAGAACCCTGCCAAATTCATAGTGGTTATGTAATAATTTGAAGGTAATCTTTCGGGCACATTTTCATTTTATAAATGTCTCCAAGTAATGCTCGTTAGGGTTTATTTGTTTTTCTCTCTTCTCCTCTCTTTTCTTCTCTGATATTCAGGTCGCCAAACACCCCTCTGAGGACAGACACAACTCAAGATGCTCAAGCCCTTTCTTTGAAAGAGAAGTTGGGAATAGTCAATGCTGTGGGCAAATACGCAAATGTGTCTCATGTGTTAACAAAGCAGCAAAATCGTGATGGCGGCCCCACCTTCATAAACTAGGTTGAATATCATTTACAATGTCATTACTTCGGGGCCAATACTTACAGTTTTAGGATACGGTAATTTTCATCGCTAGCCGCACCTACAGCCCTTTACGCTGGCCCTTTGCGAGCCAATCAGATGTCAATGTTGGGTTTCAAACCCGTAGCGTCATGATGCATGTCGGGCTTTGGTCGGGACTAAATGTGAGTGATCAGTGGTTAGCTCGCTAGCGAAACAAAGATCCGGCTATGGCCTGGAGAGCAGGTCGTCATTCAATAAGATACAAACCCGCGGCACTGCTTGCCCATGTTATCGGGTTGGGGTGACCCAAATCTCTCAGTTACCTTTTCAACACTCCACTTTCGCTACAACGACAGAATAAACAATCAGCACCGCTTTTGAACAACCAAAATCCAAACAAAAGCCCTCACCCATTCAACACACGATGCAAGTCATCTTGATGAAACCCATCCCCGTGTTCGAATCTGGGACCACTGTAAGTAATGCAAAGAGGCTTGACTACTTCAAGTAGTAGGAGGAAGAGGAAAATACTTCATGATTCACACCCCACCGTACACTAATCGGGCCACCTGTCTTAAAGCAGCAATCGCGTAAAATTCACCTCTAAGTAAATGATCTTTTTTCTTCATCGGTAGTTGAACTCGATTAGTACAGTAGTACAACACAAATTGGCCGATCCTCTTTGTTTATTGTTTTTGCAGAGAAGTTCAACGTCCGAGTTGTTCGTGACCTGGTCTAAACATTCGAACAGACGTCCCACTTAGTTTAATTGAAAAGGCATCATCAAATCTACTCCAGAAAAGAAGAAAATGAGATGGCATGTGAATACGTCAAGAGAAGAAGACAAGAAAAATGACAGAATGGTTTAAAGATTAATGATAAATTAAGGATGGTAAATTTTCCACACCTTCTCCTCGCTTTTGTTCTTCTTCTCTTTCTCTTCGGCCATGCGGTAATCATTCTAGTTGGTCTTTCCAGAAAATAAAATAAAATAATAATAAAGTTATATATGCACCTTTCCTCGACTACCATGACTACAAAGAAACCAATGCAATATCATAAAGATATATCTCTCGAGACTAAACCTTAAAGGTCATCGCAACTGGTCCAGAACATCAACCGCTGGTTCTTTGTCCTGGTTAATTAATTGTAAAGATAATTAATTCAAGAAAAATGAATCATTTATAGTGAAGCTGGGGTCACTTAACATGTTGTTTCCTGTACTGGAGTCGTGGATCGACAAAACTTAGTGTCCCACTGCCAATTAGTCTTGCATAGCCTTTCTCCTTTCCTCACAATATAGCCTCCCTTAAATTCTGATCAAAGAATTAATTCAAACCCTGATCAAAATCAATATTTCTAATTTTAATTTCTAGATTTATTTCGGGGAGGATTTAATTTCATGTGTCAACAGCAAATAGGAGTTCTCAAATTCTGTCATGTTTTTCACCTCACTAACACTTGTTTTCACTTAACCTCTCCGCCCATTCTAATCCAGAGCCAAAACTAAAACAAAAAACAAAGCATGCTGTTTAGACCTCGCCATGTCCCGCTGCATATTATAGGGAAAGATAATGTAAGATTATTAGCAGAAGACGCTTCTGACCCCAGGCTTTATTTCCTAAAAACTGTGGCCAAAATTGAGAGAACAAATGTAACATGAAAAAAAAATAGAATATCAAAATAAGATTTTTTTTTATATACGTGAAATCGTTTCAAAAACAATTTTCAACATCAAGACTAAATATAACCTTGTAACTTTACAGTCTCTGGTAATGATTTGAGGGTAATCCATTAAACCCAGAAACACCAAAGATTGGTCAGAACACTTCAGAGCTTTAAATGCTCGCAGCACAAAGAGCGCAAAAGAAGATAATTCACGCATGTTGAAAAAGACAATTGAAGGAGAACCGCGTTTTTGTGCACGAAGATAAACGCGCGTGGCAGACCCTGCGCAACCAAAGGGAAAGAATGGAACGAAGAAATCCTATCCACCTTGCCAAACATCGCGGAAAAAGTTGTATGGTCATCCTTCATTGCCGATGTCGGAAAGCCACCCTACCGCGCGTCCGCGTAACCAACTTGACATATGAAGTTAATGTTCTGCAAATAAGGAGCAAACAGAGAAAGATGAGGCCAGCCATGCAGTTCAAGCGCGAATAAGACGTTTGTTGCCACTTGTTTCACCAACATTAACAAATGGTGAAATCGTCGCCCATCGATAGTGGTCGCCTCCAACCATGACACGCCAAGAGTCTGCTCAACAGCCATGTAAAAAATAACTTCATCAAAGGTTCAGTAGGTGATGAAAAAGCATATTACCGCTAGGCGGTTCGCACAATCGGGCGGGTCCGAACCTCACAGCATGTGGTACCATAAGTTAATCAACATGTGTTAGTATGTTCCTCGACATACATTGAACTTATCAGGTGGGTCAATCGTTAAGAAAGGATATAAAGTGCTATTTAACAATACAGGTCTAATAAAGATGCAATGGTAGTGATTTATTCTAATCGAGGATGAAAAAGAGAAAGTTTTATTCAAAATCCATCGAGGAAAGCAAATCGCATTCTCGCCCGCGTTGAAATGAAACAAGCAAAGATTCAGTTATCAATGATAAGTGAGTATACTTAAAACCTTTAATCAATTTTGCGAAGAATCTGAATTACTCAACATCGCTTCCATATACTTTATAAAGGTAGCAAATGGATATTTCCTTCTAGAAGAGGCTAAAGATGACACGCGCACCGTACCATGAACTACAGAGTAAAGTGTTAAGGTATGCTCAGACGAGGCATCCCGTAGAGATAAAAAAGATTTCAATCAAGGCAATAATAAAGCAAAAGTCATCGTACCCTTCTATCCATGCCTAATGCGTAAACTCATCTTCGCGCAATTCAGGTAGTGTGATCCCAATCAACAAAATTTATATCCCAGCCCTCCCACCGAGTCAAGTTACCGGCGATACGGCCTTCGGGCGTCAACACACGTTTTCTTCTTACAAATGATTTGGTGAAGTCAAAATGGTAGATTTGCTCGATTTTAAGGTGGTGATAAAAAATTAGGTGGTAGTGGTTGGCAAACTGAAATTAAATAAAATAAAATGTAAAATAACCCCTGAAGTCTCTGGGCCAATCTTATGATAGGTCTCATAAGGCATTCAACATGTCCCTCGTCTTTTTTCTCGTGGTTTGGGAGGTAGGATGACATATAATCATTTCCTAACTCGACTCTTCATTTTGGCATTAAACTAAAACTCTAAAAATTATTATCGTATATAAAGATTATACCCTCAATGTTTCAAACAGCTAAAACCCCTCACCGATCTGCAACCTCGTTGTGAGCTCATAAATGACAACTCCAAATGGGGCATCATGATCTTAATAGTAAGCATCCACCGAACCCTTTAGCATGCTGGCACGGCCAACTGTGCATCACAAAGGATTCAAACTCAAAAAGCGAGACAAAATGGTTAAAAAGGGAACAAATGTGTTGAAAAACATGAGGACGGGGCTCTCATGAGATATGGGAGTCAAAGGAGGTGGCACTAAGTCCTGCATCTCACAGTATATATGGTCTTAAAAAGGCAAGTAAACTACTAAGAATCCAAGAGAGAAGACGAACTGGCGGATGATGGATCTGGGGGAAGATATCCACCCGTAACCAATTCATGTCAACACATTGTTCAGGGTCAATGATCTAGGGAGGTTTCCAACCCAGGAGATGCGGAGCTTAAATGCTCATAAATGCAAGGGAGAACAGAGTGGCATGAAAACTCATCTCCAAACCTCCACTAGAGTGACCCTCCTCTTCAAGGAGGAAACTGAACAAACATCCTCCGTAGTTCATCATCCTCGTAGGAGTGTTTGCAAGAGAGAAAATGAGAGAAAGAGGTGAGAGAAGGAGAGAAATCATCAGAATCTTGAAATGAAAGTCAGCACAAGAGTAATGGGAAAAGACAGAAAAGGGTATACAAAAAGCTTACAGTGTCAGTTTCTTATGAATACATAAAAGAGGTGAAACACCAAAATAACCAAAATATAAGATTACAGAATAGGGACAAACATGGAATTACCATACAAACTGGGTCGCTTGATAAAACAGAATTTCCGCGAGCAGATAGTAGAATTTCGCCATCATATAGCGCAAAATTACGTGATACGGAAGGGTTTCAACTTTCGCCACGTATAATCTCAAGTTACGATATTGCAATTTCATAGCTTAGCTTAAAACGTAAAACTTCGTGGCTAGGATTGCAAATTTCGCTTATGCCATAGCTTAAATTCAACGCTCCCATCCCGCAGCCATATCGTTCCATTGCTCCCTGGCCGCATGATCCCACCAAGACTAGATCCCATTTCTTCAGAGGTGCTCAGAAATTCTTCATTCATTGTCTAAATTGAAGGAAGACCATATGGAAACGATGGAATCAGATCATATGATTGATCACGATAATTTGGCTTCCAATTCTCGCGAAAACTACAAAAATTTAATTAATGTAATTAGAAGTGCAATAGTGGACTAATATAAATAATCGTTAATTATAATATTTAGCATAAATGCCAGTATTAAAAATAGTGGTTCAAAATAAAGACTTTTGGGTAATTAATCACCCCCCAACCTGGCACATTCGTTAGTCCCTTATAGCAATGCAAAAAGAAAATAGAGAGAATGATACAAAATGATAACAAAATAATGTGTTCACAAAAAATTATATTTCAAAAGGTTTTCTGTAGTTGAGATAGTTTTCTTCATTCCTAAGTGTAATCCATCAAAAAAGCTGTCCAATAACTATCACGAGAATGAATGCCATACAAAATGAGTATTAAAGAGCCTCCTTGGTGAATCAACCGTAAACTTCCACCAAAATCTATGTTTATTTGATTGAAGGCTTTTAATAATAAATCACAAATCAGACTCTCTCCCAACCTGAATAATACCACTGACCTAGTATATAACTAACCTATAAATAGATCATATGATTCACCTCTTATTCACAATTATTTTTGTGTTTTAAAGTGAAATGCTGAGGAATTGACCCTCACCAAAGTCCATAGAAGTGTAACGGGGATCTACCGATGACTCCGACCAAATAAGGCTTAGGGGCACCAAGTCATATGATCTCGACCACAAACTCTACACGTGTTTCACCTGCACTCGAATTATTTCAGACTCAGCACCTACAACTTGCTAGACTCAACCCATCCACCCAGACATAACACTAAGTCGACGACCTCAAACCAAGGAAGGTTTAGGGGCACCTGCTTTAAAAGGTTTTCTGCCATATACCCTGACTGTTTCTGTTTCAAGGTGCATTGCACTTTTATTCTTTTCTTTCTTTTCTTTTCTTTCTTTTTCTCTCTTTTTTTTCGAAGACGATATATCGTCTCTTTCCACTAACAAAGTGGTCCTTAGAACTCCAGGCACACAATGAAACTAGTGGTTAGTGAAAAGTAAAAGGAGGTTGCAAGTAAATTTTTCATACCTCATCATCAAACCACACGTGCTAGGTGCGTGGGTTACAGCTAAATAAGTGAAGAAAAGGCTCAAATCAACAAAGATTTTCAACCAATTGTCAACTCAATTAGCATGGAACCAATCTAACATCACATAATCGACACAAAGTTTCGTGTTTTCAAACTTTAGCTAAACACACAAAATTTCGTCATGAAAACTCCAAATTTAAAAAGTAAAGCTATTTGGGCATAACAGCCTTCTTTATAGAAGGAACCCACAACAAGCCACGAACATCACAAAATGGCCAAAATAAGACATAAAAAGAGAATAAATAGCAAAAGCCACTTCCTTCGATAACTTCCTCCTAACCCAACATCTCCCTGTCCGAATGGGCTCTGATTGGAAAAATTAGAGAAGGAAGTGTTACCTCCTCTGATGAGATGGATTATTTGATAGAGACTTCAGATTTACTCACACTTTATTCCACTAGCTTCAAATAAACAAGGTTAGGAGAAGAAAAGAGAGAAAAAGTGACTTCTCTGGAGCATTTTTGAAAATTGTCATCTATAAAAATTAAAAGTACCCTTTATGGCCATAGCTTGGATTCTACACTCTTGCTTTCCAATGCATTAAGAACGTTTCTAAAACAGTTCTGATGAATATTAGTCAAACAAAACGAGGCCAAAAAGTGTGGGCCCATATAGGTTAATTGTTGATCTTCTCGTTAGCTACTGGAAGGAAATTTTTAGCTGTACCATCATGTCCACTGTCTATCAATAAAATTGATTTTTTTTTGAAAATCAAATAAAATAAATAAAAATAAAAATAAAAATAAAATAATAAAATAATAAAAATAAAAAGAAACTGAGAGACAAGTTTTATATATATATATATATATATATATATATATATATATATATATATAGAAAGAGTATATAGCAGTATATATATATATATATATATATATATATATATATATATATATATATATATATATATATTTTTAGAGACAAATTTTTTTTTTTTTATATAAAGAAAAAGAAAATGGAAAATATAAATATTTTGAGAAAATAAAGTAATATATAAAAAAAACAAACGTTTTTTTTTTTTTTTACTTACTCAAGTAATGCGGCACTATTTTAGTTCTTGTTGTGGATGTTACAGATTTTTCACACATTATTAAATTCCATTTTGTCGGCGACTATTGCGAAAAATTTGAAAGAATGGTCATTAAAATTGCTATCATTGCGAAAATTGCAAAGGATTTCATAAATTTTTCCGCGCTTCCCTGTTACACTCTTCATTCCAAATTTTAAAATTTCTCATAATTTAAACCCACAAAAATTAATGCAAAGAAAATTAGAAAAATTGCATAAAAGTAAAAATTAATCTAAAAACAAGAATAAAATAAAAATTAGAGAAAATCTATAAAGAAAATTAAAGAAATCAAATAAATGGTATAAATAAATAAACAAGAAAATTAAACAAAAGGTGAAATGCGTTCCAAACCACTTTCTAAGCTCGAGGTCATTGAACCGCGGCTCGAATGGGCGTGGTTCGTGGGGTGCTCAAAATCCGAACCAGACCGTAACCAACCACATCGCATGCAATGTAGGTACACCGTCACAGGAGTGATGTAGTGACAAGCTGCAACACATCGCCGTCACACCTCTTGAATTTCCGCATATGTGCAAAATAATGGGTCGCACGCAATTTTTCTCGAGCAGGTGTGCCGTAGGTTTTGAGTTTGTCGCAGTGAGCACATGACAATTGGTGTAAAGGTTATAGTGTCTCTGGGCACTGATCCAAATACAAGGGGTTTAGTGATTGGGTTCCTCCTTCTTCCTTTTCACCTGCCTCCTCGTCAACAAGGTGCTGATTTCTTCTTCTTTTTCTCCCATGACACAAACAGTTACAAAGACATGCAGATGAGGATTCATATAATCGCTATAACACAAGCCTCCACCAGGTGTCGGCTGGCCCTCATTCCATTGATTTTCTCCCTCTGATATGAGCAAGCTTATTGTGAGCTTTTGAGAGGGATTCTCGCATGATGTCCAATTTGATCAATTTCGCTTGGAACCCATCCACCTTGCTCAAGGGAGCTCTTAACGATCGCCATCAACACTCCGACACATCACCCTTACTCCTCTATGAAATTATCCAATTATTTTGCTCGTTCGTAGATGGTTTGCTCAATCAGGGATGGGTCGTGGTTGTCACTTCTATAGTGTTAGGCATAATACGAGGTTCGTGGAGGCATATCGTGGGAGGTCTCAATCCCATAGAATTTAGATTCCCCCAACTATGGCTGTGGGCACCTGTTTGCAGCGGCAGAAGAACTCATCCATTGTTTCGTATAACCCTCATGGACATATAAGCTCTAGGGTTTCTCTCCACGTGGTACTCACTTTATCGCTTCCTCCTCATGTTCCATTTGCTTGGGCTTGAAGCCCACTGGTAAAAATGCAATCCCGCAGTAGGAATAGGCAACACAAAAGGACAACACCAAAAACAAATTCAAGTAGAAATTTTTTTTATATATGAAACTAAAAGAAAATGACAAGAAATATAAAGCACCAAGACAGACAGGATCACAAGGTTCAGCAATACAAATGCACTAGCACCATCCACTTAACCCAAGGCCCATTTGATTACCATACGGGTGTAGATCCTAATCAACAAATTTATATCCATATTATCCTACCGCCGTGAATAAAGCTACCGCAAGATAGCGGTCTAGGGTAGGTAGAAAACACTTTGATGGCTTTCGTACAAATGATTTGCGTAGAAGTCGTACCGGTGGTGGAATTTGCAGTATTCTGACTTGTAAGTGGTATTGCAAAATAGGTGGTGGTGGTTGAAAACCGAAATTTAAATAAAATAAAATAAAATAGAACCCCTCAAGTCTCTCGCCATCGGTTTGGGTTCGAAGGCATTCAACATGTCCCCCTGGCCTTTTCCCTCAGATTGGGAGAGGCGAGACATATAGTCATTTCCTAACCCGACTTTCATTTGGCATTGCACTAAACCCTAAAATTGTTTCTAATGTGTATAGCATTTATTACTCCCTAATGTTTCAAAACAAGTAAAACCCCTCACTGGATCTAACCTCAGAGCTCATAAATGACAACTAAATAGGCAAGGCATCAGTTGGATCTAATATTAAAGTATCCACTAAACCTTGAAAGATGCCTTAAGACTGCCAATGGTTGGTGCATCACGTTGATTCAAACTCAAAAGTGAGATTAAAACAAAGAAAAAGGGAATAAATGCTTATGTGAAAACACGAGACAGCTCCTCATGAGATATGGTATCTGCTGAGTATTTCTAAGTCCCTATAACAGCAGCATATGGCCCCAAAAGGCAACCTTACCACATAATCCAATAAGAGACAACTATGGATGACAGCCGGATCTAAGATTACATCCACCGTAACCACAAAGCTTGCCAAATACACATTGGCTAGCTGGATCTAGAGGTTTCACTAGAGTGAGACGCAGGAGCTAAATGCTCATAAATGCAGTGTGATAAATGAGAGGGCATGAAAATCCACTCCAAACCTCCACTAGTGACCCTCCCTCTGAGTGAAGAGGTCTAGCCAAATATCCTCTGAGTTGTCATCCCTCGAGGAGTGTTTCGCGTCGGCAGTATAAGAGAAAGAGGAGAGAGAAGAGAGAAAACCGAGAACCTAAAAATGAAAAGCCATACGCGGTATCGAAAAGATTGAAAAGTTAGGGTTACAAAAAAAGCTATAAGTTCGTTATGGCTAGTGAATTTCTCGCCATGATAATAAATTTCGCTAGCTAGCTTTAAAAATGCATAGCTTAAAATTTCGCCAGATTGGCGAAATTCTTCGCTTATGCCATAGCGAAATTCACCTGCCCCCATCCCGCGCCCAATGCCCATCGCCCCCGTTGCTACTATTCCCACGTGACTATTCTATTTCTTCATGCTTTGAAATTCTTCATTCCCGGCTTTTGTCGAATTGATAGAAGACCATATGAAATTGATGGAAATCAACCCTCGACTTTTGGTTATGATTGATTGACATGATAATTTGGCTTCCAATTCCTCAGAAAACTACAAAAAACTTCGGAATGCAATTAAAGGCACAGGACCCGAACATGTCAATTGGGTTAATTATACTGGTTTCAATATGCCAAAAAGCGCCAAAAACCTATTAAAATAGGGTTCAAAAAATAGCACTTTTTCGGGGTACTAATCGAAACCATTCACATTGCAAACAAGTTCCCCCAGAAAAGATTCGTGCTACTCGAATTTGATGAAGACAACACAATCACTTTAAAGACATATTTGGGCATTATCGTCAAGGTTCAATTAAGACTATAGTATATCTGGTTTATGTTCAACAGTTTGGTTTGTTACATCTTGTCTTGAATTGGCTAGACTTTGTGTTGATGCTCAAAAGCAAAAAGAACTTTTAGTGACTTATAATTCTAGTGTACATAGCAATAGAGATTTTGGTTAAAATGCTTTCAACTAAATTAGGGCAAGACTTGTGTCATTAGCTCCTAATGCAAAGAGGAGTGTTGTAGACCCGCTTTGGATCATTGAAGATGTGCTAAATTTTGTTGAATGCGGTGTCAATCTATTTATTTATTTATTACTTTTTCCAAGCTATTGTCGCTAGATTTTATATGTCAAGTTATTTTCTCTGCTTTTCTTATTCTTTCTATTTGGCATGTTTATGTTCATGGGGTAGATTACCCGGTTCACACTTTGTAGTGGGAGGATGACCCTTCCAATATAATCTCTATTTATGTTTAATAAATGTATTGCTATGTTTTCACTCTTCTTTCCGTATTCGGCTCCTACTTTGTTCTACTCTCCTTATCGTAAATGAAAACAACAAGGTAGATAAGGATCTAACTGGGAGTAATCCCACGTAGGATAGGAGTGATTTAAATGAGGAAAGGAGAAGCGAAGTTGGTAAGAAGAAAAGTGATAGACCAAGGGGCAAAGGAAAGTTTAATGTAAGTTCAAGTGCAAGCTGCTTTTGTCCCAGGACCTCGCTGTCTCAAGGGCAAAATTCCAAGATGACAAGTGTAGTGCCAGGGAAGGGAAGAACCAGTTTAGACAGAGGGAGAAAATCTGGGGACTGTGGGTACCATAGCTTTTGGCCCAACACCCCTATTCAAAAGGCCCAGACAGATCAAAGCCCACAGGCTAGGCCCAAGTATCCTCACACGAACACGGATCTGAACCACAGCTCGAATCCCGGCTCGTGGACTATCCGATCACAGCGAAGGCCTGCAGGATTTATTGCCGGACACATCCTCTCCTAACTGGCTGCCATCTCTAAGAAGATGGTCAACTAATAATTTCTCGGCTGATCCCTCACAGTTCAAAAACACATCCTCCCACGAATCACGTACGTAACCGCCCTTGGGATGATCAAACGATTCTTGAGGCGAAAGATTCAGATAACTTGGCTATCCAAAAGGAAGAACAGGCCCTGATGCGCAAATAAAGTGCCCCCTCCCTTCCATTTCGGAAATCAATCATCCACTTTTTATAAAAAGTGGACCATCATCCTCCTTCATAAATAAGGAAGGAATCACAATAGGAAGGGGGGGATACCCTACTAAAAAATTGACGTATTAACTCTCTCTATTTCTTTGTCTGACTTAAGCATTAGAGAGGCGACCAACACACGATCGGCTTCTGCTCCTTGTTTGCTTTGGAAAGTCCTGCTAGGTTAATGCCTCGATGATTCGGAGACTCTGTGAATCCAAGAGACAACAATTAGTGTCGTCTGTGGGAATCACCAAGCAAAAATTGTATCGGGATGACGTATGGCTTGGCCATGACGGCTATTATGTGATCCCCCACACTCAGCTTCTGCACTCAAGCCACTCATCCTGCCGTCTGACCATCGCATGGCCAGCCACCCAGCAAATCAGTCCCTTGAAGACCAGTTTCTTCGCTGGCGTTAGGATATGGAAACGAAGAGCGTGCTAGACAGATGGCTGACCATGGGAATCGTAAGGCCGACCGTCTATAAAGAAGAGAACGATCGGGCTTGCGAGCCTGTTTGGAAAGGATCGTGGTGAAAATACAAGAGGGAGCGGGCCATCCCGCACTCCCCGGTCGCAGAATAGAGTAAGGGCTCATCATGCCGTGTGATGTTGATGCAGCGGCTTTACAATGAGTTATCCTCTGCAGCTCTCCACTGCTCCACTTTCACCCCAAAGAACAACGTGGAGGGCTTTAATCTGCAAAGAGGCCCCTCGCGCCGCTCCAAGAAGCTCTTAGCATGCATGCTCAGCACGGCAGAGAAATCAAGTAGGAAGATTTTACGCCGGAAAAGAAGTCTCCTAAAAATGTGCCCATCGCGGCAATGGGCGTAGCACCACCACTTTGCTCATGTATCCTGCACGTGCTCGTGAAGACTAAACAAGACATGCTTACATTTACCATCGGTCCGAAGCCCAAGACATGCTATCCTCCTCTCGCTGGGCCATCACATTCTTGAGCTACGAACCACCTCGCGGGTTTTTGTCATACCGCCTTTGCCATGTATGATGGCTCCTCTCGGATTTTATGATCACATGTCGCCCAATCGTGTAATAATACACGCGGAACAACCGCTACTATGCACAGTCTTCCCGGCTAGCTTGAAGGGGCCCGCCCTGGCTTAGTTCCACAAACTCCCACGGAGATCTATCAACTTGTTCAGCTTAGTTTGCGGCTGCATTTGTTTCCGCCACTCGTGTCAGCCCACGTAAGGGAAATATTATTTCTCTGCAAACCATTTTCAAGCGGGAGGACGAATCCATCAGCGATTTCACTAGAAGATTTAGATAGGTAGTCCAACAAATTGATTCGTATAGTATGGATGCGGTCCTCAAGAATTTCTGAAGGAGCTTTAGGCTGACCACCCCATTCTTCCATTCGCTGTCTTTGAATCCGCTTGCGATAATAGAGGAATTGTACAGACAGGCGGATAAATATTCAACACTGGAGGACAATATCCGGGTAGCCTCTCAAACCGTGATGATCACAGCTTAAAGCAGTAAGTCGGCCATTAAGGGACAGTCTAAACAAAAGGGGAGTCATAATAAGAACCAGAAGCGCTCCCGCACCGCAAGAGAGTGCAGAACCACCACCCACACACCCCGCACCTACCCCCTCTGAACATTTCTTACGACAGACTCCTTCCTTTCATCTGGGATCACCCCAACTTCAAATACCCGGGCCATCCCACACAACTGAACAGTCTATGAGATGTGATACCATAGGGACCACGTGGGCATGATACCAACCGATGTCGAAGCCTCGAAATTCTTTGCAGAAAGGTTAACGTCTCCGACCACCTTAGGAGATATGTTCGGAGACAATTTACTTTGAGTCGGGTCACCCCCGCGTTGAAAGAATACAAGGTCCAACGCTAGCTCCCGATTGAACTCGACCAATCTCGATAAAACACTACATACCGGGCGGTTCTGGGCTTTGACTACCGCACGCCTGGGCACCAAAAGAGGAGGTCATTGAGCAGCCACAACCCGCAGCTCTGCAATACCATCCACATCCTAGATAAAGTGCCAGAGTAATCCGAAGAAATTGATGTGCTCTATATCCTTTCCCTCGTTAACCTCGTTTAGTCATTACCCGCGACCACCGATGCACTTCATACTTATTCTATGTATTAACGATTTCGAGTGTGCACGTAGTACTGGGCTGACCTCGGGCAACACGGCTGGAGTTATGTTACAACCGTCGCTCTGGGGCAGATGAACATATCTTTTGACATGCTCAGTTCTACGGGCGTATCCCTCGGTCCGGTTTAACTAGGGCAACCATGTAAGAAGACGGGCAACATTGTTCTCCCCGCCGCTGCCAGGGGCCGCAGTTCGCAGCCCTTATTTTCGGGTCACGAGACCCGAGCCCCGCACACGCCATTGTCGCCGAGCCCGGTCGCATGCGATGAAAGCCGTGCCCTCGACCTACCATCAAATGATCAACTACTTGACCAATGCCGGGCAAATTGACCTCATGAGTAGCTAACTAGTAGCTCGAGAGTGTTACCAACTGTTAGTACAGACCACGAGAAAACTGAGTTCTCGACAACTCTACTCGAGACCCGCACCCAGAATAACACTACGCCGTCGCCCAAGCAGTCATGAGGACGTGGGAGGGTTGGTCGTAGACCCCCGGAATCAATATTTTTAGATGGGCAAAGATAAATTCACATATGTTAAGTTCCTCCTATCCGTTGGGAGGAAGAAACAAATTCAACGTGCTCTCGTTTCACATAATATGGACGTATTCTCGTGTGGATCTCACTGCACATCTAGCCGACACAACCTCGTACATGCCCCTCAAAAACCAAATGTCATCCCTTCTCACCCAGCCTAGACGTAAAGTGAGGCGTTTCCACCCTGACCGTGATCAATGCTTATTCAAAGCGCAGTGGATAATCTTTTTAAAAATTAGATTCATCAGGGAGATAAAGTACCCCGGTGCGGCTGGCCAATGTGGTAGTCCGCAAAAAAGGCTGCAATGGAGAGTGTGCGTGACTGGCTATCAGATCTCGGCTGAGGCATTCAAAAGATAACTTCCCCTTACCCCGTGATGTAATCAAATCATCGACGCTGTTTACTACACGTGATGTCAATACCTCGATGCCTTCTCAGATATCATCAAATACCCACGGCTCAAGAAGACATGGAAATTCATCACCCCTCACCGTCGTTATGCTGCGAATGGCCGTCGCTTGACTTAAAGAATGTCTGGTAACGTATCAAAGGTTACCGACCAAGACGTTTCGTCGCTACTAGGAAAAATCATGCAGGTTTACATTACCTATGCTGGTGTGTTCAAGGAATGCCCGGACCATGCTGAACACCAGCAAGAGGCTTTTGAACTCATAAGGGGTGTACGCTATGAAGCTCTGGCCCCAAAGTGCGCCTCGCGAGTCAACGCTGGCTTACTCATTTGCTTCGCTGGTGACCATGGAGAGAAGCCAACCTCGCTCAGCTTAAAGTTATTTTGGAGTCCCCGGCTCCCGCTTCTAGAAAAGGCGCACCGCCTAATGGCCGGTCAAGCCTGGCGGTTCATATCTCGATTACTTATCGCCTAAGTCGTTTTCTGTCACCCCAAAGGGGCCAACCAGTTCTGATGGACGAGGAATATGATAAAAGCCCCTCATACAACTAAACAACACCATAGAACTTCGGGTCCTTGCCAGCCCTAAGACTTACGGGCATTTTTCGTATACTGCGCTCGCATTTCGAGTGTCGCCCTCGCTCAAGGAAGACATCAGAAAGCAGTAGGCCGCATTGCTAGCAAAGTCCCGTGGACAACGTAGGAAACCGATACAACCACCGGAAGGCGGCATTAGCCACCCGGGTGCCAACTAAGAGCTCCCCGCCCATACTCCGCACACCCCATTGTCGTGTTAACCTGACCTCCCGGAAAGCACCATTCACAAGCTCTCGACTTGTTCGAGGATGGCTCGATGGGCAATTGAATCAGCGACCGATGATCAGCGATAAGCCAAAGACCGCTAAAAAGTATCGTGTTCTAGCGTATTTTCAATAGAGATCCCCCCCAATCTAGAATGAGCCCGATTATCTTGAATTGGTGGACCCTAATGCAGACGTGGCATCTCAAAAATAGAGCCGCACTCCGCTTGTAACCGTAAATTCTGGCCGGGGAAAATATCAGCAGTAATCTACTGGCTTTCGCGGCTCCAACAACGAATCAGAGTATGAGGCCATCATAGCTGAAATTGAACTGGAAGCTACAGTGTCAACAGACAAGCTTCTAATTCAAAGTGATTCTCAGTTGGTGGTAGGGCAAGTAAACGCAGTAGTATGTGCCCCGCGAGACCCCTTGAATGGCAAGTATGTATCCTCGGTTAAGAAACGCTGGGCATCTTTTTTCGCCGAGGCTCAACATCCCCGTGGATTGTACGAGAAAGCTTCTGACGCCTTGGCCGCCGTAGCCGCTTCTCTTCTGATGATAGAAACAGTGTTCCTGCCCATCTATTATTGATTAGTACCCAAAAAGTGCTATTTTGAACCCTATATTAGATAGGTTTTGAGTGCTTTTTGCGCACTAATCATGTCATTTATGTCAATTGAAGTGTTCAAGTCTTCTTAGTATCACTTATGCCGGTTAGAGGTTATTTTTGGTTGTTTTGCAGGTTTTAAAGACTTTGGGAGATCAATATCGAAGCCAATGATGAATCACGTAAGATTGATCCCTAATTGTCGCCATCAATCAAACCAAAAAATCAAAGAAACAATGAAGGCAAAGTGATGGAAATCGATGCAAATAGGGTGACGTAGCAATGCGCTGAAGATCACAAATCCCGTGAATTTCGGCTAAGATTGCGGTATTGGCCGGGATTGCGAAAATTTTCGCAACCCAGCTTAAAAATTTTCAAGAACCTTAGCGAAATTACCAATTTTCGCTAGATCACTGTGGTTTTCTGCTAGGCACCGTACCTTAGCTTTAAATTCTTCATATGTTTTCGCTACTCACATACCTACAGCATGAATTTCTCGCTAGCTAGTGAAATCACCACTGGCTAGCGAAATTTTGCATTTTCGCTATCTCTTGGTGATTTCGCTAGCTAGCTGGGCCCCGCTCGCCCAGCGAAATCGTTTCGCTCTTAGCAAAATTCACTGCCTGCCATGCCGTAATTAATGCAACCGACTTCAATTTTGGTGTATTACTCCTTTGTCCCTAAATTTAGCCAAATTGTTAGGCTTTATGGTATTTTCATACATTAGGTGGCCTATATAAGCCACCTCCCATTTTGTAACCGAAAGAAACAAATTGAGGAAGCAATTTTTGGTAAGTTTTGAATTTTGTAAATAAAGTCTCGTAGTTTAGTTGGGTATTTTGTTTTTCTCTCTTCTCCTCTTCCCTATTTCTGCTCGCTAAACACCTCTTGAGGATGACAACTCCAAGCAGAGATGCTTGGCGTTTCCTTTCTTTGAAGAGGAAGGAAGCTAGCTTTGGCATGGGCATACGCATGTTGTCCTTTGTATTAAAAGCTATTGTACTGTGTTTATGACCCCTATCTTCTCAAAAGGTGGTCAATAGCATTGGAATAGATATTAATTTGGCCAATACTTACCATAAGCCTCAGGATACAAGGTATACTTACTGTTAGATGCACCTTCCGTGGTTCATTAGATGGTCTCTACGAGCCTCTCAGATGATATTTAATGCTGTGGTTTCAAACCGAAAAGAGTAAGCCCAAGCAGATGCATATTACCTGTGTTGACTCAAATAGGAGTTGATTTTAGGGTGAGGTTTGCTAGTTAAATATAGATCCCTGTATTATGCTCGACTATAGGTTGCTTGTCATAACGCGAGGATAAAACCCGAGGACTTTTGTTTGCCCTAACTTACCAAGTTAGTGACCTAAATCTTCAAAGTTAACTTTTCACACTTCATTTTCAGTTTTTTTTACAGTTAATCAGTTTTTAAACTCATCACACTGTTTTTGAAACAAAAATCCAAAAAGTCCAAATAGAAAGTCTTACCTTCGTGCACTTATGCAAATCATTTTTACATGAAACCCATCCTCGTACTCCGACCTGGGACCAATTATGATCGTTAAAGAGGGCCTGACTACCAGCATAGTAGAACTTAGTTATATAAATTTTGTTGATTTAGCTCGTACCTCACTGTGGCAATCTAATCAATTATCGGCCGGATTTTCACTATCACCACGAAGTCGTGGACGAGGTCTCCCATTCTAGGTAATTTACCTATTAATCCAACTACCTAGTCGTTAGCTTGAATTTTGTTATATGTGTGCTTATAGATCATTTATCAATATAGATAGATCACGTTTCCCACTATTAATACATCTCTGTCATAATCCAAATAATATAACCATCTGTCCTGGTTTATATTGAGTTTCAAAGGTTTGTGGTATATTTTTGTCCCAAAATAAATGATTTCATGACATCCATAGAGGTCATTTAAGCTCCAGTTTGATAATCCAACACATTGAACAGTACAACAGATCTATATGTGTCATTGATTAAATGTCTACTTATCAGCACTATGATATATATACTGTCTGAGTGTCCTCAACATATTTATTAATGATCTTCCGATATGTTTTAGTTCCACTGGCTCTCTGAACTGCAGTTTATGGTCATTTTTCATCCCCTGAACTGATTTATCCAACTTGAGTTAATCCAGAGGTCCGTGGTCGAACGCTCACTGATTATCCATTTATTTCCTCAAGCTAACTCGTTTGTGTCCATCTCTAAACACCGTACCATCGAAATAGGTCCTTATAGACATTTTCATCCATGAGTGTTCCACGCTAATCTCATCTCAAATTAGAATCATCCAATTTAGAGATCCGTAGGCCAAGTTATGGACAAAAGAAAATCACAACACAACCTAGAAGATTTCCTATTTTCCACTTTATTTTTGTCCATCTCTGAAACACCAAAATTAATGGTCTTTCTGGACTGATTTATGTCTTTGTTTCTTCTAAACATTTTCATCCATGAAGCTCCACACACCACTCATTGGAATCATCCACCGTAGATCCAGAGGCCTGCTTTGGCTAAACAAAGAGGTTTTAGAACTCGACAAGAAATCCCTTAAAGTCATGCATTTTTTTTTTCACTTTTTTTCGTCTTTAACCATAACCACTTCCAAAAAATCCAGTACCATCAAACAACCTCAAATCTCAAACCAAAACCAAAAGATGGGAGGTTGGCCCACACCATCATAAGAAAAGAACACAGATGTCATATCTGGCTGAATTTGACCAGTCCTCCTTATCTTTCATTTCCCACTTTGATGTCATGAGGCAAGAATCCCAACAAAAACGGTCTTTCTTCTCCCGAATGTTGAGCATTTGAGTCTTCAAAGAAATAAGAATTTTTACAAAAGTACTGTTAAATGCTTAATTATTCATATTCAGAGGTTTTTAAGCTCCTTTGTATTGTTCCTTCCACCCCTCCAACTGCACAACCAACATCGTACTTCTAACATGGCATAACATCATTTAACTTAATGTGTCACTGAGTCCTTAAGTTGATAATTTGCCACTTATCCTTGTACTTCTTTTTAAAAATTATATCATATCATTTTTCACACTTAGCAATATTAATTTCGAAATTTAAAATTTGACTTATATTATTTCCAACATGTCATTAAACTATTAGGGTATAATTCGGGTATTGCCAATTATTCTTTAATGATCGGCCATCCGTAGACGATTTCTCGTGAAGTCATGGAGTGGTCAGCACACGCCTCAACTTAGAGTATGACTCAGGAAATGTGCACATGTAGGAAGATCAATCGATAGAGGATTTCCACGAGCCATATCATAGCTATGAAACCTTAGGTAAATTTGATTTTTCCAAAAAAGGGCAAACGGTAAATTACCGCTAGAGTACAAGTTTGGAAAACTAGAATTTTTCTATATTTCGATGATGAAATGGACCCATCGTTGATTCGCCCCATGAAATCTAGTTACCCACTCACTGCTAAATTCAGACAATCGTATTTTCATGATTTACGCCAAGTGCCTGGTGGACCCTAAAAACGAGATTTTTGAGAAAAAGAAAATCTTGAAAGTGGAAAATAAATTAAGTAAAGTTCATTATAAATAAATTGAACTTGAACTTGAACTGGAATGAAATAAATCTTTTCGTATGCAATGTATCTCGACAAGTCATGGACACATGGCAAATTTACAAATAAGTCTCAAGATTTAAGTTAAGTAGAAAAAAAATCAGATTGGAGGGGGGAGAACTGAGTTTTGCTGCTGGAGAGAAAATGCTATAGAGAGAGGGGGAGAGCTCAACTTTCTCTACGATCTGGCCAGAGACGTTGGTCGGAATTGCCTCTGCCAAGAACCTAAAGTTCATCTACTTGATCAGGGCCACGTCGTGATACCTAAAATCACTGAGATTTACCAAGGATTTTAGCAAAGGGTCGTAGAAATCAAAAGTTTTGGGTTTAGGAAGTGTCTACGATACTTCCTAGAGCTTCTTTTATGCTCCAAGAGGTAGAGATTCTTCATACTTTGGTTTATTTTTCGCTCTAAGGGCTGTTTGGTTGTATTTTTGGCCATAAGGGGCTGTTTGGTTGGGTTTTCTACCCTAAGGGGCTGTTTGGCAAAATTTTTGGGCTGTGGGAATGCTGCCCTGTTTTGGCCCTATGAAACGTTTAGATTTTGGGACTGAATTTCGGTTAGGAAAAATGGAGAATTTGGACTAGAGTTTTTCATGGAAATGATAACTGCATCTATAAACTTGATGTAGGTTTTTGAATCACCAAAATTGGACCTCTATAGCTCAAGTTATGGTCCATTTTTTAGGATTACCATAGGTTGCCTTGTTTTGACCCTATACATTGTCCAGATTTTGGGTTGGGAAAAAGAGAGAATTTGGCCTAGTATTCTCCATGGAAATTATAGCTGTATCTTTAAACTTGATGTAGGATTTTGAATCACTACCCTAACCCTACAGTTTCCAGTTATGGTCCATTTCCATGACTGCCAAAACTCTTAGGCTGGTTAATGGTTTGTGTCCAAATTTTGGGACCTTAGGGACTAGTTTCTCTCGAACCGGGTTCGAACTAACTCGTGGCCTCATTACGGCTTGTTGTGGAATTTTTTGTGGGCATCTCTATGCAACAACTGGTCTTGAGGATCAAGTTGTCATTTCTTGAGTATGAATGACATGCTTGGTCGTAATTGATTGGAGGTCAATATGTGTGTCCTAATGTATTGATATGTGATGAGTTTGTATGGATGCCACCACGCATGGCTTCGCTTTCAGAGGCTATTTTGCGGGACATGTTATGTCATAATTTGGCCTAGAGGATAATGTATGTCATTGCTTGATTGGTGATGACTTGTTGATGTTGATATATGTGTGTGGCAATATATTGACAAGAAATGTGTGATCGTTTGGAAATTTTATGCTGATTGATATAATTGTCCATGGTACAAGGTGAAGTGTACGATTTCCAAGATTTGGTCTAAGTAGCATTCATTATGCATGTGGCATGATATAACATGCAGCCATATGCATTGCATATGCACAGGGACATCGTATTGAATGGGTGTGAGTGCATGGTTATAATCCGCATTGCATTTGGTGTTTGATTGGGTGTTTCATATTGGTAATGTAACGCCCAACAGGGTCGCATCAGATAAATGAAAATGAAAATATGTGTCGCGGTAATATCGCTAAGGATAGTTACCCCCCCACGGTGAAAGCCTCGCATTTTGGGTTATACATATGTGTTCAACGGTGAAACGTGAAAGTGTAGAAGGTGGTTTGTGAAGCTTAAGATGAGACCTCAAAATCGCTACCCACAAAAAAGACACATGGTTTTTGAATATAAATGATCATCGAGGTGTAACATCCAAAAGCTTTTTGTTTGAAAACAAATTAATTCTAGCTTAAATGATCATTGAATGTAATCTAGAAATGATGGATTTTATCAATGTATGGCCTTTGGTATTGGGTGATAGGAGTCGGTGCGACTCCTCGTGTGTGATGGGAGTCGTAAGAAGGACTCTGGGGCATGGTACATGGTCGAAGTCTCATCTCATCTTACGGGCATGTAGAATTCCAACCTAGGATTGTATAATTTTGTTTGGAATGTGTGAATTATGGAACATGACCATTGCATGTGCACTTAGGTGGAGAGTAGCCCTTGTAGGAAGTTTACTCTACTGGGCGTGGCTCACCTTATATGAGAAACATTTTAGGTGCAAGACAGACACTGGTGGACAACGCTCATTCGAGGCCGTAATTGTGAAGAAGGCCGACATGTGGCCTTGTTACCGTTTTGTAAAATATTTTGGAACAATCTTGTTTTAATGTACATTTGTAAGAGTGTTGTAATTAAACTCTTATTAATTGTTTTAAATATAATTTTGTTTGTTTTAAATGGAACATGGATGTACGACACCCGTGTGGTCATTTTTTACTCATGGACCCTGAGGCTCGGCATATTATATCGGGGCCCCTGGATGGGCCATGTTACTATGTTTTGTATAGGTTGGATTTTGGATAGAGCTCCCCGTACAAAAGAGACTCTATCCGATTTTTGTTAAAATTATGGATCCCGGTGAATGGGACATAATATACCCAGATTCGGTCCGTGACATCCACGTAGTTTTTCGTGAGGTTCACTGCTGTCAACGCACCCTCGGTTTTAAAGGCCACACAAGTAGCATGTCATCAAACAATGTGTTGATTTTCGATTATTGCTTCATACACACCACTAAATGTACTATGATACTTGGGCAAGCTTATTTCATCCCATATTCATTGAAGATGAGTGACCTTTAGATGGTCCTAATGACAGACTCCCGAAGGTCACAAACGCATAGTCAGTGGATGTCTTAAATCAACCCGTTTGCATAATGAAATGGACGTTAGGGAGGGGAAAACTACCATCACATGTGGGTTGTGCAAACAACCGGGTCACAATCGGCGGTCTTGTAATAATAGAAGTCAAGTTCAGTGAAAGATGTGCACTAACTCAATTTTTTTTTTTTGTAAGGCAATCTGCTCGGTCATACTAGAAGCTGCCAGATAAGACTTATGTACGAATTTGTATTTCTTGATTACAAAGACTTGTGTTCCTTATGTGCAGCACTAATATCATTGTTGTACGTGTTTTTGTTCACCGCTTTAGTAATTAGTTATTTATTCATGACTATGATACTAGTATTCAATGTTTTTTTTTTCTTTAATAATTATACCGAGATAGTGTTACTGCTACGTACATGTATGCCTCGTAGCGCTTCATAATGCAGATCCCGATCCATCTGCTGGTGGCCGTAGATAGACATAGGTCACACTTAGTAGATATGGGAGAGGCTGTATTTTATTAAATATCAAGTACTATTACATATTGTACCATGTAATTCATATATAATCAATTATGTACTGGTTTTTCGTTACTTGTAGTTCAAAGAAGTACTTCACCCTCACCAGCAGATGAAAGCTTTCTTTAGTATGTGGAGGATGGATCCACGAATTCGTCCATACGTGATCCGCACGGGATTCTATGGTATATACCGCCAGTTGCGATAATCATGATCGTATTTGGCCACTTATCACTGGCCTTGTCGAGATGGGCGGCCCGAGACATACATGTTTAATGTACCCGCCGAGATATGATGATCATGTGTTACAGATGCTGCCGTCATCCTTGAGCTCTATATCCGGGCGATCAGCAGTCACCGGGACATGTGTTGGCGTGGTGGAGTTAAAGCTGCTCGATGTCACCCCACCCACGACGCTCTCGAGGATTCCTCTATCTTCACGATGTTTATGTGACCAGTTATCCACCCCAGACTTAATGCAGATGAGGTCACTTTAGAGTGGAGTGCGCATTGTTTCATCTTACCGCTGATGGGATCTTGTTTGTTTGCGAACAAGAAGGGAGTGCATGTGCATCTGTGCTTTCTCCCACTGCTACGGCATTTGAAGCAAACATAACTTATAGTTTGGCAGGCAAGACTAGCCAAGACATATCGAGTTATGCCGAACCTCGGGCTTTGATCATCATTGCAGTATTAGCGGTTGTGGCTATTAATCGTTACAGATATCCATAACTTTATTTTATTACATACACATTAATATACACAACACATCATTAGTTTGCTTACTTTTTGTTTATTTTTATTTATCTATGGTCTTGGGAGAGACTTCACGTGGGGCGACCCGATTTTAGGAAAACCAGCAGCATATCCAGCACCTCTAGTCCCTCATTCCTTACTTGATGGTGATGCCGATGTCGTCGATGGAGACATAGCTTAGGCTGTCCACGATGGCTTATCTGCTCAGCCAGAGCCAACCCTTCCATTAGGGAGTAGGTGGAGAGTACCTTTGACATGGGTGCATAACCCATATGGTATACTCCTTCTATACCGAGATCAACTAGATGCACAGACTCTTGACCAGGTAATGATATATGTAAAAGTATATGGTTCTATAGTAATTTCATTCATATGCAGCCGTATGTTATTGACGTCAAGTGTAAATGTGTAGATTTTATGGCAGCCATACGTCGGAGAGTTGGTTGACTAGCTACCAAATATCTGCTTATCTGATTTGGAGATCTAGTGAACGATGTCACCGCTTATATGTTTTGGGACTACTGAGTGGCATCGTCAAGTGCACGTCTTGCACTAGTTTGGGCTATAAAAGGAGATACATCCATCATGCTCTTATGAGCAACAGCTACATAGAGTAGATGAACGTGGATGAACTCATAGAGAATGTGTGACGTATCATGCTCCATACATTGCCTTATGGAATACGCGAGCGGGCATGATCATCACTACACCTCCTATGGTGGGTCTTATGGACTTCCATGATCTATATATGCAATGGTATCGTCATATTACACGATGTTTTATGACACCACCACTTCATAGGGATGATATGAGGTTCCATACTACAACCGATACTACTCAGGTTTTGGTAAGTTACAGTCCTGTGTTTCTAAAGTGATTTTCAATTTTCAATAAAAAGATTATGTATTTATAATTGTTTGGTTGGTTCTTTTAGATCTCTGCCATGGCTGACATAGCTAGTCACTTGCGTGGGGCTACCACAGGTTTGGTGTACGACTTGTATCATATCGCTAGATCAGTGTTACAGTAGATCGAAAAGGAGCATTGCATCACCGACTAAGATTAGGAGGCATCTACTTCACATGGACCATCATTAGACCTCCGGTGTCATCCACTCAAGTTCGTATGTAGCCCATTCAAGGTAGAGGTAGAGGGAGAGTTGATCGACTAGGTTGTGTTCGAGATGGTGGGTAAGGTCATGGTTGAGATGGTGGGTGAGGTCATGGTCGAGATGGTGGGTGAGCTCGTGGTCGAGATGGTGAGTGAGGTCGTGATATAAATTGAAGCCTACATTACCTACCCCATGCATTCCTTCTATACTACCCATCACCCTATAAGACCCTGAATTTATTGTTTTCATGAATAGTAAATTTCGTTTTCGATAAGTCATGTATTTGACTGAAACGGTCAAATGAATAGTAATTTGAAAACGAGTCTCTCGTAAAATGAAAAGATGTTTAGAATAATGTATTGAGTCTAAAGAACCAAACACATATTAAACGAATTGCTTATGTGGGCTTGAAGCTATCTCACATTTATTTTTATGATGAAAATAATGCTATTTTTACGTAAATAGTTTTTAAAAATATCTTGTAACCCCAGAATTTTATAAAGCATGCTCATGATAGGAAATAAGTTTTAATTAGGAAGTACTCCATGGTCAGAATTTTATATCGATCCATCATGGAAATATTTTTGGGAGTTTTTACCGGTATAGTATTATTTTCTCAAGGAGGGCATTTAAGTCATTTAATGAGTAAGCTCACTCCAGCAAGCAAAGAAGAACCAATAGAATGGTGCCATGTAAGCTTGGTGATCCATGTGATTAAGAATAAACCTATGAGAGCTTTCCATAAATTTCAGATTATTTATTCTAAATTAGTTAACTTTAACTATAGTTAGTGGATGAGTTGTGAAGTTAACTAAAGTCAAACTCAACTAGTTAAAGTTAACTAAAGTTAAAGGATATTTGTGTTAGCAAACCATGAGAGTTAGTTTAGCCTAACTATGATTCAAGTTAGTGGGATTTTATGGAGCATAAAGTGGAATAAGGTGCTTTTGGACTATATGGTTACCTATGGACCAATGAGAATGCAAGGTTGCTAAACTTCAATGGCACGGTTAATTTTCAGGGATAATCGAGTGGGAAAATTAGGCATGAAATGGATCATTTTAAGAACCATAGCTTTTGTGTTACGGGTGAAACACAAATCGAAAGGCAAAAGGAAGCAAAAAGGGAGGAATTCACGTCCAAGCAAGGGAGAAAATTCTGCAGCCCCTGTCCAAGCTTTTCAAGTAATTTTCAAGTCCATTTCAAGTGTTCATCATGTCCATGAAGGACCCTAGATCAAAGCCTAAGTGAAAAATCAAGTTTTTAAGGTGAGATCACTTACTAGGTTTGTGAATTTGAAGGTTATTGGAGGAAATGGTTATATGATGGCAGTGTAAATGCAAAGTTTTCGCATGTCTTATGTAGATTTGACAAGAGATTTTATTCGAATTCAAGTTAACATCACACACCAAACTCTTTAGCTAAGCAATTGGGTTTATGGATTATTTATCTAAACCTTTTAATTGGAGTCTTATTAAGGCTTTAGCTATTAAAATTGACATGATTATAGGTTGATTTTTGGTTAAGAAATTGAAATAAAGAATGAGACATGAGATCAGAAATTAGGTCAACCTTGGATGTTAATGGAAGTGATGTTGTTTGATTGGTTTTAATTGATTTAATGACACATTTAAATATTTTTGAAGGAATTCATGGAATTAAAAGTTGAAAGAAAAAATGAGATATAGCAATGGAGAGGTTACAGCCAAGAGAGGGTTTAATTGGAAATGCATCGTGGTTTGGATTTAGTTTAAGTGAATCCAATGACATCGGGATGAAATTGTCAAATGTAATTTGTTGAAAGAAAATGGAAGAAATTAAAAGAAATAATGATGAATGTGACATGTAGACTTGGGTCAAACTATATGGAAAAGTGAAAGTTGCTCAATTGATTGTAATCAATTGGAAGTGATTAGATGCCTAATGGAATGTATTAGAAATGAAGTTTTAAGAAGAAGAACGATTAAGGTATAAATGTAATTTCGCTAAGGTGAAGGGCATTATGGGTTTTCACTTTAAGCATGCTAATGCCCTGATTTTTAAGGCTTGTAATGATGTTGTCATGAGCCTTGATTTAATTGGAAGTGAATTGGATAAATTGGAGATTAAGTTGAATAAAAAAATGCTTAAGGGTTGCTTTCAAATTTAATAGAAAAGTATTATAGCTAATGGTTTAATTGGTATTGTTATATGAATGTTAATGGATGTTATGGATAATGTAATTTGTAGGAGGAAAGGTGATTAAGCGACAAAGGTGGAAAATTTTTAAAGGAGGAAAAGGGCTTAAATCAAATCAAGGTGAGGGAAATGTGGTTATGTTCAAAAAGTGCTGGTTTCAACCCTATTCGCATAGGTTTTGGGTGCTACAAGACCAATCATCAATTAAGCCAATTGGACGTGTGTAAGGTCCACTTAGTACCACCGATGCCATTTCGAAGCTTGTTTTTGGTACTTTGTGCTCTTAGCACTTCCTCAGCCATTTGGTTCAAATATGATGTTAATATACTTTATTGAATACCGAAGGATTAATGATGTCTTCATCCATTAAAAAATGAGGGAAAGTGAAGTGGATTTTGAAGGAAGGAGGATGCAAGTAGGATGCAAAGGAGTGAAACAGAAGCAAAAGAATCCCTGATTTTCGCTATGATTGCTAAAAATTCGTCGATTGCGGTACTCTCAAGCAATCCCAGCTTAAATTGGGAATTTTCGCTAGATACGGCCCGCATCTAGCGAAAACCACTGCTCCTAGCTTAAAATACCCGGTTTCGCTATCTCTCAATAAATTTCGCTAGGTTGTTAGTTCTTTTCGCTAGCTAGCGAAATTACCGCTGATAGCGAAATTTCAATTTCTCGCTATCTCTCGTAGAATTCGCTAGGCTAGCGAAATTTT
Source organism: Tetrastigma voinierianum (assembly GCA_016808115.1). Classification (NCBI taxonomy): domain Eukaryota; kingdom Viridiplantae; phylum Streptophyta; class Magnoliopsida; order Vitales; family Vitaceae; genus Tetrastigma; species Tetrastigma voinierianum. The sequence continues at coordinate 525,459 of JAEQBH010001016.1, forward strand.
CTATGCTAGCCAAACCCCCGCAGATAGCCAAATAAATTGCCGCCCTCAGCCAGGTTCTTGATGCCAAACGACCACGTTTTGATGTATTACCATTTTGACCCTTATGTAATTTCATACTTTAGGTATTTTTGTATTTTCACACTTTGGGGTTGACTATATAAACCCCCATAACTTTTTAACCCTAAGCAACTTTTCATTTTTTATAAAGTTTCAGCCTTTCATTTTTTAAATGGTTTCATTTGCCTCTTTCTTCTTTCTTTCATTTTCGGCCGCCAAACACCCCTTGAGATGGCTAAACTCAAGGGATGCTTGGCTAAGCCTCATAGCCTTGAAGAGGAGGGTTGCTAGCTTGGTTTTGGGGCTACTGCAGGTTGTCCTCTTGTTTTAAATGATACATGTACTGCATTTATGGTTCCATACCTTCCAAACTAGGGTTTAAATTACTTAATGTTGTTCCTTTATCATAATACTTGCATGCTTAGGTTCAGCTGCATATTTAATGCTAGATGCACTGATAACCCTTAGATGCTACTACGAGCCATTGAAATGAGAGGTTTGAAAAGGTTTTTAAACTGAATGGGACTTGAATGCATAATACTTGTCTTGACCTCAAATAAGAGGGTTCTGTTATTTTATAGCTAAACAAAGATCCCGCTTTGTTTACCTATGTCATTTTGCTCCTAATGCGAGGAAATAACCCGAGGACACCGGTAATACTCCCCCATGTTAATGCTTAGTGACCCAAGCCTTCAAGGTTACCATTTCACACTTCACTTGCCATTACAAATTTAGTCGCTGAACAAACAACCTCCCTTAACCAAGTCCCAAAATCCGCACTAAAGCCTCACTAATTTTCAAACACGACAAATCATTCGTGGGATGAAAACCCATCCCCTGCATTTGACCCTAGACTCACTATACTGCAGTAGCTTCTTGATCACAAGCAGTATGAGAACTTAGAATACAAATTCAGTGATTCCGCCAATCTCTACCGTGGCACTAATCAAATGGCGTCGCTGCCTGACGGGTGCCAAACTACGTATGATGAGTTGATGTGTGTACTTGTAATCCACATTACAAGTGTTGGGCATCCTCAGTTCTTTTGAATTTAGTGTGCAGAACTACAAGTTTTCTTCACTGGGCAAATAAAATCGTTTTTTGTTTCTTACAAATAGCTTTTTGCTTTATCTAACGACCCGCCAAGCTACAGGTTCTTGTTCTCGTTTCATTTTGTTTAACGTGTGTTTATGCAGCATCGGGACGTAGGGACGTAGATTCAGAAGAAAGTGAGTGCACCAATTGAACAAAGGCTGTGAAATTAGTGTGCACAGTGACCAAATGGATCCTCTACCTGAGGAACAACAAAGTCAACAAACACCTCCCATGAATCAAACGACATACAGATCGATGAGGGAACACATACACCCTCCTAGAGTTAGTGCCCCCTCCTGCATCATACCTCCTGCTGAGTAGCGTTATATCTCACTAGTGCCCCTACTTCCCACATTTCATGGTATGGAAAATGAAAATCCATATTCACACATACGGGATTTTGAGGAGGTATGCACAACTTTTAAGGAGGGTATAATCGACATGGATTTGCTCAAGCGAGCATTCTCACTCGAAAGATAAGGCCAAAAATATGGTTTCACCACCGGGAGTCAGAACGATAGAAACGCCGATCTTCAAGTCAATTTTCTTGTGCCAGGCCTGCAATTACACCAACAGCTGAAGAGACAAATTCCACACCTACCGCCTTTGACAATGAGAGTTTATCAGTGTCAGAAAAAGACGGATACCATCGCGTTTGTCCACATCATGGTTTCGACACCTGGATGCTAGTGAACCATTTTTATGATGGTATGTCTCCAGCCATGAAGCAACTATTGGAGACCATCTGTGGAGGTAACTTTTTGAGCAAAAACCCGGATGAGGCCATGGACTTTTTGAACTATGTGGCCGAAACCTCAAAGGTGGCATGTGGGATGAACCGAATCCAAGGGAAGTCGAAGATCAAAGCCTTCGAACCACCTGAGGGGGGGCATTTATGCACTCTCCGAAGATCACGTAGATGAAAGCAAAATTGAATCACTTCGACCGAAGTGTCGGAGGAGCCGGAAATGAGAAGCCGCGACGAAATGCAAGCAAGAATGAGTTACCTGCATTCATCCAGCTTTGTTTTGACATTATCGACAAATAGTCATCCCTGGGAGCACCAAGCCAAGAGCATGCCCATGTCCAAATCAAAATAAACCACCCATAGATGCTCCATATAGCAACACCTATAACCCTAATTGGGACAAACCTGCTTGTGGAAGCCAAAGCTCCAGATATGTCCCTCCAGAGCACAACAGCGAAAGCAGCTTGGCTCCACTTCAACACAACAAAGAAATTTCTAATACTCCAATATCTTCTCCTGAGCAGCGATCCTAAATTTAAAGTAAAGTGGTAGGCACATTTGTAGAAGAACAAAAGGTATCAATGTCCGACTAACCAAAAATTGGCCGAGGGAGCCTCACTCAACAGAAACCGGACACATGCGACTCCTCGAGATTTCATGTCAGTTCAACCAGCCGGCAGGGGTTCGTAGTGGCGGAAAGTTCTCAAATAATAAATAAGAACAATTAAAGGAGTGCATGAAGTGCTCAACCAATGATCCAAATGCAAAGAATCGATGAAAGTAAAGGCAAGGCAGGACTTTAAGAAGTGGTAAAAGCAAATCCAGACCGCCAGTCCCAACTCTAGCCAAATCAGCCCCCACTGTAGCTGACCCGCCATAAGAAGATCAACAAGAAACGTAGAAGAGGTGAAGAACGTACCTCCATCTCCCACAGCCCTCCGAAAAAGAAAAATTTCGTTAAATCCAAACGTAAATGCTAGAGGCGGCAAAGTGTGCTAAATGATCCTCTTGACATGATCAAACAAGTCCCCACCTATGCGAAATTTCAAGGACTTATGCACTGTAAAAGAGGGTTTAATGTAAACAAGAAGGCCTTTCTCTGACCGAAAGCAAGTGAAAGTGCTGTATCATTGAGTGCAAGATCCAGTGAAATATAAAGACCCGGGATGTCCTACAATCTCTGTTAATATTGGAGGCATTAGCGTGGAGAAAGCACTGTTAGACTTGGGAGCTAGTGTGAACCTGTTGTCGTATTCCATGTACAAGCAACTTGGTTTGGGTGAACTTAAACCCACGTCCATCACACTATCACTGGGCCGATAGTCTATTCAAGATACCCAAAGGGGACCATTGAGGACGAAAGCACACAAGTGACGCATTCTACTACCTAGTGGACTTTGTCGCATTTTCGATTACCAGAGCCTGGGTGGCAAGTGTGTGGAACCAAATCATGTGCCCATCATATTGGGGAGACCATTCTTGACTACTTCGAATGTCATAATAAACTGCCGGAATGGGGTTATGCTACTCACTTTTGGGAATATGACCTTAGAACTCAATATCTTTCATCTGAGTAAAAGACATATGCACTCAGAGGAAGATGACTGTGAAGAAGTCTCGTATGATAGATGCGTAATTCAAGAACAAAGCATGAGCAAATGGTAAGATGTGGTTAACCCCAGAGTTATCTCAGTGCCTTGAGAACAACAACCTCAATGCATGGCTTAGCATGGTATTGGAGGGAGCAAAAATAGAAATCCTACTCCTGTTAAACTGGTGACGGGGAACCTGGTGGAACCCCAACAAGTAGAGCTCAAACCCCTCCCGCTTGAGCCAAGTATGCATTTCTTCGAAGAAAATGGGATCAATGTCCGCAGATTTCATCATCAAGTAACCACTTCACAAGAGAATAACCGTCGCACCTTCTCAAAAAGAAACAAAGCAAAGACATTGGGTGGAAAATTTCCGATTTAAAGCGCATAACCAGCAATTCCGCACCATCACATTTACCTAGAAGAGGGAGTCTAAGGTCGTAGCGTACCACGGTTGTCAACCCCCACCAAGTAGAAAGTAGTTCAAGACAAGTCCCGAATTGCTCCAAGCCTAAGATCATTTACCCCCATTTCTCGGATAGCACTTCGGGTGAGCCCAACTGTGGTGCCTAAAGAAGTCAAGAGTGACAACTCGGGAAAATGAAAAGGGTGAAGAATTGTCTACCCGCTCTCACTACCTGCTGGAGAGTGTGCATAGATTATGGGAGGCCTGTAACAAGAAAAGATCACTTCCCCGGCTAAGCCATTCATCGATCAGCTCCTGAGAGGGTTTCCTGACACCCATTCTATTGCTTGATGGGTATTCGTGGTATTTCCGCATAGAGATTTTCTGCCACCCCTGGTGAGGATCAGAAAGACCACTTTCATCATTCATTTGGTACATGCCATGGGAGGAGCTGCCTGGCCTCGCAACGCCCAACCGCCTTTTGTGAGATGTATGCTGAGCACAAACAGCGATATGGTGGAGCGCGATAATGGAAGTATACATGGATGACATCACTGTGATATGGAGGCTTATTTTAAAGAAAACCACCAATCTGAGGCCATCCCCGCAAAGGTGCATAGAGAAGAACCTCGGGTGCTTAACCTGAGAAGTGCCATTTATGCCAACCAAGGAAATTTGCTTTAGTGGCACCTTATTTCCGCCAGGGGAATAGAAGTCGACAAAAGCAAAAAATTGAACTTTGTCTCCCAACCGTCCCCAACGAATGTAAACAAAGGAGGCAATTCCTTGGTCATGTGCTTCTATAGAAGATTCATAAAAGACTCGAAGATTGCTAAACTCATGCTCCAGAAAAAGATGCTAAATTTATTTCGGAGAAAGAATGCCGTGAGAGTTTTGAAGAGTCGAAGTTCCATTTGACTATCGGCACCAAATAGCACGAGCAACCAATTGGCAGCTGACTTTGAGGTGATGTGTGATGCAAGTGGATCTTGCTATCTGAGTAGTATTCTACTAAAGAGAGGACGGGAAACCTCATGTAGCCTTATTACGCCAAGAAACCTTGAATGGAAGCACAAAGGAATTATACTACGGGCTGCAGAAGGAATTGTTGGCAAGGGTCTATGCTTTAGACAAATTTCGAGCATACTTAAGCTCGGGTCTCGATGATAGTCATTTACGAACCATTCGCTTGAAATATCTCCTCGACCAAACAAAATGCCAGCAAGGCTCATCCGATGGCTCTTTTACTCAGAGTTTAACTTGCAAATTAAAGACAAGAAGGGTAGAGAATGCAAATGTAGTGCGATCATCTTTCAAGGTTAACAATAGCCCATGACACTCATAGCTCACCCATAAATGATGAATTTCCCCCAAGAATCCCTAATGATAGAAAAGCTCCCGGGTATGCTCACATAGCCACCGCCATCAGGGGAAACCCCATCAGAGTGGAAAGAATGGTGGAGCAGAAAGGAGCTGCAAAGATATCCATTTCTTTTATTGGGAAGAGCCCTTCTTATTCAAATATCGGCAAGATCGATAATCGTGAAGTGTGCTCGAGGAGGAACAGCCAGTGGAATTCCTCGAAACACCGCCACCAGTGCCCGTGGTGGTCACTTTGCTTCCCAAAAGATAGCAACGGCTGTGCCGCGCCGGGTTTCACCGCCTTCCTTGCTTAAGGAAGCACACCAAATGTGCCTAGCGGTGATAGTGCCAAGACTTCCTGAAGTTGTCTGCCACATATGATGCCCCCCGAACCCAATTTAAAGTGGTCGGGAAGCTATTTGATGCTCGGGGCATCGATTTTTGCGACCCTTTCCCACATCTTATGGTCATACATACATTAAGGAGGGACTACGTGGTCCGTTGGTCAAACAGCGTAATCCCCTCGGTGAAACAAATGACCACAGTGGTACTTAAATTCTGAAAGCAAACATCTTTTCTAGGTTCGGGGTGCCAAAAGCCATTATTACGATGGAGGTTCAAGATTTCTCGCAACAAACCTTTTGAAAACCTCATGACTAACATGTGAACACGTAGTGGCCACCCCCTTACCATCCCCAAACAAGCGGTCAAGGAACTTCGCTAACGAGATTAAAACCATTCTCGATGAAGGTGGTAAATAGCAACGTGAAAAGACCTGTCCACCAAATCGCTGATTCACCGTGGGCCTACGTACTACTCTTTCAAGACAATACTTTGGAATGTCCCCTTATCGTTGGTATATGTAAAGCCGTGTCACCTTCCGCGGAGATCGAATATGAAGGCATGGTGGCAATCAAAAGCTGAACATGGATCTAAGTAGGGCCTGAGTCAAGAGATTTTGCTCTGCATCTCAGCTGAGTCTGAAGAAATAATAAATGATGCCTACTTGAATTCGAAGATTGCAAAGGAAAGATAAAAATGGCATGACCGCATGATAACTGAAGAATTTCAGCGAGGGGGACCAAGTCCTCCCGTATGACCCAAACTCCATCTATTTCCCGCAAGCTCAAATCACAATGGATCTGTCCATTCATCGCTCGCGGCATACCCCAATGGTTCGGGCCTACTGATCCAAATGATGATAGGGTGATCGTGAGTCAATGACAAAGGGTAAAAACCCTATGTGGTGCGCCAGATCAGCCGTGAGTGAAATTCTCCGGCTTGACCCTCCCCAGTCCTACAGTCCTGCCTAAGGGTGGCTATTGCTTGGTTCCGAAGAACCCACATCTCATTGTTTAGCTGATTAAATTTCCTTCTCGCTTAAAATTGTGGTTGCAATCGGGAAGTTGACATTTGATTTCCTTTTGTTGACGCAAGAACACCAACAAAATGGAAATGCCCCTTCTCCAAACATCATGTTTCCGAGGTGATACAAATTCCACCCATTAGCTTGCATTCCATGCTGCCGCGAAGCATTCTTCGCTGATTACTGCGTTTCGCTACCGCCATACGCATCCCGCAAAGGGCCACCATTTTTTCTTTAATTTTTTATTTTTATTTTTTATCATTTTTGTGTCTCCATTTTGTGTTTGTTCTCTTGCCTTTAATTGAAGAATTGAAACCTTGTTTGTTACCTTAATGTTAGAACAATTCCATGCATGATTTAGTTTTTGGTCAATTGGAGATTTTGGCGCTTTCAACCTTGAACATTCCCCTTGAGCTATCCACACACTTACTGTGCTTATTAGGGCCGTGAAATTATGTACCTCCTTTCACTTTGCAAAGCCGGCCTTAAATTTGTTGACGACCCATAATAGGTTTGTGTTACCCAAGTATGAAGACCAATGAAGTCTTCCAAAAAGAAAAAGAAAAGAAGAAAAAGAAAAATAAAAGCCGTGACACTTTGCCTTGAAACCCGAACACGGTCCGAGGGGTATATGGCAAAAGCCTTTAAAGCTCCTATGTCTAAACCTTTCATTTCGGGCTCCAAGAGTCATCGACTTAGTGTCTGCTACAAGGGTGGATAGGTGAGTTTAGCGTGTTGTAGGTGCTTAATTCTCAAAGTCATTATTCTGAGTCCTGGGTGAAGCCTCGTGTGGTTTGTGGTCAAGTGATCGCTGGTGCCTTAAACCTTAATTAAGCTGGGAGTCATCGGTGGACCCCCTCACCGAACTTTGTGAAGTCGGCTTTTAGCATTTGCATCCTACATAGCAATTCAAGGAAGAAATAAGAGCTGCCGCTAGCCCTATTTAGTTGGTCGGCCAGCTTAAGGCCATGGCGCTAGCCGGGGGAGGGAATAACTTTGCAAGTTATTGGCTCAAACCTGTTACCTTAGGAACAATTAGATTTTGGTGGAAATCAAACACTTTCATTGAAATCCGGGCATCACCTAAAAACTTGTTCTTGTATGGTTTATGTTCTCTCATGTCGGTTTTCATACAGGGTGTAAATTATTCATGCTAAAGGTAAGGCTTACCTGTACATACACTTTTTGAACCACATATACTTTTTGAGAAAGCATTGCATACATACCCTTTTTGTTTTAGCATTGCTAAGGGACTAGCAACGTGTCGGTTGGGGGGTGTGATTAGTGCCCAAAAAGTGCTATTTTGAACCCTATTCAAGATAAGTTTTCGGGGGTGCTTTGCCACAAATCATATCAATTAAGCCAATTGACGTGTGTAGGTCCACTTAGTACCACCGATGCCATTTCTCGAGTTTGTTTTTGGTAATTGCAGTCTTTGCGCATTCTCACCCATTTAGTTCTCAAATATGGCGTTAATATACGCATCAATACCTAAGATTCACGATGTCTTCATCCACTCGAGGGAATGCGTAAGGGATTTTCAAGGAAGGAGGATGCGTTGGGGATGCAAAGGGAAAGCAAAACAGTAGAGCAAAAGCAATCCCGTGATTTTCATGATTGCGTAGTAGCCTTCGCCGATTGCGAAAATTTCAGCGAAAAATTTCGCCACAATGGGAATTTTCGCTGATATCCAAATTTCGCGTCTAGCGAAACCAATGCTCCTTAGCTTAAAATACATGGTTTCGCTTATATCACAAATTTTTCGCTATGCTAGCTTAAATCCCCCGCATAGCTTAAATTGTCGCCCTCAGTTTTTGGTATTCTGATGCCAAATCCACCAACACGTTTTGATGTATTTACCTATCAGGACTTTATGTAATTTCATACTTTAGGTATTTTTGTATTTTCACACTTTGGGGTTGACTATATAAACCCCCATAACTTTTTAACCCTAAGCAACTTTTCATTTTTTATAAAGTTTCCCGCAGCTTTCATTTTAGGGTTTCATTTGCTCTCTTCTCTCTCTTCTTTCTTTTTCATTCTTTCTGGCCAAGCCAAACAACCCTCACAGAGGATGACAACTCAAGGGATGCTTGGCTAAGCCTCAAAGCCTCTTGAAGAGGAGGGTTGCTAGCTTGGTTTTGGGGCTACTGCAGGTTGTCCTCATGCTTTAAATGATACAGGTACTGCATTTATGGTTCCATACCTTCCAACCAAATGTGGTTTAATGCCATTGCTAATGTTGTTCCTTTGGTCAATACTGCCATGCTTTTGGGGTTCGTTGCATACCTTAATGCCAGATGCACTGATATCCTTTAGATGCCATTTACGAGCCACGGAAATGAGGTTGAGTGCTAGCTTTAAACCGAATGGGACTTTGAATGCATAATACTTTGCTCCTTGACTCAAAATAGAGTGGTTCTAGGGTTAGGTTTTATAGCGTAAACAAAGATCCTGCTTGCCACTCTATGTCATTTGCCCTAATGCGAGAACCCGCAGGACACCGTAATACCCCATGTTATCGTTAGTGACCCAAGCCTTCTGCTGTTACCATTTCACACTTCACTTTAAGCCATTACAGTTAGTCAGTGAACAAACAACCTCCCCTGTTTTTAACCAAGTCCGAAAATCCAAACTAAAGCCTCACTAATTTTCAAACACTAATGCAAATTATCTGGATGAAAATCCATCCCCGTGTTCTCCTAATCTCTAGATCACCATACCGCAGTAGCTTGACCCGCTGGGCAGTAGGAGGAACTTTAGAATACAAATTTTAATTCCGCTTTCACCCTACCGTAATCTTAATCAAAAATGTTTATGAAAAAATATATATATTAATGTTACAAATTTATATTTTCTTTAATATCTATGTTATAAATAAGAAATGAAAAAAAAGGAAATGTGGTTTTTTGACTTTAAATTATGCGAGAAAATATAAAAGGATTAAGTGGTTTATAGTTTTAAAACACATTTATTGTTTTCATATGAAATGAAATGTTTATGAACGTATATTCTATATATACATGTTTATATGAAAATGTTTATGATTGAATCCATGGTTTCCCTATGTTACAAAAATAAAGTTTAAAGGAAAGTCGACTAAAGTACTTTACGTGTGCATGGTACATGGGAAAGGGATATGATTTTTTTTATAGAGGGAAGGGAAGAGTGATGCATATCACCATGCACGTGAAAAGCATGAAAAGGTTACCAATGCACGATATGATTTATTCCCTAGTGCCATGGTATCTAAAAGAAAGGCATAATTTATCGGAGGTTCCTTTTGGGCCATCGGTGATCATAAGACTGTTTCATCGGAGGTTCTTTCATGGGCCAACGGTGGTTAACTGTAGGCGGGTTCCATTGGAAATGACGGATTCAAAAAGGAAAAGAAAGTAAAGTAAATGTTTATTGAAATGAGATATTTATACAATTGTTTTACACATTGTATTTTAACTATATCTAGAAGGAAAAGAAAGTAAAGTAAATGTTTATTCAAATGAGATATTTATACAATTGTTTTACACATAGTATTTGAACTATATCTGGAAACATTATTTTCCTATGAACTGTACTCTCACCAGCCCCTTAGCTACCTTCTTTTCCAAATGTTTTATAAAATGTTTTAAGGGCAGACCAATTTGAGTTTGCATCCTTAGCAGTGACACTTCCGCCTCACACGACGACCACTTTTTGAAAATGTATAGACCTTGTTTTAAATAACTACTTGTGCATCTTTATTTTGTAATGTATATATGTTTTAAAATATTGTTTATATTTCAATGGTGTTTAGAAAAGGATTTTAAATTTTGATTTGAAATTTTTGTGGTGGACTTTAGCTAGTTGATGTGGAGTAAATGAATATTTTTGGTAGTGTAAAATGTTTTATTACGTGTGTGTTGTAAATTGGGAGATGTTCAAAAAACGTGAAACTCGCTCGATTTTCATGAAAATGTTTAATCTGATAAAAGGGTTTAATGTTTAAAAGAAAAGAAAAGAAAAAAAGTCTCCCACCATGTTTAATAAGGTTTTAATACGGAAAGCGTAATCGTATAAATGAGTTCGCTTTACGATTCACTGAAAATGGTTTAAAGAAATATTTTCTCAAATCCGTAGGAGTGCCGGGAGGGTCCCTCGGGTTAAGAAGAGGAAATCCGGGTTGGGTCCCTTCACGATACTTCCATACTTCCCCATACTTACCCATCACCCGATACTTTTATACCCCCACAAACTTACACATCACCTTCCATACCCCCAGACACTTACACATCTTTATCACCTCCGATGTCACTAGAGCAAGCCTCTATGGAAGTAGATATCACCTTATCATCACATCTTTTATCATCCCCTACATCGCATCTTATTGATGAGACCATGGTTGACCTTGTATTAGAGTTGGGTGCACTCCTCGCTAGGCTTACCTCGTGCTCCATGTGTATACGCCAAATACTTCACGCCTCGGCCCACCAGCCCATCAACTTCAAGCCAGCCACATAGGACCCTATAAATCAACTGCTCGTATTCTAGCGTCGTCCTAAGAGAAATATAAAGACTCCCTTGTGGACTCATTGATATATGCTGATATTTGTATATATTGATATTTGTATACAATTTTTGTATATATTTTCATTTTAAAATGATAATATACACAACTAGATACAACCTCGTGCATCGTAAAATAAAACTCACAAATATTTTAAAACAAAAACTTTAGGTTTATTCGGGATTTAAGGCTACTGGGATGTGCTTGTTTTGAAAAATTTTAAAAATATTTACAAATATGTGTTTGAATCCATTACACGATGCCGTAATTTATCTAATAGTAAATATTTTCGTTTCAATAATAATTTTTAAATAAGTTGATCTATCCATTACTTGATGTATTTGATTAAATAGTAACATTTTCAAGCTTTCAATAATTTTTAAATAAGTCGATATATTTATTACTTGATATAATTTATCTAATAGTAAATATTTTCGTTTCAATAATTTTTAAATAAGTTGATGTACAAAAGAATAATAATAATTTTGGGGTAAATTACAACGGCAAATAAAGGCTAAGGGAGAAAGGGGAGAAAGGGGAGAAATGAGGGAGGAAGAAAGGTTGGGGAGATTATTAATACGACAATGTCGCTGTCCATGACAGCGGAAAATAAACTTAAACGATGCAGGCATCGGCAAATAAACGAAGGTGAAGCCGTTGTTATGGACAACCATTATAATGGACAACGACAATTGAAGCTTCAAAAATTATTACCTTGTTGTATCCCATGTGGCTCAAAAGCACTACTTTGGACAATACTTTCAAACTAAAACTAATTTCTCAGATATCTTTTGGAAAACTTTATTTTAATCCAAAACTCTTAAAAAAGATTATGACAAGCATCATTGCACCAACCAACATATTTATTCCTAGACTATAGATCACTGACAATGTGCTCATTTACCAAGAAGTTCTCCATACTATGCGAAGCCAAAGAAGGGGGAAAGGTATTATGTTAATTAAAGTTGATCTGGAAAAAGCCTATGATCGACTTTCTTGGGATTTCATTGAAGCCACGCTGGAGAGAGTTGGGCTCCCAGACTCCTGGGTCCGTAATATTATGCAGTGCATCCGAACAGTAAGAATGACCATATGTTGGAATCGAAACCCCGATTTGTTTAAACCGACTTAGAAAAACGTAATAAGGGGACCTAATGAGCCCCTAAGACTCCCAGGTTATACGGAAGGTTGGGACATCGCTATAAATGAGGTCGAATCCACAAAGTGAAGCTAGAAACCTATTTCCTTTCAAGACATATGGCCCAAAAACTCTCCGTTTATTTTTCGACCACCTCCTTCAAGTCGGTGGACTAAATGCCCATTATCCTGGATTGCATTAATTATTTTTGTGCCATTTCAGGCCAAAAAATCAGTTTGCAAAAGTCCTTCATAGCTTTCTCTCGGGGGGTGGAGGCAAGTGTGGCTAACAGAATATCGAGCCACTATCCGAATACCACCGCAGGTTACCAAACTCTCGCGCATATTCGGGGAATCCCTTCAACAGGACGTGTGAATAGTAAATCTCTTTCAACATGTTCTAGACCGTATAAATGGAAGGTTGGAAAGGTGGAAGGCTAAGACCCCACTTTGGTTGAAAGCAGGACGGTGTTAACACAAAGTGCTGCTAAATTAACTCCAATATGGGTCGGGGCATGCACCCACTTCCCGCCAACTAGTCTCTTCCATGCTATTGATAAAAAAGTCAGAAATTTCACTTGGGGAGGGACACAGGACAAAATCCGGATTCACTTAGTAAAATGGGACACCCTTATCCGAAGCAAACAAATAGGTGGCCTTGGCATATGAGGCATGAAACAGGTCAATTTAGCCTTCATGGCAAAGTGGGGTGGCGGATCCTCACGTGCCAAGATGACTTTTGGGTTAAGATTCTTTTGTCCAAATATGTAAAAACCAAGGGTGACGCTGGTGAAAATTTCTCCAAAAGAGTGATGCCTTAACGCCCAGAGAGGAGTGACAGCGTTACCATCTTCTAAAAGCGGCTAACAACTAGGAATTTTTGGGATGGTAAGGACACACTGCTTAGCGTGACAAATGGTTGTGGGATCTTCCCCTTTAAATGATATCGGATGCCGAAAGTCGATGGCATGGAGCCTCTCTTCGAGGAATGCTCCATCGAAAGCACGAGCAAAAATCACGAACTTCATAATTCCGGCAAGATGGCGATGGAAGGTGGATGACATATGTTAGCTAACGGGTTCCGCCGGCTTCTCTATTCACTCGCCTTATATGAGCCTTCTCGCTGAACCACCCCCTGCACGATAAAGATGATATATGGGTCTCAATTTGAAAACTTAAAGTCCCCCAGAAGATCCGCCAATTCTTATGGCTTGTGTACCATGGAAAAATCTTAACGAATGTGGAGATAATGAGGCAAAGATTCACAAACTTACCTACCTGCCACTGTTGCACTCATGCCTGTGAAAACCTTGATCACCGCTTAGAGTCGCACGTGCAACTCCGTTGTGGGAAAACTGTCACAACTGCCGACAAATGGGTGCACTGGAACCTTTCACGGAAAGGTAGCAGATACTTTCTACCTTGGAAAGAAACGTTTGCAACCTATTTATAGTTCATGTGGGAGAAATAACAACAGCTAACTGGGACTGAGGAAATCTTAGCGAGGAAATCCCAACTGATACAACACTACACATCTGAGTTTCTAGCAACTTTCTCGAAGCAGGGGACCGGAGTTACAAGGAGAAGGATGCCGGGGACGGCATGGGTAGGATGGACCACTCCACCCCTAGTGTAGACCCTCAATTTTGTCCTTCAACACTTACATTTATCCTATGGGTGTCACACTCACCTATCGTTCTCATATGGCACCGTTAGGGCCCCATTTAACCTTAGTCGGTTTTCGAGCCTCAAGTAGGCTTGATTGTGGTCCATGGAATGCGTATGTAGTTCACTTCAAAGTGTCATCGTGGAGATTTTTTTTTATTGGCATCATGTCATAGGAAGCAAGTGGGGCCCCCCCTGAGGTTTTAGCTTAATTGGAGTTTATTGGAGTATGTCAATTTGGAGCACTTGAACTTGTTTCGATCGTATTCCTGGTCCCGAACTCGAAATCATGCACCGTTTGTTTTTTTGGATTGCTTATTTGCCAAGGAGGCTTTTGTAAAAATTCATAATTTTTTTCAACCATTTGACCAATTGGTTTGACTGGTTCGTCGGGGCAGTACGTATATAATACTGTTTTTTGGGTGATTTTGGCGATTTTGATCATATCTCCCTCATTCGAACTTGGAATCATATACCGTTTTTTTTGTTGGTCTCCTTATTCTTCAGGGAACATTCTAGAAAAATTTCATAATTTTCCTCACCCGGATCGACCAGTTGGCATCTGGTTCAACCAGTTTGTCGGGCCAGCTTGTGTGGAGCGCTGCTTTTTATGATTTTGGAGCCCAAATGCCATATGGATCATGCCCATTTGCTCCAAATCGGTCTTGGGCAGTATTTTGGGTCCATTTTGGGCTTTGGCTTGAGTTACATGTAGCCCACCATGAATCCATGGGGATACTTGGTTGTGAAGCAAGCTGAAAACTTGAGGGAGTCAACTTGCATGGGGAATTGGTGAGGGGAGTTATCGGGAGGTGGTCAAGGCTAATGGAGCTCTTTCCAAAGTTTGAAGGTGGAAAACACCAGGTGGGCTTAGAGGCTGAGGTGGGAATTAGTATAAAAGGAGAGAAAGATCAGAGTGTAAAGGACCTTTGGCACTTTTTCCGGGCTCGGATGCACATTTTCTGATTTTTTTCGGATGCTTAGCTTGGATTTTTTTTCTGCGTTTTGTGGAGGAGGTAAGAACTAGACCCTTCCTCCGCTCTATTTCATATCTTTTTCCCTATGATCTGATCCTTGAATAAAATATATCTTTTTGCTTGGCTGAACCAAGCATAGTTTGTTGGGTAAGGCAATGGTCCATAGGGCCAAGTTTTCAGTTTGGTAAGAAGGCTCATAGGCCTTTTGTGCATATTTCATTTTGATTATCTCATGAGAACTTCAAGGTCTGCACAGTGATGTTGACTATGGGGACGTCCATGGGTGTCATTCCTTTTAATTGAATGGTACGGTTTTCACGCTCATACGTGGGAACCGGGTTCAACAAGTTTGTCATGTACCCGATTTTAGAAAACACAACCTGACAGTCCGTTTGGTTCTCACCCGGTCCGAGCGAGAATCATGCACCATTTATTTTTTTAGTTTCCTTATTCTTTAAGTAATATTCTGACCAAATTTGAGGATTTGCCTCAACCATGTGAATAGGTTTTCACGCTCATACGTGGGAGCCGGTTCAATCAGCTTTCGCGGCATCCCCCGGATGAAAATACAACGGATTGTTTCAATTGTTCTCACTCATCCGAGCTGAGAATCATGCATCGTTTATTTTTTTAGTTTCTTTATCATTTAATGAATTTTCTGACCAAATTTGAGGTTTTTCCTCAATCGGTTGAACCGGTTGGGAAACCAGAGCGCTGGTTTATTAGGTTTGGTTCTTTCCGAATAGCAGTTTGGGTACTTTTCTTTGTTTGTGTCGATTCTCACTCATTCGGAGTTGGAATTGGACTCCGTTTGTTTTGTTGGATTCATGACTCTGTGAGGAAGGTCTTGAAAATTTTTGATAACTTCTCTCAACAAGATGAACCAATTAGGAAACCGGACCACCTAGTTCATTAGGTTTAGTTTTCCCGAAATAGTGCTGGGTTTTGTATTTGAGTCGATGAGCGTGTTCCCGATTATTAGCTGAATGCGTGTGTGTGATTGCAAGGTTGCTCCTTGTCTCCTTAGGATCGGGTTTGAGCTTGGCATTGCATCTGCGAATGGTTACTTGGGTTCATTCCCAGAAATTTGTGTTCAGACGTTTTGTGAATTGCATGACCTTCTAGGAAAAGTGGTTGTATGTATGCTTTTATGTGGTTGACTTGGCAGCTTAGGTTCACAGTGCTTTGGGGTAGCTGATTTTCTCAGTTTGCCCTAAGGATCTAGGTGGCTGCATTGCTTGTAAATTAGTGAATCCCATGGTCTTCATTTTAATAAAATGGGGTGGCTTGGTTGTAGCCCCGTTTTAGAACACTTTGCCGTGTTTCAGTTAGTTCTCACTCATCCTGGCTTGGAATCATGCACCGTTTGTTTTGTTAGATTCCTTACTGTAAGAGGAATTTTATGACAAAGTTTAGAATTTTTCTCAATCGTTTGGACTTGTTGAGAATCGATTCAACCCGCCAGGTAAGATAGCCTTCAAGTGGCAACCCCTATTTTGCATGTTTCAAGTTTCCGACCTATTATGGCGTGCTCCCATTTTCTCCAAGGAACCCCAGGGGTCGCCTTTAGTGGTATGAGTTCAGTTTTGGTTTGAACAAAGTGGGTTAGTGGGCAATGTGGGATTGGTAAGTATGGTTTGGTTTGTGGGATTTTAAAGGAGTGTGTGCTAAAGCAAGCAAACCACTTACCTCATTTAAGCTTGCTTCCCCTCTTTTAGTATGGGATCTGATCTTTGGTTTTATATGCATGATGTATGATGTATTATTTGCCCTACCTATTCTTCTTGCAAACAAGATGGTTAAGTGCATCCTCAAAATGCTTCGCGTCGGGATTCAGATTCATATGCGCATGGTGTTTCGATTCTGGACATTCGTGGTGCATTGAGCTTGTTAACTAACCTCTTATGCAACGCTTAGCTAGGGACCACAGGTACGCACCCATTGTTTTGATTGGTTGAGTGTTTATGTTAGATACTGAGTAGGTTGGTGTGATTCGAAATATCTATGTATCCTAGAGTCGTTGGAGCCTTGACCCATACCTCCCACATGTACCAATCTCATTAAGATAGACCGAGTTCCGGGCCTAGAGGGGTTCTACCTCGCATGAGGTACCTTCCTAATGGGTAAACTGATCCCCGGACCTAGAAATCTAGTTTTTTAGATCGCTTTTTCTTGACTGGAGTCAATGAGAGGTTTTTGTTCTTACTTCATTTTCCCTATTTAAAAAAAAAAAAAAAATAAAAATAAAATAAAAAGTAAGTGGCGCTCCAAAGCAAAACTGATCCTCCTCGGGGATGGATTTTCCGAAACTCGAAAATCAACCCACATTTTCTTTTCATTTAAAAGCGAGTCACGCAGTCCCTGGATCGGGTAGGGCCCACATATTGGCTACTCTTGGTGATCGAACCCAAAATCTTTGGTTTCTCATAAGAGTGATCAAGCCAACTCGAAGTCAGTATACCGGGAGCACATGGTCTCTCTTTGACTAGTGGACTCTTAGGGCTACAAAATGATTGATGACCACTTACCTGGTATTGGGCATACACTGCGGGTTTACCAGGTTTCGTGTGTTCACTTCAGAGGATTCTAGCATGCTTGCTCATGGTTAATTGGTACCTATGTTTCTCGACTGATATGACGGTCAGATTGCGGTGTAGATTCTATGGTATTCGCTTCGCAATTCCGACTGCTCGCTGCATGGCTACCCCCTCCCTTGCATGACCGGCTGATTTTTTTTGTATTTACGGGCGCGCCAGAGTCCCCTTACTTCCCGACCTACCAGTCTCGGCCGACCACATTCCTCATGAATTGCCTATGTTGCTTAGGAGGTTCTCTCCCCCAATTGTTTACCGACCAAGCTGTGGATTCGGGAGTGTGGCTCCAAATAGTAGGTATATCGATGTCGGCATTATGGAGATGATGGATATTCGAGCAATGAAGACCTGTATAGCCCCTCGAAGCTGGATTTGCATGACATGCGTAATGTGTCATTTTTTTTTATTGCCTGCTAAAGATCTTAGGTTATGTGGTCCCGCCTCAAGTACAATCATCTGGCCTTAGATCTCCTCGTTTCTCTTTCATTGCCAGGAGCTCACCTTCCCCGGGTATTACCATGTCAGAATCCCGCTCCTACCTGTGAAGTCATATATCAGTTTAGCTGTTGATATCACATGTTAGTGCATTCTCTCAGAGGATTTTAGTCTACATTTATTAGATTGATTTCAAGATTGATAGTCATAGGGACTAAATTACCCCTTTCCTTTATAGATCGTTGATCGGCACCCGACCTGCTCTCGAGTTGATTCAGAATTAGAGGCATGACAAACACAGTCCCCACGTCACCCCCTCCGGTTTCGTGAGTAGCTGTGTTTCTGCACATCTCCCACGATGATACAAATGGGATCGCATAAACCGGTCGCTTCATTTCAGGCTAGCTATGCCTACTTATCTATATCCACCACCACACAGCTTTATATATGCTTCAATAAAAGTAATCCTCAAAGGCCTCCTATACGCACCACAGCTTCTACCGAGAGGCTGGCAGTAGCTTACACAACTCAAAATGCCACTAAGCCGAGCATTTCAGAGATTAGTCGAAGGGTGTTTGATTGTTCCACTACCACCTAGACCACTACTACAGCCTACCCCACCTGGATTCAGGACAGATCTTCACTGTTCCTATCATAAGAGAACGGGTCATGATACAGATAGTTGTGCAAGACAGGCATGCTTATTCAGACTCGATTAATCGTGGCTCGCTGATTCGGGATGCCCTGGAGTGACTACAGACCCACTCCCCACTCATAACGCTAGAGCTGTACCTCCACCCCGGTGGTATACATTCGATTGAGTTCGGGAGATGAGATGGTTCATGATGGATGGGATGGAGAGGCTCACCAACTGCTTATATCTCGACTCGCATCTTAAGTGGGATACACCTATGGTTAGAAGGTCTCTAGTCCATTTAGATTGATTCCAGATGATGTTCTTCGAGAGACAACAATATAACCAGTATACTTATAGCATGTTCCGCCCATGACACCCTTCATTTTGTTCTCGGAGGAGTATGGGCCAGTACATAGATATGTTCAGATTGTTACGAGGAGTGGGAGGGTAGATCAGCCCCACCTGCTGATGTGACCTTTGTCGGCATCGATGCTGGGTGAGATGAGATTCAAAGGGAGGATGATGAGATTTTATGCCAGCTACGCACCACTCAGGCCCGCATTTCCATTTGGAGCTTATTGGTCTCATCCAGCACATATAGAGATGCCTCAACGAGTTTCCTCACCATATTAGAGTTGATATTACTACCATCCCGTGGGACCGATCCACCCTTCTCTCGACAAATGATGCGGCCACATGCAGGTCGCTGACCGGCTTTATTATCACCCGAGGGACGCACCATGCACCATCCTTTGTTCTGCCGATGCTGCTTGTTCGTGTCATGGTCGCCCGCCCCGCGCTGGTCAACCGCCGCTTTCCGAACGTTGTCCATTGGTTACTCGCTTATTGTTTTTGGATTTTCACCATCCCGATTACATCCACATGACCTGCACAAAGACTTGACTCGGGAGGACAATTATGCGGGTACTTCACTTACACATGTTTCATGATAGGGCCTGGCCGATATTACTCCCAGGTTTTTCTGTGTTCTAAGATTCGGCCATCCTTAATCTCGCTTTGGGCACTCTTTAGATTCATGAGGCGGGTACTATACCATCTTCACTTCATCGAAGGTGAAGTTCCATACACTAGGGCACATTATCACGATACAGTCTGACAAAGATGTTGTTACCTCTTCTGATCCAGTGTTACAAATCAGTCACAATGAGGACGACTTGCACTTGACCAGGTTTACTTTTGACGAGGTCTAGGTTGTCAGTTTAGAGGATGATAACAAAGACATGGTACCTATGTCATTTGATCAGCACAACAACACTTTGGTACCCAGTATGATGAAAGGCATGTCCTATATGCCTGGCTTGGGATTGGCTCACCGACAGCAAGGGTCGAGTGAGTTTGCTTTGACAATTGATCACGACATACAATATGGATTGGGTTACACTCCTTTTGAGGATGATGCATGACACATGGCTTGGCTGCACCGAGATAGGGTGAGAGCTCGCTTGTCTGGGGTCTTGTTCGATTACCCTTTTCGCCCATACATTTTTCAGTTGGATGACTATTTTACCAAAGGATCAAAGCATGCACCCCACACGTAGCGAGCTGGACCATGCTCGGGATGGTTGATATTTGGGGCATTCAGCAGACCTTAGGATAAATGTGTTTGAGTTCTAAGATCACCGAGCCACCCGAGGCCATGATAGTTGCACCCCCATCACTGGATCGGCCGTGTGTTTTTCGTGGTGCTTTCTCGAGGAGGCCTGGTGACCATGATCTACCTATGGATTTGAGGGATGATACAGATGGAGTGACTTTTCCTGATACTTACATGGACGAGATGGACAAGATCGACACTTGCTGTATCATTGACATAGCCCGCGTGGGCCCCATTATGCTTTTGACATATTAGGAGTTTCTATGATTGATTCTGTCGATGTGACACTTGGCGACAACCGCATTGGACGCGATGGACATGATCTAAGACCGCCCCATGCTTCCTCACCTAGCCCCAATCCGCTCGATGTGTTTGGGATTTCTATGCTTTAGCGTTTAATGGTGATGGACTTGTTGCTAACACGATATTACCTCATGATGTTCTGCTTCGCTTTCGAGGGAGCGTCCGACTCGCGGAACCAACCTTTTCGACATCCATCCGTCCCGTTTCATCACCGCTTTGATGACATTTCTAATGGTAATAATGACATGAGTATTTTCGAGTATTTGCTTGTGTCACAACATTTTCCTTTGATTGAACCACCAGCACTCACAACACATGTATGCGATGTTGATGATGTGGGAGACACAAATGACCCACTAGGTGGTCAGTCAGAGTGTGATTATGATATAGAGGATAGGAAAGTTACACCCATTTATGGTAGCATAGAGTTGATAGATTTTGGGGCACCAGATCAGCTTAAGGAGATTAGGATTGGCTCTTCCCTATCTCCTGATGAGAGGAGTATATTGATTGACCTACTCAGGTCATACTTGGATGTAATTGCATGGTCGTATGAGGACATGCTAGGCCTTGACCCCACTATAGTTCAACATCACCTGCCCATTCTGCCACATGCTATGCCAGTTAAGCAAAAATTGAGGAGACTACACCCTCATGGAGTTTGCAGGTTAAGGAGGAGATTCAGAAGCAACTTAATGTTGGCTTCCTATTAGTAGTTGAGTATCCTAAGTGGTTGGCTAATGTCGTCCCTATTCCCAAAAAGGATGGCAAGGTTAGAGTTTGTGTTGACTTTCGAGATTTGAATAAAGCCAGCCCTAAGGATGATTTTCCCCTCCCACACATCGATATGCTAGTTGGCAGCACTGCAGGGCACCCTATGTTGTCTTTCATGGATAGGTTTTTCGGGTATAATCAGATTTTGATGGCTACAGAGGATATGGAGAAGACTTCTTTCATCACTGAGTGGGGTACTTATTGCTATCGGGTCATGCCATTTGGGTTGAAGAATGCAGGAGCCACTTATCGAGTTACTACTACTTTATTCCACATATGATGCATAAAGATGTTGAGGTATATGTGGGAGACATGATAGTGTCCCGTGACGTGGTGTGCATCACTTAGCAAAGATTAGCGTAGATTCTTTCGAGAGGATCCGATAGTTCCGGGCCGATTGAATCAAAGAGTGCACCTGCGGTGGCTTCTGGGAAATTATTAGGCCACATTGTTATCGAGCGAGGTATAGAGGTTGATCCAGAAAAGATCCGAGCCATACTTGACATGCCTACTCCAAGGACGGAGAGGGAGATTAGGGGCTTTCTAGGAAGATTGCAATACATCTGTTATTTCATTGCTAGATTAACAGACATATGCGAGCCTATCTTCTGTCTTCTAAGGAAGAATCAACCTACAATTTGGAATGATGATTGTTACATGCTTCGAAAGACATGAGTGCCCTTCATTCTCCTCCGCTTATGCCCCCCCACACTGGGCGCCCTACCCCGTACTGCCGCCCTCGTGCATGGCCAGATGAATGTTAGCTTAGCTCGATGATCGTGGAAGGGATAAGCCATTATTATTTCCAGTAAAAGGATGCTTGAGTATGAGTGTGGGATATAATCTTCATGATTGGAGCTCCTCTATTGTAGCATTGGTTTGGGCCACTAGGAAACTTAGACACTATGTGATAGAGTATTCCATACTCTTGGTCTCACGTTTGGATCCGTTGAGATATTTGCTCTGGATGTGCCTATCCTAACCGGTGCTCATGAGATGGCTGTCTAATAGACATAGTTTGATATTTAGTATGTGACATAGAAATCAGTAAAGGGAAGCATTATTGCAGATCATTTGGCTTCTTTGCCAGTATCTGATGATAGATCGATTGACGATGAATTCCCTGATGCGCAGTTTGTTTCAATGACCAGTATTGTAGGATGACAATTGTACTTTGATGGTGCCGCCAATCGCCGGGTTGTTATCGAATCCTTATTAATATCATCAAGAGGGTGACTATTCTATCAGTCCGGACAGATTCGATCCGGCATCACATCACGACTAACATTATGAAGTCGAAAGAGTTTATCACGCCCGGACCCATTCCTGATTCAGCTCATCAGCCGGCATCCCACCCGACACCAAATCTGCCGGGTTCCCAGCGCATTCCAGTACTTATATCCCCCAGACAGGTGCCTTCAAAGCCTCAAATCATTCCGCCTAGACTTGTTAGTTGCTAGATATGATGAGTTGAGATATATACATCTGCCTAGAGCAAAGAATTAGGTTGCTGATGCGTTAGCCACCTTGGCTTCTGTAATTGAAATTCCTGTAGGAGTGACTATGCGACCATTGCTCATTGAGACCATGTCCGCACCCACATACTGTTGTTTGATTGGAGATATTGAGGATCAGGATAAGTTGCCATGGTATCATGATATCCAAATAGCTTATTATATGGCATCTTACCCCGAAGTCAAGCCACGCCAAGGATAAGTGAACACAGATACGTGCACTAGATTGCTATTAAGGACGCCCCATAGAGACTTAGATGGCTTGTTGTTATTATACCTAGACCGTGCCTCCCAGACGGAGCAATGAGAGGTTCATGCAGGAGTTTGTGGCCCACACATGGGAGGTCATATGCTAACGCGTAAGATCATGAGGACTAGCTACTTGCACCACAGACAGATTAAGGTGTAAGCCTGCATAAAGATGTTCGGAAAGTGTCAAATGCACTGAGATTCTGATACACATGCCACCTTCTCGAAGTTGCATGCACTTACATCCCCTCGCCATTTTTGCATGGGGTACTGGATATTATTGGGAAGATCTCGCCTGGGAAGTCTTCCAACGGGCATGAGCACATTTTGGCCGCTTAATACCATTTCACTAAGGGTCTTGGGTTACTTCTGCTTGATCGACAAAGGGCCGAGTGGCCAAATCTCATTAGATCGCACATTACTCCACCGATAGTCCCCTTATGGAGTTTATCCCATGGGAGATTTCGATTTCTCGCAGGCCAGGTGGATATAATCGGTCCAAGAGTATGGTATTCTCTCAACACATTAATCATTCCTCGCATATAAAGCACAAACTACTTGTGGGCAGTTGCGTCGTAATAAGAATATGAAAAGGATTTTAAGAAAGATGGTTGAGACTTCTAGGGATTGGTCAGAGAAGCTCCCTTTCACATTGTGGGCTTATCGTACATCTTTTCGTGCACTTCACCGGAGCTACCTCGTTGTATATGGTAATGGAGGCAAGTATACCGTTGGAGATTGAAATTAGATCTTTGAGAGTAGCACTAGAGCAGCAAATATCCGAGGTAGAGTGGGCCCGCCTCGTTATGATCAAATTTTAGCCTTTTTGGATGAGAGGAGATTGAGGGCGCCAGATCATGTTCAGCTCATCGAGGAAGATGACCTTATTTCGTAAGTGGTCAAGCCCAAGAAGTTTAAAAAAGGTGACCTAGTCTTGAAAGTCCTTAGGGGATTAATCAACGACCCTAGAGGTAAGTTTAGACCGACTTAGAGTGGGCCGTATATTATTCGATATTTGACTCCGAGAGGGAAGCATCCCTGCCCGACAGACTTGATGGAAATCGGGCTCTCAATCGAGACAAATAACATGGATCAGCTAAAGAAGTT
Organism: Tetrastigma voinierianum; assembly: GCA_016808115.1. Taxonomy (NCBI): domain Eukaryota; kingdom Viridiplantae; phylum Streptophyta; class Magnoliopsida; order Vitales; family Vitaceae; genus Tetrastigma; species Tetrastigma voinierianum. Next base: position 549,635 of record JAEQBH010001016.1, read on the forward strand.
TTATGCGTGAGATCATGGTCAGAGGATGGGTGGCCATCACTTCGAGTAGCCATATTCCCTATTGCACACCCATACATTGATATATCTTATTGCTAGCCCTTGAGCCTCGCGCTTATTATAGCCTTTTCTTTTCATTCAAATTTCTGTATTCTTTTTCCTCGACCTCTGGCTCGGGGTCTCGCCTCATGCGCTTTTTTATTTATTGGGATATGTAAGCATTATATTGTGTCATTCTCTTCGCTTGTTCTTTCGCATCATTGCCCCTGCTTTCTTTTCTTTCCATTTCGCATCTTCACACCTTCTCGCCCTTTGAGTATAGTTTCTATCAACTCTATTTGTTCTTTGTCTCCCTTTGTGGTGATGATGACGTGCTTCATCCCAAAGCGTCGCCAGTTTTTCACACCCTTCGTTTCGCCTCTATAGGTTTTGATATGGGATTCTTAGGTTGAGGGGACCATTTGGGATTGGAGGTTTGAAGCTCTTTGGTTGATTGTGCTAGTATGGGAATTTCGCCCGCTTTTTTGCTTGGCGCAAAAAAAAAGAAAAAAGAAAAAACCGTGGTTTGTTTGGTATTCGCAATATACTTCAGGATCATCAAATGTCATTTGGGTTTGAGAGATTTATTATTCCTCTGAGAGTTGGGTGAGAGCATTGTACGATTTTTCTCCATGAATTCTGGGTAACACATTGGGAATGAGGTTTGGGTTGCTTCGCACTAGGTCCTTAGATCATTACCTGCATCACCACTCCCATCTTATAGTGACTTTGCTCGACTCTGGCATTCTCGGATGAGTTGTTCGGGTCGTTTTCACACATCACACATTTGTGGTCCCAACTTGTTTCTCCATTTTCTCGCTTTTATCCATTCATCATTTGTCTTATCCCCTTCTCATTTTCTTCTGCCCTTATCGATCATCTTCTTCGCTTCTGTTTGACGTGTCCTTGGTGCACTTCACTTGTCGCTTAACATTGTTCATTCTGATGTCAACAGTCACCTCGGGCTACATGATTCTTTGATATTTGACATTGCCCGTACAGGGGTTTGGTAGTATTTATTGGGTATTTGGGCCTTTGTTTCCCATCATGTCATTCACCTTTCACCCCTAGCCTACATTACGGTCCGAGTCGTAAGACCACCCTAAGACCATGAGATCTCATGTTTTCTTCGAAGCATTTTATATGGACAGGTTATGTCTACCGATCAGTACGGATGCTCCACATGCCCCCTGCTGGGGAGTATCGAGGGCGACATATTCTTTCCTATCTCGCTTTTCTTTTACCTCAGTCCATGATCGATCCGCACGATACGCAGAATTGGGGGACCGTTGATAGCGCCTTAGCTTGATGCTTTGACACGTTCACACTGGGTCATACCCCCATCCTTTCATGTTGGCTTTAGCTCTTATGCATGTACACTGGTAGCCCATTTCACCTAGAGATGTTTTGGCATCAAAGTTTTAGTCTGCCCCACATGTAGTCGGGTTTCTTCATAAGCGAGTGCTTCGTGCATAGTACGGGGTCGATTCATGCATACCGTCAACTCGCATAGGGTAACACCAGCGCATCAACCCCATATATTGTCTGCTCGCTTGTTCGCATCGATCGGTCTTCAGAAATTTATTTCGCAGTTTTTTCATCGAGGCACTTACATATCGATGTGCAATTAACGCGGCATACCTTATATCGCTTTTGGTGGATATTGATGTTGTGGAATAAAAATGATGATTTTTCATGAATGAATAATCGTGATGTTTTCGCCGACTTTGACCACATGTACGTAAAGCATGATTGACATGGCATCGATATCCCAGATCGGCATAGCCCCTTCATTTCACATTGGGTCACATTTGTGAGATTGCCTTACGTGGGGCTTATTCTCATTCTTTCCATCTTGTTAGTGGTGTTTGTGGATTTCTTACTTGTCATTTTATCGGCACTCGATGTCACACTGGGCATACCCTTTTTTTTTTCATCGCGCATGGAGGTGTTTGATTTCTCGGCTTCTTCGAAGTCATTTTGGAAGTCCTCAGACACACATTTGGGGCATACCCTTTTGTCATCAAGGTCGGCATCTTAGTGATTGCATCCCGAGTCTCGCCCATTTTACTTTTAAGTTTCCTCATTTAGGGCATCCCCATCTCAGTTTAGGCGCTAGAGACTTAGTTTTGGCATCTATCCCCCTTTAGTTTGGTATCTCCATCAGTCCGGATTCTACCCTTTCCCGGTACTCACCCATACCCTTCTCTGGTACTCGCTTGGATTCCACCTTTCCGGTACTAGCCCGTATTTTTACTCTCTTTCTGGCAGCTCGCCGGATTCTACCTTTCTGGCACCGCCCGATTCCACATTTCCAAGCATTCCGCCCCGATTACTCCTTTTCTGGCATTAACGCCTCGGATTCCTACCTTTTTCCGGTGCCGCCCGGATCCAACCTTTCCGATACTCACCTAGACCCTAAAGAAAGAAAGAAAACATGGAACCTAAAGAGAGGCAAACAACAGACATGCTTTCTATGTTTCATAAAAGTATGTCTTCAAGGCAAAATAAATGGAAATGGATCCCATCACGAGGAGGACCCTACCATCAACTAGGTACTTCTTTCTCCATTAATTCTTTCTTTCTCCTTTTTCTTTCTCTTTCTGTAATATGCATGCAGCTTCGCTTCTAGTTGGTTCTTTCCTAGAAAAAAATAATAATAAAGCTATATATACATTTCCTTGATTCACCTTATGGACCATGACTAAAAAGCAAACCAAATGGTCTAAAAGATATATATCTCTTCATGGAGTCTAAACTTCTGTAGAAGCACTTTGTATCACAAGTGTCCCGTCGCAATTATCGCCGGCTTCTCGGGTTTTTGCTTTTGTCCTGCTTAATTAATTAGGATATTAAATTAATTTAAGAAAATAATTTATAATTGAGTGGGGGTAAATAACATGGTGTTGCATGGAGTCGTGGATTTGTGAAAATCGTAAGCATGTCTTAGTAATAGTGATAATAGGCCTTCCTCTTTCCCTTAATTAAATTTCTTAAATTGATCAATAATTAATTCAAACCCTTGATCAAAATCAAATTTTAATTTTAATTTCCTGCATTTTATTTCCTAGTACTTAATTTCATGCAGGCTGGGCCAGCAGGAGTTCTCACCCACAATGGGGTTTTCACCTGCGCCTACAACACTTTAAAATCTTGTTTTCAATTTAACTTTCCGCCCTCCATTTCTAATCTAGAGCCAAAAATTAAAAAAAAAAAACACAAAGCTATGGACGTGTTTGGATTCTTTTTCTGAAAATTGTTTTATATTGTCATAGTAAGGATAATAAGGATGACAGGGAGAACACATTTGATTCCTAGGTTTTTTATTTTTAAAAACGCCGAAAATACTAAATTTAGAAAACAACAACATTTTTCAAAAAACAACACCAATGGAAATAGGATTTTGGCATTTTAAGCGTTCTCAAAATTTTTTCTAAACAAGAGACCCAAACTTAACCTTATATGATGCTTGAAAGATTTGAAGGCATCATTACAACCTTAGAAAACAGGATTTGTCTGAGATAACACTTGCAGAGCTTTTAAATGCCTTGTAGGCATAGGAGCAAAGAAGACCGATGAGGGAGGAAAAGACAATTGAAGGAACATTGGAAGCCAAGCATGAAGATAATTGTGAGGTAAGTAGATCAAGTGCAGCTAAAGGAAAGATGGAATTTGGAAGAAATCCTATCCACCTTTCCAGCACTATGGAAAGAAGGGTCATCCTCCATTTAGATGTTGGAAGACGATGCTAAGTGTTCCCAGTGTAGCAACTTGGACATGAGCTTGATAATTTGCGAAAATAAAGGGAGTAGCAAAAGAGGAAGATGCAAAGCAGTAGTTCAAGAAGAAGTTATTTGTTTGTTGCCACTTGCCCGCTTGCATAGATTGAACAAATTGTTGGCCCATTGATAGTGGTTGGTCCAACCACATGATGCACAACAAGAGCCTATTCAAAGAATGGTGTGAAATAATTTCATCAAATGTTCGAGTGGGTGATGGTAAGTATATTACTATCAAGGGAAAAGGTACAATTGATATCCCAAACTGTCATGGTACTAAGTTAATCACTGATGTGTTATATGTGCCTGACATAGATTAGAACTTATTGAGTGTGGGTCGATTGGTTGAAAGGACTCAAGTACTATTTAACAATAGTTATTGTCTGATTAAAGATGCAAATGGTAGTGATTTATTCCAGATTGAAGATGAAAGAGAAAGTTTATTCAAAATCCATTGGAAGAGGAGCAAATTGCATTCTCAGTGCCTCATGTTGAAAATGAAAGTTGTTGCAAGATTCAGGCCATCAATGGCAAGGAGTATACCTCTAAAACCTTCAATCAATTTTGTGAGGAATCTGGAATTCATCACCAAATTAATTTACTCCATATACTTCACGATGAAGCTGATGATATTTCTGCAGAACATAAGATGACAATGCTAGCAAAATTACGAATGAAGAGAGTAAAGCGTTAAGGGTATGTTTGGATGAGGAGTCAGGTAGATAAAGATTTCAATTGTTGCAACACAAAGAAAAAGTTGCCTCTGAGTTTTTGCCCATCTTTGAATCTGAAACTATTCACACATGAATAAGTCTACGGTGAAAGGATTCGTGCTACTCTTGAATTTGATGAAGACAAATACACCGCCTTTAAAGACATATATGGGCATAATCGTCAAGGTTCAATTGACACTATAGTATTTCTGGTTTATGTTTAGTAGTTTGGTTTGTTACATTTTGTTCTTGAATTGGCCAGACTTTGTCTTAATGCTCAAAAGCAAAAAGAACTTTTAGTGACTTATAATGCTAGTGCATAGAGCAATAGAGATTTTGGTTAAAATGCTTTCAACTAAATCATGACAAGACTTGTGTCATTAGCTCCTAAAGCAAGGAGGAGTGTTGTAGACTTGTTTTGGACCACTGAAGACGTGCTAGTTCTAAATTCTATTGAATGCGGTGTCAATCTATTTATTTATTTATTACTTTTTAAAGCTATTGTTGCTAGATTTTAGGTGTTGGTTATTTTCTATTTTTATTATTCTTTTTCTATTTGGCATGTTTATGTTCATGGGGCAGATTACTCGGTTCACACTTTGTAGTGGGAGGATAAACCCTTCCAATATAATCTCTATTAATGTTTAATAAAAGTATTGCTATGTTTTCACTTTCTTCTAGATTCGGTTCTACTTTGTTCTACTCTCCTTCTCATCAAAAAAGAAAACAACAAAGATGAATGGGAGGACACAATAGGAGAGAATCCCATTTAGAGAGGGGACCAGGGTGATTTAAATGAGGGAAAGGAGCGAAGTTGGTAGAAAGTGATGGACTAGAGGCGATCGATAGTGTGACATACAATCGAGGGAATCTTTTTCTACATTGCAAGAATTACATTTGTGACAAAGATTTCTCTGTTGCCATAGAATACCTCTGTCGTGCGCGCCCGATATACGGTTTTATGGTACACGTGTAGCCCCACTCTGCAATCGCGACGCGTGCAATGCCGCAGCGTCGCGATAGGCGTCTCTGTCGCGTCGCGCCTGACCTGGATAAGATGTAATGCCTTGCCCCATTGTCGCGACATAGATGGCTATGTCGCGACATGGAAAACCCCATGTCTTGGAACTTTCTGTTGTGACGTAAGGCATACTCTATCACAACACAAACTTAGACAACTCTGTCGCGACACAAGCTTAGACAACTCTGTCGCGACATCAAATTCTCTGTCGTGACATAAATTCCCTTGGTCCTTACCCCCGAGCTTGGCGCGAAAATGCTTTCTGTCAGCGACCACAAATCTCTGTATAGGTAAACTCTAACGACATAAGAATGCCACTATCGCGACATAAATTCTCTTTACCTTGTGACTCTATTCGCGATGAAAAAATCATTTTGTCGTGACATAAAACTCTTGGTCGCTGACCAGCTCACGTCGGCACATAAAAACGCTTTGTCATGACATAAAAATCCGCCCGAGGCCAAAATCTGTGTAACATACATAAAAATACTCTGTTGCAACATAGAAACTCTTGGCCAAGGCCAAACCTATTGCAACACGAAGAATGCAACACCTGACCTTTTGTTGTGGTCGTCTTGGTCCTGACATGGAAACTTCTATTGCAACATAGTCACGACAGAGAAACAAAGCATTGTCGCGACATGAAAATACTATGTCGTGACCCGAGCAGTGCAGCGGCACGAGAACTATGTCGCGACCACGAGACCTGTTGCGCTGGACCAAAACTCTGTCGCGACCAAGAAACCCCTGTCTAGACCTAAAACTAGCCTAAATCTGCAATAGCCTTTTCTGGCATTTCCTGCACCTCCCGGCTTCTTCCCAGAGACCTCTAAATTATCCACAGTAAGCCTCGATATAATAAGGAAACATAAAAATCTGGTAAAGCACATCCATTGTATTAAACAATTCAAATGAATCTTCTTACAACTCTTCTCTTTTACATAACAGAAAACTGGATAACTGTCCAGAATTTTACAAAATACATAACAAGCCATAATCTGGCCTTCCTTGCCATTAAGGCCTTAGATGAGTTCCATCTCCTGGTGGGCCTCCAGCACCTGAAAAATATTTTCCCACGACGAGGTGAGCAATGCCAAGTAGAAGAATTCTTTGCAAGGGCTTCTCTCACCTAAGTGCACATGCAATGCCATGATTCAATCATTCTGAGCATACATTGGTAACAACATATACATTTTCTACATGAATGCTCACATCATGCCGATATCGCAGGCCCTCCCTGACTCCCTTACACACGCATATGCCATGTATGAAAAACCCTCATTTAAGCAGGAATTTTTGTTTTATATTTCAACTCCTTGGACAGTCTCCGAAAAACTGCTTTATTCAAAAGCCATGTGTCTTTTGTTGGTAACAAACTTTCTGGGGTCTCACAGCAGGCGTCGTACACCTTCCGACACTTTTGCGAACTTTCACCGCTGGATGCATATGCCTGACCAAGAATACGGGTTTTTTACTTGAGGGGGTGTCTATCCCTTCTTGCTACTACCTGACACATAATTTAAACCGTGCGACTCTAGGACGTCGTCTCTTTTTCAAAGCCCACCATTTAAACACCAAACATAGTGTTCTTTCATGCCCATGCTCGTGCCGTTCACGCAATAATCCACTGTGCATATATGTCACGAGAATGCCATTGCTTGTTCTTCGGGTTTTATGCATGATGAGAGCTATGGAGCGTTTATGATTTGTGGAAATCATAGCTACAACATACAATTTACATCCATAATACAAACCATGTAAATACATCATTTCAACATATATCCATGATTTTGCTGCATGTCATTGATCGGGAAAGCTTGACACACAAAATTGGATCTTCATGTTTGAGCCGGAATGATACTAATCGGGATGAATCATGCGTGCATTTTAGTTGAATTCTCGGTGTCTTTTATACATAAAATGCATGATTCACAGTCTTTTTCATTAATATTACGCTAATCCCTCATATTATATTGTTCAATAGAATATGGCGATGTTGGAATCGAAAAGGAGCTAAAGGCGAGAAAAATAGAAACGACGAAATGACAAAGGCCGGACAACGAATTAGTACTGGTATGCGCGGCGAGACCCTTCAACTGGCGCAACTGCCGCTGTGAAGATCCCCTTCACACTAGTGGACCAGGAGACCAGAGTTTAAAGGGTCTAAGCTACGCAGTCGCGAAGCAACCTTCGCCACGGCGTAGTGAGGCACCTTTTTTCAAAACAGGAATGCGAAGAACCCTAATTTTCTGGGCCATTGATGGGCCCGTGTCTCGAGATATAAAAGGGAAGTAATTTCGAAGCAAGAGTGGAGATTGGATCGACAAGAAAAAGGAGATACCGATAGAGGGATAACAAGCAGGCAGTTCGAAAGATCGCGGAAGCGGATTTACCTGCAATATTCTTCTCCAATTTTCTTCACATGATTCGGTCGGAAATATGTAATGAATAATATGATGAACTTCAATTCTTTTCTCTAGAGTTTTGTCAACCCTAACCACGCAGTTTGATGTTTATTTTAGGTTTAACTTGTTGAATACTAATGAGTTCATATGTTTGCTTTAATTCACGGATTTAATTACATGTTATTGTGCGGCCAACCGTGACATGCTAAACCTGGGAGTTTGAGATCGAGAAAAGATGACTTCTAGGGACATGGTTAAAGCAACACTTGGGTAGTCGAAGAATAGAGATATTCTAGACTGTAAGTGTGGCACTGGGGTTTGCACATTTAGGCATTTCAGAGTCGAAGGGTTGAGGTATAGATGCAATACATCCCACTAGCGAGATAGGAAAATATATCTCGAGAGAGAATATCTTGTAGAAATGATCAACCTGCCAACATAACTCATATGAATGCTTCAATAAGTCATGAATTGAATTGACATCCATCGAAGTGTGGTGGAGCGGTGGAACCCTAGGTTTAGCATCATTGATATAATTCAAGCACATCGATTTTAAGTTTTGTGTTAATTCCTAGTAATTTAATTAAGTAGTTCGCTTTAGGATTAGATCCAAATATTGTCGGAGTCATTAAATCAGTAGTCAACACACTTCTCTTCGAGGGAACGACACTTGTCTAATCACTACACTACGTCAACTCGACGCGTATACTTGCTCACACGGATTCGTGTTCCCCCGTAATTTTACACACTCACGCTAGAGGCCTGTCAAATACACACGGTTCAGCATGTCTATCCATGGCTAGCACTAACACACTACAAAATCATCATACTCAATCCTGTGTTCTCCATAAAGTACAGTCTATTTCAGAATTTCAGTTCTAAGAACAGAAAGGACCTAGAAATTGGTCTGTAATTCACCAACAGTTTGATCACAACTGCTTTTGAATCAGCCCCACCGTTAGGGCTACACCTCACGACCCTTAGACAAGGACTAACCGGAACGAATAAACTCCACCTATTGGAGTTCTTGAAAACTCCATATCTTAATTGCACCTACGAAGCTCTCATTGCGTAGATAAACTTTGCCTCTTACTTTGACGAGTTTTGATCGTCGCTTTGTCGAAGATCTAAGGAAGTGTTGCCGATTGCTCCTCCATTCCTCTCCCTCTTTCTTTTCCCCCTTTTATTTTCCTTTATTCCCCTTTCCTTCATATTTTCTATCTTGGCTGCCGATATTTCTTTTGGGTGTGACACATGGCTTCCATGTGTCGCTGTTTGCCTTTTAGTGACAAGTGTCATCTATGACACCTAAACCACTCCCCACTTGATCTTTTCAAGACCACACATGGTCTCACCATGTGGAATTTTCCACATGTCCCTATTTTAAGTCATGATGCCATGTGGTGCCTTGCCACACGTTGTCTTGCCACTTGCCCGTCTCACCTTGAATTACATTGAAATTTTGGCTAGCCTCAGGTCGATGCAATTCGTGGTGCTAAACTCCATGAGATGAACTCATTGGTGAAGTATGTTCCGTCACCTGAGGTCTAGGGAATTTCTAGATTTTCCCTTGTACTATAGCGGCAAATTACCGTTTTACCAATTTTAAGAAAAAAATTAAATTTTTTCTCGAGTTTTACATTCCCCCCTCCTAAAAAAAATTTCGTCCTCGAAATTTACACACATATACATACAATTACATTCATATGCATTAGGCATTCAATATTCAATGACTAAACCACGTACCTTCTCCTTAAACAAGAAGGGATATCTGGCACGCATCGTGTCCTCGCGTTCTCAAGTTTTCTCCTCCACTCCTTGTTTGCCATAACACATCGCTGCTTTCGCAGTCTTATGTCATAAAACCTGGTCTCGGCTATCCAAAATACGCACAGGTCCCTCCTCGAAGGTCCCATCTGCATCAACAACCAACTTGCCCCAATCCACTACATGAGTCGGATCTGGAGTGTACTTTTGGAGTATAGAGACATGGAATACCTCATGGACACTGGCTTCGGTAAAAACCCAGCCTAATCTGTGATTGTGCTCACTTTCTCGAGTATCTCGAAGGACTTGATATACCTCGACGATAAGCTTCAAACATACTTAGAACGACACTCATCTCTTAGGCATCACCTTCAAGAAAAAGTGATTAACCTCCTCAAACTCTTGAGGTCGACGCCATACTATCGGCGTAGCTCTTTGGTTGGATTTGAGCCGTGAGAAGACGCCTTCGTATCAAACCCACCTTCCCAAATGTGTCTCTAATCAAATCCAGACCAGTGATGGATCCCTCTCCCACCTCCGTCTAACAAATCGGAGATCGACATGGCCTCCTATATAATGCCTCATAAGGCCCCGTACGTATACTTGCACGATAGCATTTGTTATAGGCAAATTCCCACCAAAGAATGATTACTCTTCCAGCTATAAGATCCCAGGATGCATGCTCATGACATGTCCTCTAAAACTTGTATAGTCCTCTCCGACTGACCATCGGTCTGTGGATGAAATGCAATGCTCATCATCAACTGCATCTCCATGGCCTTCTGGAAACTCTTCCAAAAGTGTGTCGTGAACCTGGGATCCATGTCAAATACTATGGACACTGGTACTCTATATAATCGGACAATCTTTCTCATGTATAACTTACAGAATTCCTCTAGTGTGAAGGTCATCCGCACTGCTACAAAATGCGCCTACTTGGTCAGCCGATCCACTATCACCCACATCGCATCGTGCTTCCATGATGTCGGTGGCAAGTGAGTCACAAAATCCATCATGATATATTCCCACTTCCACTCTGCTACCTCTAATGGCTGGAGTAGCCCTGCTGGCCTCTAGTTCTCAGCTTTTACCTGTTGACACATGAGACTTCGTCGAACAAAGTCCCCCATGTGTCTCTTCATCCCACTCCAGTAATATTGGTGACGAAGATCATGGTACATCTTTGTGCCACCATGATCTGCCGAGTAGAGACGTGGAACTCCCGAGGATCTCTATCTCAAATCATCAGCGGGAACCACGACCTGTCCTCTATACTGAAGATTGCCATATGTGTGAATGGCCAGGACTTCGTCACCCGTACCTAATTGTACATGGTCCCTGATAGACACTATCTCTACATCTTGCCCGTGGGACTCAATCACTTTTCTCAGTAGGGAAGGCGTAGCCACTAAACTCCCCAAAACACCTTGAGGTTGATCACTGTACTGTAGTCTAAAACGTCCCACAATCTCGAGCATCTGCCATTCTCGGGAAGCTATACTAGCTAGTACTCCCCGTGACTTCTGACTGAGTGCGTCAGCCACCACATTTGCCTTACTAGGATGGTAAGGCAAAGTGAAGTGATAATCCTCTAGATACTCCATCCATCTGCGTTGCCTCATGTTGAGGTCTCGCTATGTAAAGATATACTTCAGACTTTTGTGGTCTGAAAACACCTTGAACTGCTCACCATATAGGTAGTGTAGCCAAATCTTCAAGGCGAAGACTATGGCTGCTAACTCCATGTCATGCATGGGGTAATTTTACTCATGATTCTTTAACTGCTGAGAACCATAAGCTACTACCCTCTCGGACTACACCAAAATGCATCCCAGTCCATCCTTCGAGGCATCATAATACATTGTGTACCTCTGTCCCATTTTCGAGACTATCAGAATAGGAGTTATAGTAAGCCTCATTTTCAATTCCTGGAATGCCTTCTCACACAGGTCATTCCACTCGAATTTGACCTCTTTCGGGGTCAATCTCGTCATAGGTCATTAATCAGGAGATATAAATGATCTCACAGCCAATACGCCAGGTCGAAATTGCTTATCTCGAATCGACTTGGTCTCTCCCGACTCCTGCTTGCCTTGACCTTCTCGGTCCCTTGACACACACAGGTGGGATGTGTGAGGAACTTCGCCACTGAGTAAGCTAAAATTAGTATTTGGCGAGACTTGACGCCTGGCTTGGTGGTCTCTCAAGACTTGTAGAACGATCCTTAAATGATCCTCATGCTCCTCCTCAAACTTGGAGTAGCAGTCGAAATGTCATCATGAAGACTACGGCTGATCCAGTAAGTTGGAATACCCTATGCATGAGATCCATGAATGCTGCTAACGCATTTGTCAATCCGAAAGGCTGATATGTGAACTCGAAATGTCCGTATCGCGTCCTAAACGTTGTCTTAGGGATATCAGCCTCCCTAACTCTCAACTGATGGGATCCGGTGCGGAGATCTATCTTAGAATACACCCGCACCCCTCTCAGCTGATCAAACAAATCATTGATCCTCGATAAGGATCTGGAGTTCTTGATCGAACCACATTCCTTGTTGGTAGTCAATGCATAGTCGAAGGGTTTTATCCTTCTTCTAAGCAAACAAACCCAGATCTCCCCAAGGTGAAGTGCTCGGTCTAATAAAACCCTTGTCCAACAATTCATATAGTCGGACCTTGAGTTCCTGCTACTCAACTGGTGCCATCCTATGAGGAGTCATAGAAATGGGAGACATATCAGGGTGTAACTTAATGACAAAGTCTACATCCCTGTGCGGAGGTAATCCCGGTAGTTCATTTGGAAAAAACATCCTCATATTTACAAACTGCAGGGTAGACCCGACTCTGTCTTGCCTGGAGTCATAGGGTAAGGCTTGCGACTGACCCATCAAAGCGCTCTTGCCACCTAGGAGTTGTACGGCTGGGAGTAAATCACCATACTTATCCTTGAAAAGTAACACAAACACCATCATGTGTGTAGACATTTATCCTCACCTGATCCATGATCAATGACAGGCTTGATGTCCGAGTAAGCCAATCCATGCAGAATGACATGAAGTCGACATGTCCATGACCCTCAAGTCTATAGTGAGCAGAATTCCGGAGATCTCTAATTCATAATCCCGACATATCCGATCAATCCTCACCCTAATTATGAGGGGAGAACTCACATGTAACGACTTTCCCAAGGATTCAACTTTTAAGCTTAAAACATTCACACAAGATGCAGCAATAAATAAATGTGATGCACCAGAATCAAACAAAACTCTTGCCCATAGGCGCGAGAGTAGAAACATACCCTTTATAACCGACTGATCTGCCATCTCAGTTTGTGGTGTAACAGCGTAGACACATCCACGAGTCGGCACAGCCAGGCCACGTCCTCTGCCTCGACCCGTACTGCAGCCTCTGCAGGCGGTCACGTGACATGGTAGGTGCTGTCATAGCACCACGAGGCGTCACGCACAGTTCCTCCCCTTTGTGTTGGGGTGAAGGAACAAAGCGTGTTGAAGTGTGCCTCGCGGCGGCCCCGGGGTTGTAGGCGTCTCATAACTATAAGATCTTTGCCTCTGTGGGCAATTCCGTCTTATGTGTCTGGACTAATGACACTAGTAACATGTCGCCAGTCCTAACTGGCTGGGAGCCCTGATCTAGCCTTAGCCCTGATAGCCATGGCCCTATCCCTAAAACCCTTGTGAACAAGAAGCTTTTTGTTTCTTTCCCGAACTAGAAGAAGGCTGGCCCTCCTTCCTTTTGTCACCAGCATCCGTGTCTTAGATGCTTCACGCGTCATCTATTTCTCTCTCTATAGCCATAACCGTCCTTACCATAGAGTCCATGTCTTGTAGGAGAAATCCCACAATCTTGCTCTGGATGGATAACTTTAGATTATCCTCAAACTTTCTCACCTTGGCTATGTCTGTGGCCACATAATCATCCCTAAAACGTGCTAATTCGCTGAACTTATCTACGTACTCGAGTACGATCATACTTCCTTGTTTTAACTCAAGGAACTCCCGAGCTTTTGCATGCCTAGCAGGTGTCGGGAAAAACTTACTCATGAAGAGCTCTCGGAACTCTCCCTATGTCATCGTCTCTAGATCCCTTGAGAATTTAATCTAATCCCACCATACCTGGGATTCACCCTCTAGCTTAAACGTAGCTAGCCTGATCCTCGTGGCATTGGAGGTAATCTCCATGGCCTCTAAAATCCTTTCGACTTGCCGGAACCAATGGTCAGATACCATTGGATCCCCTCCCCTTGTGAATATCGGAGGATGATGTACCGCAGCTGACCCTTAGTGCACTGGCACGGCTTGATGGCAGCGGTTGTAACTACCCGCCTCCATCAAAGGCATCTTTGGTAAAAGCGAGGCGGTGAGTCGGCTATTGCCTCATGAGCGACCCCTACGTTCCCTACCTCAACTTGCCATCTACATGTGTCAAATAGAAATTTAAGATTTTCCATTTTTTTTTCCTTATTCAATTAGTAGTGCACATGCCACTGCTAATATACTTCACAATCTGAACTAACATATTTATTTATTCACCGAACCTCTAAGGTTATTTTCTCACCTTAGTGTTCAACATTTCCTATATACTGTTCACCAAGTATAAAATTTACACAATATATAACACAATGTCATGCAATGTATAGCGCATAATAATTTATTAGAATACACAATGAATGCATGGGTTTTACCCGCTGTATAAGTTTGTGTGACGAGAATACCTCGTAAAGTGCGCATGACTTTGGTGCGCTAACCTTAGCCGTGCGCGCCAGCCTTCTACTGTCGCGATGCAACACAACGCCACACCATTGCGACAGAGCATCTCTATCATGCGCGAAAACTCCATGCTCTGGAACTTTTTGTCGCGACGTAAGGCATACTCTATTGCGACACAAGATTAGACAACTCTGTCGCGACATCAAATTTTCTGTCGCGACATAAACTCCCTTGGCTCTTACCCCCAGGCTTCATTCGAAAAATAAAATACTGCATGCCGTGACCTAAAATCTTGATCCTAATCGAACTCTGTCGCGGCGTAAGGCCACAACCATGACATAAATTCTCTTCACCTTGGCTAATACATCGCGACATAAAAATATTTTTGTGACATAAAAATACTGGTCTTGACCAAATACGTAAATGACATAAAAACAACGTAATCCGCAAACATAAAATCCTGCGAGGCGAACTTCTGTCGCCAACATAGAAATACTTTGTCGCGACATAAAAACTCCTGGTTTAGGCAAAACTTTGTCACCACACAGAAATACTTTGTCGTGACATAGAAACTCTTGACCAAGGCCAAACCTATTGCAACATGAAGGATGCAACACCTGACCTTTTATCGTGGTCGTCTCGGTCTCGACATGGAAACTTCTATTGCGACATAGTCAAGACAGAGAAACAAAGCACTGTCGCGACATGAAAATACTATGTCGTGACCAAGCAACTGCCTACAACCTGAGAATTATGTCATAACACAAGGAACCCCTGTCGTGACATCGGACCAAAAACTCAGTCGCAACTAAGAAACCCCTGTCGTGACATCGGACCAAAAACTTTGTCGCGACTAAGAAACCCCTGTCACGACCTAAAACTAACCCAAACCTGCAATAGCCTTTTATGGCATTTCCTACACCTCCAGCTTCTTCCCATGACACTCTAAATTATCACACTGGCCTTAGCATAATAAAGGCAACATAAAAATCTAGTAAAAACCTGTCAAACCATATTAAACAATTCAAATGAGTCTTATTACAACTCTTCTCTTTTACATAAAAAAAAAAAATTGGATAACTGTCCAGAATTTTACAAAATACAGAACAAGCCATAATCTGGCCTTCCTTGCCATTAAGGCTTCACATGAGTTCCATCTCCTGGTTGGCCTCCAACACTTGAAAAATATATTCCCATGACGGGGTGAGCAATGCCCAGTAGAGGAATTCTCCTACAAGGGCTACTCTCCACCTAAGTGCACATACAATGACATGATTCAATCATTACAAACACATTAACCAACAACATATACATTTCTACATGAATGCTCACATGTCATGCCAATATCCCGAGCCCTCACTAACTCCCTCACACACGCATATGCCATGTATGAAAACCCTCATTGCCAAAACAAAATATTTTTGTTTTATATTTCAACTCCTTGGACAGTCTCCGATTATTCAAAAGCCATTTGTATTTTGTGGGTAACGAAATTTCCGGGGTCTCACCTCAGGCGTCATACACCTTTCGACACTTTCGCGGACTTTCACTATTGGATGCATATGTCTGACCAAGAATACAGACTTTTCACTTGAGGGGGTGTCATTTCTTGCTACTACCCGACACATAATTTAAAACCGTGCGACTCTAGGACGTTGTCCCTTTTTCAGAGCCCACTATTCAAACACCAAACACGGTGTTATTTCAAGCCATGCACTCACAATCTGCTTACGATGTCTATGCATATGCAATGCGTAATGCAAATGCTTGTTTTTTCATGTTACATGCATGATTACATGCAACATTTATGATTCATGGATAATCATATCTACAGCATACAATTTACATCCATAACACAACTCATGTAAATACATCAATTTTAGCATATATCCATATGATTTTTCACACACTTGCATGTCATTCAATCAAGCAACAACACACAAAACTAGATCTTCATGTTTAGACCCAGGACAGTACACACAGTTTAGCATGTCAGTCTATGTCCAACACTGACACACTACAAAATCATCATACTCAAGCCTTTATTCTTCATCAAGTACAACTTGTTTCAGAATTTCACCGAGAACAGAAAGGACCCAGAAATTGGTCTGCAATTCACCCCATTGTTAGGGCTACACCTCTTGGATATCGAATGACCCTTAGACATGGACTAACCAGAGTAAGAGAGAACCCCTACCTCTTGGAGTTCAATGAAAACTCATCTTGCACCTAAGCACGAAGCCTCGCTATGTGAGGTAAACTTTATCTCTCATCGACGTAGTTTTGATCAAGCCGTTTGTTGGAGATCTAAGAAAGTGTCGCTGATCGCTCCTCTACTCCTCTCCCCCTTTTTTTCCCCCTTTTCTTTTCCTTTCTTTCCCCCCTTTCCTTCACCCTTTCTTATCCACTACTTGATCTTTCTTTTGGGGTGTGAAACATGGCTCTCATGTGTCCCTTTTTGTTTTGCCTTTTAGTGACAAGTGTAATCTATGATACCTAAACCACTCCCCACTTGATCTTTTCAAAACCACACATGGTCTCAACATGTTATCACATGTCCCTATTTTAAGTCATGATGCCATGTGGCGCCATGCCACATGTTGTCATGCCACTTGCTCGTCTCACCTTGAATTACGTAAAATTTCGACCGTCTTAGAATTCGAAGCAATTCATCAAGGTAACTAAACTCCATGAGACGAACTCATTGGTGAGGTATGTTCCGTCACATGAGGTCTAGGGAATTTCCAAATTTTCTCTTGTATTATAGTGGCAAATTACCGTTTTGCCATTTTTAAAATAAAATTGAATTTTTTCCCGTTTTACAGACATAACGTTCAAGTGCAATTTGTTTCTTTATCCCAAGTGGACCTCGTTGTCCTTGAAGGGAAAAATTCCAAGATGACAAGTGTAGTGCCAGGGAAGGGAAGAACCATTTTGGGCAGAGGAGAAAACTCGGACAACCATTTAGCTCGAACTAATCGACCGACAGCTTATAGGGTAATCATCAGTTTAATTAATGATAACAATATAAGACAGAGTGTTTTTTCGATGAGCATCACCACGCACGCCAATCTCTTCAAGGAAAGAAACCGAGGACCTGAGGTGCCTATATGAATGAGGTGTGGATGGGAGATGGAGGAAGCACCCCAAATCAGCCCTTTATCGCGATTTATTGAATTTGGTAAGAGTTGTTAGTGTGGGTACTCATGAGCTTTTTGCCATGGCCCGACCTTCCAACCAACATATCAGGTACCATGGGCTCGCTCAAGCCCGCACTCCTCCTCCAACTAATAGGCCCAGCCGGCCATTTTGGCCCAAAATTGAAAACCCGCCTACACCCAAACGGAAACCCATAGAGGCCCAATCTATGGACCCAATCATCTTCGTTTATAAGACAGGGCCAAACATGCTTCCCCAGACAGGCGAGAGATACAATACCTTGGTATAATCTTTTATGGCTGGCTATCATCTTTAAGAAGGCAGCCGGTTGGCCTCTCTCAGCTTGAATAAATAACCACTCACGAGTCACACACGTAACCATCCTGATGGCGGTCAAACGCATCATGGAGCAGAAGGTGCGGGCAGTTTGGCCACCTAAAGGTCAATTTGGCTATCTAAAGGGAAGAACAAGTCATAACATGCAAACAAAGCGCCACCTTTCCCTTAGGTTTTAGAAGGAAATAATTTACTTCCCATGAAAAGTGGACAACGACCCTCCTCCATAAAGGAAGAGGTGACACCACCTGATCAAACAGTTTCAAATCCCAGTAAATTTCTAAAGGACTCAGGCACAATCAAAAAAGGGGTTGGGCATTAACAAGAAGGCCTTTCCCGATCGAACAAGTCGCCTATAATCCAAAGGCAAACCTTAGTGAAATACAAAGATCCAGTATCCCCACCATCTCGCCTCAACATCGAGGGATCCGCATAGATAAGGCACCGCTGGATTCGGGAGCCAAAGGTCAACCTACCGCCATACTCGCAGGCCAGCTAGGGTTTGGGGGATGAAGCTATCAACATCACCCATCCTTAGCGGATCGATCAGTGAAAATACCGAAAGGTAGACAAATTCTACTATCCGGTGGATTTCGTGGTTCTTGATATGGAGCCAGTGGCAGAAGGCACTAACTAAGTGCCCATCATAATTGGGAGGCCATTTTTGGCCACATCTAATGTCATAATCATCCGCTGAATGGAGTCATACCACACCTTCGCAACATGACATTGGAGATCAACATTTTCTACTTGAACAACAAGGATAAGCCAAGAGGACGAGAGTGTAAATCGAAGAAGTCCGCTTTGAGTGGCACAGGTAGGAAAGAACAAAGGCTCAAAAACTGTAGGAAGAATTAAGAAGAACCCAGAAGCGTGAAATGAAGGATCAACAACACGCCACCCTTTCTTGCATCTGTCATCCCACCAAAGACCACCGCAGAGCAGGATGCTTAACACCCAAGGATAAGTCAACTCAACCGCAAAGAAACCATACCGCAAGCAAGGAGGAGCTTCTCCTCCAAGACTCTCCATGAAATCTCTGCAGACAACTCCGGGAGTGGTTCTGGCAGAACTTGGAAACCACTCCAAATTTTGATGGATTTTTGCTTTATGTTATTTCAATGTAAATTAGATTTTTACACTCTTTAATTTTAAAATTTTGTAAATTCTCATTTTCAAGCTTATCTTCTCATATTTTTTGGTCTTGTATTGTTGCGTGTGTGTTCCAATGTCAGGGGAGCTAAATTTTGCCCGAGTTTCCTTAATCATAAAAATTTTCGCACCTCGCGAAATCTATAAGGTGAAATTTCGCATTGAATTTCCCGCAGCCGCGCATTAACGTTCCGTCACCCCGTTTCCTCGTAATCCTCGCTTAATTCCGCAACTCTTCTCGTTTCACGCTCCTACAATAAATTTTTAGAATTTGAGCCATCTAGTTAATGGCCATTAAAGACCACACTACCCATGTCTTCACTCTACCCCCTCTCCCCTTTAAAAACCTTTTTTCTACCTTCATTTTTCATTTCATATCACCCTCCAAGTTTCTGAAACTCCATTCTCCTCTCAAATTTGCTCTCCTTCAAGCCCGACAATGGCGAAGACTCGTGGGGCTCATTCCTACCAGCCACGGGTGCTCCGGAGCTCCACTCCCCGCCAACCTCCACCTCAGAGCGCTGCCGCCGCCGGGCCCCAACGAGCTTCGGGCCGCGCCCTCACCGCCGCGCCGCCGGCCGGAGCACCCGTCGCGCACCCCTCACCGCCGCCGCTCCCTCGCCCCAACCGGGCCGTCTGCGGAATTGTCGCCGGCCGATAGCCGAGGGCCTCTCCTACGGCCCCCGCCTGCAGGGGAGAGATATCATACCCGGCCGTCCCACTCCGCCTGCTCCATCACATCCTAGGCCAACCCGGAGGCCCCTATCGCCCAAGAGGGTCCGGACCTCGGGCCCAGGGAAGTCATCCACTTCGAGACCTCGGGCGCCACCCTCACCGCCTTATCAGGGCATTACCGGAGCCCCGACCTATCCCCTGCATCTATTATCAGGTGGCCCTTCTTCCCTTACAGCCCCATCCAGGGGAATGTTGACTACCGAGGGAGAGATTTCCACGGGGAGGTTTGCTACGATCTCCCGACATTTGCCGAGGACCCAGAGCTCCGAGACTCCATGCTCCTCGTGCAGAGATACCATCTGGAGTCGTTCATGGCATCGTGTCAATACTATTATCCTCGAGTAGTCATCGAGTTTTATCACACGATGACGTCTAAGCATGAGGCCAACCCGACTGCTCTGCATTTTTCCATCGACGGCCGGCCAGGGATACTTTGGCCTCCGACATCACAACTGGTCTCCATCTTCCAGTGGTCCTCGCCAACGCAGCCGACTATAGACAGTGGCCCCATCCCTCGACCAGGGAGATGGTCCGGCTTCTTTCCATGGACGCCATCAGGGATCTATATTATTCAAAGGCCACCTCGCAGCCGTATGCTTTTTGATAAAAACCACATTTTGAGGTCTAATATGTTCCCGCTCCAACACATTGTTCAGAGGAGGGGAGCTATTTTGGAGGTCTTATATCGTATTTCAGAGGGCTTCTGGTTCAGCCCGGAAGAGCTGATTATGACATCCTTGTTCCACTTCGAAGACAGGGTCCACCGCAGTAGTTTGCTCCGCGCTGAGTCCATGCCTCTTCTATTTCCAAGACTCATATGCAAGGTGCTAGAGCACATCGGGTTCCCAGTCGAGCCCTGATTGGAGCTTCGTCGCGGTTGTTAGGCCACCCTTACTATCGATCGGTGGTGGGCCAGGCCTCATGCTTTTATAGACGAGGACGAGCTGGCTATTGATAGTCCACTAGGGGACCTGTCCTCTATAGATGAACACACTAAGGAGCCTCTGCCCCGCTCCACTCGGGGCCCACCCATCGTCCCCTTCAACTCCACCGACCACACCCAGCCTCCAGCCCAAAGACACTGCCCGATGCTCTCTATCCCTTCAGAGCCATCAGCCCCCATGCCCACTGCTCAGTCAGATATAGTTGGGCCGAGCACCTTTGCGCCACCTCTGCAATACATTACCATCTCCACTAGGGACTTTCTGACTATCATGGAGGCAGTCCGCTCATTCTCCACCACTGCAGCTTCATTTGCAGCCTCCTATGCCACCCTCGCAGATAGGATGACTCGCACTGAGGAAGCCATGGCTCAGACCAGCGCCATCCTAGCACATAATGAGGCTATCCTCATGCAGCTCCAGAGTCACCAGGGCCTCCCTGTAGTTTACCCTTATGTCCCAAACAGTCGCAGCCTACCCTCCCTAAGCAGATCAACTCCTCCACCATCACCCTCAGATCCCTTTGATGTGTTAGCACCAGAGTAGCATCAACCACTCCATCAAAGAAAGACTCACCTTGTCTAGGCCGAGGATGATTCTTCCACCCACCGACAGTGAGGTACCATTTCTCTCCACTAACTTTCCGGTTCATGTCGAAAGTTAGTGTTAGAAGTGATGTTCCATACTATCAATTTCGCTTTTCTTGTACTACCTGCTCGTAAGTTTCATTTTTGTACATTTAGAGGCCTTCTGTTTACTTCTTTCTACAAAAGATGAAAATTTTGTGAAACACACCTTTATATATATAACAATACAACTCTATTTTTCTACACTTTTGCATCTCAATTTTTACCCTAATATTTTAGTGGTTTTGCCCTTCCTTTAATTTGAAAAGTTGAAGCACTATATGCTACCATCAATTCTAGAATAGTTCCATTCATGATTAAGTAGATGGTTTGTTGAAATCCCCGAGTGTTCAACCTTTTTCATCCACCTTAAATTTAACCACACACAAAGGCACGTTAGTTTTCGCCAATAGGTCGAAGTCAGATACCCCCTTTTACTTTGCAAAAACGGCCTTAGCTTCATTGATAATCTATAATAGGTTAGAGTTCCCCAAGAAAGAAGGCCAATGTGTCTTCCAAAAGAAAAATAAAAGTCCAAAAGAGAAGAAAAAGAAATGAGAATAGAAAAGCCGCAGTGCTTTTCCTTGAAACCCGAAAGCACAAATCTCGAGGGGTATGGAAGCAAAAGCCTTAAAACTCCGGTGCCCTAAGCCAACCGGGGTTGGGAGCCACCGACTTAGTGTCAGCTACATGGGTGGATGGGTGGAGCTTAGCGACTTGTAGGTACCGGATTCTAAATCATTCAAGTCCGAGAAACTTGTAGAGCTCAGGTTCTGAAAGATCCTTTGAATTGATGTGTCTCTAAACCTTAGTTGGTCAGAGTCATCGGTGGATTCCTGCTACACCTGACTTTCTGTGAAGTCGTAGTTTTCGCATCGCACCCTACAATACAATAGAAGTGTGAAATAAGAGGAACTCGAATCTATTTAGGTGGTCAATAGTCTAAGGTATCGCGCACTATCAATAATTAGCTTAGCAATTATTAGTACAACCGATCATCTAAAACATTTAGATTTTTTGTGAAAGTTCGTGCTGATTTCCTTGAATAGATAACGTCTAAACTTGTCCTCGATGGCATTTGTTCTCCCAAGTCGGTTTATGCAGAGTCCCACTTGTCATAATCGAGGGTCAAGTATTATTTAAACACACTTTTTGCAATGCATAGTCCCTTTGCAAAACATAGCCTGCATGATCTTTCCTTCTTCTTTTTATCATTGCTAAGGACTAGCAATGTGTTGGTTAGGATGATTAGTACCCAAATACGTTATTTTGAGCCTCGTATAACACAGGTTTTAAACACTTTTTGTGTACTAATCGACTTTAATAACTCAATTGATACATTGGAGTCCCGGATTTGCTACTGATCATATTTTGTAGCTATTTTTAGTAGTTTTGTAGGTCAAATGCCTCATTATCTTCAATCCTATTCAAACACGATAAACCTGAGCCGAATTCGAAGATGCATGATCGAACTAGAGGAAATTGGAGCAAAAATGTTGAAGAGATGGAGAGCTCAGCTTGGAAGCTTCAGGCTGCGAAAATCTCTTAACTTGCAAATTCTCGCACACTGCTTCCCGCACCCGCTGGATCGCTTTTGACCCTCATTTTTATGGTTTTATACAAGTTTTCCCTTGATGTAATTTTGGTTCATTTGCACATTTTTGTAATTTCCTTATACTGAGCACCTATATAAGCTCAGTCTTGTTTGTAAATAAAAAAAACCGACTCTCCATCAATCAATCAAGGAAATTGCATTTAAGCTCCTCCCCTACCGGTTTTGATTTTCTCCCTCTCCTTCATTTTCTTGCATTTTTCTTGGCAGCCAAACACCCCTGATGATGACAAATCTAGGGATGCTCGCAAACCCCTTCGGTGTTATTTGAGGTAAGCCGCAGGTACCTCATAGCCATGCTTGTATTTATGGTATTTGTTTTCGCTTCACCTAGGTTAAATTAGGTATGCTCTTCAACGCATTTGACAAGTCGCTTTGTTCGCTGAGCTTATCACAGATCCACTAATGCTCGCTAGTTGTCTTCCTATTAGTTATCGAGCGGTGGTTTAGAGGTACCACATTGGGAGCATTTATGCTCACAAATGCCATCTTTCAAGATGAAAACTTTTAGGTTTGTGATTTAAAAGCTGGGGTGAATGTTCGGAAATGATCATTATATGTCATGCTCCCCAACGTGAGGAAAAAGACCCGAGGACATGTCGGTTAACTTAGAACCCTAAGCCCAGTGGCCTGAGACTTCAAGGAATTCTCTCTTAACTTTTCACTTCAAGTTATTTCTAGTTTTCAACCATTCACCCACACTGTTTTTTACAAACCCTAAAAATCCAACGACAAAACACAATTTACAAAACACTGCAACTCTTCTCTCACGAAGAAAAACCATCCCCGTGCTCGACCCTAGAGCCACTATACCGCAAAGAGCTTTTCTACGCCGCAGTAGAACTTAGATATAAATTTTTGTTGATTCCGAACACCTACTGCATAAACGAATCAATGAAAAAGGTTATGTTTAATCATGTCAAGCAATGGGATGTTCACTTACCCGCCTCACTTCCAGATGCCTTCTGCTTAGGAGGCCTTCTTTCGCCTCTCGCAGTTGGGAAACGGAGGAGGCATGCTTTTCTTTCATCGAATCCTCTTTAATGAATATGTGTTATGGCTCCACTTCCTCTCGTTTCCCGGGGTTTTTCCCGCAGGCCTGGGCACCGCCGCCAATCTCCTTACCACTCCTCAAGGTGATAATGACTGACTTCATCCATTTTGTGCAAATTTCACTGCATAGTTTAGTTCATGCACTCCCTGTGATCGGGCAAAGTCCGAAGGGAATCTCCCCTTCTCCCCGCAACTCGTTTATTGGTCGTGCTATTGATGGATGACTCCTGTGGCATCAATTTTTTTATTTAGGCTTCAGGAGCCCATCATTTTCGTCCATCGAAGTTTCTACATTTTCTATTCTTTGATTCAACTGAGCATTAATAGTTTTATGCTCCTCTACAAAATTCCCAACCACCTTGCTCAAATTCATGATATCTTGCTCACAGGTGATGAGGTTAGCAGGTCACGCCGGGCCGAGAGGTGGACCCATACTGCTTGTCGCCTCGATTGCGACTTCATGTAGGTTTGGGTTGTTCTTCCAAATGGGATTATGTGTCGCTACATCGCATCAAGCAGGCCTATTGCCAACAACATTTGCATTTTCAACCATCAAATCCCTTACGTAGGGAGAATGATAATGTTCTCTCATGACCGGTAGATTGACAATCGAAACATGGTCAAGCCGTGCATAGATGCCTTAGTCACGCCTCGCATCTTCGTTGATTTCTCTGCCTTCAAGTTTTTCCATCCTTCTCGGTCCGCGGATAACTTAGCCTTTAGTTCCACATCCTTCGCCGCTGAATAAATGCCTCCTCGGGGGGTTCACTGCTTGTTTATCTTCTACCTCCTCGGGTCTCTGGCTCATCCCATCCCTTGGAGGTCTCAGCAACATAGTTGAGGAAATCGATGGCTTCATCTGGATTTTTGCTGAGGAAGTCCCCTCCACACATGGTCTCCAAAAGTTGTTTCATGGCAGGGGACATTCCATCGTAGAAGTGGTTTACTAGCATCCATGTGTCAAAGCCATGGTGAGGGCATGCACTGATAGTTTCAAGATACCTTTCCCAGCACTGATAAAATCTCTCACTGTCATGAGCTGCAAAGGTATAAATTTTCCTCTTCAAATTGTTGGTCTTATGGGCACTGAAGAACTCTTTCGCACTCTACTTCGCAGCCTCAGCTTAGTTCCCCGATGGTCCTTCGCCTGCTGAATTAAGGCAAATTTTGGCCTTTGTCTTTGAGGGTCAAAGTGAGGCTGGGCCACCAGCAAGTCCATATCAAATGCACCCTCTTTGAAAGTTGTGCAAACTTCCTCAAAATCCTGGATGTGTGTGTATGGATTTTCATTTTCCATACCATGAAAATTCGGGAGCAAGGGAACCAGATAAGGCCTCACTGCCACATCCTCAACGTGGGTATTGGCGTATGAGGGTGCACTCACCCTCGTGGGTGTATGTGATCCCCATTAACCTGTAGGCATCGTTCCTATGAACCCTTTGGCTCGCTTGCTCTTCGTGGATCCTGATCTGACATCGGTGGAAGGC
Organism: Tetrastigma voinierianum; assembly: GCA_016808115.1. NCBI lineage: Eukaryota > Viridiplantae > Streptophyta > Magnoliopsida > Vitales > Vitaceae > Tetrastigma > Tetrastigma voinierianum. The sequence continues at coordinate 575,186 of JAEQBH010001016.1, forward strand.
TAACTCACAAACCCTTTCCACCGGATCACTAAGTCTTTCCAATCTACCTGTAGGGTTTTTTTTTCCCACTGCATAAGCTGCTACAAACACAACACAAACAAGCAAGAAACCAACAAAAACAAGACTACCAAAAAGGTTAATATTAGCTAAAATCAAAACAAGGGAAAACAATTAAGACAAGAAAATTTTCAACTTCCAAAGTGAACTCGCAAGTGGAGAAAATGGAAAATAAAAAGAAATGAGATTTCACCCAACACTTGTGACGTGGGATCACAAGTTCACGTAGCCTTTCTTTCTCACTAGGCACCATCCCAAGAATGACGCCAGCTGATTCGCTTATGCTGGGTAGGTGTCTTCGGAACTTAGGATTCCTACTACCGACATAGCAAAGCCATTATGCATAGTGGCTTTAGGTCAACACTGGGATGGGCTCTTTCTTCGTGAGTATAAGAGTTGCGTGTTTTGTAAATGGTGTTTTCTTTGTTGGATTTTAGGGTTTGTAAAAACAAAGGGAATATTGAAAACTAGAAATAACTTGAAGTAAAAAGTAGAGAATTCCTCAGTCTCTAGCCACTCGGCTTTAGGTTCTAAGTTAACCGACATGTCCTCTGGTCTTTTTCTCGAGTCAGGAGCATGACATATAGTCATTTCCGAATCGATCTTCATTTAGCTTAAAATCTAAGCCCTAAAAGTTTTCCCTTGAAAGATGGCATTTAATGAGCATAAATGCTCCCAAACGATGAGAACACACCTCCTAAACCTACCCTTCAGTAACTAATAGGAGACAACTAACTGGGCATCAGTGGATCTAATGATAAGCATCCATTGAACCCAAAAAGCTTTCCAAATACACATTAGGGAGAGCATGCCTAAGAGATTTAACCTAAGGTGAGAAGCAGGAACACAAATACCCTTAAATACAAACATGAAAAGCATGAGAACATGCAGCTTGCCTCAAAACCAATACCCAATGGCCTTCCCCTTCAAGGATGAGGGGGTTTTAGCCGAGCATCCCTTGATTTGTCATCATCAAGGGGTGTTTGGCTACCAAGAAAATGCAAAAAAATGAAGGAGATGGAGAGAAAATCACAAACCATTCGAGGGAAGAAGCTTCGTGGCCTAATTTCCTTGATTGATTGACGGAGAGTCGCTTTTTTTTTTTTTACAGCAAGACCGAGCTTATATAGGTGCTCAAGATATGAAATTACAAAATTTGCAATGAACCAAAATTACATCAAGGGAAAACTTGTATAAAACCACAAAAAGGCGGGCCGTATAGCCAACAATACCAGTAGGATAGTACAGGTGTAATCCCATGTTGTAAATTTCGTAACCCCTAGTGGCTTCCACTTACTCTCTCCTTCTTCAGCATTTTGCTCCAAATTCCTCCGTTCTCATGCATCTTTGAATCTGCCTCTAGTTTATCGTGGTTTGAATCAGATTGAAGATAATGAGGCATTTGATTTAAATTATATTTAGGCTATGCAGGCTGGGATTGAGAGCGTGCCGACCCCAATGTATCAATTGAGTTATTAAAGTCGATTAGTACATAAAAAGTGTTTAAAACATGCGTTATACAAGGCTCAAAATAACACTATTTGGGTACTAATCAACCATAGAGGGTAACACATTCTTAACAAAAAGGATTGATCTCTTTACTCTCGAGGACCCTTTACCTAAATTAGGCATCTGAGGCTGGGGCACACCCACCGCTGCTTTCTTTTCTCATTGGGTTTTGCAGCCTATATGTCGGCAAGTTGATGTCTGAATGATCCAAAGTTGACTCCAAAAAAATCTCGTGAGACTACAATTGGATCTATTTGTGGGAAAAACCAAGCAAAAAAGCTCATCGGCGATTTGCGAGGGCTTGGTTGCATCCGCTTTCAAGTAATCGCCTATCCCCTGAAGCTTTGGTAGTTCCTGATCAACATGTAGGACTGTCAGACTTTACAATCATGACAAACAACCTAGAGAATCAGTCCTCAAGATCAGCTTCCTTCATTCGCGCCAAGATATGAGGGTTAAGAAGAGGAATAGGCCGATAGTCGTGGCCAACCGCAGAGTCACAATGACCATCTCATAAAGAGGGAAAACGACCCCATGTGGACTCGCCTAGAGGGTGAACGGATCGAAAATGCACGAGGGAGTAGCCACCCAACACCCCCAATTAAACAAAATAAAAGTAAGGAGCCTATCCGACCGGAAGACAACGACGCTACAACAGACGACGAGTTATCTTCCAGCAGCTCCCGCTTCCGGATCTACCACCCCTAAAGAACAATGTGGAGGTCGAGTCGAGAAAAAGGCCCCTGCAAAGTTCTAGTCTGTCCGTTAGTGGCATGCCTTATCGAGTGCGGAGAGAATTCAGCAAAGAAAGGCGGCAGTCGACGCGCGCCCCTGAAAACATACTCACGTGGCTTGGGGGTGCTATACCATCACTTCCGTTTGGGTATCCCGCCTTTGAAGCTCCCCTTGTCCCGTATATGCTTGTACCTACTGCTGTCCGGGGACTTGAGGACATGCAATCATCCTTATTAGCGTAGCACATCCTGAATTATGAGCCACCCCATGGCTTTGCTATACCACCGTTTTCCATGTATGATGGATCCTTCGACCCATACGACCACATGTTGCACTTCAACCAGGAGATGATTTTTAGCATAGGGAATGATTGTCTTATGTGAAAAGTATTCCTGGCCAGCCTGAAGGGACCCACTCATGCTTATTTCCATAAACTCCCGAGAGGATCCATAAACTCATTCAGCAAGTTTTGGGCTGCCTTCGTTTCCCAATACTTATGCTCAGTCCGGCAAAAGGGAAACATTAGTTCACTACAAACCATCTTCAAGCGGGAGGATGAGTCCATCCGAGAATTCACCAAGAGATTTAGACAGGTTGTCCAACAAATTGACGCATACAACATGGACGCGGTCCTCTAGACCTTTCGAAGAAGCTTTGGACCGTCTACCCCTTTCTTCCAGTTTCTATCACTGGACCCGCCTTTAACGATGTAAGAACTGTATAGACAGGTGGATAGATACTCTACGCTGGAAGACAATATTTTGACGGCCTCCTAAACAGTGATGATTACCGCCCAAAATATCAAGCCGACCAAGAAGGGGCAGCCGGAGCAAAAAGGGAGCTAGACTAAGGACTAGAAGCCCTCCCGGGAATAATAAAAAAGGAATAGGGAACCTCCCTAGTTTACCTCACTGAACATCCCTTACAACAGACTCCTTCCCCTTATCCAAGATCACCTCGACTTTGTCTAGCCTCCACCAATTTGGTCAAATCCCGAGCAACGCAATCGATCTCTAAGGTGCGAATACCACACGGACCACGGGCATGAAACTAACAGATGTCGGACTCTAAAGTTCCTAGTGGAGAAACTAATCCGAGCTAGCCACCTCAGAGGATATATCCTGGATTCACCCCGCCCGATAGAAGCTGCACCGGTAGCTGAAAGAATAGCGGCCCATTTAGAGCTCCCGTGCAAGCCCCGACCCACCATCAATTACATATTGGGAGGCCTAGCCGACCACCGCGACGCTTCAGTCGTTGTAGAAAAAGTCATGCGAGTAGCCACACCAGCTCGTGAACACCCATCGCACTCGGATAACAACAAAGCGACACAATTGCTAACGGCCCTATATCCTTTCCTCCCATTAACCCGTCCAGGGTTATCACTTAACACCACGATGGACTTGTTCTTACTTTATGCATTAACAATTTTGATGTACATGAAGCTCACACCTCGCAATGACGATTTGTCACACAGAATCCCAAATTTTCCGATTGCATTTAAAGTTCCGCTTGATAAACTAAGTTCGACTGGTAGAATTTTGTCCGGATTTAATGGGGCAACTATGCTAACCATGGGTGATATTGCTCTCCTCGTCAAGGTGGGGCCTAAGCATTCTCAAAGAATTTTTATTCTCGTGGTCAAAACACTTAGTACATTCAATGTTATCGTCAGTCGGGCCTCGACTTCATGCTACGAAAAGCGCATCTCAACCTACCATCAGATTATTAGTTACCTAACCTGTGCCCGATAGATTGACTCGACAGCCGCTAGCAGCTCTAATACCGCCAAGACAGAGCGTGAGAAAGGTGCAAGCCCCAACATTCTGGCCACCGAGTCACAATCCCCAGAATAACAATCATAGTTCGCTATCCGGGCAGAGAGAGGACAGGGAACAATTAGCTATGGATCCCCTGGAATCAATACTCTTGGGCGGGTCGGATAAGCACACGTATGTCAGCTCCCTCTTGTTTGAAGAGGAAAAAAACAGTTGCGGCAGGTTTTTCTTTGTAATATTAACGTATTTTCCTGGACCCACACGGACATGACCGATGATCGGAGTGTATCATGCATACATTACAGTACAATTTCTATGTGTTTTAATAACTAAACATGCATGATTCACATTCATATTCACTGACTGCGCTAATCCCCATACTATAATGTTTCATAGAACATGGCAATATTGGAATAAAAAAGGAAGCTAACAATAGAAGAAAGGACCAAAGCATAAAGTGAAGCAGAGAGGTGCAGCAGATTGTCTTAGGTATGCAGCAGCGAGGAGGGCCACACTACGGTGTAGTGCTTCGCAGCCAGCCGGGCGGAGTCTCACGCCACAAGAAACCCGAATGGCGTATTTAGTTGCTGCTGTGGCACGCCGCAGCTTAAGCCCTTCGCCGCGGCGTAGCGAGGTCTCCCATTCCAAAACGGGAGCTCTAAAAGTTTCGATTTTCTAGGCCTTTGATGGGCCAGAGTTCCGAGGTATAAAAAGGGAGCGATTTTGAGGCAAAGGGAGGGGGATTGGAGAAAGACTGAAGACAAGGAGAGACAAATAGAGAGAGATTGGTGAAGACGGATTCCAAGAGATCGCGAAGGCGGCTTCTTTTGTATTTCTTTCTCTAATTCATGTGATCGAAATCTTTCACTTGTGTCACTAAAATCACTATGAACTAACTTTTCTCTCTAGGGTTTTGTCAACCCTAACCACACCATTATGGATTAATACTTTAATTGTGTTTTATTTAATATTGATATGAATTTCTGTGGTTGTTTTACTCCTAAATTTAATCACATGTAATTCTTTGGCCAATAGTGGCATGCTAATGCTAGGAGTATGATATCGAGAGATGATGACTCGTAGGGACATGGATAGAGCAACACTTGGTCAACCAGGGAATAGAGATATCTCGCGTTCCAGGTGTAGCACTAGGGTTTGCACATTCATGCATCTCGGAGTCGAGGGGTCGAAGTAGAGATGCAATACCCCACTAGCGAGATAGGCAGTTATATCTCGAGAGAGAGTATCTTGTAGACATGATCAACCTGCTAACATAAATCATATGGTATATTAAATAAATGCGCTATCTAGGTTAAAATCCATTAGGTGTGGTAGGTGAAGAAAAAACCCTAGGTTTTCTCATCATTACCTTAAACACTTTAATATTAGGCTTTCTTTAATTTAGTTAATTTATTCATAATTCGCTACAAGACTTGATCCAAATATTATCTAGGTCACTAAATCAGTAATTAGAAAGCTTCTCTTTGTGGTAACGACACTTGACTAGCCACTACACTGCGTGAACTCGACGCATATACTTGCGAAGACAATCGCATTTTTACTAATTCTTTACACACTCACTTTCACCACAAGTTTTTGGGCACCATAAGCTGTGAGAAGTTTAGTGTTGATACTGACAACCTTGCCATAGATTGTACTTTGGATCAATTTTATTTTATTTAGTTCCTTTTACTTATTAATTATTTTTTTATTCTATTATCCTTCGTTTTAGGTATCAGGCCTTATTATCCGTGTTGTGACTTGCCCTACTTCATACTTGTGATTTCAGAATCATTTAGTGTGCATGCAAAGACAAGATCACAGGGAATTACTTCCATTTGATCCTGAACCAGAACGGACATTGCATCGATTACGTAGAGAAGCACACGCAAGCCAATTTGAAATCATGCAGAATTAAGAGAATGAAGGACAGTTCCAAGAAAGGAATGAACCACATGTGAATCCGTAATGGATGTGAGTTATAGAGATCGTGCCACTGATCATTTGTAATAACCCGATAATCCGTATATGCTACTGAGGAGTTCGCCTACCACCTATAGTTGTTTAGTCAACATACGAAGACCACTCATTCAAGCTTAACAACTTCAATCGAAGAGTAACTCAAGAATGTTACACAATATACAATTTCATAGGTTGCCTAGTGAAAATCTGAATACGCATCTAACCAGTTTTATCTAAGTCTGTGACATAGTCAAGTATAATGGGTAAATGTAATAAGCTCTAGATCGTGATCTATCTCACTCGTCACTTAGCTTAATCGAGCTAAACATTGGTTGATCTAATAAACCACTGATTCCCCATTACTATGGAATGATCGAAGGTAAATTTCTAACCAAAAATTTCCCACCCGTAAAGATCACACAGTTGGTGTAAGAAATTAACACATTCAGACAATTTGAGGGGGAGAACTTGGCTGAGGCCTGAGAGAGATTTCATGAGCTATTGAGGAGATGTCCACACCACAGGTTGACTAGGTGGATGCAGGTGCACATGTTTTATAACGGTTTAAGCGATTCTACTAGGGCAATCATTGATTCCTCAATAGGAGGTGCCCTGATGAAAAAAACTATAGATCAAGCTTATGAGATATTGAAGGATACAACAACTAATTCTAATAAGTGGCCTCGAGATAGATCAACACCTAGGAAGCTCTTAGCGGGAGCAGACACAGAAGTTCTAAGTAATTTGGTAAACCATACGCTACGCTTAACTAAACAAACTATAGCTACAAAAGTGAGCAAGCATAAGTGAATTCATCTAATAACTTTAGAAGATCTATGAGTCTTGTGGAGGGTAACACAGTACTATGGATTGTTAGTTAGGATAGATGATAGTAGAGCAAGCACAGCATGTGAATCAGTAGAATCAACAAATACAGGATAAGATGGAGGTAATACATATTAAGATGTAATCGGAATCGAATCATAATCATAATCAGCATGTGGTCAGAGAGGTAACCGTAATAATCATATAAACTTAATCATGGCTAGAGAAACAAACTTAATAGCATTCCACCACTTCAAGCCAGCAAGCCGCCACCGAAGAAAGTGGATTTGGAAGGCTTCGCTTCACATGATGACTTCCCTTAGCACATTTATGAATGAGACGGCTGCCACATTCCAAAATCAAAGCCTCGTGAGCTACAAAACCAATCCACCCAGCTGCAAAATCAAGGGGCCCAACTCAGAAACCTAGAAGTGCAAATAGGCCAAATGGCCACATTGTTGACTAAGAGGCAACATGGATCATTACCTAGTAACTCAGAGGTGAACTCGAGACGAGAAGGTAATGAACATGTTAAAGCTGTCACATTGAGAAGTGACAGAGATGCAAGAAGACAGGACACCATCCTAAGCACGCCTGGAGTAGGATAGTAAGGGTGCGAAAGGTCACCATTAGTTTAGTTATTTTTTCCCACTTTGAATGCTATACGTTGCAGGAATGTCGAGCTAACGACGTTAAACATAACGCTACTTGGGAGGCAACCTAAGTATTGTGAGATCCCCTTCTCATTCGACCTAGCATTATTTTCGATCTTTTCCATTGCTTTTCGGTATAACTTTCATTTTAGGACTTCCCACTTTTGTTTGTTTTTAATGTGTTTGTGAGTTTTGCAGGGATACCAAAGGGTGCAAGCACAATCACTAAGGGATTTACATGTTAGAGAGCCAAATTCGTGTTTCAAAACAAAATAGAAAACCTTGTTTTACACGCAGCTGAATGTGAGAACTCTACGCCGCTGCGTAGCAACATACAATTTTGTTGCATACCTTCCTGGTACGCAGCGGCGGAGAACCCTTCGCAGCTGCGTAGCCCCTTGCCCACTTTCGGGTCCATAGCAGCGAAGGTCTCTACGCCGTTGCGTAGACACTCTTCGTCGCGGCGAATATTTTGGGCCCTATAAATACCCCGTGCGGTTGATTATTTTTCCCTCCACACACCATTTCTTTGCCCTTTCTACTTCATCTCTCAAGCTTTGTGTTTTTTTGGCAGACGGCCCCATAGATCGACTTATGGCTCCTGAAGTCCACCCCGTACCAAATGGTAAAACTGCTCCACTCACCTACGGCACCACCCTCCGAAGATCTTCACACGGTTCGCTTCGGAGGCCGAGCGGATCTATCACGAGTCTCTATTCAACCTCTCGTCTGTCCTGGAGCGCGGTTTTCCCACCTCCAATGTATTCTTCAACTTCACCATCTAGAACCATGGATGGAAGACACTATGCGCCTGTTCCTTATTTGCCTCGGTAAATACAACAGCTCCACTCCAATAGCCTTTCAAGGTCGGCACCACCATCTTCGTCAGCAGGGTTGAGTTTCTTGGTGCTCTAGCCATCAACCGGATCTATCTCCCCGATGGATGATGAATAAACGCAGAGTATAGGGCATTATTTGTCGACACTTACTATGAGCACTGATGGTGAGCTCACTACCTAGCCAGGCATGAGGACAACCATCGAATAGTGATTTCACCACTTTTCAGATGCACATACTCACGCCCGTGACTATGGTCTGGTATAACTTTTTAGCAACCAAGCCTTCCCCGCATTTATATATAGTTACGGCGACATACATCCTCCCATACACCATGACCAAGGGGTTCCACTTACATCTAATCACATCGAGCGAGGGTTTACTTGAGTCAATCTAAGGGATAACGGAGCCCTGATACACCCTTCATTCATTACACAGCTGTGCCGATTAGCCGAGTTCTTGATATTAGACTATGAGGAGGTAAATAAAGGTTTACCCATACCGCTGCCTCAAGGCGAAGCTCAGAGCCCTGATCTAAATGGCAGACCGATGAGGATGCTCCAGCTGTTATGAATTAGTGCAAAGATCTGAGGCCCTCCAGCCTCGCCTTAGTCCCCAAGACCCGCATTCATGCGCTTACCACAAGGTTTGACACCTATCAGACCCAGCCCAGAGCACCCAAGGTTCTTAGTCGTAGACATGGACGCCCATCAGAGCTCAGGATGGCCACCATCCACGCTCTAGGACCTTATCACATAAATGTACCGGCCTACCTCCTCTTCATTACATCCGCCACCGCCACCGCCACCACCACCGTAGTGATCTTCTCTCGGGACGATTCGCCTTTATTTTCTTTTCTTTTTTTCGCTGATAACACCTTTGTTTTAAGTTCGGGGGCATGGCGCGGGTATACGGGTAGGCCTTAAGTTCAGCTTATTTTTATTGTATTTTTTTAATATTTTTATCTTTGCATGTTATAGGTTTTGACTGCGTTTTAGCTTGTTTGGTTATTCAGTGCTTTAGCATGTTTAAAGACCGAGCCTTTGTCCCTATGTACCAACATATTTGCATCTGCAATATTATAATATGGTGACTCAGATTTGGTTTTAATTGCTCTCACCAAAGGACCATGAATACAAAAAGGGAGTTTATCAGACAGCAGAAGCCTGCATTCCAATGAAATAGGGAACTCCAAGGTTTGACAATTGGGACTGCTTTGTATAACGTCGAGAATAGCCATGTCTTGCCACCCCTTTTAGATCTAAAGAAATCATTTCCCGAAGTAGGCTATCATGCACACACACACGTGGATCTTTTGTGTTAAATTGTATTTCCTAGCAAAATCTCCCGCTCACATCCTTGTAATTAATGCAACCGAATTCTTCATTTTGGTGTATTACTTTCTTGTCCCTTATATTAGCCAAAATGTTAGGCTTCTCTTGCATTTTACACATCAGTGGCTTATATAAGCCCCCCAAATTGTAACCCACAATCTTTTGGCACATTTTCATTTTATGTAAATATCTCCCGCAGCCTTTCATTTGAGGTTTGTTTTCCTCTCTTTCTCTCTCCTCCTCTTTCTTCTTATTTTCTAGGCTACTAAACAACCCTCTGAGGGGATGACAACTCAAGAGATGCTTGGCTAAGCCCTTCTTTGAAGAGGAAGGTAGCAGCTTATTGTAAGGCCAAGTTGTCCTCATGTGTTAAATGCTACAGCATCGTATTTATGGCCCCATCTTTCAAACTAGGGTTGAATATCATTTAATGTCATTAATTTGGCCAATACTTACTACGCGTAGGGATATAAAGGTATACTTATTGCTAGATGCACTGTTGTTCTTTAGATGGCCTCACGGTTTTTCACCGAATGATGTTGAATGTTAGGGTTTCAAATCAAAAGGAGTTGTAGATGCATGTTACCCGTGGTTGACTCAAATAGGAGTGATTCTAGGTTAGGTTTGCTAGTTAAACAAAGATCCTGCTATGGCTTGACTATAGGTTGCTTGTCATAATGCGAGGATAAAACCCGGTGACACTGTTTGCCCTATGTTATCAAGTTAGTGACCTAAATCTTCAAAGGTACCTTTTCACACTCCACTTTCGCTTACAATTGATCACAAATAAACAACTCCCCAATCGCTTTTGAAACAAAAACTAAAAATCCAAATTAAAAGCCTCACCTTTTTCAACACCGATGCAAATCATTCAGATGAAAACACATCCCCGTGTTCGACCCTAGACTCAATTATGCCGGGCAAAGAGTTTACCACGCAAAGAGGAGGAACTTAGGATATAAATTCTTGTTGATTCCGGATCACCCTACCGTGGGCACTAATCAAATTACGCTGCTGTTTGATGGTGCCAAACTACGCTTGATAAGTTGAAGTGTACTTTTGTGATCAACATCACAAGTGAAGGTGACCTTTAACCTTTTTGAATCTCTTAGTCGTGAATCAGTGTTCTTCAAATTTGGCAAGAATCGCACTGCTTTTTGTTTCATATGCCGCGACGAGCTAACAATAACCCTTAAAGTTTGTTCAGGTTTCAGTTCATATGAATGTGTGTTTATGCACCACTGGGAAAGAGAGACATCGTGCAGACTACGTAGAATCGCATAACCGCTGAACAAGGCAAAGGAAATCAGTGTGTCATCAGACCAAATGGATCCCCTACCCGAGGAACAACAGAGTCACCAGCCCCAAATGAACCAACGCCTATAGATCGATGAGGGACCACATCCACCCTCCTAGGAGTTAGTGCCTCTTTCCTCGCATCATACCCGCAAAGATGCAGCAAGTGAGGCTCATTTAGTACCCCTACTCCCCACATATCATGGTATGGAAAATGAAAATCCATACACACATATAAGGGATTTTTTGAGGAAGTTTTGCACTACCTTTTAAGGAAGGTATGATTGACAGGATTTGCTAAAGCCGAAAGCATTTTATCGAATTTAAAGGATAAGGCCAAGATTTGGCTTAACTCATCGAGGCCTAGGAACCATAAGAAATCATTGAGTCGCAGTTAGTTTAAAAATTCTTCAAAGGCTCATAAGACCAACAATTTGAAGAGACAAATTTACACCTTGCAAATTTCAAGATGGTGAGAGGTTCTACCAAGGCCGAGAGATCTGTATGGAGACTATCGCTTGTCCACACTGGGCGTGAATTCGACACATGGATGTCGTAAACCATTTTTACGGTGGTGTCTCCCGGCCATAGCGCCTTTTGAAACTATGTGTGGGGGAGATTTTCCAGTAAGCATCCTGATGAAGCCATGGATTTTCGAACTATGTGGTCGAACTTCTAAGGGTTGGGATGAACAAACCCAGAGAAAAATGGAAAGAAAATGCCTTTAGCCAACCCTAGGAGGGATGTATGCACCGTCAGAGTGATATAGAAATGAAAGCTAGAATTTCAACCTTAGCTAGAAGGTGGAGGAGCTGAAGGAAAAAGGCTCCATGAAGTGCTTGCAAGGACTAAACCACCGCGGCGGACTAACCCATTCACCAGCTTCCAATCCACAGTAATCCAGAGAACATGATACTGAGTGTCTATCAAAGAAGGATTTGATGTCAGAGCAAGCAAATGTTGTAGGTCAATACAAGCCACCACAACCAAATGCTCCATATGGGAATACCTACAATTCCAATTGGAGGAATCACCCTAACCTTTCATGGAAACCTAACCGCCTCTATGTGGCCTCCCCAGTGCCAAACTACGCTTGTCCCACCTTCAATCCACAACCACCTCCATCCTCATCTCCGTAGAACAAGCCATTTTAAATTATGGTGTGGTAACTTTGTGGAAGAACAAAAGGGATCAACAGCAACCAAAAAGGATTGACACTTAGAGAGCACACTCGACAAGAGAATAGATGGGCTTTAGAGCAATCTAAACAAAAGAATTGACAACCTACAGAACTCAATCACAAAGATCAACAATATTCTGGAGGTACATGAGAGAGGAAGGTTCCCTTCCCAAACACTGCCAAATCCAAAAGGAGTCCATGATAGGTTTATCTAGGTACTGGGAATGGATGAGGTGAAAGCTATAATTACACTAAGGAGTGAAAAGAGGTTGATCAGCCAATGCCAAAACCTATTAAGGAAACTGTGAATGAAGTAGAAATGGAGCCATAACATTTTCCCGAAGATGACCAATGAAACACTCGCATGCCACCTCCATTTCCACAAGCACTTAGAGGCAAGAAGAAGGCATCTCAAAGAAGGTGCAGATCCTAGAAGTCCCAAAGGTAAAAGTCAACATACCTCTTTCGATAATCAAATAAGTCCCCGCTTATAAATTTTTTTGAAAGATTCGCACAATCGCATGATTAGGTATTGAGAAAAGACATTTTTATTGAACAAGTCGCTATAATCCAAAGCAAGAATCCAAATAAATACAAGGATCCAGGATCTCCTACACTCGTAAATATTGGTGGACTTCTATAGACAAATCTCTACTGACCTAGGAGCCACAGGAACCTACTCGCCATATTCTGTGGTGCCAATAGGCTCAGGAACTTAAACTCACTAATATCAAGATACTATCATTGGTCGATAGATCGTGAAGATCCCTAAGGATAGTTGAGGATGTCTTAGTGAAAATAGACAAATTCTACTACCCAAGAGATTTTCAGAGTGCTCGATTAATCGAGCCATTTGGTAAATGAACCCAACCATGTGCCAATTATCCTAGTGATTAATCTCATTTCTCAAGCCACGCCAATGCAATCATCAATTGCCGGAATGGAGTCATGCAACTTACGTTTGGTAACATGACATTGGAGTTGAACATATTTCACTTGAACAACAAGCACAAATTAATGGAAGATGAAAATCAAATAACTGATGAAGTTAGTTCAATTGGTCAGCATGCAGGGAAGCTGAATGTCCAGGAATTGCAGGATACACTCAACCAAGGTGATGCAGAGGTTTTGGTATTGCCATCAGTGCCCACTGCAGGCCAACTACTCAGTTCAAATTCAATCAGTGAGGACCAAGTCACCAATGAAAACCACCATCAAGATCTGGCTTCAGTTACTGGCTTGGGCTGGAGATCATTCTCTCAATCTCTTGAGTACTCTGCGGATATCGAACCGGGTTCGGTGGTTTCCAAAACCAATTGCTCAACAATTTATTTTAGTTTAATTTAGTCAATTCTAATTTTTTGGTTATTTTTAGAAAGTTTCTAACTTAGCACTATTTAGTAACTTTGTTTATATATATTGTAGTATTTATATTAAATTTTAATTATATTTTATATATAATTTTTATTATAATAATCTTTTATTTTCTTACATTATTAATAATTAACCACTGGAAATTGATTCGTTGTGGTGAAGCAAGTTTAGCCAAATTCGCTTACACTAGCGAAATTAAGTAAAAAGACCCTTCACCACCCTTGGAGGCTCTATAAGAGAGGGAGGGGTTTTTGTTTTTCACACCTTCATTTTCCCTCTCCCCAAAATTTCGTCAGGCCCCGAGTTTCCTCTACCCTTGCCGTGCCTCTCGAGCCACCGCCTAAGTCACAGCCGCACCCACCCCATGCCCTCCACGCCGACCAAGCCCCGCCGAGTCATCGGCGCCACAGCCCGACATTGAGCCCGAGTTGCTGCCCCACCCCAAGCTCACCACTAGCCATCACGCCTGAAGCCTGTACTAATCACTGCACATATCCCGAGCCACACCAAGTAGTGCCGCTTCTTCTCAAGGCACGTATCCAAAGGCCCTGCCTCGCCAAGAGCCCCGTTCGCTTTTACTCCGCATTACAGACTGGCCACAGGGCTGCATGATCAGCCTCAGCGTCTGCTTACTTTCACACCAAAGATTCGGGAGGTTCTCGCCCTATTACGCTATGGTTCAGACGTTAGGGTGGGTCCCGCTTCTGGCCACGGCCGATTAGGCCACCAGAAATAGAGGTCCTACCAGATTAGCTTTCCCAGCCTCGAGGCGCCTCTCGAGCAAATGGGGATTTCGACAATACCAGACTCTGATGGGATCCCCTGCCCTTTTCACCAAGGCACAGTCATAGATCTGGGAGGCCCGGCCTGCTGCCCAAGACATCGGGCCCGGTGAGTCACTGCATCTAGTGCCTCACCGATCTCAGCCATCTCAGAGACATCACGCTAATATCGCCGCTCCCAGATCAGGAGGCCATTTGTCAGCATCCCATTCCGGGGAATGTCGCACTACACTCGAGGGACTTTCATCAGGAGTCTTACTACGATGTCCCGACATTGGCGCCGATCCCATTCAGGATTCTATGGGAGTTGATTGAGTGACTATTCCCTACCCGGGCCTTCACAACTCAAGGCAAGATTATTACCCCGGTGAGCTAAGTGGGCCATTATCGATGACATCTTGGGAGCAAATTGTCCACTGAGCTTCGGGGCCTCTATGATGATCGCCCTGAGTACTGTGAGCGGCAAAGATATTTCAAAGGCCTTAGCCCTCACGCACATAACAATGGCAATCTGGGGCCAAGCAATGAGTTTGGGCCCACCCACCTCTGGGCCGGGAGATGGTTCAGATATCGCCCATACCACAACGCTGCTCTTCAGAGGCAAACTCCCCGGGCCAGCTCTGATTGATCACATATTCAGGACACTTTTTCCACTCGCATACTACAGATACGAGGGGGCCATCCTAGAGGCTCTTTACCGGATCTCAGAGGGATACTGGTTTAGTCCCTCTGAGCTGGTGATGACCTCCCTGATGCATTTTGAAGAAAAGGTCCACCGGAAGGGCCTGGTTCGAGCAGAGTCTGGGCCCACCGTTGATGCCACGACCACTGCCAGTCCTCGAAAGCATTTAGGTTTTCCTGAGCCCCTGACAGAGAGCAGGATCCGATGCCCTCCGGGTTCTCACAATGGAGCCAGTGATGCCATGCCCGCTTTATCCTCCGTGCCAGTAGGACTGTGAGGAGGTTCCGTACTCGAGCCCGAGGTAGAGCGAGTCCAGCCTGCATATGTCCCTCCATCTCCCTTACATCCACATGTTACATCCACAACCGCAGCCGACATATTACACCTGCCCATCTTACACATCACATCATTCACTCGAGTAATGCTCATGCCACCGAGAGATAGTCAGGGGTGATGGATGCCATTTGTTCTTCTTAGCGCCTACCCAGCAAAGACAGATCGAGGTTGGCTCAAGGTCATCCATGTCAGCAGCCAGGATTATGACTCACCTGGTCTCCGCTGCGGTTCCTGGATCAGAGAGAGGAGCCCACCACAACAGTTACAAAGATCTTTGATGTATTAAGAAAGAAGAAGAGAGGTTACAGACCCACCACCACCACAGCAGTGAGGTGGTTAGGTTTCTTTTTATGTTTTCGTATAGTTACCAGCTTTATCAACTGCCTACTAATTTTGATTAGGATTTATGTGTTAGCCATAGTAGGCAGTGATACTTTTGTATGTTTAGCTTTGTATTCATGTACTAGCCATTTTGGCTATATCAAAAGCTATTCAGTATATATATACAGACTTTTGCATATCATGTTTTGTGCCTTCACCATGTGTAACTGTTTTTGTCTTCAATTGACAATCGAATTGCTTCAATTGAACAATTGAATTTCTTTAATTGGACAATTGAATTGCCTTTTGTTGGAAAATTGAATCATTGTAAGTTACCTTTATGTTAGAACAACCTATGTTTGAAATAATTTTTTGGTCAGTTGAAGTCCCAAGATGCTCAACTTGAACATTTCTCCTTAGCTAATTCACACCGCACAATTCGTATTGTTTCAATAGTTGTAAATTTGCATACTCATTTTAGTATGTTGGCAACCTAGGATAGGTTTGTGTTACCCACATTTGAAGACCAATGTAGTCTTCCAAAAAAGGAAAGAAAGAAAAGTAAAGAAAGAAAAAGAAAAAGAAGAAAAAGAAAATAAAGTCGACATTCTTTGCCTTGAAACCAACACTGGTCCGGAGGGGTGTATGGTGAAAGCTGAAGCCCGATGCCCTAAGCCTTAATTGTCAGAGTCGATGAAGTTCATGGGTGGATAGGTAGAGTTTAAACTTAATTGTAGGTGCTTGATTTTCAAGTCATTTATCCGGTGAAGCCTGTAGAGCTGTGGTGATCCTTTGGCTTGATGCCCTAAACCCCACTGGGTTGGGAGTCATCTATGGAACCTCCGTTACACCTGACTTTGGTGAAGCCTGATTTTAAGCATTGCACCTCACAATGTAGTCGATCAAAGAAAGGAGAGTGTAACTATCCCTATCTAGGCTACTAACAACTTAAGGCCATGCCGCTGCTAGGTTGGGGGAGGGACAATTTGAAATTTATTGACTCGATCCGGGTTACATAAAGAACCATTGCATTTCGTGGAAATTCAAGTTTGACTTTGTGAGAATCATGGAACCAATATTGACCTAAAAATTTGTTCTTGTATGGTTTTTGGCTCTTTCATGTCGGTTTTCAAACTTATGTCAATTTTTCGCCTTTAAAGGTAATGTTTATTTGTATATACACTCAATCATAAACTTTTTTGAAAATCACGCATGACGCTCTTATTATTTTTGCATTGCTAAGGACTAGCAACAAGCTGTTCGGGGTGATTAGTACCCAAAAAGTGATATTTTGAGCCCTATATCAGATAGGTTTTGAGTGCTTTTTGCGCACTAATCATGTCAATAATGCCAATTAAAGTGTTCGTGTCTTCTTAGTATCACTTAAGTGTCGCAGAGGTTATTTCGTTGTTTTGCAAGCCATGACCTTTTGAGAGTTCAATATCGTAGATATATGCTTAACCATGAAGATTGAACCCATTTATCACCCTTCAACATACCAAGATTCAATGAAGGAATGAAGGCAAAGTGATGAAAAGGATGCAGAGGAGCAGAGGGTACGCAAAGAAGAGCAAAGAATTCCATGAAATTTCGATGCAGATCGCGAAAATTTCGGGCTGGATTGTACTTCAGAATCCCAGCGAATTCGAGAATTTATTAGTTTCCAAATCACATGCAATCTGCTCCTAGCTTAAAATACACTTTCGCTATCTCTTAAAAATTTTGTTGTTAGCTAAATTTCGCTAGCCAGCTTAAATTGCTGCCTAGCTTAAATTCTTCGATTATTATCTCTCTGGTACTTCATACTTGATAAATTTCGCTACTCTTAGCGAACGTATTTCTAGCCAAATTTCCCGCTTTGCCATCCTTTGTAATTAATGCAAACCGACCTCATTTGGTGTATTACTCCTTTGTCCCTTATATTAGCTAAAATGTTAGGCTTTCTGTATTTTTCATACATCGTGGCCTATATAAGCCCTCCCCCAAATTGTAACCCTAAGCAATCTTTTGGCACATTTTCATTTTATGTAAATATCTCCCGCAGCTTTCATTTGAGGTTTCAGTTTTCCCTTCTCCTCTTTCTCTTATTTTCTAGGCTACCAAACAACCTCTCCCTCGAGGATGACAAAGCCTCAAGAGATGCTCAAGCCCCTTTCTTGGAAGAGGAAGGTAGCTAGCTTGGTTGTGGGGCAACAGTGTGTTGTCCCTCATGTGTTAAATGCTACAGTAATTCAGATGAGTGGCCCCATCTTCTCAAACTAGGTTGAATATCATTTAATGTCATTAATTTGGCCAATACTTACAATGTTTTAGGATGAAGGTACATTATTGCTAGATACCTGCTGTTTTACGTTTCTTTACGAACGACCGAAATGATGTTGAATGTTAGGGTTTCAAACTCGAAAAGGGTTTCAGATGCATGTTACCCGTGGTTGACTGCCAGGAGGATTCTAGGTTAGGTTTGCTAGTTAAACAAAGATCCCAAGTATAGCTTGGACTATTATAGGTTGGGTTTGTCATAAATTTTTATACAAACCCAGGACACTTGTTTGCCCTGAGCTCAGGTTAGTGATTCCAAATTCAAAGGTACCTTTTTCACACTCCACCTTCGCTTACACTGATCGCAGTCAGTATCTTCACCGGCTTTTGAAACAAAATCCAAAATCCAATTAGTGCCTCACTAAGACCATGCAATGATTCGTGATGAAACTATTCGCATTCGGGATCTTTAGAATGATTATATGGGGTAGCTGGACTATTGGCAGAGGTGGAACTAGATATAAATTTTGTTGATTCCGGATCACCCTACTGTGGCACGAATCACTAAACAAAAGTAAACTACTGAGTTCAAAAGGGAGATCAGCAAAATCGCAACATTCGTTAAGAATCCCGGTTACATTATATCAAAATGTTGGGATACAAAATGGGGGCAAAGGAGCCTGATTCGTGCCACAGTAGGTTGAGCTAAAATCAACAAAATTTAGACACCCAGCCCCTTACTTCATCGCGTAGTCAAGCTACTGCAAAGATAGTGGTCTAGGTCGAACACCTGGGATGGGCTTTTATCCTAAAATGGTTTACCGTAATTACAAAGGCTTTCTATTTGGACTCTTTGGAATTGTGTTTCAAAAACAGTGGGAATGGTTTAGAAACTGAGAATTGTAAAAACTCAAAGTAAAGGTGGAAAGTTAACTTTGAAGATTTAGGTCACTAACTTGGCAAGTTAGGGCAAACAAGTGTCCCTGTTTTATCCTCACAAGGCATGACATGCAACTATGATCCATGGTATAACCTGATCTATATTTAACTAGCAAACCTCACCCATGAAGCAACTCCTATTTGAGTCACAGTAGTATGCGCTATGGCCCCTTAAACCCTAACATTAAATTATCATTTTAGAGGCTCAGAAGACCATTTAAAGAACAACAAGGCATCTCTCACCAGAATCGATCTCAAAGCATGCAGAGTATCACAAAATAATAACATTAAATGCTATTTAACCCTAATTTGAAGAACCCTAACATGTAAATATTATCTCAGAGGCTCGTAAAGACCATCTAAAGAATCACAAGATTTCTCTCACTGAATATGTATTCTTCTGACCCAAAGCATGGAGAGAGATACAAACACAATATCTAATGTTATGCAACCATGTTTTGAGAATATAAGGGCCATAAATACACTACATGTAGCTTCTTTTAGTAATAAGAGGACAACATGCATATGCCCCACCACCAAGCTAGCTTCCTTCCTTCAAAGAAAGGAGGCTTAGGCCAAGCATCTCTGAGTTGTCATCCTCAAGAGGGTGTTTGGCAAATGAGAAAGTAATAGAAAGAGAGAGAGAAAAGAGGAAAGCAAACCTAAAATAAAAGTACGAAAGACTTTATTTAAAATGAAAACTTACAAAATATCTTTCTCCCCAAATTGTTCCAAAATTGTTACTTAGGTTACAAAACAAGAGGGGCTTATATAGGCTCTCAAGGTATGAAAATACCAAAACCCTATAAAATTGGCTATTATATCAATTAAGTAATACACCAAGTTTGGAGAAGGTTTGGCATTAATTACAAAGCATGATGAGGCATCAATTCGCTATCGCTAAAATTTCGGCTAACTAGCTTAAATTAATGTGCTCAGCTTAAAACATGAAATTTCGCATGGCCACTTCGCTAGTTGCGAAATTTCGCTAAGCTAGCGAAATTCTTGTGGAGTAGCGAATCATTTATTTCTCGCTTAAGAGTGGTGCCTAGCGAAATTGGGATGGGTCTAGCGAAATTTGGTGTTTTCGCTAAGGTTGCGAAATTTTCGCTAAGGTTGCGAAATTTTCGCAATCTTAGCGAAAATTTTCGCAAGCTTAGCGAAAATTCCTGCATTGTTGATCCTTCACTGCCATCCGCTTCAACTCGTGATCGAATTTTTTCACTTTCGCTTTTGTTTTCTGTATTGATTCTTGGTCAGGTTGA
Source organism: Tetrastigma voinierianum (assembly GCA_016808115.1). Taxonomy (NCBI): domain Eukaryota; kingdom Viridiplantae; phylum Streptophyta; class Magnoliopsida; order Vitales; family Vitaceae; genus Tetrastigma; species Tetrastigma voinierianum. Next base: position 595,310 of record JAEQBH010001016.1, read on the forward strand.
TGGCCGAGACTTGAATTCCAACTTCATGATCTTATCCTTTGTATTGAGATTGAACTCCAAGAGTGCATAAATACCCGCAAACAACCAAAAATACCCTAATGGCATAAGTGCTACTAAGAAGACTAGAACACTTCAATCAGAGAATGACATGATTAATGCGCAAAGCACTCAAAACCTATCTAATATAGGGTCTAAAATTGCACTTTTCGGGGCATTAATCACACCCCAACCGAAACGTTGCTAGTCCTTTAGCAATGCAAAATAAAGAAAAGGAGTATGCATGTGGTGATTTTGCAAAAAGGCTATGATTCAAAAGGCGAGACATATAAACATTACCTAAACTCGAAAAATTGAAACTGGAATTTGAAAACCGAAATGAAGAATCAAAAACTATACAAGAACCATTTCAGTCAAAATTATTCCATGATTCTCAGCTTTGAATTTCCAAATTTTAAGTCTAATGGTTCTTTGTAACTCGTATTAGTTTACCAAATTGCAAAATTTGCTCTCCCCAACCTAGCACCGACATGGCCTTAAGTCAGCTGAACAACCTGTGATAGGTTGGCTACACTCTTCTTTCTTTATTCATCTACATCGTAGGGTGCACGCTTAAAATCCGACTTCACCAAAGTCCGTAACGGGGGCCCACCTATGACTCCCAACCTCAATTAAGGTTTAGGACATCAAGCCAAAAGGATCACTCGACCACTAACTCTAAAGGCTTTCACCCGACCGAATGACTTCAAAATTAAGCACCCACAAGTCATTAAACTTCACCTATCCACCCATGTAACGAACAAATCGATGACTCTAAACTAATGGCGTTTAGGGCATCGGGCTAAAGGTTGCCATATACCCCTCGGATCGTGCTCTAAGCCAAGACAAAGCTTCATGACTTTATTTTTCTTTTTCTTCTTTTCTTTTTCTTTTTTCTTTTGCTTTTCTTTTCTTTTTCTTTTGAAGACAACATTATCTTCAAGTATGGGTAACACAAACCTATCCTAGGTTGCCAACATGCTTAAGGCCGGCTATGCAAAGCTCTAAAGGAGTGCGAACAAATCTACGTTCCTATTGAAATAACTGAGTGCAAGTGTGTGAATTAGCATAAAGGGGGAAACACTTTCGTTGAGCATGCCTGAACTCGTAAGTGACCAAAATTGTTTCAAGTATGGAATTTGTTCTAATATAGAGGTGACAAATAGTGATTCAATTTTCCAACATGAAGCACCAATTGTCCAATTGTAGCAATCAATTGTTCAATTGAAAGAAAACATTTTACACCTAAGAAAGGCACAAAACATGATATGTACAAAAGTCAGAATATAAATCGAATAGCTTTTGATATAGCCATAAAATGGCTAGTACATTGAATATGTTAAACACAAAGTATCACCGCCTACTATGGCTAATACATAAATCCTAAACAAAATTACAGGCGCTTGATGTGCCGCAACTAAACAAAATCATAAGAAACCTAACCACCTCACCGGCCAGGCGGCAGGGTGGTGGGCTCAAATCGCCGCCGCTTTCGCAAACGTAACATCCAATGAAGTCATCGCTGGTGGGCTCCTCTCACGACCAGAACATGAGGAAGGCCCAGATGGGTCATAATCTGTGTCAGCATGGAATGGCACTGGCCAACTTTCGATCCGGGCGTACTGCGGTCGTTAGTGAGATAAGATTCATCACACCAATATCTTCCTATGCTAGCATAGATGTACTCCTGAATGATGTGTCAATAGGAAGGCCTCGAGGATCTCTAGCCGTGAGTCACGATGTAGTATGTGGAGGAGATGGAGGTGAACGATCCGGAATGGAGTCCTCCGCACTCCGGCTCAAAGGTGCATATCATCCGTGTGGTGGTCCTCGCCTCCCCGAATCTCTAAGACTCCTCCCCCGGGTCCCGTGGTCGTGTGGAAAGAGACTGCATAGTCATCACCCGCCACCGACATGACCAAGGGGCATCGGACCCTCATCTCTAGCCGGGTCCTCTGGGAATCCTAGATGCTCGAGAACATAGCAAAGCAGTCTCAGACGCAGTGGGATGCTCTCCGCCGCAGGCAGTCCTTCCGATAACTCCCTCAAACTCGCAATGTGGAAGCCATCACCACCGCAGGGGTCAACTAAATCCCCGAGATCCAGAAAGCGCCTCCGTGATGGCCCTCCTCCGCACATACTCTGTCGCAGAGGAATAGGGCTCCCGTACGGAACATGGTCAATCGCGCCAAAGATCCGAGGCGGAGTCGCTTCTCAGAGAACACCGACCCGCATGGTGTCTCCGGCCTCCACCATCTCCTTGTGAGGCGGGGGCCCAATCTCTGTGATCCTCCGAATGGCACAAGGCGGTATGCGCAGCCCAAAGCCGCTGGAAATATCTGGATGTTTCCGAGTACACCGGGCGGTCACGATACCGAATCGAAGCCTATGTAATCGTCTCCTCCCCGGATGTCATGGAGGAACTCGGGCAAAGACTACTCCTGAAAATAATATCGCCGGGGAGCTCATGAGCGGGGTAGGAGGAATACCCTCGATCAACCGCATAGACCCCTGCATTTAGGTCGCCGTCGCGGAACGCCAATATGACTCCCGATGAAACTCGTGGAGTCGCACATCTCCTCGGAATGGGGTTCCCACGACAGCGGCCTCCGAATCCTCGGTGTGCGACAACCTGTGGTGATGAAGTCGCCACACTGATGCGATCGTGACTGGAGGTCGAGAAGATGATGACTCGCCCGTCCGATGTGCGAGCCCGTCGAGGGCCGGCCCTCCTAACTCTCCTCCGGCACGTGATTGGCCCGAGGTCCCATCCGTGTCCGATAACGCTTCACCCTGCAGGCTCCTCCGACACGGCCTCGGACCGGTGATGGTGCCGAACTGACCGGGCTGAGGCCTCTCGCATACCGAATCTCACCCGAGGCCGAAGACGGACCCGTCGAAAGTACGAACCATAATCGAAATCAAATAAAACACCGAAAGAGGGAAGCTTAGCTCATCGACCGACTCGGGTCGTGGTGCGCACTTCGCAAGTGGGAATGGCTATAGGCCCAGTAAAGAACCAGCCGCAAACCAAGGCTCACGCCGGCCAGAGTGAAGCTCGGCCGTGCCTCTGGCCATGGATCGACCGGGCCGGGCGTAAGGCTAGCTGAACCGAGGGCACGGGCTACTGAACTGGCAGTGAGAGCTCAGTGATGGCTCGGCGGTGGCAGTAGATGGGTGCTCGCCGGCTGGGAAGGCACAGTGAACGGCCGGTCGTGGTAGCACGCACGGGGCCAGGGAGCAACTGGGACAAGGGCTCGTGGCTACCAGAAGCAACACCGCTATTTGTGGGCTCTAATGGCGTGACTGCCACAGAGGCTGGAGGGGGAAACAACAAGTGTGAAAAAGCCAAAACTGCATCCCCCTCCTCTTATAGCCAAATGAAGAGCCGAAGGGTCTTTTCCTCCAATTTTCGCTATTATAGCGACCTGCCCAACCCGAATATACCACCCGCATATCAATTCCAAAAGAGTTAAATATTAGTATTATAAGGAATAAAATTTATAATGAAAATTATTATATGAAACTATAATTAAAATTTAATACACAATACTATAGTATATAAACAAAATTACTAAAAAGGAAAACTGCTAATTTAGGAAACTCAAAAATAACTCGAAATTATCAAAATTAATTAAATTAAGACAAAAAGAAATTGTTTAACCGCAACTGGCTTGAAAACACCTACCGCCCAATTTCAAAATTACCTGCCAGAGGGTCAAGGAGAATGATTCCCACCCCGCAGTATTCGTACCCATAGTGCTGGGTGCCCAAATGTTGATCTCAAGCCTCACGACATTGAATTGATCAATCGACTTGCAATGTGTTGTCGGGCAAGACCAAAATTTCTTCATTTTCGCTGACTACTCCTTGCACTTCGGGGGTACTTCTGTTTTCCTCGCACACCGACAATTGAAACAACTTCACGAAATTTGATTTTCGCCTCAAAGAATTTCATGCTCGTTATTCAAATGAAAGATGTTTAACTCCAAGGTCATGTTACCAAAGGTTAATTGCAAGACTCCATTCCTAGCACTTATTATTGCATCGGGTCAGGCCGAAATGGTCTTCCTAAGATGATTGGTACATGATCGTCTATTTGCAATTGGTTCAAGTCAAGCACTACAAAATCTACTCGGGTAGTAGAATTTGTCTATTTTCACAAGGACATCCCCAACTATCCCCTTGGGATCTTCACCGATCCATCGCCAATGATAGTATGCTGGTAGGTTTAAGTTCACCAACCTAGATGTCAGATACCGAATACTGGCATTAGGTTCTACACCGCTCCTAAAATCAAGCAATGATTTGGCCTATGTACCCCACCAATATTGGATCGAAATTGTGAGAGATCCGTAGATCTTCGTGTATTTTACAGATATTTACTAATTATGGCACCGGAGATGTTCAAAGGAGAAATGCCTTCTCTCTCAATGCCTAATCCCTTTTGATCAGGCAAAGATCCCCTTCTCAAAGGCCCTCGTATGCTGCGGATCATCATTAGGTCCAAGAAAGGTATGTTAACCTCTCACTTCTGCCTTAAAACCTCAAGAATGCCCCGCTTGGCTGAGTCGCTTCTTCTTCTTTCCTCTAAGTGCTCAGGGAAACGGAGGTGGTATACCTAGATTTCATCAATCCTCCTCAGAGAATATGCCTCGCATCGCAATTCTTCTCCCCGCTCGGGATTCTTCAACAAAGCCTGGGGGGCATAGGCCACCTCAACTCCTTTTCCACTTCTAAGGGTTATTACGGCCTTAACCTTCATCCATTCCCCGACCACTGGATGACCCTACCTCACGTAACCCTTTAGGATTCGAAGTGTTTCGATGGAAACCTCCTCTCTCTCAGACCTTAAGCAACTTGTTGATTCCTGGGTGATTGCAACATCGTAGTTATCAATTTTCTGGTCTCTCCGCATTGCCTCGTGCCCATCTATTCTCTTATTCGTTGTACTTCTAGCATCAACTTTTCGTGCGCTTGCGCATTGATTCCTTTGCTCTCAACAGAAGTCATTCACCACCTTACTCAAATTCCACATACCTTGTTCCCACCGGAGAAGAGGACAGTGCTTGCTGTGATCGTGAGGGGGGAACCAAACTCGAGGTTTGCACCTCAGCAAGCATGTTGTGGGGCTGGTCTCCATGCAAGGTTAGGTGATTCCTCCAATCGAATTGTAGGTATTACCATATGGAGCATCAATTGTTGTGGCTTGTATCATTCCTGCGTTGCTCGTACACTCGACATCAAATCCTTCACTTAGCCAGGACACCGTTTCCATTGGGTACAGGGGATTGGAATCAAAAGGATCGACTGCGGCAGATTTTCGCACCGCATGCACCCTCGAGCCGGCTTGCCTTCTAAGCTCCTACCTTCCTAGCCAGACAAATCCCAGCTCTCATTTCTATTTCTTCTGCAAGCATACATCCCACCCTCGGGTAACTCGTGCATCTCTATCCTTTCCAATTCTCAGATTAAAGCTCATCCCAACCCTTAGAAGTTTCAGCCTTACGTAATTTAAAAAAATCCATGGTCATCAGATGTTTACTTAGAAAGTCTCCCACACATAGTTTCCAAAGTCATTTCATGGCGTGAGATTATGCCAATTACATAGAAGTGTGGTTCACTAAACATCCATGTGTCAAACCCCATGATGTGGACATGCACCGATGGTTTCCTAAGGCAAACCTTCCCCAACACCGTAAAATCTCACCATCCCGAGCCGTAGGGCGTAAATTTGTCTTCAAATTATTGTCTTAAGGAGCACCGAAGAACTTCTTCTCGTACCCGCCCTCGCAGCTCACCCCAATTTCTAATGGTCTCTAGCTCCAAATGAGCTGGAGCCATATCTCGCCTTGCCCTTAGAGTCAATGGAAATGCCTAGCTTCAAGAATCCATGTCCATCATATACCTTCCTGGTTGCAGCAAAACCTCCTCAAAATCCCTAATATGAGGTATGGATTTCATTTTCCATACCATGATATGGCAGAGGCATTTAACATGGCCCACCGCTACATCTTCAAATAGATAAATGATATGACGTGGGGCACTAACTCTCTAGATAGTGGATGTGATCCCTCATGGCTCCCCATAGCATTTGGATTCATGGGGGTTCCCGGTTGGCTCATTGCTCCTCGTACGGGATCCATGGTATCGCTTGGTACACTAACCTCACTAGCCGGGCCTGTTGTGTACCTATCCTAGTGCACCCACCGATGTGTCTCTATCCCACTGGCTGCATAAACACTGCTACATAATTTAGAGACAACAAAGAGCAACAAACAACTCTGCGATTAAAACAATCCAACAACAATAAAACCGACCGAATGAAAATCGAAACTGAATCAAATCAAACAGCGCGCCATCGCTAATTGCTAAAATCGGCGCCTCGCAGAATCGAAGGTAAAAAGAGGTGTAAAAAGTGTTACCTTCACTGCGGATGTGATCACGCCACTCTTCCAACTTACCATTAGTAGTTTGGCACCATCCCCGGAAACGGCGCCATTTGATTCGTGCCACAGTAGGCTGAGCTAAAATCAACAAAATTTATATACACCTGTTCTCACATCGCTTAGTCGGTTACCGCAGATAGTGGTCGTGGTCGAACACTCTGGGATGGGTTTTCATCCTAAAATGGTTTGTAATGCTGCATGAACAGGTATTTCATTCTAATTCTTGAATTGTGTTTCAAAAAACAAGTGGGAATGGTTTAGAACTCCAGAATTGTAAAAACCTAAAGTAAAAGGTGAAAAGTTAACTTTGAAGATTTAGGTCACTAACTTGGCAAGTTAGGGCAAACAAGTGTCCTCGTTTTATCTCGCAAGGTGACATGCAACCTATAGTCCATGGCATAACCGGGATCTATATTTAACTAGCAACCTCACCCATGAAGAACTCCTATTTGAGTCAATATGTAGTATGCGCTATGGCCCCTTTAAACCCTAACATTAAATTATCATTTTAGAGGTTCAGAAAGACCATCTAAAGAATGTAAATAAAGGCATCTCTCACCTGTGCAATCGATCTCAAAGCATGGAGAGATAATAAAATAATAATGCAAATGTTATTTTAACCCCAATTGAAGAACCCTAACATGTGTAAATATTATCTCGTAGGCTCAGAAAGACCATCTAAAGAATCACAAGTACTTCCCACTCGAATATGTACTGACCCAAAGCATGAGAGAGTATTGGCCAAATCAATAACATTCAATGCTATGTCCATGTTTTGAGAATATATGGGCCATAAATACACTACATGTAGCTTTTAAGACAAGAGGACAACATGCATATGCTCCACCACCAAGCTAGCTTCCTTCCTCTTCAAAAGAAAGGGAGGCTTAGCCAAGCATCTCGAGTTGTCATCCCCAAGAGGCAAGCCAAGTGTACCGAGAAAGTAATAGAAAGAGGAGAGAGAAAAGAGGAAAGCAAAACCTAAAATAAAAGTACGAGACTTTATTTACAAAATGAAAACTTACAAAAATATCTTCTCTCCCCAAATTGTTCCAAAAATTGTTACTTAGGTTACAAAACAAGAGGGGCTTATATAGGCCTCCTCAAGGTGCAAGGAAAATACCAAACCCTATAAATTGGCAGCTGTTTATAGGACAATTAAGTAATACACCAAGTCTGAGGCGGTTCGCATTAATTACAAAGCATGACGAGGCATCAATTTTCACTATTGCAAAATCGCTAACTAGCGAAATTAATGCCTAGCTTAAAAATACGAAATTCTCGCTAAGGATTTGGCCAATTTCGCTTAGTTAGCTAAATTTCATTAAGCCAGCCGAAATCTTGTGGAGCAGTTTAACCATTTATTTCGCTAAGAGTGGTGCCTAGCGAAATTGGGATGGGTCTAGCTTAATTTATGTTTTCATTTAATGTTGCGTAAATTTTCGCCAAGGTTGCGAAATTTTCGCATCTTAGCTAAAATTCTTCGTGTTTAGCGAAAATTCCCGCATTGTCGATCCTTCACGCTTTCATCCCGCCTTCAATCGCATCGTCGAATTTTTCTCACTTGCCTTTGCCTCTAATGATTCTCAATATTGATATCGAGACTTGAATCCAACTTCATGATTCATCCTTCAGATTGAGATTGAACTCCAAGAGTGTACAAATACCGCAAACAACCAAAATTTAAACGGCATAAGTGCTACTAAGAAGACTAGAACACTTCAATTGGTATATCGATATGATTAATGCGCAAAAGCACTCAAAACCTATTTAATATAGTGGTCTAAAATTGCACTTTTCGGGGCATTAATCAGAGGTTTAGGCCTTTAGGAGAGATACTGAAATTCTTCCTTGTGATGTACAAAGCAAGTAGAGTTGTGAGATGTGTCAGATCGCAGTTGGGGTGGATCTCGCTGATTTGCTTATGGTGGACCAGGCGGGGTGGCAGCATATTGGATGTGGATGTCATTCTTATATGGATAAGCTGGACATCCACCGTTGTCGGGTGAATCGGGACCCACCGGTTGTTATACCCGATACGCCTCGAGTCAGGAGGTTACGTATGCACGTGGTCAGATGATAGGCGTGAATTTCGATGAAATTCTTAAGGAGGGGAGAATGTGAGACCTCAAAAAGTTCCAATTTTCTGAAAAATGGCAAAATTGTAATTTCTGGGTGAAAATCCAAAAATTTTTTCAAGATCTCGATGACGAAAACTGATTCCATCAAACTGCCCTCCAAACCAAAAGCCAGTCAAAAATCCAACTCCTGTCAATCTAGACAATTGAATTTACACTTTTTCTCGAGGTACCAGTATTCGCAAGGTCGTAGTAAACGACATGATGTGACAAAAGTCACTTATAAAACGTAATTGTACGTGACACACACTCGCATTTAAAGCAGGCAGAGACGGAAACGACTCGCTTGAGATCAGGCCACGTCAAAATCCAAGAAAAGGGACATGGATGACATTTTTGAATTCTTAATGATAATAAGGACAAAATGCTGAATAGTGTCATCTCCTTCTTCAAAAAGAAATGAGAAAACGTGCCGGAGGAAAATGGAGTTGCAGAAGCTAGGTTTTTTTATTTTTTAGAGAGAGAGAAAGTGACTTCTCTCTAAGATCCTGGGCGATCGGATCGTCGGATTTCTTCGGGACAAGAAGGAAAGTTACTCTACGCATCGAGGGCTTCTCAGAGGCAAATTCACATAGGAGATTCACAACCCATGAGGTGTAGGGTTTTATCCTTACTTCAAGCTACACTTGCTTTGGGTTGTTTCATTCGACGATTGGAGTTGATTCCGGGAGGTCTGTGAATCTGGCCGCTTGATCTGGCTCCAAAACTTGTAACCCAAATGTGAAAATCATGGGTTCGCCTTGGACAATTTCGTGATACGCATGGACCGTTGGGGAGGTCAGGGTGTAATTTATGCTATAAATTGTGTTGTGATGTGCATAAGGCCGAAAATGGCCATGGATTTCGGATTCACAAAGTGGAATCGATGTTGAGAGATTGGCTGTGAACAGTAACCTGAGGGTTTCACTGTTCACGTGAATAGTGTTCACGAAATATTTTGTGAGAAAATGTGTTTGGTTAAGTAATTCAAATTGAATTTCTCGTGTTTGTTAATTAGTCCATGTGAGCTAATTTTTGGTGTAATGGATTGAGAATTAATATACCATGTTGTTGTGATTTAATTAATATCAATATATGCATGATGATGTATTTGTGGCTGTGTTATATAAATTGTATTGAAATGGCATAATGCATTTCACATGCACCGGGGTAACCTAGAAATTAGGTGTGTGTGCATGATATGAATTTTCTGAAAAACGAACATGGTTGCGAAAGGAATTTCACAGAATGATTTTCTTCCGGCGAATGGCGTCGGAGATGGTCCTACAATTACACGTCTGAGGAGCCCATGTATTGTTTAAAGGTTCCAACACATTCACTTTCTGAGGGTAGCCTCCACATTTCTACCAAAATTCGTAGTGTATTTTCAAGAACAACAAGTTTTGTTTTGAAAATGATATTTTCCCTACAATACTACTTGTATAAAGTTTATGAGCCTATGTAATTTCTGACATGGGTTGGAGTCATTTAGACATTCAAGTAGGTGATCACGTATTTACTTGAGTGTGTGTTTGATATTTGAGCATTGCATATGCACTTAGGTGAGTATCGATTTAGTATGATTCTGATTCATCAAGGATAGCTCACCCTGTCGAGGGAATATTATTTCAAGTACAGGGGGCGTTCGAGAAGATCGACTCACTTTGAGACCTGATTTTGAAGAAAAGCTCTAATGTGGGCTTTGATGATTTTGTTTTAATATGTACAGAATTGTAGATTTTAATATGATTTGTTTAAGAGTAATGAAATATCCCCACCATTGGAAATATAGCAAGATATGTTTGATGAGTGTTGATGCAGGGCCCGCAAGGCTTTACTGTACTGGTCTTTAATGAGAGACGATGCATTTTCCTCAGTCGATCGGCAGTCAAACCCGACCCCTGCTGGGGGGGCATCACACTATTTATATCTCAAAACATTCAACCACCATTGTTTATATTATATTAGTTGTATTTAATAAATTTATTTTTTAGTTTAGAATAGCACTATCTTTCATCACAAGGTCGTATATTTTGGGGTTATCAAGACTGGTAAGAATTTGGAGGTTTTACATCAGATTTTACCCCCAATCAAGGAACGGCTAGCAAATACGTGGAGCAATAGAATGGGAGTCAAAACTAGAGTAGGACTAATCACTCTCACGTTTCTTAGGAGGAAGAGACCTAAAAGGCTTAGACTTCTCTGGATCCTGTGAATATTGTTACGTCGAGAATCCGGCTGTATATAATCTTGGCTTGTCAAACTAGAGTCAGGAACATTAGTAGGACTTCAATGTTATGATTACCTGTGCTTTAGTCCCTAATTCGATTGTGACAATATAAAGATAATCTCAATAAATAGATAATGTTGGGAACTCATACTAGATAATGATTCACTTATCATGAGAGCTCCAAATCCGACTCTCGTATGAAGGCTATTTTAATTCATATATTAGGAATCGCATTTCAATAACAACTTCAAAACGAATCAGATCGACAATGTGACGTGTTGAAGTAGTTGAGTGCGTATGACTTCAAAGTACGCACGTTAAAAGTCTTTCACTTTGTGTGTGATATGATACTCGTTATTTTAATATCAAACTAAGGTATGTGCAATGTTTAAAATGGGGAATGAAGAAATTAATTGAATTATACTACGAGGATTATGTTAGAAAAAGGCATTGACTGAGGAAGATCTCACTGATATAAGACATTGTAACTATTTCAACATGAAAAATCTTAAGAGGCATGAATTAGTTGAATGTACATTGGACTGTAGTATAGTTCTTTAGGGTCCTCACAACCTGAAAATATGAAATGAAAAGATTTAATGATAGAAATTCGATTTTCATATCAGTTTCACAAACAAAAAAATCATAAAAAATCTGAAACATAATCAGAAAATTTAAAATTTATATATATTTAAAAAATTTAATCGTAATTTTTATCTTTTAAAATTCTTAATCTTTTATAGTACTTTATTTATTAGAGATAAACAAAACAAAATGAAAGTTTGGTGCTATTAGTATATAATCATATTTTTAAGCTTAAACTTTTATTTTCCTAATCTTGTAATATTTCCCATTCTTCCATTTCAAATAGTAAATTATTTCCATTTGGCATTCAAACGAAAAACCCGAGCTATTTTGGTTTTTAGAGGTTTTTGAAAATCATTATTGACAACATATTTTTAAAAAACTCATTGTTTTAAAATTGTTTCTTATTTTTAATTCATATTTTTACGTTCTTTGTTTTTTTCTGCAATTTTAAAATAAAAACATAAGAGTATCAAACATATTTTCAATATTTTTTTTGAAAAAAGAAATAATTTCAAAACATGAAATGATGATATGCTCCTTGAGAAACTGTGTTTTGATCTTTCAAATTTAGACTACGTTTAAATATACGTAAGAAATAAAAAAAATGATTTCATATTGTGCATTGCATTTAATTGAATGAAAAGATGTGATAGTCTTTGAAATCTTCCATCTCTACTTACATAGCAAGAGAGAGTAGTTAATTAAAAAAGTGTCACGTTGTCACTATTTCTTTCATGGTGAAACATGTTTGATATTAGCTTTTGTTTCATCACTCTTTTCAATATTTTCATTTTATTAATTAAGAAAATGTAGGACAAGTGGTGTTTGGCATGTGGAGCAAAATTCTTTAAATAGATCATTAACTACTAATGCCTAATTTGTTTTCAAATCTATCATCAAAATATATCAACTTTAATGTTTTAATATTTAGAAATATTTGAAAAGCTTAAATATTATTTCTCGATTATACATAGTGGTATCATTTAACATAACTGGTTCTCAAATCTACCATTAAAAGATATCAATCTTTTAAAATTTTAAAATATTTAGATACATTTTTAAGTTTAAAATATTATTTCTTGGGATGATGCATGAGGGCTATTATTTCACAGCTCATTGGTTTTCCCACCAAAATAATGTTTCCTAATTAAAACGTTTATTGGTTCCCACCAAATCAATTCCATTTCACCAAAACCCAATCTATTTCCCGCCAAAACTTTTTGTTTCCTTGATGGTTTTTGTGTCAACTTTTCATGCTTTCCATGAGACATTGTTGTCCCAACAACATATTGCAAAGGTTTACAAACACAAAAGGTTCTTTCTTGCCTCTCATCTCCTTTCTTTTAGTTATCAAATATTATCCTACTTTTCTTTTATTTCAACAAATTTATAATAAAATTTAAGTTTTCATTTTAGAGATGTCATGTTAATGTTTATGCATTTTTACTATATGTTTTTTTTCTGACTCCATTAGAGTTTGTTGTTTTAGGCTTTAAGTTTAGAGGCTTAAATTCAAAGGCTTAGAGTAGCTAGAAGAGAAGCTTTCTTTTCATTAGTTTCGATTAATTTTATCTTTAGATTATTTATTGATTTTATTTAAAAATGGATGTAAAGAAAGCAAAAAAAACCCTTTTTGTGGCTAGTAAATTTCCAGTAGATATTCGATACTTTATTCATATTTAAGATAAAGAGAGTATGAGCAAAAGAAAAAAAGCTACAAGTTGGAATAAACCTAAAAAAATGGGAGGATTGGGAATTGAGACCTATTAACGTGTTCTTGATGTGAAAATTTCCTATTATTTATATTTCTTCCCCATTTGAAATTAAAACTAGTTTACTATTAAAATCCTATTATTTATATTTCTTCCTTATTTGAAATTAAAACTAGTTTACCATTAAAAAAATTTACCTTAATTTATTTCTACGGCCTATTTCCAATGAAAATTTAATGAAGTATAAGAGATTGCTATATGATAAATTCTAAGCATTCTCTTCCAGTATTAGAAAAGTTTTTAAATATTGAAATTATATCTTATAAATTGTGACTCCTTGATTCAAAGTTATTTTCATATTTAATATGAATTTCATAATTGATCAAATTTAAATTAATTACTAGTTTCTTAACCTTCTAACTCAATTTCCATCTATATTTGTGGTGTTGTTTGTTCAAAATTACCGAGTGTTTGATGAACAATTGAATTTTTTTCCCATAAAGCTTATTAATGGTTTAAGCTCCTCTTTTATTTGGTGTCTGATTATATACTTGATAATTTTGATTTATGAAGTATACTTTTCTCCTGTATGTTGTGTATTGAATTAGTTGATTGATCATAATATTTTATTTATTTAAATGAATATAGAAATATATAGTAATATTTTAAACAATATTAAATATATTGAGCAACTAAGTTGCCCTTTTTTGATTACTTTGATCATTTTACATAGTTATTTGCACACGCCTTTTATGTTATAGAACAAAACTATATTTGTTCTATCTCATATTTTAGATGTTTTTATTTTATTTCAAATGATAGAGTATATCTTGTAAAGTTTAGAATATATATTTTTCTTTTTCTTTATGAAAAGCATAGAGCTTTGGGAATTTGTTTTTCATTTTCAATTGAACCAATTTATTATGAGTATTCTAATTTTATATTGAAATTTTATAATACAACAAAAAAAAATTTATTCTAGAAGATTATTAAAATATAACTTACTAAGATTACTATAAACGTAAAATAAAAGTTTTGTTGTTTGACTTGAATAAGAAATGTTTCTTACATTATTTATGAATTTTGATCATCATGGATGCACATTTATAAGAGAAATTATAAATAGTTTATTGTTTCCATAAAATTCTTACTCGTATTTTTTTTTTTATTGCTTCTTTCATTTTGTTAGGTTTAATACATACATACATATATATATATATATATATATATATATATATATATATATATATATATATATATATATATATATATATATATATATATATATATATATATAATGATTTTTATTGAGAGATGAAATCTTAATCATTTTCAAATAAGAGTTTGAACTACATGGTGTGTTAAGATGTTTTTTTTAAATATTTTAGGACCTTTCCCTTGTTTTGAGTTTTTTTTTTTTTTTTTGTATATTTTCCAATATTTGGTGGTTGCAATGTTAAATCTAAAACTATACTTTTCTTTACGCTTTTACTTTAGTAAACTAATTTTTGTAAGACCTCGAATTTACGCTTCATGACAAGAATTTGGCTGGACACAGATTTGATTAGAACAATAAATGGGGCTGAATACTCTGAAAACAAGCTCAAAAAATTTGTGTTTCAAATAATGTATTAAGTCCAAAGAAACTGAAATAGAATAAAACAAAATTATGTTAAGGGTAAAATGTAATTTTGAAAATTCCATGAAATCTGGTGACTGTCACGTAAAATCTGAAATTCTTCTAGATCCTGATGACGAAACTGAATTCACCATCAATCTCGTCTCGCGAAATCTCATACTCACCACCTCTTATTAATTCGGCATACTCTGATTTTTACTTAAATTTCGAGCGCTGAGCCGCATCGTTTAACCTCACAAACGAAAATTTTAAAGAAAATCCCAAAAAATGTCAAATAATTAAAGAATTTTCATTTAAGATAATAAACCGAAACAAACAATAAATAAATCGCTTCGCGATCGAACTGACCGAAGAGCAAAAAAGGGACATGTGGGTCCCACTTTCAAATTAAAAAAAGTTAACAAAACAAACAAACATAAATAAAAATATCTTGAATCAGTTTTCATGGGCAGCTGAAGGTTAGTGATTTTTAAAAATTTTCTTTCAAAACTTCTCTCCTCGATCACTGAGTTCCGCGATCAGTTGATTGGGCTTCTGATAAACACGAAAAGTGCTCTACTCGACGAGGGCTACGCGTTGGAACCAAAAACACAGGATTTCACCGAGAATTCAGGTAAAAATTCGGAAAAATCCTAGTTTTTAGTTTTTCTCAGATCTACGGCGTTCTACTAGTCCCGTGATTTCTACCTATATTGTGCTTACTTCACGCCACGAGAGCTACGCAGAGGCATCAAATCACAGATTTCCGTCACGCAGAAATAGCGGTCATTTAATAATATATAACAAATGATGTTTATAACAGATAAATAAGATAAAACAGATAAAGATATAAGAATAATGGCAGTGGATAAAGTGCATGGTGTATAAGGAATGAATAAATGAATAAAACAGTCAGTAAATATTTAATGAATATGAATATCGGTTTTTGGTATGATAATTATTTAAGTGCATGTTGTAGGCTATTATCCTGGTAAGAATGGTATAAACAGTTAAAGATAAAGGTATGAATGTTAATGGATTTTATGGATAATGTGCCTTATAGAGGTATACATGACAAGGTGGAAAGTTTTTAAAGAGTATATGTTTAAACAACAGTAGAGAGAAAATATATATATATGTATATATATATATATATTAATGTTTACCAATGTATATGTTTTCATATCTATGCTAGTAAATGTTCAAATGAAAAAAATGAAATGTGATTTTCGGATTTTAAATTATGTTGAGAAAATATAAAATGATTATGGTTTCCATAGTTTTATAAAGTATGATTTATGATTTCCATATGGTAAATTAATAAGCTATGAATGTATATTTCATATATACAAAGTTTATTTGAAATGTTTGAATCTATGGTTACCCTATGTTACAAAGATAAAGATTAAAATAAAGTCGACCAAAGTACTTTACGCTGCATGAGACATGTAAAGGGTTAGATGTTTTTTGTGAGGAAAGGAAGAGTGATGCATATTGCCATACACGTAAAGCATTTAAAAGCTTTACTAACGCATAACGCTGATTATTACATAAACAAGAATGGTATTGAAAGAATGGCAATGAATATCGAATGTTCCTTCCTTTCGGGGCCATCATGATAGTAAGACTGCTTTCCTCACAGCTCTTCTATGGGCCCACGCTTGACACAAAGATGGCAACATTTCTGAGCCCCTTTTTTTTAAAGCCAACAAAGGATCAAGACCGGGCTTTCCTGAGGTTTCTTCGGACCAATGGTGCTGAATTCGTGATGGGTTCATCGATATACCGATTCGAAGGAGTGAAAGGTATATTGAAAGATATGTTTATACAATCGTTTACTACATTGTATTTGATCTATATAAAAGAAAGAAAGCAAATGTTTTTATGGAAATGATATGTTTATACAATTGTTTTACACATTGTATTTGATATATATGGAAAAGAAAGTAAAGCAAATGTTTATGAAAATGATATGTTTTATACACTGTTTCATAGCCATCAGATTTGATATATATGGAAAAAGAAAGTAAAGCAAATGTTTATGAAATGATATGTTTATACACCTGTTTTATACGTTGTATTTGAATAGAAAGGAAAAAGAATGCAAAGTAAATGTTTATGGAAATGAGATCTCTAATACAAATGTTTTGCATAATATTAGTACTAACTATATCCTGAAACATTATTTTCCTATGAACCGTATTTCTCACCAAGTCTTTAGCCTGCTCTTTTTCCCAAATGTTTTTATAAAATGCTTTTCAAAAGTAAGAGATCGACGTAGTTCAAACATCCTCCAGTTGTAGTGGACACCTCACAAGTAACTACTCATCTTTTAATAAAGTATAGTTTCCCAGCTTTAAATGACTACTTCAGGCAACCTTTATTGTAATTGGTATATAAGTTTTAAAATATTATTTATCTATATTTATGTTGTTCGTAAAATGATTTTAAAAAAGTTTGGATTTGAAATTGTCATTGTGAGTAGACTCTCGATGTCCCATTGTTGGAGGTAGAGTAAATTAAATTGTTTTATTACAAGTGTTGTAAATTGGGACATGTCCGAAAAACAGAGGAAACTCTGCCAGATTTTCTATAAAGGGTTTAATGTTTAAAAAAAAATTCCCACCATGTTTCATAAGATTTTAATGGAAAACGTAATTAGAGCAATAAATGGTTCGCTCCACTATTCTTTAAAAAGGTTTAAATGGAAATGAAAGGTTTGTTTTTTTTCGAACTGTGAGTTCCGTGGAGGGTCCACCGAAAGTAAGGAAAAGGAAACTCGAGTCAGTCCCTTCAACGTGGTATCGTAGCTCAAGGTTTTGAAATGTTTCGTGTTTTGAAAATCACGCTCCTAAAATGATTTAATGTTTTATTTAAAGGTGCACATGTTATTTTAATAATTTAAATGTCATATGAAATTTTATAACATATGATATGTTTAGAATGTTATGGAAAATGCGTCGTCGAGGCCGTCCAGCCAAGAGGAGAGTTCATGCAGAGTTGTCTGCTCCAACTGAGGAACATATAAATGAATATGTTAATGTTCCTATTCCACCTCTTATTCCTTCAGAGCCTTCACAGGGAGGACTATCACATCCTTTAGAGCCAGCAGGAGTTAATATACCGCTTGATCAGATGGCTCAAATTTTAGCCATACATTTCAGCCACCCTCGTGAGCCGACAAGGTCCATCGAGAGGGCAAGGAAAACAGTAGCAAGAAATTATGACTAATGTGGATCTGTTTTATATAGAGGAGGTACAAGAAAAGAAAGAGGTCTCAGGGAAGTGGGTCCGAGAAAAGAGGTTAAGCGCATTTTGGCATTAGTCTCTCATACTCGCATGGATGTGGTCGAGGCCGCCATCGTGATAGAGAGAGGAGTTTCGTGGATTAGCCTCGCATTTCACTGTGCTCATTAAGGGCAAAGAGAGATGGATCTACTCAACTCAGGTGATCCAATAAAAGTCAAAGAAGGGGAGGAAACCACCATGGTAGCCGGTGATAGGTCGAGATCGCAAATTACCGAGTTTAGTAAACCACCGACTGAACTTTCGACCAAGACAACAAATGCAAAGAGATGGAAGGTTTCATATAGAGTGCAGACAAAACGATGTGTGTTATGTATGTGGACAAATAAGACATTTTGCAAAGGAATGTCCATGCCATCTAAAGGGGTCGCCACAAGAATTGGGCAGAGGCCATTACCGTAGAGGTCGATCGGGGCATCTGGTGAGGTTCTACTCCTCATAGCAGACCTGGTACTGAAGGTAGAGGTCACCACCCGTGAGGACTTCCAGTCGACGGCGACCCAAGCCAGTGGTATCATACTACTCAATAAGAAATGGCACCGCTACGATGTTGTGACAGGTATGATTTTAGTCTTTGATCATGATGCTTATATTCTTATGCACTCGGAGCTACTACATTCTTTTATTTCTACGGGTTTATCTCAAATGTTAATGTGGAGTCCCAACCTATAGATCGGCAAAGATAGTGGTATCTCTTCCTATAGGATTCAAGGCTAGCAGAGAGTGCTTGCATGGATAGTGTAAGTGATTATCGAGGCCAGGAGTTTCTCGCGTAATTTGATATTAGACATCCATGACTTCGATAAGTTATCTTAGGCATGGATCGTCATCTAGACATCATGCGCGCTTGATTGTTATAGAAAAGAAGTTAGGTTCAGAGACCAGTATGCATGCAGGTCAGGTTCATGGGTTATGAAGACACTAACTAACAAAGATATGACAGCCTATGAAGTGCTAATAAGAGGTCTTAAGTCATATCAAGGGTACCTAAATTTATGCCATCGAAATGAGGGATAAGGTAGTCGACCCGGGAAGACATTCCTATTTCAGAATTTTCTGATGTATTTCCGCAGAGGATCTTCCAAGTATAAATTCCGTATAGAGATTGATTTAAGATTGAATCGCCCGGGGATGGTAACCAATATCTAAGGCACCTTATGTGACGGCCCTTTGTGAGTTGAAAGAATCAAAAAGCATGCATGGAAGAGCTTGCGGAGTGTGCGGTTTCTGCTCAGCCGAGTACTTCGCTCAGGGGAGCCCTGCCTGCTGTGAAGAAAAAGGATGTTTGAGATTGTGTGCTTGGATTATGTAGAGTCAATAAAGTGACAACGACGAATCAATACTCGCTTCCACGAATTGATGATCTTTGATCACTTACAGGAGCGAGGGTATTTTCGAAATCGATCCGGTCGTTACCATCAATTAAAGATCCGGCCAGAGGATGTTCCCAAGACAAATTTTTAAAACACGACAGGCATTACGAAGCTCTAGTCATGCCATTTGGACTAACTAATGCCCTAAGCTGCTTTTATGGATCTTATGAATAGTGACCCTTTAGCCTTATTTAATCTCTCAATTTGTTATAGCATTCATTGATGACATTTTGATCTATTCAAAGAAGGAAGATCAAGTGAGGAGTGCATCCGAGAGTTGTTTTAATAGATTCCGAGGGAAACCGCCAGATGCCAAATCTCAAGAAATGCGCCTGCTAGACAAAGGTCAGCTTTCTGTGACATGCGGATTTCAAATTTCGAGGGGTTTACGCCGATCCTCAAAAGATCGAGGCAATCAGGAATCGAAACCACCTACGAATGTGACCAGATACGAAGTTTTCTCGGGCTTAGCAGGTACTCATCGAAAGCCATGAGGGGTTTTCGGGTTAGCGGCTCCTAATTTAAATTCTGACAAGGAAAGAGGAAAAGTTTGTAATGGTCGAAGCATGTCAAAGAAAGCTCGGCGAACTAAAACTGAATCGACCTCTAACCTCAGCTCTTACACTTCCATCCGATTGTGATGGTGATATACAAAGGTACCGTGATGCATCTAGGTAGGCTTAGTGGTGTGTGTTAACGCAACATGAAAATGTGATAGCATATGCTTCCGCATAATTGAAGAAACATGAGCAAAATTATCCACACACCGACTTGTGAGTCATCACGTATTCCTGCTCTACTCGATATGGAGGCATTATTTATATGGGGTTCCATGTAGAATTTTTACAGATCACAAGAGCCTACAATATTTATTCACACAGAAGGAGTTAAATATGAGGCAGGAGATGGGTCAACTTATTAAGGATTATGAGCGCACTATCAATACCATCCCAGAAAGGCTAATGTAGTAGCCGATGCTCAAGAGGAAATCTACGAGTTCCATATCTCACTTAAAGGTCAGATACCCCTGTAATTTGTGGAATTGAGGTCTTTAGTGAGATCAGAGTCACCCACATCGGAGCTTTACTTGCCATATCATGTTCGTCCAGACCGAGTAGATTCGGATAAGGGAGCTGCATCAAGATCGACAAAGAATTAAGTCAAAAGAGAAGAAGAGTCCGTATCTAAAGGATTTTTCAAAGCATAAGCAGAGGGTTGATTAGTGCCCAAAAAGTGCTATTTGAACCCTATATTAGATAGGTTTTGAGTGCTTTTTGCGCACTAATCATGTCATTTATGCCAATTGAAGTGTTCAAGTCTCTTAGTTTCAATGGATGTCATAGAGGTTATTTTGGTTGTTTTGCAGCTTTACACTTTGGGAGTTCGATATCGAGACATATGATGAATCATGAAGATTGAACCCAATTGTCAACCATCAATCATACCAAAAATCAAAGAGAATGAAGGCAGTTGAAGAAAATCAATGCAAGAGGACAGGAGGCAAAGCAAAGGAATAATCAAGAATTTAGAATTTCGCTAAGATTGCGAAAATTCATCGGGATTGCTAAAATTCCTCAGCCTTAGCAAAATTTCGCAATCTTAGAATAAATTGTGAATTTCGCTGAGATCTCAGGATTTCGCTAAGCACTATTCCTACTTAAATTTCAGATTGCACACAAGACTTGCGAAATTGCCACGCCTAGCTTAAAATTCCCGATTTCGCTTATTCAGGATTTCGCTAGCGAATTCATTAGCTAGCGAAATTGATATGCCTTAGCGAAATTCACCCGCCTGTTGTCATACTTTGTAATAATGCAAACCGACTTCAATTTTGGTGTATTACCTCGGTCTCCTTATATTAGTCAAAATGTTAGGCTTTATTGTGGCTACATAAATGGGTGGCCTATATAAACTTCCTATAGTTTTTTAGAACTAAGAAGAAAAGAAATTGAGAAAATCTTTTTGGCACATTTTTACTTTTATGTAAATATCTCGTAGCCTTTATAGTTGTAATTTGGTGTTCTCTCTTCTCTCCTCTTTCCCTTATTTTCGTCAGCTTAAACACCCTCTCTCGAGGATGACAACTCAAGAGATGCTCAAGGTTTCCTTTCTTTGAAGACGAAGGAAGCTACTGTATGGGCATACGCAGTTGTCCCTCTCAGGTTAAAAGTTACGTGTACTGTGGTTTACGAATCTATCTTCAAAATACTGGCTGAATAGCATCGAATGTTATCGATTCGGGCCAATACTTACCATATGCTTTAGGATACAAAGGCATAATATTGCTGGGATGTATCATGTTCATTAGATGGTCTTTACGAGCCATTGAAATGATATTTAATGTTGTGGTTTCCAAAATCAGAAGGGGCCATAGATGCATGTTATCCGTGTTAACCCAAATGAGTCGATTTTAGTGTGAGGTTTGCTAGTTAAAACATGATCCGCTGTGGCTCGACTTATAGCTCTTGTCATAACGCAGATAAAACCCGAGGACACTTGTTCGCCCTGCTACCAAGCAGTGACTCAACTTTCAGTTAACTTTCACACTTCATTTTCGCCTTTTGCCAGCTAATCGGCTTCAAACTCATCACAATCGTTTTTGAAACAAAATCCAAAAAGTCCAAATAGAAAGCCTTACCTTCGCACTTATGCAAGTCATTCTGTGGATGAAAACCCATCCCCGTGTTCGACCCTAGACCAATTATACTGCAGTGAGTTTGACTACTCTGGGAGTAGGAGAACTTCTAGGTATAGAAATCTCAGCGGATTTACCACCCTCACTCGTGGCACGAATCAATGGTACAGTGATGATGGATCACAGATTATGTGTACCGGATGTGGGAGAATTAAAGAAAGAGATTATGGAAGAGGCTCACTCTTCTGCATATGCGATGCATCCAGGAAGCACTAAAACATCATACCCCGAGGAAACACTACCGGTGAAGGGGAATAAGATAAGTTGCGAGTTTGTCTACGTATGTCTCATTCGCCATTAGTCAAGGTTGAGCATCAAAGACTATAGGCTCTTACGCTCCTTTCGACCTCGTTGAAATGGGAGGAAAATCACGATGGATTTCAGGGGTAAGGATCGCCAAAGGCACGTGAGTGGTTGTTTATGCGATACGGGTGATTGTCGACAGATCGACGAACCACCATTTCCTACCCATGAAAAATAGTGACCCACTGAGAAGTTGACAGAGTTGTATGAAAAAGAGATTGTGCACTTCATGGTACGCCAGATCACAGATCAAATAGAGATCCACTAGCTTACTTCCCGATTAGCCCAAATTAAGGTATATTTTTTGTGTACTGTGTTACATTTCAAGATATGCCTTTCCATCCCCGACTGATGGTCAATATGAAAGAACCATACAAACATTGGAAGATATGCCTGTGGCTCGGTATTAGAGTTTAGCTGAAGTCGGGATGTATGACTACCATTAATGGAGCTTGTATACAACAATAGTTAATAATCAAGAAATAAATGGCGCCTACTTAAGCTCTATATGAAGGAAAGGTAGAACTCCATTATGTTGGGATGAGGTAGGTGAGAGAAAATTGTCGTCCAAATCGTCTAAGCTCACGATGAGCAATGCTAAGGTCATCGAGATAGATTAAAGATAGCACAAGATCGATAAAAGCAGGCCGATAACCGAAGGAGAGATTTGGAATTTCAGTAGGGATCAGGTATTTATGAGGATATCACCTTGGAAAGGTGTCGCGATTCTGAAGAAAGGTGCTAAGTCCCCCCATGAGTACTGGGACCTTATGAGATCAGTGGAAAGAATAGGGGAGGTAGCATATCTGGGCTCGAGGTCACACCGACCGTCAGATACATGATGTCTTTCATGTTTCTATGCTTCGAAAGTATATAGCAGATCCTTCCCATGTGTTAAGAGATCAACTAGTTGAATGGAAAGAAGATTTGACTTATGAAGAAAGACCGGTTCGCATTGCTGATCGAAAGGATCGTGTTCTAACAAGTGATTCCCTTCACGGCTGCGCATGGATTAATCACTAGCAGATAGCTAAATACGAACGTGAAGATCAGATGCAAACTTAGTATCCACACCTATTTTAGTCAGGTATGATATTTTAATTTCGAGGACGAAATTTTTATAAGGAGGGGTGAATTGTAAGACCCTGGATTTACAGTTCTCATGAATGGTAAATTTAGTTTTCGATCAGTTAGGTATTTGATTAGAAACAGTCAAATAAATAGTAATTTTTAAAAAACAAGCCCCGAAAAAAAAATTTGTGTTTCAAATAATGTATTAAGTCCAAAGAAACTGAAATAGATTAAAACGAAATTACGCAATGCAAAAACGTAATCTTTCCGAAAACTAAGAAAACTAGCACTGTCATTAAAATCTAAAATTTTTTCAGATCCTATGATGATCTAAAACACTTCACCGCTGAATTTAGTCTCATAAATCTAATACTCCACCAAATTTTGTCAATTCGGTGACAAATTTCTGATTTTTACGAATTCAAGTACACTGGGCATCTAAAGGACCCACAAACTTAAAATTTTGTTAAAACTCGAAAAATCAATACCAGCACTTTCATTTAAGATGGGATGAACCTCCAACGACGAATAAATCAGTTTCAAGGATCGAAACGGACCGAGAAGAGCAAAAGGGGACATGTGGGTCCCATTTTCAAATTAAAAAAAAAAAAGTTAACAAAACAAACAAACATAACAAAAATATCTTGAATCAGTTTTCACGGGCAGTCAGAAGGTTAGTGATTTTTTAAAAAATTTTCTCTTTCAAAACTTCTCTCCTCGATTCACGGAGTTCCGACCGTCGGATTTTGTCGGGTAAAACACGAAAAGTGCTCTACGCGACGAAGATCACGCTGGGAAGTAAAACACGGATTTCACCGAGAATTGTGTAAAATTTGGAAAAACTTAGTTTTTAGTTTTTCTCGCATCTACGGCGCTCTACTATCCCGTGATTTCGACCTATAATAAAGTTACTCTTATCGACGAAATGATACAGAGCAAGATCGAAATCACGATTCACACGTGAAATAGTGTGGAATACGTATGAATGACGTATAAATAGTGCATAGTGCATAGCAAATAATTCATAAAGGCATAGTGCAATGGAATAAGAACAATTTTAAAACGAATAAGAAATACGTAAACGTAATGTTTTAACATCCTGGTTTTGTATGACAATTTCATGGCATGTTGTAGGCTATTATCTGGGTAGTAATGGTATAAATGAACAAGATAAAGGTATGAATGTTAATGGATTTTATGGATAATGTGCCTTATAGGAGAAAGCGATTAAGGACAAAGGTGGAAAGTTTTTAAAGGAGGAAAAAGGGCTTAAATAACTAAGGTGAGAGAAAGAGAGTATATATATATATATATATATATATATATATATATATATATATATATATATATATATATATATATATTAATGTTTACCAATGTATATGTTTCTGTATCTATGTGCTATAAATGTTCAAATGAAAAATGAAATGTGATTTTCTTGACTTTAAATTATGTTGAGAAAATATAAAATGATTATGGTTTCCATAGTTTTATAAAGTATGATTTATGATTTCCATATGAAATGAAATGTTTATGAATGTATATTTTATATATACATGTTTATTTGAAAATGTTTGAATCCATGGTTACCCTATGTTACAAAGATAAAGGTTAAAGGAAAGTCGACTAAAGTACTTTAAGGCATGGTAATGGGAAAGGGTTAGGATTTTTTTTTTTAGAGGTGGAAGGGAAGAGGATGCATACTCGCCATACACGTAAAGTACGAAAAGTTTACCAACGCATAACGCGATGTATTACATAAAGGCAATCAGATTTAAAAGAATGGCACGAATGATCACGTTCCGGGGCCATCGCTGGATCGTAAGACCGTTTACCAGAGGCTTCTTTCATGGGCCCACGTTGGTTAACTAGATGGCACGATTTTCTGGAGGTTCCTTTGGGCCACCGATCGTGAAGACTGCTTCTGAGGTTCTTTTCATGGACCAAATGGTGGTTAACTGTGACGCGGCTCCACGGAGTACGACATCTAAAAAGGAAAAGAAAGTATATTGAAAAGATATGTTTATACAACTGTTTTACACATTGTATTTGATCTATATGGAAAAGAAAGTAAAGCAAATGTTTATGGAAATGATATGTTTATACACTGCTTTACATCGCCAGATTCGATATATACTTAAAAGAAAAGAAGCAAATGTTTACGGAAATGATGTTTATACAATTGTTTTACACACGATTTGATATATATGGAAAAGAAAAGTAAAGCAAATGTTTATGGAAATGATATGTTTATACAATTGTTTTATACGTTGTATTTGAATAGAAAGGAAAAGAATGCAGTGCAATGTTTATGAAATGAGATCTCAATACAAATGTTTTACACATAAAGATTCAACTTATATCCGAGAAACATTATTTTCCTATGAACTGTATTCTCACTGAGCTCCTTTAAATAGCCTTCCAAATGTTTTATAAAATGTTTTCTACAAAGTGTAGATCGACGTGTAGTTCAAAATATCCTCCCGCTAGTGACACCTTCGCCTCAAGTAATCACCATCTTTTTAATAAAGTATAGTTTCCATTAAATGACATTTGTGCAACCTTTATTTTGTAACGTATATAAGTTTTGTAGAAAGAGTTATTTATCTATTTATAGTGTCTTAAAATGATTTTTAAAGTTTGATTTGAAATTGGTTGTAGTAGACTGATGTCCCATTATTGAGGTGAGTAAATTAAATTAATTTTATTACAAGTGTTGTAAATTAGACATGTCCGGAAAAACAGAGGAAACTCGCTTGCATTTTCTATAAAGTGGTTTAATGTTTAAAAAAAAAAAATTCCCACCATGTTTCATAAGATTTTTAATAGAAAACGTAATTGTAGAAATGTCTGGCTTCCACGGATTCTCTTTTTGGGGTGGGTTTCAAATGAAATGAAAGGTTTGTTTTTTTTCGAATCCGTAGGAGTTCCGGGAGGGTCCACCGAGTAAGGAAAAGGAAACTCGAGTTGGGTCCCTTCATTTTTCAATTGTTGATTATGTTTACATAGTTATTTGCACATATATTATGTTATAGAACCAAATTGTATTTGTTCTATATCTTATTTGGATGTTTTTTATTTTATTCGAAGGTAGAGAATTGATCTTGTAAATTAAAGTTTAGAATATATAATTTTTCTTTTTCTCTATGTAAAGTATAGATCTTTGGGATATTTTTTTTCATTTTTAATTGAACCAATTTATAATAACTATTCTAATTTTAGATTGACATTTTATAATAGAATAAAAAAGGATTCTAGTAGAATATTAAAATATGATTTAGATTTTCATTGTGAACAAGATAAAAGTTTATTGTTTGCTTACTTATTTTATTTAAAATATTTTCCTTTTTATACTTGCAATTGAATTATATCACTATTAAAACAATTGGTTTTTAAAGTAAAATTACATTATGAATATTTAAATTACTTTTATGTGGAAAATTTATAATTCTATAGTAGGAAAAAGTTTTATAAATTTTATAAAAATTGGTATGAATCTTATAACATTTAGCCAATTCATGAGGAATATATTATCATACATAATTAAATTGTTAGATTTATAGAAAATGTCTCTTTGCAATAAATTATAGGTGAATTAGCTAAGTTGATTATTGATTCATATATATGCTAAAAAAAATTATTCCAATATACTTAATCTTTACAGCTTTTATTTATTCAGGTATGTTTTATATTATCTAACTTTCATTTGTATTTGTAGGATAGAATGCTGGAATTTCAAAGGCAACTAGTGTTTGAAGATGATCAAACCTGACAGTTATATAATGTTCATGCACATGGATGTATCATGTTAGGCCATAGTATCTACCAAATTTCCATTCATATACTAAGTAATGAAGAGATATAATTGAAGAATGAGCTTAATCAAGGAAGAGCTCATCTTAAAGTCAAGAGATTAAGATCCAACATTATCAATACTAGATAGATCAATGAGTTTGTTTTGTTGCAGGAAACTAATCTCAATATGTCATTTAATTCTCAGCTCAAGAAGTTTGTCTTCCACACATGTTCATCACCCTCACATGAATACCATTCTTAGATTTCTAGTTATACTCATGGATGATGGTTGCTAATTTTCTTTAAATTTTAAACTAA
The DNA here is from genome assembly GCA_016808115.1 of Tetrastigma voinierianum. NCBI lineage: Eukaryota > Viridiplantae > Streptophyta > Magnoliopsida > Vitales > Vitaceae > Tetrastigma > Tetrastigma voinierianum. Next base: position 622,921 of record JAEQBH010001016.1, read on the forward strand.
TCAAAATTTAAAAATATGGATATAAGTTATTATTAATATTGTTATTATTTATGAATGTGGGTATAAATAAAGTTCTTTTGTACTTGGTAGAATGTTATTAGTTATGTATTAAAACTATGTTATCACACTTGTTCATTTAGATGTTATAAATATTAATTATATAATAAAATGATTGTATCATAAAAATGTGTTGTTTAACTATGTTTTATAATTTAAAATTAAATATGAAAATTAAAATATATCAATTAAATATTTCAAGATATAAAGACAATTATTTCACATAGATATTTAGCATGGAATTTTACATTTTTATTTAAAATATGACAAATTTCTATTAATAAAATAAAGTTTTGTTACATAATATTTCTTGCAACGAAATAACAATTTTCATTGTTGTATGAATAATTTGACAAAAAAATAATTTCTTATTCAGAATTTTTAGCAACCAAAATTTTATACATTTAACAACAAATTTTTTTTGTTGCAAACACTACAAGAAAATAACGATATATAAATGAAAAATAGAAACGGCAATTTCAGTTTCTAAAGTTAGAAACGGAATTGAAACGGAAAGCAAATATTGCTACAAAATTTGAACGGAAGAAACCTCGTCACCAATTGTTACTGGAGTAAATGTGGCGGAGAATAGAAATGGAATTAGAAACGAAATTAGAGATTTAAAATTGAAACAGACGAATTTTCCACGCAACTTTATCATGAATGACATGTAAAATAGAGTTACCTTTAGCAACGGAAATTCGTTTCTAAAAATATAAAGATAAATATTAATTTGTTAAAGGAAAATGTAAAACTAATTCAATCTTGCTTAAGATTAGAAATGGAATTGAATTCCATTTCTATTTTCGTTATATTTATAGAAACAAAAATCTGCTTATTTTTGTGAAACAATATTTTTATAAATGTTATTGCGAATGTAAAATTAACTAATAAGTTATTTTTATAATTATTAATTTTCATTATTAAAAATAAAGTGAAATTTGATTTTGATAACATTAATTATTTAAACAAAATAGGCTGAAAATGTGAATTTATTAAAAATTATTAAAGTTCAATTTAAATATTACATATGAATTATTTTAAATGGATTTTAAATATTAAAATCATCATATATATATATATATATATATATATATATATATATATATATATATATATATATATATATATATATATATATATATATATATATATATATATATGTTCAATTTATGAATTATATTAATATTTTTTGATATTAAAAATAAAAATTATTTGAATATTCATTATAAAGATAAATATTAATCATGGTGTAAAATGGTAAAGGAAATAATTCGCTTTCTAAAAATTTTGAAATGGAATTTATTCATTTTCTAAAATTAGAAACTAATTCGATTCCTCGTTTCAAAAAATAAAATTACATTTCCATTCCGTTTCTAAATAGAAACTAATCGACTCGTCATATATTTGTAGAAATCTGAATGTATTCCGTTTCTATTTTCGTTATATTTATAGAAACAAAATTCGCTATTTTGTAAAATTGTATTTTTATAACAGCATATGAATGTAAAAATTAACTAATGCTTATTTTATAATTATTAATTTTCATTATTAAAAATAAGTGAAATTTTGATTTGATAACATTGATTATTTTAACAAAAAAATAATAAAATGAATTTATTAAATATTATTAAAGTTCAATTTAACTATTACATATGAATTATTTTAAAATGGATTTTTAAATATTAAAAACCTTCATCCTATATATATATATATATATGTTCACTTAAAGTAAATTATATTAATATTTTTCTATATTAAAAATTAAATTATTTGAATATTTCGTTATAAAGTATAAATCTTAATTTGTTATGTGTAAAATAGAAATGAATAAATTCGCTTCTAAAATTAGAAACTTTAATTTCGATTCCGTTGCTATATTTTAGACAAGGATGTTACCTCTATAGCGCATAAACTTTTGATTCCGAATCGATTCTATCGAATCCTAAAGACACCAAGTGTCCGCGGCTCTAACAGATCCATGTGAACGCATCTCTTCGTTGTTACCGCCTTTACGTGCACAAACCGATCTCGCTTTTTTTTTTCGCTTTCTATCTCCTCCCGCTTCAAACCTCGAGAGACCCCTTTGCTTATTGGTGTTCAAAACCAAAGTGTTAGAAGTGCTAGTTTTTAAAAGGATTCATTTTCTCATTTGTACGCCCAAACTCCGGGGTCCGCTGACTACCTCACAACTCCGCGACATTTAGAATGCTCGTGACCCTAAGATTTTTCATTTAAAACGGCAGTAGTCTCCTTTGTACGGAGCTCACCCAACATGAACTCAGATAAACTTGTCCCAAATACCAATATGTCAGCTTTTATGATTTAAAAATGGCCACTGGGCCCATAAACAATACTCAATATACATGCCAACTATGAATCCAACTATATACCCAATAGTTACAAGAGTTAATATGTTTTTACTCTTATACAATACATACATTAAACTTAAAAAGTTCTAATACATGTATACATCAAAGCCACAACCCGGCTTTCTTCTAATCCTCGGTCTCTAGTGTGACGCCCCAAAACCTGGGGGTCCGTTGACTACCCGTCAACCCGCGGAAATCTATATGTCTCATGTCATGAGAGACCCAATAGATAAGTGCAAAAATGGCCACTGGGTCACACATCATAATTATAAAATGGTTATTTTATACAAAATGATTTTATTTACAATTGTATTTAATTACAATTCATACAAACCTGGTCTCTTGCCCGTAATTTTACAAAAATACAAGATAAGGCCACTTACCGTTTTCGTTTAAGGCCCTGATGCGTCCCATCCCCAAGGCCTTCTGGGACCAAAATGTTTCCCGACATAGCAATGCCCGTGAGTGAACTTCCCACGGTTCATTTCCACCTATGCAATGCAATGGCACACCAACATTCAACACATGCTAAAACATCACCTACGATATACTAACAAAATTAATTCCATAAATCATGTTATTCAGCCATAACAATAACATAAGATTAGCCTCATGGCTAATGCATCAATCCGTACGCTCATCTTGAACCGCCACAAAATCACAATCGCACGCGGTTTTCCCTGCCAGGCAATAACACAACATCACACAAATACCCGCGGACTCCGTCTGAAACCACTTCAGGGATTATTCGCTTGGCCCAAATCTTTGGAACCGAAACCCACGGCCATCCAGGCCTCAACAAATCCCATCCATTACAAGGCCCTTAAACAAAAAGTAAAGCAAGTAGGAGAAAAACCCCTACCTTTTTGGAGTTTGTCGAAACTCCCCAAATCTGGTACTCACGTGTAGTCCTTGCCGTGGGGAGCAACTTTGCTTCTTTCCTCGTCGCAGCCTCGCTGCCTCCGATCGCAGGAATCTCTGTAGAGAAGGTAGAGCTTCTTCTAAAAAAATTCCACACTTTCCCTCTCTTCCGCTTTCTTCTTTCCTCCTTCTTCCTCTCCCAATCCATTTGTCAAGATCGACAAGAGACTTTGTCCTCTCAATGCCACGTCAAATTTCTATCTGGCTGGTATGATAACACCTTATCCTCATATCCAACCACTATGAGATTTCCCTCTAATGGCATCATGCCATGTGTCACCTATGGCCCACACTTGAGCTCATGTTTGACTTGCCCATAGCTTGACACATGGTGCCTCTTAGCCACCCAAAACGTGCCAAGTGTCCTACATCCCTCCACGCGCCTAAAACACGGAAATCTACTATCCCGACCCGACGAAATTCGACGTGCGAGAGCTGATTTCATGAGCACGATCTCAACAAAGGAAGTCCGTTTTGTCATCCAAGATCTAGAAAATCTTGATTTACCAAAATTACCATTTCCTTTATCCTTCCTTAGGAAACTGGATTTTTCCGGGTCTCACATTCTCCCCTCTAAAAGAATTTCTGCCTCGAATTCCACACACATACGCACCCAACCACTGCATATGTAACCCCAACACAATCCCCCTCGTGATGTAAACGCCTCGACCTTCCTAAAGGTCACAATCACTGACAATCCAATGGACCGTGATAACCTCCGTTTGATTTCCTTCACGAGTCACTCCCGAATTTAACACCTCAACCCTAAGTCCTGGGTGATAACCATCCTGGTGTTTCATCCCTAGCAATAGAACCTTTCTACCACACTCGAGTCCTTTATATCCACACGTAAATTCTGATTCTCCACCTGCCCCATCTACACGTAAATTTCAGAATGGCTCTGCCCTTACACCCACACGTAAATCTTAGGATCACTCCCTGGTCTCCTTACACCCACACGTAAATCTGTGATATCTCCTGGTTCTTACACCCTCACGTAAACTGGATCACTCCCCAAATCCTTACACCCACACGTAAATTCAAGATATCTCCTCTAAGTCTCTTACACCTCACGTAAATTCTGGGATCACTCCTCTGGGCCCCTACACCCACACGTAATCTGATATCTCCTGTCTCTACACCCTCACAAAAATTCGGATCACTCCCGGTCTCTTACACCCACACAGAAATTCGTGATATCTCCCTGCCCTTACACCCCTTCACAATTCGGATCACTCCCTCGGTCTCTTACACCCTCACGTAAATTCGAGATCACTCCTGCCCTACACCCTCACGTAAATTTAGGATCCCGGCCCTTACACCTACACGTAAATCTCTGGGGGACGCTCCCAGTCTCTTACACCCACACAGGATCTTTCGGATACTACCGCGGGTCTCCTTCACCCACTCAGGACCTTTCACCTAAGGAAATTTACGGCTCCCTTCTTTCTTTGCCCCAACACACATTAATTTTTCCTCATTTGACGTAGTCCCAAAGATAAACTCAACCCACACTCACCAAGAGTGGTGAATGTCCCTACCGTGCACTCACACCCGACTGATGCGATAAGCTACCATGCACATAACTAATAATGTCATGTCAAAATCAATTCCCTGTGGTCCACCATGAGCGTAACTCTGAGATCTCAATCACAATCCCGACCTATCAGCCAACTCTCACCCTACTTCCTAAAGAACACCTACACCACATTTCTAAAGGCCTTAACTTAAGCCCAAACTGACTACACAAGATGCAACAGCTGAATCAATATGATGATCCAATTTAAATACCTAGGTCAACAAGTTCAAGAGTAGAAACGCACCCTACATATCCTGTCGCTCCTCAGACAGCCAAATTTCGCACCATGAGACCTCCGCCCCTAGGGCTAATCTCGCCTCATATGCCCAGCTGGCGACGTAAATAACATATGAGCCTCGCCTCGCTCTCGACTAGAAGTCTCCCGCCCCGTGAGTCCCGTGGTTCGCCTCGACCCACTCCTTCGCTCCTCCGCCCACCGTGCTACCGTGCTCGATAGCACCCCCTCGCTGTGAATCAAACCGGTTCTCCTCGTCCCGCACTAGGGGTGTGGGAGGAAATGAACTGCACGCTTCAGGTTCTGCGCTGTACTTAATCGAGATCGAAGCCAGCCCCAAAATCCCGATCCCCGCCTGGGCTAACTCGCCTCATTATTTCAGCCGTCAGGCGTAACATATCACCCGCCCGCCCAATTAAATGCCCAAATCTCGTCCCTGTCCAACTCATGGTGAAGGTGGTCTTCCGCCTTCCCGACCAAGAAAACATCGGGTCCTCCTCTCTACTAACACCCGCATCCCGAGTGTTCCGAGCATCCTTGATCCCTCTCTCTATGGTCATCGCCGTCCCAACCATGGAGTCCATGTCTCAGAGGCGGTCCAAGAACCCGCCCCAACACAACCCCCGCCCCCATTCTCGAATCTCTCCTGACCTCGTGTCATGGCCACGTAATCATCAAAGAAATCTGCCAACTCGTGAATCTAGCCACATAGTCCATCACAAGCCGCCGCCCCTCGCTTCAAATAGAACCCCTGAGTTTCGCATGTATCATAGCCTCTGAAAATACTTACTCATGAATGGGAACCTAAACTCCGCCCATGTCATAAATTTCCTCTGTCTCTAGAAGCCCCTCGCCCATCTCCACCATACCCGGGCCTCGCCTCTTGCTAAAATGCATTTAACCCGATCCCGGCAAGATCTGGGAGGTGATCCCATACCCCAATATGTTCCCTCAACTGCATAAACCAATGGTCCGCCACCATCGTCCCTCCCGTGAACGCCGAGGATGGTGCGCTCTAAACCTTTGGAGGTTGGCCAGACTTCCCCTTCGACCACCTCCGCTTATGTCGCATGAGCCTGCAATAATCATGATACCTACGCCCGCAAAGGCTCATTGACAGCCGGTGGTCGGGTCAAATACCGGCGTGGTGCCTAACCAAGACTGCGGATCTAATTTCTGTCTCGCCTTTACTAGCCATCTACATGTCTAATGGCAACATTAAATTTTTCATTTCGGGCCTAACTAAGAATGCACATGCCAATTACTAATGTGACTCATAAACTATGAATCGAATCTGCTTCATTTCCTAAGCTTGCTAATTGCCAACCACTCATAAATAAATTCAAAACTTTCATGTTCAAGCTCCTTATCATCCACATCCTCAAGGTCATAGTTCTTGAACCTTAGTATTCACCCTTTTTCCTATACGATTATACCATGCATATAATTTCTACGCACAATCAAGTAATTATAATCTCTATATACATCATACCGTGTATATGTCCTTCCACGCAATTTGAAACACAAATCACGCAATCGAAAACATACAACATTAATGACGTATCTCAAAGGGTGTAAATACAGCCCCAAGACACTATTCACACACCGAAAAAAAAATTTATTTCACATACCATGTCAATGCATTTATAGTAATTGCAATGTAAATATTCCATATATTAAATCATGCACAAGAAAATTTTTAAAATTTTTGTACTCTTTTTTTTTACCTATGAATGCTTGTTCGGGAATAGCAGTGTTCATGAACAAGGTCCAAACAAGAATCAACAAGGTCCGTGTCGCGATAATTAAATCGAATAAGCCGTAGCGACTCAAATGATGTCGCGAATTTAAGTTCAATGTGCCAGTTGCGACTTCCTTTCCAGTCGAGCGAATCCCTGACGTAATTAGCTTCATGTCGCGACCTCCCGGACGACCAAGCCATGCTCGGCGACGCCAACCCCATGTCGACTTCACCCCAATGTGCCAGTCGCAACGGCCGGGCTCCATGTCACGACCTCCTGGAGACTTAACCTATGTCGCGACATCAAATCCATGTTGCGACCTCCCACACTGTCGCCTATGTCGCGACATCAAATCCATGTCGCGACACCGCTACTTCACGCGGGATTTCCGTGTCGAGACCAGTGCCAGTCGCGACCTCCTCCCACATCGTTATTCATGTCGCGACCAAAAATGATGTCGCGACTTCAACTCACCAAATTTACTTCTTTCATCGCGACGCTAATTTTTCCATGTCCTCGACATCCCTGTCGCTTTCACCCATGTCGCGTAATTCTCAAAATAATCGCCACATCAATTCCCACCGGCCAAATCCTGTGTCGTGTGACTCTTTCCCCAAACTCGTGGGTCCATTGACTACCCACAACTCATGGACATAACTGATATCGTTACCCACTCCTTCTTCGTAAAATTTCATGAGTCTCCTTTCGCACGGAGCTCTACCTTATTCAACAACGCCGTACAAACCCGTCCCAAGCAAATTCCAATATAATCACAATAATACAATATGGATAAAAATGGCCTCTTAGGCCCATACTACAATATCCATAAACATACCAACTATATACAATAGTTACAAGAGTTAAAATTTTACTCTTATACAACACATATTAAAATCTAAAATTTTAATACATGTAGTACATCACAAAATCAAAGCCACAACTCGGCTTTCTTCTAAAGTGGCCTCTATGATGAGCCGTCTCCCCGTGCGCTCCCTGCACCTGAAATAATAAATTCCCACGACGGGGTGAGCTATCGCTCAGTAGTGGAATCGCCCTAAGTGGGCTACTCTCCACCTGGGCCAGCAGCTCAGCAGAATTGCCCCAAAATAAACATACATTCAAGCAAATGCATGATCCTACTTGAATGTCTACATGACCAACTCAGAATCCCGAGTCCTCACCGACTCTCTCACACTCGCCTAAGCCTCGTATGAGATTTATAGTTTTATTAGTTTGTGGACAAACTCTCCGGCGTGGCTTATATCAATCGCGCCGTCTCCGACGAATGATATATCATTCGCTTCAGGATTCATCCGATGAATATCAATCAACGCCCGACGACGATATTTTTAATTGACTACCCTCCGATAATTAATATTTTATATAACACCCGAATCGTTTTCTGGGACTCTTCTCATGCACTCACTCCTATAGTTCTAGGATGTTCCGGTGCATATGAAATGCATGTATGCTAATTCCAATACAGTCTAATTCACATGCAAATATATAAACATGAATATATTCACATAAAAAAAATAAATCACACCATCATGTCATGTAATTATCATTTTAAACATCAAAATTAGCTCACTTGGGCTAATGATCAAACACAAGCAATTCGATTTGAATTACTTGACCAAACCCATATTTTCACAAATTATATTTTAGTTACTGCTGTGGGAACAAGAAAACTCCTCGTTTCACTGCTCACAATCACTGGCTCACTTTAGAACCCAGATTTCGCCCAGGCTTCCGCCTCAATCACACCAATACATGATTTATGGAGCCATTCATCCCACATTTAACCTAAATGTCCGAGGGACTGATACGGATCGTCAGCGTATCTCAAACTAAACATTTTGCCCAAGTGTTTGGAACAGATCAGTTCTACTGCTCTAAGGCCTCAACCAACCTAAAGATTTACATGGTACTTAAACAAAGAATAAAACCAAGCAGGGAGGTCCTCGCCTCTTGAGCTCGAGTAAACTCCCCAAAAAACTGCACCCATGCGAAGCCCTCCGCGTAGAGCGCTTCCTCCTTCATTCCGAAGACCGCCGACGGTCGGATCGTTCGTATTTCTAGAGAGAAGGAAGACTCTCTCTCTCTAAAAATATCTAATTCCAGCCCCCTGTAAGTGCCTCCCTTCCCTCAAGAGGTTTTGCTCTTTTATTTACTGAGTAGCATAGCCTACGACACTATTTTTATTCTCTAAATAATTTAAACTTTCCAAAAAATGACCTTTATGTCCCTTCATTTCCCAATTTTGATATTCGGCTCTATCTCGGCCGTCCATTTTCATCATTTATCTACTCATGCCACTCATTGCACATGAGTACAGGTTATATGTGACTTTCGTCACAACGAAAATAGTTTTACGGCACCCGAAACGCGATGCCTCGAAAAACGTGTAAATTCCGACTATTGCGAAATTCGACGAAATTTTACGTACTTGCTAGATTTCGCAAGACGATTCCAACGGTGAAATCCGTTTTGTCATCCGAGATCTAGAGAATAAATTACGGATTTTTAACCGAACTTACAATTTCGCTCTTTTTTCCATAATCAAATTTCTGTGTCTTACATTCTCCCCTCCTTAAAAGGAATTTCGTCCCGAAATTTTGGACAATTACAATCACTCACATGCATATGCAACGTGCACTCTATCATGCATGTACACTAGTCATTTAAATACTAAACGACTAAACTACGTACCTTCATCCCTAAACAAGAAGGGATAGGTGGCCCGCATCGTGTCCTCGCGCTCCCACGTGTACTCCTCCACTCCATAGTGCCTCCATAATACCTTCATTAAATTTACCAAGGTCGCAAAACCTGATCACGGCTATCAACGATGCACACCGGTCCCTCCTCGAAGGTCCACATCTCAGGTCAACCTCAATTCGTCCCTTAATCCACCACATGAGCCGGATCTGAGTATATTTCCGAAAGTAATGAGACGTGAAACACCCCGTGACACCGACATGTCGCGCTGCACGCTAACCGACACGCAACAAAGGCCTATCCTCTCGAGCATCTCGAAGCCCAATGAACCCCTGGGCGATAGCTTCCGCGCTTGCCGAACCCGACCACTCCCTCTTAGGCATCACCTTCAAGAAGACGCGGATCCCCAACCTCCGAACTCTATGGTCGACTAAGACATCCGCATAAACTTCTGTCTGGGCTCCGAGCCGTGAGAAGACACTGTCAGATCAAACTCACCTTCCTGGAGGTGGGCCCCTTAATCGCATCGGGACTGATGGAGCTCTCTCCCACCCTCCAACATAACGGTGATCTACGGCTCCCATATAATGCCTCATACTTGGCAATATCTCGTATACTCGCCCAAACTGTTATGTGCGAATTCCACTAAAGGCAAAATGCCCTCCCAACCCGCCCTATGATCCGTGACGCATGCTCGTAGCATGTCCTCTAATACCAGATACCCTCTCGCATCGACCATCCGTCTGAGGGTGGAAAGTCAGACGCCATAGTCACCATGTGTCTACAGCTGGAAACTCTTCCAAAAGTGCCGTAGAATCTCGGGGTCCCATCCATAATTATGGGTAATCGGTACTCCATATAGCCTGACCATCTCTCGAATGTGATAACCCGGATAACTTCCAAGGCGAAGGTCATCCGCACGGCCTAGAAAATGTGGGCCGACTTCATGGAGCCTATCCACTATCACCTATACCGCATCATGCTCACAGGTCCGGAAAGCAGGTCAAAGTCCATCGCTGACGTGCTCCCACCCACTCGCCCACCCCACACAATTTATAACCCCGTCGGCTTCCGGTGTCAGCCTTAATCACGACACGTGGAGCCATCGCCGAACAAAGTCCCCACGTGTCTCTTCATTCCGCTCCAAAGAGTACCGACGACTTAAGATCCCGTACATCTTCTGTACACCTGGGACGCACTTCAAACCGAGAGTAGCGGGAAACTCCCCGAATCTCCTCTCAGACGGCCAATCGGGAACCACTCACCCAGCCCTCTATATCGAAGACTACCATTTGTGTGGACGGTCCACCCTCGTCACCGTAGACTGACCGCACTTACCCCCCCGATGGACACTATCTCTCGCCCCGCCACTGACTCAATCACCGCTTCAACAGACAACACTAAACTCCCCAAGGTACTCCCAGTCTACTTCACAGATCAGAGCCCAAACCGTCCCACGCCTCGGTGCATCCGCCACTCCCGAGAGCCACTAGTCACCGCTTCTCGTGACTTCGACCGAGTGCATCACACCACATTTGCCTCATCAGGATGTGTAATGCAAAGTGAAGTCATAATCCTCCATGAACTCCATCCATCTACGCCGCTCATATCGAGGTCCCACTGCTGAAAATATACTCACTTTGTAGTCCGAGTACACCTCGAACTCCTCAGAGGCATGGCACCAAATATTCAAGGCGAAGACTACGAATTGCCAACTCCATGTCATGTGTGGGGTAATTCGCTGCGGATTCTTCAACTGACGAGAATCGACACACCCCACCCTTCCAAGAGCGGGCGTACGCCACCCAGCGAAATCCCCAACCGCTACCTCTAACGACTAGAAACTCCTCAGGAAGCGGTCAGACGCTGCCCAAACCCACAATCCTTTCTGTCCAAGATTTTGCGAGAAAATTCTCGCAGCATAACAAATGACATGTGACATGTCCCAAATCCTGTATACATCCAATTTACACTATATCCAAAATAATGCAACCAAAGATACCAACACATTCTCACAAAACTACTCTATGTACATACATATGTTCCATTATACATATTCAAAGTATTTTCTTACATAATACTTTACTAACAAAGACTTGTACACGTCGCATAAACTTCTATTATGCTCCATTCTCACAGATTGTGACCGGAAAATAGTTTTTAAAATACAAAATAATGAGCTAAACGAGCTCGTTGAGTGTATGCTTTATAAAATGTTTTGCTTTTTCCCGAAAACATCTCAAAATCGAAACTCTCTCTTTACAAGATATTTTCCAGCCTTGCTTACTTACTTTAAAGTTTCTAAAACTTTCTCAGACTTGCTCGTTTAAAAGTTTACAAAACTTTTAATACTTGCTCGCTTAAAAGTTTATAAATTTTTTCTCAATTTTGCTTGCTTGCTTTACCTTTGCTCGCTTTGAAAATTTTCTCAAAATTTCCTCTTTGCTTGCTTGCTTTATCCGGCTTGAGAACTTAAAACCTTCACAAACCTTTACTCTTAAAAGTTTCTCAATACTTTTTCATAAAAACGAGTCTGGCTCAACCGCATTCTTGAAAATAAACTAGAGCCCCGCCAACCGTCATTTTAAACCCACCCGGAGCTTGAGCTCAACCGACGTTTTGAAATCTAACTAGAGCCCGAGAGCCTCAACCGCTTGCTTTAAAACTCTCCAAGCCTGGCGACCGGGAACCACTGGTTGATTTTCAAACCGTATATCATGCTTATAAATCATCAACCCTGAGGCCTATTTTTGCTTATCGTATCTCTCTAGTGAACACTTTAAGTCTCGGGCGACCGTACGGTGAAAGGACCTTGTCCTCATCACCTTTTCCTGGGTGAATATGGTGGAATTCAATCTCGGGTCGCTTGTCACCATGGACTTAGTTAGAGCTCATAACTCAGATATTCCCAGACGCTGTCACGGCCTCCTTTGCAACGTGATGATGTATGTCCCGTTTGCCGACCGTGCAAACCAAAATGCATGTATGAGATCCTAACACCACTGCACGTACGGAATACCTCCTCCGACCGGTTTTCTTGCTTAGAACTAGGAAGACTCCAGTTTTTCACAAAACATTCTTTTTGCTTGCTTGCTTGAAAATGGTTTAATCATTCAAACCATTCGCTTCATTTTATTAATTATGGTTTTACAATTTAAAACCAATGCTTGCTTTTCAAATATGGTTTAAATCAAAATCATTTGCTTGCTTTCTAAATTCATTGCTTGCTTCTTGAAATTCTTACAAATTAAAAACTATTAAATACTTGTTGTAAAAGCAAAGCTATTATACACTAGTATTTGGAAAATGAGTTTAACACTCACCCTTTGCTTCATAAAACTCGAGGCACAGCCCACACTTTCCCCGCCTTTACTTTTTAAATCACACACTCAACCGAATACGACGACATATTAACGCTCTATGTATAGCGTATAAACTAACGTACTTCACGCAAGTCACTTTAAGGCTCATGCCAAATATTCATATAAAGTCAAATTACCAATTTACCTGAGCACTAAAAACCCTAACAAAAAAAAAACCACCTTATTTTGGTGAATTTTTTCCAATACTCTATGGACTTTATTACCCAAAATTATTCAAAGGTCTTCAAAAATTACAAATCTCCAGATCAGTCCTTTATATATCCAATGACATCTCTGTAAAATTTCAATGTAAAATTCCTTCTCTAAGGCCCTCAACCACATAACACAAGTTACAGCATGTTTTTGATTCCAAACTCACTGAATCACCTACTGTTATCCTTGATTTTTGGGATCTTAACTCCATAATTTGGAAATTGTTTCTTTACTCATTTGAAGCTATGATTCTAAGGTTTCTTCTCCAATTGGAATCACCCAATTTGGATCAACCAAACTCAAGTTATTGTATTTTACATCTAGATGACTCAATTTGGCAGAACAGAATCTGCACATAGCTCCACTTTGACAAATTTTATGGGCACTTTTGGCTTACAATTTGCATGCACTTCCTTCAGCTAACTTATTCCCCTAGAAGTCTATTTTACCCAGAATTTTGAATCACTCAATTTAGATGAGTGAACCTCCACTTCTATACTAAAACACTACAACCATACCCAAAACAGAGCAATCAGTGAGCTACACGAGCCTACCTTCAGTCCGTATTTGGGAGCCTTAGATTCAATTTGGTCTGGTTCCTTCTATTATACATTTGTAGCCCTATCTATTATGGTTCTTTACCAATTGGAATCAATTCATTTGGATGATTATAACTTAATCTATAACCAAAACAAAAACAGTGGTTTTACCGAATTTTGACAGAATTTCCTTTAAAAACCTAACATTATCCTTTTTACAACAATTCATCAAAACCAACATGGATATATCCAAACCAACTTCACAACACTTGAATTGGTGGATTTGGAAACCTCAAACCACAAAACCCTAGGTGAAAATCCTAAGAATTCAACCCAAGGTCCACCAATTCCTACAACCCATAGAATTTTGATGGATTCCATGTTTAATTTTCACCAACTAGGGTTTTTCCCACAAAACTTCAAGAATTCTAGGGTTAATGTGATCTCTCCACAAAACCCTAGAACAAGTGGAGTAACTAAGTTCCATGGAAATGCATACCAAAAAAGCTTAAGACATCAAATTACCCATGATTTCAAAATGAAAACTTACCTTTGGTTTTGGCCCTTCCACTTCTTCCTCTTCTTCCTCCTCTTCCTCTTCTTTGGCTCTCTCCTTACTACAGCCTCTAGCCTAAAAATGAGACAAATGACTTATTTGTTTGTCTCATCTCTATTTAATCTCAACTTTCCTTTAATTGCACTTAAGTCCTCAAGCACTCAACATTTAAATATTGCAAATCCAACTTTTGAAATTCCTACTATGGCCCATCTCTAACTTAGCCTTACATATCCTTTTTGCTAAATGACAATTGTACCCTTGTTTTAAGTACCAAATTCCGGGTACCAAAATTTATAATTTCCTAATTTCATCTCCAAAATACTACAATGTGACACTTGCATTTTATACACCCTTACAAGATTGCTGTATCAGACACTCTCTGGATTCCGGTGTTAGCAAAATCCTCCTCCTATAGGGAACATTTCGTCCCGAAATGAAACTAAACTCCAAAATAAAGGAAGGGAACATACCTCCTCCTAGAGAATAAATGAGTAGTACTGGATGGCGCATCCGGGCCTCCTCGGGCTCCCAAGTAGCCGCCTCCTCCCCAAGGATTCTTCCATAAGACTTTAACTAATGGAATCACTTTACTCAACACCTCGTCTTCCTCAAGGATCTACAATCCGCATTGTGCATCTCCTCATAAGTCAAATTCCTCCTTCTTTAACCGCACCGGTCAGCTTCCTCTCAATACATGTGAAGGATCTCGATATATTCCTCGGCCACCGATACATGGAATGTATCATGAATCCTGATAAATTCGGGGGGGTAATCTCAACTTGTAAGCCATCTGCCCCACCTTGCTCACAATCTCATAAGGTCCTATAAATCTCGGACTGAGCTGCCTCGTTTCCCAGATCTCAAAACACCTTCCAAGGAGAAATTTTCAAAAGACGGTCACCTATCTCAACTGCAAGTCTCATTTACCGTCACTCCATAACTTTTCCGTCTATCTCTCTATCTTCAAGTTATCACGAACAACTTCACTTTCTTCTAAGTGATCTCAGATTTCAGTTCAGACCTACTAGTCTTCTCTCACCAACCTCATCCTAACACACTGGAGTCCTACATTTCCTACCATACAGTGCCTCAAATGGAGCCATTTCTATAATCGGGCTCGATAACTATTTGGCTGCAGTAAACCCGTTGCGTGCCATGAGTATCCCAACTTCCTTTGAATTCCAGCAGAGCACAAGCTCGCATATCCTCTCTAACGCCCGAATAGTCCTCTCCGACCGCCATCCGTCTGAGGATGAAATGTCAGGTCAAATGTAGGCGAGTACCTTAACGCTGTTTGCAAATCCAAAGCAAACCTCGAAGGAACCCGGGTCTCGACCAAACTATCAAAACCAGAACCCCATGAAGTCTCACTATCTCGCCCACATACAATCGGGCCAACTTTTCCTTAATGAATCTCAATACACCGGGTAGAAATGGGCATATTTCGTCAATCGATCAACTATTACCCATATCGCATTATGTTGCCTCTGAGTCCGTGGAAGACCTGTCACAAAATCCATAGTGATCTTCTCCTATTTCCACACCGAATAGTGGGAGTAACTATCTTCTCGGGCCTCTCGATGCTCGCCACCGCCGACAAGTTAGGCACCGAAACGGTAAAACTCGCTTATCTCTTTCTTCATCCATTCCACCAGTAATGTTCTTTCAAAGTCCCGCATCTGTACTACCGGATTTATAGCATACGCAGATGAATGTGCTTCTCGTGATAATGTCTCTTCGCCGCCATACTCCGCACTACTTCCCTCTATCATGCCATCATCTCTAATCCAAATTCGCTTCCTTTTTCTATCTCTTCCTAAGCTTAATCATCTATGGATCCTCGACCGCCCGCTAGAACTCGATCCATCAAGAGAGGTCTAACATGAAATGCATACCAAGGCTCCCCGACCCTCGCCTCCAATATCACCCCTAAAGCTCTTAGATCCACCAATGGTGGAAGATAACCCGATCTCATATGAGAGACAAAGAACTCTCTCGTCATTTACTCAAGGCATCCGCTACTTACATTAAGCCCCGATGGTACTACTAGCATAAATGTAGTCCCAATCAACCCAAGCCATCTTCTTTTCGCTTCAAGCCAACTCTTCCTGGGTGAAAATATATCAAGACTCTTATGATCCGTAGAAGATCCTCGCAAGGAACACCATATAAGTAATGCTCCATATCTCGCAGCAAACACGATCGTCGCAAGCTCTAAGTCATGTGTGGTAATTCTCCTCATGCTTCTTCAAATTGCCTGCAGGCATACGCAATCACCCTATCATTCCGTATCAAACACAACCAAGGCCTTGCCTGAAGCATCACTATAAACCACAAATCCATCTTTCCCATCGGGTAAAGCTGAACCTGGTCAAGTCAATCTACTTTTCAACTCCTCAAAACTCTGACATGCATCTACCCCAACACATAGTTAACATCTTTCCTTGTCAGCCTTAGCCGGGCTGCTATCTCGGGAGAACCCTCATATCTATACAAGATCCGCTCGGAACTCCCGTCCCTCAATCAACTCTACTATCTCGACCACTCATCGAGAATAACTATCTCCAACACCGGAAGGGAAACTCTGCCATCACTCTAATGGCCGGGCTCCTATCTCGAAGCGATCTAAGAAAGGCCTGATGCAAATGAATGTGGCTCCCTGGGTCCACTAATGTATAAAGCACTGACTGGCGGAGAAATAATACCAAGAACTACATCTGAGCCGCAGATCCGCATCTTGGCCGGGTCACAAGATATACCTGGGCCTCGAAAGTGCGAGTCTCTCGTCTCACCCCCGCACCGCCTGGCCTTCTACCACCCGCCCACCCCACCGTGGTCAGGTCGGTCCCTCCTCATTGGGACACCTCTCCCGACGACCGGTGTGCTAATTCTGCATCAAGTAGCAAGATCGGCCACGATGTTTCGAACCAATCACCGAGGACACTTCACACAAACGGCCTTCCGGCCACAATGGAAACACCCCAGATCAATCTCTTACACTCCATGATGTCGCTCCGACATACGACATACTGAGGAAGACTCTCGGGGTGCCACCGCTAGCAATTGAGGGCTCCACCGATCCCGACTGTGAGGTAGCTCCCGACCGCACCCCTACCAGAACTCCTGCGTCTGCTCCTTCTCATTGTGATCGTCTGTATTCATGAAGTGCCCGGTGCAGCCCTCTTCCTTTCGTTTACTCGATACATAGCCGTCGTGATTTTTGCTCAACTCTCGTGAGCTGCCTCAACTAAGTCCCTAAATCTATTAGTGAGGAACCTGCATAAATGCACTGATCCTGGTGGCCGTAATCCCAGCCAAAACCTGGTGACTTCAGACTCCCATCAGCCCGAATATATGGAACCAATCTAACTAGCTTCCGAACTCCTTTCATATATTCCTCAACCGACATGTTCTTTTTGTTCTAATTTGAAGAACCTCAATTTTGAATCCTTATGACTCGAGGAAAGAAACCCCACTGAATTCTCACGAAATTGGTCCCATGATATGCCATCGATACCTCCTCTACTGCATCCCACCAACTTAACCCTCGTCTTCCATCGGGGAAAATCGGGAAAACAAGCACCCTTTGCTCATCCGTGCAGCCCATAACTCCATAAATCTGCTACTCTATCTAGCCATAACCAAAGCCGCTTCGATCACCACTACCGCCATAATAGGCTTCGCGCCCCAGCTCTAGATTTCTACTCGACTCCCTGGGCTCTTCTATAACCTCTCTTAGGTGGCTATGGAGGCTGCGATCATCGCCTGTCGCTTATTGCTACTATCCGCGGCAATCCGCGCCACTCGGGCTTCGCCATAAACAATCCCGCACTCGAGCTCCTTTGGCGGCCCGTATGGTCCAAATTTAACTCCATCACTGAGGCCGATTCATAGAGGCTGTAATAACCAACTACGTGTCATCTCTCACTGTGTATCGCAGACGCTGAACCGAACGACTTCCTGGGGGGACGGTCTCATGTCCTCTTCCCGACATAAGGCTGCACTTGAAAATCAACTGCTTAATACTTTGAATCACTGATAGTATGTACTTTGAATTTAACATACATGGGCTGCCAATACTTATGTTCGATACCACCTCAAGGTGGCATCATCTTTTACTCACGTCCTAGGTTATTATATACAACCTGCTCTGATACCACCTTGTCACACCTTCACCCCCTCCCAAAGAGTGGTTATGTCACCACCTTACGTAAATCTCCCAACCGTTACTCCCAACGCGACTAGAAACTCCCGTGGGAAGTCGTCGTATTGTTTGCCAAAACCTCATATACAAATTTTCCTTTCTAAACTTATGATTTTATAAAAATTTCTAAGAAGATATCAAATGCAGATATAGACATGTCCCAAATCCTCAGATACATCCCATTTACACTATATCCAAAATATGGCAACCAAAGATACTAACACATTCTCACAAAACTACTCTATGTACATACATATGTTCCATTATACATATTCAAAGTATTTTCTTATAATATTCTTACTAATAAAGATTCTTGTACAATGTCGTGATTAAACCCTATTATACTCAAATGGCCTTGCTGATTGCACCTGGAAAATAGTTTTTAAATACAAAATAATGAGCTAAACGAGCTCACTGAGTGTATGCTTTATAAAATGTTTTGCTTTTTCCGAAAACATCTCAAAACTCGTAAAACTCTCTTACAAGATATTTTGTGGTTTCACATTTATTTTTAAAGTTTCTAAAACTTTCAGATTTCGCTTGCTTTTAAAAGTTTACAAAACTTTAAAGTACGGTCAGCTTAAAGTTTATAAATTTTTCAATTCTCTTCGTTCGCTTGCTTTACCTTGCTCGCTTTAAAATTCTCAAAATTTCTCATTGGGCTAGCTTTTATCCGGCTTGAGAAGTTTTTAAAACCTTCACAAACCTTTACTTTAAAAAAAAAAGTTTCAATACTTTTTCATAAAAACGGAGTCTGGTCTAACCGCATTCTTTTGAAAATAAACTAGGAGCCCGGGCCTCAACCGCTTATGCTTTAAAATCCCACTCGAGCTGAGCTCAACCGATCGCTTTGAAATCTAACTGAGCCCAGCTCAACCGCTTGCTTTAAACTCTCCTAAGCCTGGCGACGTGAACCAATGGTTGATTTTTTCAAACTCGTATATCATGCTTATAAATCATCAACCACTGGAGCCTCTTATTTTTCGCTACTGCACTTCTAGTGAACACCTTAAGCCCGCGACCGTGCCTGGGAAGGACCTCAGGTCCTCACCACCTTTTCCTGAATATGGTGGAATCGAATTCGGCCGCCATCACTATAATTTAGTTAGAGCTCATAACTCTGGTATACTCCCGTACGTGTCACTTGCCTCCCTTTAAATGCATGATGTATGTCCTAAGTTTGCTGACCGTGCAAAACTAAAATGTGCATGTATGAGATCCTAACACCACCGCACGCATTTTAATACCTCCGACCTAGCTTCTTGCTTGTGAACTAGGGAAAGCCTGTTTTTCATAAACATTCTTTGCTTGCTTGCTTGAAAAATGGTTTAATCATTCAAAACCATTTGCTCATTTGCTTAATTATGGTTTTACAATTTAAAACCAATGTCGCTAAAGATGGTTTAAATCAAATCATTTGTTTGCTTTAAATTCATTGCTTGCTCTGAAAATGGTTTACAAACAAAACCATTTAAATACCAGTGTGTAAAAGCGCTTTTTGTTATACACTAGTATTTGAAAATGAGTTTAACATTCACCTTCGCTTGTTAAAACTCGAGGGCACAACTCCACACTTTCCCGCCTTTACTTTTTAACCTACACACTCAACCGAATACGACATATTAATCGCTCTATGTATAGCTGTATAAACTTAACGCACTTCACACGCAAGTTACTTTAAGGTCACACAACATTTCATATAAAGTCAAATTCAACAATTTACCTTGAGCACTAAAAACCTTAACAAAAAAAAAAAAAACCACTCATTTTGCAATTCTTTTCCAACAATACTTACTGACTTTATTACCCAAAAATTATTCAAAGGTCTTCAAAATTAATAAACTCCAGACGCCCTTATATATCCACTGACACCCTTTTAAAATTTCAATGTAAAATTTCCTTCTGCGCCCTCAACTACATAACACAAGTTACAAGATGCTTTTGATTCCAAAACTCACTGAATCACCTACTGTTATCCTTGATTTTTGGGATCTTAACTCATAATTTGAAATTATTTTCTTACTCATTTGGCTATGGATTCTGAAGGTTTCTTCTCCAATTGGAATCACCCACTTGGATCACCAAAACTCCAGTTATTGTATTTTACATCTAGATGACTCAATTTGGCAGAACAGAATCTGCACATAGCTCCACTTTGACAAATTTTATGGGCACTTTTGGCTTACAATTTGCATGCACTTCCTTCAGCTAACTTATTCCTCTAGAAGTCTATTTTACCCAGAATTTTGAATCACTCAATTTAGATGAGTGAACCTCCACTTATGGCCAAAACACTACAACCATACCCAAAACAGAGCATAATCAGTGAGCTACACGAGCTCACCTTTCAGTCCGTATTTGGAGCCTTAGAGCTACAATTTGCTCTTGGTTCCTTCTATACATTTGTAGCTCCTATCTATTATGGTTCTTACCAATTGGAATCAAGTCATTTGGATGATTATAACTTAATCTATTAAAATAAAAACAGTGGTTTTACCGACTTTGACAGAATTTCCTTTTAAAACCTAACATTATCCTTTTACAACAATTCATCAAAACCAACATGGAATTCATCCAAACTAACTTCACAACACTTGAATTGGTGATTTGAACTTCAAACCACAAACCCTAGGTGAAAATCCAAGAATTCAACCTAAGGTCCACCTAATTCCTACAAACCATAAAATTATGATGATTCCATGTTTAATTTCCACCAATTGGGTTTTTCCCACAAAATCTCAAGAATCAGGCTGGCTGTGATCTCTCCACAAACCCTAGAACAAGAGTAACTAAGTTCCATGGAAATGCATACCAAAAGCTTTAAGACATCAAATTACCGGTATGATTTCCAAAAATGAAAACTTACCTTGGTTTTGTCTCCTTCCACTTCTTCTTCCTCTTCTTCTTCCTCTTCCTCTTCTTTCGCTCTCTCCTTCTTAATGGAAGCCTCTAGTTTTAAAAACGACAAATCATCATTTGTTCGTTTCATCTCTATTTAATCTCAACTTCCAATTGCACTTGTCCTCAAGCACTAACATTTAAATATTGCAACCTGAAATTCCTACTATGGCCCATCTCTAACTTAGATTTACATATCCCTTGCTGGAATGACAATCAGACCCTTGTTTTAAGTACCAAATTCGGTACCAAAATTTATAATTTCCTAATTTCATCTCCAAAATACTACAATGTGACACTTGCACTTTATACACCCTACAAGACATGTACTCGTACACTCTTCTGACGGGGGTGTTACAAGAACCATAAG